>CM055121.1:245355702-246555702 GCA_029206835.1 Rana muscosa | reverse complement strand
CCAAGGACAATAACATTACATAAAAATTTACAATTCTCAGAACAACAAGCCGCATGTCGAGTGTGTGTTATTCTCATGCAAATATTATTTGTCTACCTGTATACACAATTGTCTTCTTCCATAGCGGTACTGGAAAAAATCAACTATTTATTTGGGAAAATTGCAAAAAGAAATGTTTGAGCATCCGGACTACATTCTACATTGTGCCTAAAATTATAGCTTTAAAAAATAAATAAACATAACCATCATGACTGGTTTGTGAGAGATAGCAAAACTTGAAAAGGGATGTACAGTGTGTTGTTTTTTTTTATTTCAAAGGGCTTTTATTAACAAAAAATGTTAAAAAAACTTGTCTATAAAAGTTCTAATTATTTCAAAGGATAACTTTTATTAACAAAAAATGTTAAAAAAACTTGTCTATAAAAGTTCTAATTATGCATGCCAGATTCTTATCAGGTGTACCACATCTTAAATGTATCACATTCCCAAAACAGAGTAACAATAATGGGGGACTATAAAGCCCCGTTCACACAGGGGCGGCACGACTTTGGGGGCGACTCGTGCAGGCGATCTCAAGACGACTTGAGAGGCGATTTGCAAAATGACTTCTGTATAGAAGTCAATGCAAGTCACCACGAGTCGTCCCCAAAGAAGTACAGGAACCTTTTTCTAAGTCGGAGCGACTCGAGTCGCTCCTATTAGAACGGTTCCATTGAACAGCGCGGGACGCGACTCGTCAGGCGACCGAGTCGCCTGATGAGTCGCCCCTATGTGAACCGGGCTTTAAGGTACAGAGATATTTGCTTACTTACTTAGTAAATATTTTACTTTATTAATAATAACCATATATAAAATGATAAAAACTTTATTATCCAGCATTCATCCACACTTCAACTTACAACAATCAACAACATCTTGTTCTACTTGCTTATAAAGTATCACTGTACATTGAACTGAACATACGTATTAAACTTTGATGGGGAAGCAATACAAGTTCCCAGCATGTTTTTTGTGAAAAAGTTCACTTGTGAGTATATGTGTAATATTTTTAAAAGTTGAGTTACTAAGTCTAGAAGACCATTGTCATCACAGCCCATCGGAGAATTATGTCCCCATTTATATGTCTAAACGCATCAAATATACACCAGAGAGCATCTAAACGCATAAAAAAATACACCAGAGAGCATATAAACGCATCAAAAATACACCAGAGAACATCTAAACGCATCAAAAATACACCAGAGTGCATCTAAACGCATTAAAAATACACCAGGGAGCATCTAAAGGCATTAAAAATACACCAGAGTGCATCTAAACACATCAAATATACTAAAGAGAGCATCTAAACGCATAAAAAATACACCAGAGAGCATCTAAATGCATCAAATATACACCAGAGAGCATCTAAACGCATAAAAAATACACCAGAGTGCATCTAAACCCATCAAAAATATTGATGTGCAGGGAGGATTTAGAAGGCTGCATTCACAGTGTTATCATAGCAATACACATCATTATTTCAGCCATGGGACTGTAAGGGTTAAATCTCATTCACAATAACATGTTCTAAACGCATCAAATATACACCAGAGTGCATCCAAACGCATCAAATATACACCAGAGAGCATCTAAACACATCAAAAATACACCAGAGAGCATCTAAACGCATCAAAAATACACCAGAGAGCATCTAAAAGCATTAAAAATACACCAGAGAGCATCTAAAAGCATTAAAAATACACCAGAGTGCATCTAAAAGCATTAAAAATACACCAGAGTGCATCTAAACACATCAAATATACACCAGAGAGCATCTAAACGCATCAAATATATACCACAGTACATCTAAACGCATCAAAAATACACCAGATAGCATCTAAACACATCAAAAATACACCAGGGAGCATCTAAAAGCATTAAAAATACACCAGGGAGCATCTAAAAGCATTAAATATACACCAGAGAGCATCTAAACGCATCAAAAAAACACCAGAGAGCATCTAAACGCATTACAAATAAACCAGGGAGCATCTAAACGCATTAAAAATACACCAGAGAGCATCTAAATGCATCAAATATACACCAGAGAGCATCTAAATGCATCAAATATACACCAGAGAGCATCTAAACGCATCAAAAATACACCAGAGAGCATCTAAACGCATCAAAAATACACCAGATAGCATCTAAATGCATCAAATATACACCAGAGAGCATCTAAACGCATCAAATATACAACAGAAAGCATCTAAAAGCATTAAAAATACACCAGAGAGCATCTAAATGCATCAAATATACACCAGAGAGCATCTAAACGCATAAAAAATACACCAGAGTGCATCTAAACGCATAAAAAATACACCAGAGAGCATCTAAACGCATCAAAAAATACACCAGAGAGCATCTAAACGCATCAAAAATACACCAGAGAGCATCTAAACGCATCAAAAATATTGATTTGCAGGGAGGATTTAGAAGGCTGCATTCACAGTGTTATCATAGGAATACACATCATTATTTCAGCCATGGGACTGTAAGGGTTAAATCTCATTCACAATAACATGTTCTAAACACATCAAAAATACACCAAAGTACATCTAAACGCATTAAAAATACACCAAAGAGCATCTAAATGCATCAAATATACACCAGAGTGCATCTATGTGCCGATTATGTTGAGAACCCACCAAAATACCGGGGCAGCCATAGGAATGTCTCATCCCATGGAAATGAGGGAAAGCTTACAGAAAAGGATAGCCAGATCCTGGTGGTAGGGGATTCACTTATTAGAGGGACAGAGAGGGCGATTTGTCCGAATGAGCGCGATCGACAAACAGTATATTGTTTCCCGGGTGCACGGGTTCGGGAAATTGCAGATCGGATGGACAGATTGTTAGATGGGGCTGGGGAGGACCCAGCTGTCATACTACATATTGGCACCAACGACAACATTAGAGGAAAATGGAATGCCCTAGTAAATGATTTCAGGGACTTAGGGGCTATACTGAAGAAAAGGACCTCCAAGGTAGTATTTTCAGAAATACTGCCTGTACAGCGAGCCACACCAAGGAGGCAGCAGGAGCTTAGGGAGCTTAGCAACTGGCTGAAGAACTGGTGCAGGAAGGAGGGGTTTGGCTTCATGGAGACCTGGACTGACTTTTCAATTGGTTACTTACTCTACAGCAAGGATAAATTGCACTTAAATGAGCAGGGTGCAGCTGTGTTGAGAAAGAAGATAACCAAAAAGTTGGAAAAAATTAGAGGATCTTCAAATCAAGCCATCATCAACAGAGAGTACACTACGTTATCACTCTGTTGAAAGATTCTCATCTCGTCTCCAAGAGAGCATTACCACCAGCTCTATTCACCAACATGAGTGCCTCTGTATCTTTTCTGCATAGCCCAAGTTTTGTGTGTGGGGATAGAGTGTTATGGAATATCTACCCTCAGGAGGTACCCTCCCCATACGATAAATACTAGAACCCAAAAACGTCCATTATCAGCTGTAAAAAAGTGCCTGAGATGTTGGTGGTAAAAAGCCTGCCAGGTCCGGCGGGAACCGAACCAAGTCCTCCAAAAGCTACCTCATATCCAAGAGTCGCCAAGAGTGTAAATGTAGACATTAAGATTTAAGGTTCATCAAAATATCACATTCTAAATGGAAAGGTAGAACAAGGAGGGGGAGAAGAGGAGGGGAAGGAGGAGAAAGGGAGGTTGGAGGAAAGAAGGGTGTGAGGGTTGGGGGGAACCCCCACACCCCTTCCTTTCCCCAACCCCCCTCCCCCCTCTCTCTTCCACACACCCCCCCTGTTCTACCTTGCCCTTTCCAATGTGATATTTTTGATTAACCTTAAATCTTAATATCTGCATTTACACTCTTGGCAACTCTTGGATATGAGGCAGCGTTTGGAGGGCTTGGTTCGATTCCCCCTGGGCTGAGTAGGCTGTTTACCACCAACACCCTCAGGCACTTTTTTATAGGTGATTATATTTCATTGATGTATTGTCGATCATCATTAAGTAGTTGATTAGGTTCTGAAGTTTGAAGTCCAGTAGCTTTTTTGGGCGTGCGTTGTACTGGCTATATTGAGGAGGTTGGAGGCCGGTATGTTTTTGAGGCGTGTGTTGGACTTGCTATGAGGGAAGGTTGGAGGCCAATATGTTTTTCAGACGTGTGTTGGACCGGCTGTTAGGGGAGATTGGGGAAATAAGAACACTTTCCACCAGTGAGGTCCTTCATGGAGAAGTCCAAGGTCTCACTTAAATGATGTGTAGAAATCTGTACCCTGTGTGGGGGATGCGTTTACCCCAAAAAGGCCATCCATGCGAGTGTAGTTGTGTGGACGCACCCTAGGTGCGTTCAGGGCTGTGCACCGGCACCCACACAGATGTCACATTGGGTACAGCCGCTGCACCCCAGTTGACAGCAATGGAACTGCATTATTCTTTGGGTGTGTTTATATATATATATATATATATATTGTGACAGCAGGAAGGTAAAGTCACCTGGTTGCATCCAGGGGGGTAGATATATTTCGCCCAGATTCAGGCTTTACGCCGACTTATACAACTAGGTGGAGAGTTGTATAAGCCCAGCTAAGGCTAGTGGGCTCATGGATGACTCATACCTCTAGGGAGAGTGTGGGGCGTCGTACAGACAGGGAGTTGATGAGACCAGCTGAAGCTTGTCAGCTCATTTAGGCCTCTATAAGAACTCCCAGCTTCATTAGATGTTAGCTCATGCCTGGACCCAGACCTGTGTGGACTGTCTAGGGAGAGTGAACCCCTGTGCGGTGAGACAAAGCCTGTGTGGCTATTTGCTTGGACATTTAAAACCAGGGACTTAGGGACTAGGACAGCACTAGGCTGATCCCAGTTGTTAGTTAGGAAACCTGTATGTTTAGTCAGAGGTCAAGTTGACCAGGATTTATTTTGTTTATGTTTCTTTTGGCTTTGCTGTGTTTTGTCACTGTAAATAGAAAATAAACCGCACTTTTTTTTGATTTTGAAAACCACAACCTCCGTTTGCTGGGCCTGTTTTTGTGTGGGGAGCCCATCCCGGGGGTCACACACACCCGCTGCCGAGCTAACCCCCTCACAATATATATATATTGTGACAGCAGGAAGGTAAAGTCACCTGGTTGCATCCAGGGGGGTAGATATATTTCGCCCAGATTCAGGCTTTACGCCGACTTATACAACTAGGTGGAGAGTTGTATAAGCCCAGCTGAGGCTAGTGGGCTCATGGATGACTCATACCTCTAGGGAGAGTGTGGGGCGTCGTGCAGACAGGGAGTTGATGAGACCAGCTGAAGCTTGTCAGCTCATTTAGGCCTCTATAAGAACTCCCAGATTCATTAGGTGTTTGCTCATGCCTGGACCCAGACCTGTGTGGACTGTCTAGGGAGAGTGAACCCCTGTGCGGTGAGACAAAGCCTGTGTGGCTATTTGCTTGGACATTTAAAACCAGGGACTTAGGGACTAGGACAGCACTAGGCTGATCCCAGTTGTTAGTTAGGAAACCTGTATGTTTAGTCAGAGGTCAAGTTGACCAGGATTTATTTTGTTTATGTTTCTTTTGGCTTTGCTGTGTTTTGTCACTGTAAATAGAAAATAAACCGCACCTTTTTTTGATTTTGAAAACCACAACCTCCGTTTGCTGGGCCTGTTTTTGTGTGGGGAGCCCATCCCGGGGGTCACACACACCCGCTGCCGAGCTAACCCCCTCACAGTTGGTGGAGAACCAGTGGCAGTTTTTTTAAGCCAGCATGGAGGAGATACTGAAGCAGCTGGCTCTAGCAAATGCCAATCAACAGCAGACAAATGCAGGTTTGCAAAAGAGCCTTGCAGCTCATCAACAGAGCCTTGCAGCTCAACAACAGAACTTCGCAGCCCAGCAGCAAGCTCATCAACAGAGCCTTGCAGCCCAGCAGCAAGCTCACCAACAGAGTCTGGAAGCTCAGCAACAAGCCCAGCAGCAATCTGAGGCCCGCTTCATAGACCTGTTACAGAAGCAAGAGCAGAGACTACAACAAATGGAAGCAGTAATGCAGCAACGTCCGCAGACCAGTGAGGAAAGCCGTCCCACTAATACCGCGTCCTTTGGGGTGAGTCGTTTATTGACAAAAATGACTGGAGAGGATGATCCAGAGGTATTTTTGACCACATTTGAAAGGACCGCTGAAAGAGAAAAGTGGCCTGAGGAGCAGTGGGCTGGACTGGTGGCTCCTCTGTTAACTGGTGAATCGCAGAAAGCTTACTATGACCTAGAGCCTAACCAAGCAAAAGACTATGTGATGCTAAAAGCTGAAATTTTGGCAAGGCTGGGTGTCACCCAGGCTGTCCGGGCTCAGCGTGTGCATAACTGGACTTTCCAGCTTGGAAAACCCCCCAGGTCTCAAATGTATGATCTCATTCACCTGAGCAGAAAGTGGCTACAGCCAGAGACTTTGTCCGCACCAAAGATTGTGGAACGTGTTGTAATGGATCGGTTTTTGAGAGCTCTTCCTACTGCCATCCAAAAGTGGGTAAGCCATGGAGACCCAGAGACGGCCGATGGTCTTGTGGATCGTGTGGAGAAATACTTGGCTACAGAGAACCTGACGGCCTCTTCCAGAGACACTCGGACTTTCCACCCTAAGACCAGACCATCCCCAGGGGCGGATAAGAGGATTCCAAGGGGTGAGGGTGGAGAGAGTGAGAGGGTGGGAGCTCTACCCCAAGTTTGGCGAGAACAGCCTGGGAAATCAGCGGCTCAAGAGGCGGCAAGAAGGATCGTTTGCTACCGCTGCCGGCAAGCGGGACATATTGCAGCCAATTGCCCGGTTGTGGAGGAACCCATGCAGTGTGACTTTCTGACGGGCAGACGTCAGTCGCTGTGTGCGACAGTCGCATGCACTGCCATTCGAGGAACTGAGAAACATTTATGCAAAATGTGTGTTAATGGTAGAAATGTTGTGGTATTGCTGGATTCAGGTAGCCTTGTGACCCTGATAAAGGCTGAGTTAGTTAAAACAGAGGTCTTTGGGAATAGCAAGGTAGCTGTTATTTGTGTGCATGGGGACACCCGAGAGTATCCAGTGACTACAGTGTGTTTCGAGACCCCCAAAGGTACCCTCTCTCATCCAGTGGGCTTAGTATCTCAGTTACCGCATGACGCCATTGTGGGAAGGGATTTTCCGAAGTTCTGGGAACTGTGGGATGATCCTGAGCCCCCCACTGGTGCCCCTATGTACCAGGAATGTGATAGCCAGAACTCCTCTGAGAGTGGTGAGGACTCTCCAGAATTTCCCTTGTCAGTATTGGCAGGGGAGACTCAAGAAACTGGAGAGGAGCCCACCTCCTCAGACGAAAACCTACCGTCTGTGGAGTTTTCTGATCTGGAGGTTCACAGGGAAAATTTTGCCACAGAACAGTTAAAAGACCCCGCCCTAATAAAGGCACGGGAAAACGTAGTGGAAATAGATGGCGAGTTAGTGAACCCAGATAATACCTGCACTTACCCATACTTCAGCGTAGAGAAGGACCTACTGTATCGGGTGGCAAAAAGGGCAGAAGAAACCGTTGAGCAGCTTGTGGTGCCCAAACCTTACAGGAAGTTGGTGTTGGAGTTGGCCCATGGGCACATTCTTGGAGGTCATCTGGGGACAGAGAAAACCCGAGAGAGGGTATTACAGAGATTCTATTGGCCGGGGGTGATGAAGGACATAGAAAATTATTGTTCCTCCTGCCCTGTGTGTCAGAGGTCGGCCCCGATGCCACATTTCCGTAGCCCGCTGGTCCCTCTACCCATCATTGAGGTCCCGTTTGAGAGGATCGCCATGGATTTGGTAGGGCCTATAATCAAGTCCGCTAGGGGGCACCAGTACATATTAGTTATAATGGACTATGCCACCCGTTATCCAGAAGCGATCCCTCTCCGAAATACCTCGGCCAAAACCATAGCCAAAGAGCTATCTCTTGTGTTTAGCCGGGTGGGTATTTGTAAAGAACTGCTTACAGACCAAGGTACACCCTTTATGTCCCGGGTTATGAAGGAGCTGTGTAAATTGTTCAAAGTGACGCAATTACGTACATCTGTGTATCACCCCCAAACCGATGGGCTGGTTGAAAGATTCAACAAAACCCTAAAACAAATGTTGAAGAAAGTGGTGGATAGAGATGGAAAGGATTGGGACTGTCTACTTCCTTATCTGATGTTTGCTATTAGGGAGGTGCCCCAATCCTCTACGGGATTCTCCCCCTTTGAGTTACTGTATGGGAGACACCCAAGAGGGCTGTTGGATATTGCCAAGGAAACTTGGGAAAGTGAGAGTTCTCCCCACAGGAGTGTGATTGAGCATGTCGCCCTGATGCAAGACCGAATTGCACAGGTAATGCCCATCGTGAAGGAACATTTGGCCCAAGCGCAGTTAGCACAGCAGAGAGTGTACAACCGTGGAGCCAAGACCCGTACCTTTTCCCCGGGGGATAGGATACTGGTACTTGTCCCTACGGTTGAAAGTAAATTCCTTGCCAAATGGCAAGGCCCCTATGAGATAATGGAAAAAGTGAGCGAAGTGAATTACAAGGTCAGACAACCAGGAAGGCGAAAGCCTGAACAGATCTATCACGTTAATCTGTTGAAAGCCTGGAGGGATAGAGAGTCCCTAGTCGCAGACACTTGGTCACCAGCTCAAACTGGTTGCGTGATTCCTGAGGTTGGAATAGCAGCCACCTTGTCACAACCCCAACAACAGGAGGTTAAGGAGTTTGTGCTTCGCAACAAGGAGGTATTCTCTGAGCTGCCGGGACAAACATCTGGGGTAGAGCATGACATCATTACCCCGCCCGGTGAAAGGGTGAAGTTAAAACCCTATCGGATCCCAGAGGCCCGACGGGAGGCAATACGGGAGGAAGTACAGAAAATGCTGAACTTAGGGGTGATAGAGGAGTCCCAAAGTGATTGGTCTAGTCCCATTGTGTTGGTGCCTAAACCGGATGGGAGCTGGCGATTTTGTAACGATTTTCGTCAGTTGAACAAAGTTACAAAATTTGACACCTACCCCATGCCACGTATAGATGAGTTGATCGACCGGCTGGGAACAGCCCGATACATGACGACTCTTGACCTCACAAAAGGGTATTGGCAAATCCCCCTGGCCAAGTCGGCCAAAGAGAAAACCGCATTTGTAACCCCAGACGGGGCGTTCCAATATAAAAGAATGCCGTTCGGGTTACAGAATGCGCTGGCCACATTCCAGCGGAAAATGGACCAGATGCTGAGGCCCCATCGGAAGTATGCTGCGGCTTACCTGGATGACGTAATTGTCCATAGCACAGATTGGGCCTCACATCTGCCAAAAGTGCAAGCAGTCCTGGACTCTGTTCGGGAAGCGGGGTTTACGGCTAACCCCAAGAAGTGTACCATTGGGCAGGAGGAGGCCAAATATCTTGGGTACACCATTGGGAGGGGAGTAATAAAACCCCAACTCAACAAAGTCGAGGCCATCCAGAGTTGGCCACGTCCCAACAGCAAGAAGCAGGTACGAGCCTTTCTGGGAATCGCTGGGTATTATCGGCGATTCATTCCCCACTTTGCTTCTAAGGCTGTGCCCCTAACCAACCTGACGAAGGGGAAAGGGTCGGTCATGATTAAATGGACCCCCGAGGCTGAGGCAGCATTCCAATTCTTGAAACAAGCCTTATGTAGCCAGCCAGTGTTGTACTCACCCGACTTCTCTAAAGACTTTGTCGTACAAAGTGATGCGTCAGATGTGGGGTTAGGAGCAGTATTGTCCCAGGTCTGGAACGGGGAAGAGCACCCAGTCATTTACCTCAGCAGGAAGTTGAAGTCCCATGAGGTAAATTACGCCACCGTTGAAAAGGAGTGTTTAGCGGTGAAGTGGGCTCTAGATTCCCTTCGGTACTACCTGCTAGGTAGGCACTTTGACATGGTTACGGATCACGCTCCGTTAAAGTGGATGGCTCAAAACAAGGAAACAAATAGAAGAGTGAATAGGTGGTTCCTGGCCCTCCAGGAATTCAACTTCACAGTAAAGCATCGCCCTGGCGTTCAAATGGGGAATGTGGATGCTTTGTCTCGAGTACATGAATGCCTGATTGCTGGTGTTCCAACCCCGAGGTTAAAACAAGAGGGGGGGGTATGTGACAGCAGGAAGGTAAAGTCACCTGGTTGCATCCAGGGGGGTAGATATATTTCGCCCAGATTCAGGCTTTACACCGACTTATACAACTAGGTGGAGAGTTGTATAAGCCCAGCTGAGGCTAGTGGGCTCATGGATGACTCATACCTCTAGGGAGAGTGTGGGGCATCGTGCAGACAGGGAGTTGATGAGACCAGCTGAAGCTTGTCAGCTCATTTAGGCCTCTATAAGAACTCCCAGATTCATTAGGTGTTTGCTCATGCCTGGACCCAGACCTGTGTGGACTGTCTAGGGAGAGTGAACCCCTGTGCGGTGAGACAAAGCCTGTGTGGCTATTTGCTTGGACATTTAAAACCAGGGACTTAGGGACTAGGACAGCACTAGGCTGATCCCAGTTGTTAGTTAGGAAACCTGTATGTTTAGTCAGAGGTCAAGTTGACCAGGATTTATTTTGTTTATGTTTCTTTTGGCTTTGCTGTGTTTTGTCACTGTAAATAGAAAATAAACCGCACCTTTTTTTGATTTTGAAAACCACAACCTCCGTTTGCTGGGCCTGTTTTTGTGTGGGGAGCCCATCCCGGGGGTCACACACACCCGCTGCCGAGCTAACCCCCTCACAATATATATATATATATATATATATATATATGGATTGTAGTTTAGGTTACGTTTGGATTTCTTCTGTAGGCGCTTTGAGTGGATATAACTGATGTACCCCGCTCTGTGGGGGGCGGGCCTTAAAGAACAGAGGAGGCATATGGGCAGCACAGATGCTTAGTGGTTAAGCCTTGCGGCACGGGGGTCCTTGGTTCAAATCCTGACCAGGACACTATCTGCATGGAGTTTGCATGGTCTCCCTGTGTTTGCGTGGGTTTCCTCCGGATACTCCGGTTTCCTCCCACACTACAAAGACATGCTACCTTGCGTTGGTGGTGCAGTGGTGAGTATAGCTGCCTTCCCAGCAGCTGACCCGGGTTCGATTCCCGGCCAACGCCATCTCCAAGTACTTGGAGTCCATAGAGAGAAAAGCACTACTGCACAATGCTGAGTATATATTAGCGGTGGAAGAAAGAATGAACACATCTAAACGCTAATAAGCGCATCAAAAATACACCAGAGAGCATCTAAATGCATCAAATATACACAAGAGAGCATCTAAATGCATCAAAAATACACCTGAGAGCATCTAAATGCATCACGAATAAAGAAGGGCATTTAAACGCATCAAAATTATACCAGAGCGCATCTAAACGCATCACAAATACACCAGAGAGCATCTAAATGCATCAAAAATATATACCAAATAAGGGCTGCAACTAACGATTATTTTCATAATCGATTAGTTGGCCGATTATTGTTTCGATTAATCAATTAATCCGTTAATTACCTTAAAAAAAAATGTGGTGTATAATTTCGTTTATATGTAAAGTATAAAAAAAGGCAATTTATTCTTAAATATCTCTATGCAGTGGTAAATATAAATAACCAACTATATGGCTAGGGAGCAAAATCTCTAATCCACTCTGAGAATAACAGACTGATTAGATATACTGTATACTATTAGAGGGTGAATCTGGTACACTATCAGATATCATTATTATAAATAATAAAAAACTTCTTGGTCAAAGGAATTTTCAGACAGTGTATCTGGTTTTCGTTCAGAAATTACATTCATTTTAAAACTGAATGTTAAAAGCAAGTGAAAATTTCAAACAACATTCTTTCATTCAGCGAATGTACAAAGATTTTTTGTATTAATATACTCGTCTGAAAATTCATCCATCTGGCCAGCATAAGGCTCAGTTACACACCTATACAGTTTTCTTTTGATCTGTTTCTGTAGTGTGTTTTGCTGTGCGTTTTTATTTTTGCACACAGGATTTTGCTGCGATTTGCGTGTTTGCATTTTTTTATGCTTTTTTTTTTTGGACAATTTGTTGTTGGGCAGATTAAAAAAACACAAATTGCTGCAAAAACGCATTACATGCTTTTATGCAGCTTCTCTGTTGAAGTATATTGAACCAAAAAAAGCACCATTCTGCGTTGAACACATTCCTTGACCCTTTCCAAATAACGCAGCAGCTAAAAAAAAGCATAGATGTGAATGTGTCCCATAGGAAACCATGTAAATGAACTGTAGTGCGTTTCTGCAAAAAACGCATAGGTGTGAACCAGGCCCAAGACGTTTATTAACATAATGGGGTTAAAAAAAAAAAAAATTAACCCTTCATAGTACAAACAGAGCAAATAATCACTACTGTAAGGGATTAATTTTTTACTGTGGAACAGTGAAAGTAGTAATATTTACAGTAGCGATTACTTGCTCTTTTTGTACTATAAAGGGCTAATAGTTTTTTTTAACCTCATTACGTTACTGGCCGATTAATCGATTATGAAAATAGTAATCGATTAGTTGTCGATTAATCGATTAGTTGTTTCGGCCCTAGTCAGGATCTGGATCTGAACCTGGGACCTCTGCAGTGTCTGGCTGCGGCTCCTCTTGGTGTGCCACCTGAGATGCTAGACAGCTCCCTGCCTAATTCCTTGGGCAACCTTACTTTGCATCTTGTTTCTGGTGAACCTTGAACTCTTTGCTTCTCCCATGAACTTTCTATTTTAGCCATGTCCTTGCACCTTCTGTTTGTCAGATTAATATGCCCTCTCCAGCTGATATCTTGCTCCTTTGCACACCTTCTGCTGTCCTCATCTTCAATACCACTCATTATCGACCCTTGGCTTGTTCATCAACTTGGCTTGTTCATCAACTATGCTTCCACCTGATCCCATCCAGCTACTACTCGTTACTGACCTTGTGGCTTGTTCAATGACTATGCCACCGCTACCGGGATGAACCCTTGGGTTTTTATAACGCAAGGCACGGTTTCCCCCTTTTTTCCCCTAAACGTTAAGACCCCTTTCACACTAGGGCACTTTTCAGGCATTTTAGCGCTAAATATAGCGCCTGCAAAGTGCCTCTCAAGCCACCCCAGTTTGAAAGCTCGGGTGCTTTCACACTGGGGCGGTGCTTCTTGAAATAAATGGGCAGCGCTGCTGAAGCGCCTGCAAAGCACTTTGGCAGCTCCGCAACACCGGCGCTATTAACCCTTTCTTCGGCCGCTAGCAGGTGTTAAAAGTGCCCCGCTAGCGGCCAAAAAGCACCACTAAAACTAGCGGCGCATAACTGCTAACGCTGGCACCGCCCCAGTGTGAAAGTACCCTTATGGAATGTCACAAAAGGGTAGATTTACTAAGGCTGGTGCAGTCACTCACTTTTGAGTTTGCACAAGAGGTGGGCATTTTTTTAATTTGGACACCATTTAATCGGCTGGTTGAGCCGCTATGTTTTGATCATTTTTATTGTTCACACCGTTCATATTTCTATATGATTGCGCTGCACTTATATTTGCATGTTTATGTACATGCATGCAGTCTGTTTGCTTTTAGTAAAGTCACAGGTTTTCTTTGTGCTATATCCAGCTGCCAGCGTCCTAACAACCAATGACATCACTGGTTGGTAAGGAGGATGTAAGGAGGGCCCCTGCACAGCATCCTTGCTTGCCCCTCCCCTGCTCCTGTCAGTACTGGGGTCACCTGAGCTGAGTGAAGGAGAGAAACTGAGGCAAAAGGGGAACATTGGAAAACTCTAACATGGGTTTCCTCTATGTGTAATGTTGCTGTATTATGTAAAATTATTTGTTTAGTTTTTTTTTTACATTTTAGAATGAGGTGCCTCAAGATTGTGCAGAATTTTAACCACTTCAGCCCTGGAAGAATTGGCTGCCTATTTTTTGCGATACGGCACTGCGTCAATTTAGCTGATAATTGCGCGGTCGTGCGGCGCTGTAACCAAACAAAATTGACGTCCTTTTTTCCCCACAAATAGAGCTTTCTTTTGGTGGTATTTGATCACCTCTGTGGTTTTTATTTTTTGCGCTATAAAAAAAAAAGAGTGACAATTGTGAAAAAAAAAAAAAAACACAATCACTTTTACTATTTGCTATAATAAATATCCCAATTTAAAAAAAAAAAAAGGCAAATTTTTTCCTCTGTTTAGGCCGATATGTATTCTTCTACATATGTTTAGTACAAAAAAAAACGCAATAAGCGTATATTGATTGGTTCGCGCAAAAAAGTTATAGCGCCTACAAAATTGGGGGTAGTTTTATGGCATTTGTATTTTTTTTTTTTTTTACTAGTAATGGCGGTGATCTGTGATTTTTATCGGGACTGCGAGATTATGGCGGACACATCGGACACTTTTGACACATTTTTGGGACCATTGGCATTTATACAATGATCAGTGCTATAAAAATGCACGGATTCCTGTAAAAATGTCACTGCCAGGGAAGGGGTTAACACTAGGGGGCAATCAAGGGGTTAAATGTGTTCCCTAATGTGTCTTCTAACTGTAGGGGGGAGTGGACTGACTAGGGGAAGAGATTGATCGGTGTTCATACACTGTTAAACACACGATCAGTCTCCTCGCCCCTGAGAGAACCGGGATGTGTGTGTTTACACAAACACACACATCCCCGTTCTCGCTCTGTAATGAGCAATCGCAACCGCCGGGCACTCCCATCGGCTCCGGGGACACGCTTCGGGCACGTGCGCATGCCATGCCGTCGGAGGCGCCTTAAAGAGCCGACGTACAACTACGACAGCTCGCGCAGGGGGGCCAGCCTGCCACAGTATAACTGCGGCGGATGGTCTGGAAGCGGTTAAGGGTGCCTTGGCTGAAAAAAGGTTGAGAAACACTGGACTAGACCATCCCATGGTTATAGATTGGACAGAAAGATCTCACTGTTGGAGCATCCAAGGCTTATAACAAGCCAGAAGCTAAATTATTAGGTATATATGACTTTTGGGTAGACTGACCCCATGAATGCATTTTAAAGACAGATGGCAAAGCCACGGAATGCCTTTTTTTGGCAGGACATTTTACAATATACTAGGCACATTATAAAATGTCTTCTACATAAATCCAGGTTGAGCTTTTTGGGCTTTGTTGCATTGCATACACCTCCAATTGAACCGAAATGTACCATTAAGCCATTTTTAAATAACTGTACATTTTAATTTAGCTTAAATGCACAGCATAGTGTTTAACTTTCATTTCCGCAGTCTATTTATACAGTACACTGTGCTGTACATGTGACACTGCCATCAGTTATTTTTTTTATTTTACTGTTTATTAACAAGCCCTGGCAATTAACTAGCTTTTAAATCAGAAGTATGATACTATTTTAATTTCCTTTATGCATTCTAACCTATCATTTGAAATCACATTGAGCTGACTCTTAAGAGGCCACCTGGTGTAATAATGTCACATTGAAATGACTTATTTTGGTATGCAGAAAACAGTCGTAATGTTCAGGGTAAAAATAAAATTGCTGTTTTTTTCCCACTGGCGACAAAAACAGAATGAAATTAATGAGCACCGTTCATAAATACTTGACAGACTGATTATGAAAGCATTATTTTCTACATGTATGTATGTATTAAATCTTACAATATGTTGCAACAGTTAAGAACCCTTTGCTCCTAAGCAGAGAGACAGCCTACTGTACACCGCACAGAGCAACCAGCTGTCAATACTTTTGCCCAGATCAACTATGAAATGTTATAGCTGAACTTTGGGCAAACCGCTAAAATACAAAATTTGCATAGCTACTGTTCATCTGTACAGAAATGCAAATCATTTGGCAAGGAAGGTTTCTGATGAAGGCAACCCTGCCAGACAGCAAAGCCAGTCTCTGCACTCCTTCAGACCTATCTGTAGACCACACAGAAGTTGAGCAATACAGCCTGGTCTAGGACCCACACTAGATAAGAAGAACAGCAGGGCGCAACCTTAGTATAGTATATTAACCACTTACCTACTGGGCACTTTTACCCCCTTCCTGTGCAGGCGAATTTTCAGCTTTCGGCGCTGTCACACTTTGAATGACAATTGTGCGGTCATGCAACGCTGTACCCATATGACAATTTTATCTTTTTTTTTATTTTTTTAACACAAATAGAGCTTTCTTTTGGTGGTATTTAATTACCACTGGGTTTTTTATTTTTTGCTAAACAAATGAAAAAGGCCAAACATTTTGCAAAAAAATAAATACATTTTTCATAGTTTGTTATAAAATTTTGCAAACAGTTATATGTTCTCCTTCACAAATGTGTGCTGAGGAGGCTGCTCTGATGGGCACTTATATGCTGCATTGATGGGGCTGAACTGATGGGCACTGGTAGGTGGCATTGATGGGTGACACTGATTGGCAGCATTGATAGATGGCACTCGTGGGTACTGGTCGGCAGCACTGGTGGCCACTGATTGAAAGCACTGGTGGGCACTGTTTGGACTACGCTGATAATCAGGATCATGTCCCTAAAACAAGCTGATTACTGGCTCTCTTCTTCTCCCCTCATGCTGTGAGCGTGAGGAGAGAAAAGCCAATAACCAGTTTGTGTTTACATCCTTTGATCAGCTGTTATTGGCTGACAGCTGATCACGTGGTAAAGGGCCGCTGTGATTGTCCCTTTACCCCGATCTGTGATCAGCTGAGTCCAAAGGACCATGGACGCCCTCCTGGCATTGGAAGCCTGCGCTGTAGCTGTTTTTCAGCAAGCAGTTAACAAATTTATTGTGGTGAAAAGAAGAAATAGCACTTTTGTATGTAATCCATAAGCGGTTGGCTCATGCATCTGGGATGGGAAGCCTCTTCCTAAAACTTGCAGCCTGGAAAGTCCAGACGTCAGGCTGGATGACAGCTTAGGTGAGAAAGAGGAAACCAACAAGATGGGGGACAGCTTCTGTGGCCTGCAGAGCAGACCAAAAGTGACGTAGTCAGCACGTCAGGGTGGCAGGGCTATGCATTTTAAGACTGCCCAAGACTCTTTCTCAAGCTTGAGGCAGTACAGTGCAATGCAGTAGAGCCTAACTAGGCTAGCATGCTGTAGATCTCTCTAACAGGCTGGTGCAGATATACTGCGGCAGAATGGCTCTCCTGGCATATGCAAACTGTCAAGCTGTGACCTGGGGATGAAGGGAAGCCATGGCCTGATGCCTTCCGCAAGCCAGACCACCCATCTGGTAGATCATGGGTGCTCAACCTGTGGCCCTCCAGCTGTTGCAGAACTACAAACCCCATGAGGCATTGCAAGGCGGACAGTTACAAGCATGACTACCAAAGGTAGAGGCATGATGGGACTTGTAGTTACACAACATCTGGGAGGGCCAAAAGTTGAGCACCCATGTGGTAGATGTTGTATGTTGCATATTAGAGCTGATCTATTCTGACATAATAGAGTTCTTTTGAGACTAATTTCAGCAAGATTTTCGTAGTTCTGCCAGCCGGTCCCTGGTGCTGGGGAGGTTGGGGGCCGCTGTATTGAGTAGTTTATGGTCGAATACCAGTTCTGGCTGTGAACACGGTACATAGCAGTGCATACAATGTGTTGTGGTGCGCTGCCATGAATGTGTGTTGGAGCAGTGTTACCTTAGTGTATTGGGGTGCCATTCAAAATGAATGCCACCCCAACACGTTTATGCACATATTGTGTTTTAACATGCATTGCGGTAATGCATGCATTATCGCAACATGTCGCACAGGAAATGGGTGAAAGGCCCCTTAGTGTTTTGGCGTTTAAATTATTCAAACCATGCTTTGTTGAATTTATTAGCACAGCCTCAATTCAAGCAGCAAAAGGTTCACTTATTTGATCTTTATTACTGAACAACCAAAACAGAATCATGCTGACATTTCTGGTTCACTGTAGGTTGTTTAGCCAATTCCATACATATGCACTATAATCATCGTCTAAACGGGCATGAGCTTTGTATTATTATTCATTCCTCAGTGGCAGCAGAAAAAAAATATATGTATATTTGATTCACCTGAATTATGTTTAGTCTCCAACTAAGCCAATTCAGTCCAAGAACAGAAAATCATTTTCTACCGGCAAAGCAGCGAAACCTTTATTATGCCGATAATGCATCTAAATGCACAATTATTTATTTTACATATATTTAGCTGAAAATAAGCTATCACTAAGAGTAAAAGATTTTTTTTTTTTTACATTAGCACCACAGGAACCTGAATCTTTAGTATAATTGAGGACTCGGTATGCATGACAACTATTCCCCGGTTGTGATTTAATTTTTAGCTTCATAGGGTACTAATTAAGAATGTGCTGCCTGGCTTTTAATCTGAAAATGATATCTTCTTCGGATAGGCTATCCGTGTCAATAAATATTCTGCAAATAAAAGTATTTAGCATAAGCTAAAACGGAGCACAAATGGACGTGCGGCTGGATATTTTTTTAGAATTTAAAATGCCAGTGCTGCAGCCAGCTGTTTTATGTGCCCCTGCCCGTGCTATGGAAATATCCTTGAAAAGCTGGTTGCCAGTTGATAATGGTTTCTGCTGTCCAGTAAAATGTACTGACTGGTATTTTGTTAGAATTTTGATGGTCTGAGCAGAAACATGGCAGCTAATGTCAGTATTTGAAGTGAACATGTGCCCAGACTATGCAAACTAAAGTATTTACATATTCTGAAAAAGCAGTAGAACCTCCTTAAAACATTAATCTCTGTAGCTATAGGTATTATGAAAATGTAATGTAAACACACAGCAGGTACTTCTAAGCTGCAACCTTACATTAGAATCTTAAGCCCCGTACACACGGGCTGAATGGGAGACATGGGCCGGTTCAATAAACCGGATCGTTAGTATAGCGGTTCTGACTGGCGCTGACAGATTTTTTTTTGTTCAACCCAGGCTTCAGTGGTGACTTTTGCGAATGATTTACTACATGCAGCTAGTAAGGTCAGTGATGGCTTGTTTTAAAGCTCTTTATCTGCTTGTTAAGAATATGTAAATACAGTACTGTATCCATAGTCTGGGCACAAATGCACTATAAAGCTGAACTAAAGCAAAGAAAAAAAAAATACTATTGGACTTCCCACACCCCTGTCCCTAAGCAATCTCTAGACAAACCAAAAACACCATCCAGCACTCAATCCCAGGACTTCCCCAAAAAACAGGACTATGGAAGGCAATGGTTTCAGCGATGCAGCCCTGCTCGGACTAGGCAGTCCTTCCAAACATTGCAAAAATATACATAAAAGGGTGCAAATGCGTAGTGAAAGCACATAACAGTATTATACTCACAAAGTAGGAATACAATCAAGCTTGTCATATACAACACTCCAACTGGTGACTCTATGGCCACACGGTGGAAAAGCTTACGTGTTTCGTTGGACAGGCCCCATTCCACAGCGAGCAGTGAGCCACTAAGCAGTGAGCCACTATTTGAGAGTTCACACACTGAGGACACACCCCACCCAAAGAGCGGCTGAGCCCGGGGAAATCTTAAGCCTCTCGTCGGTGCCCCTATACACCGTCCACTGCGTTTGCGCCCTCTTGTGTATATTTTTCCCCTAAGCAATATCTACCTCTTCTTTAAAGGCTCTAACACCCACTAAAACTTACCTTATCTGTTGCAAGGTTCTGGCAACTAGGCCTCTGAAGGTATACTGTATGCCAAGTCTTTGACAGGTCTTCTTGTCGCCCCTCTTACCATTTCATTATGTTAGAGTCGTGCAATCAGCGCATGACCAGCATCTCAATGACCTCAACTGTGGCCCCCATCATCAACAAAGGGCTGCACATAACGTTCATTATGATAGAGAGTATTGTCAGCAATTTCAGAGATAGCAATGGAAATGGTAAGAGACTGTGAATATGCTGGAGGTGTGGTTGGAGACTGGAAATATGCTACAGAATTGTAAACTTACAGATATCGTACTGGCAGATCTAAAGATAGCAGCTGGCAAAAGAAATCAGATAAATTGCAAACAAATATATAAAACAATCTTTCTGCACTAAAAAAAAGTGTCCAAAGTTATTCAAAAGTGTAACATATTGAATGAAAAAGAACAGCATAACATTAAAAATAAGAAAAAAGAAAAAAAGTACCAATAGTCCCAAATATGTCCAAATTTGTGAAGAAATAGAATGAGGCAAGATCGTTTCAATCCAAAATGTACAACACCCAGGTGTACCTCCACCGTCAGACACAATAGACTCTTACCAGAACATGTGGACCCTTTACTTAGAAAGAGTCAAGTAGGCTGTATAGATTAATAAGTCATCTGAAAAAAGGACCAGTTTTTCCACCATAACTTCACCAGTGGCCACCAGAGTTTCCCGAACAGCAAAATAACATGTTCCATCATGATATACAAAAGAAGAGAACCGGGAGGGCCCACATAGTGTAAGGCTTCATGTACACGGGACGTTTTTACAACCTCTCCTGAACGATTTAACTTAACAGATAGTAACCCAAGTTTAAACGTCCATTTTGCCGCGTTTACATGCCGCGTCTAGCGGCGTTTTGCCGCATTTGCGTTTAGAAGCATTTCAATTTTTTTTTTTTTAAATAGCCAAAAACGAAAAACGGATTACTGCATTTAGCCACGTTTGACGTCTGAAACGTCAGAAACTTTGGCGTCTCAACTCATTTTTTTGCATTCAAAGAAAGGCCTATAAACGCAACTGCCTAAAAACTCCAGTAAACAAACCTGTGTACATGGACACATAAGATAACATTGAATGAGATCAGGGGCAGTTGAAAAAAGTGTCCAACTGCCTCTGAACGTCGGTTTAGCAGCAGCAGTATATATGGGGCCTTAAACTGTATAAACAATTTATTGAGAAGTATAAAACTAGCTACTCGCATTAGTAAAACAAGCGCTTGAGTGTAAAAAGTTCAGACTGTTTCTGAGTTTGGGCGTGCATGGTGACATCACGAGCGTAAGCTCCGCCCTATGCCTTTTGTCACAACTGACATCATCGGGCGCACTTGTTCTTTAAGAGTCCATTTTGTCTAACAGTGGATGTACACCTGGGCGTCGTACATTTTGGATTGGCGCGATCTTGCCTTATCCTACTTCTTTACTAATTTGGACTTTTTTTCTTTTTAATGTTATACTGTTCTTTTTTATTCAATATGTTACACTTCTTTTTAATAACTTTGGTCACTTTTTTAGCGTTGCAAGATTATTTTATAAATATGCTACAGAAGACAGGGAGAAGCTTAGGTAATGGTCCATGAAGCTAGTAGAGATCATTGCTATTATCCCTATACAGATCAATATTTCTGCTTCCACTACTGACTGCTAGGTCCTCGTCAATAACTTTTTCACTGCAGTTTAACAGAAGACACAAAGCTATTAAGCTCAGCAGTGCTGGAAGGTCCGAGACAGGAAGAGGACAGGGCATCCCTGCACAGAAGACTTCTACCGAATCCAGCTGCCTGTACAATATGGGACATCCATCATTATGGGTAGGAGAGCTCACTAAGGCTATAGAAAATTATTTTTTATGGCTAAACTTCTGCTAAGTAAAGTCACATCTTTTATCAATTAACCTTGCCAAAAGGGCACAAATGCTCACAGATGCACTCAAAAAACTCACAGAAAGCCATCCCAGAATGGTGGAGGCTGCTAAAGCTACCAAAACACCCAGGTACAGCATTCCACGCTGTTCCCCACATTGCGGTTTGTCCTTCCTGGTGGCTTTCTCTGCGGCTTCCCTCTGCTGGATGGTTGGGACCTTTGGCATCTAGCTGTAGACCAGACCACCACTGCTGGACTTTTTGGACTTATCCAAATGATGAATCTTTTTCACCTTTTAGATAGTAAGTGTTTTTAATCCTTTAATCCTTAGGCATTAATAGTCTTTGTGTTTCTGCACTTAGAGGTGCCTTCTGTTTTTTTTTTTTCCCTAGAATGATGGAGGCTGCCACAAAAAGCACCTTAACTCCAAGAACAATGAATAAATGGTGTTTTGAGCATAAATTAACACACAGAAGGTAGGTTCAAACACAGTCTACTAGGCAGTATTAAAACTATGCAAAGGAAACTTAGCATAGAGTTCTGTATCACTAGACTGGGATTAACTCATGAATCAGCAAAGTCATCAATAAACAATACATATAAACATTATCTGCAATGTGAATATTATTATTATTATAACTAGTCTAGAGTACACTCTAGGAGAATGGCTAGGATATGATGCAATGTCCCCTGAGAGGTACCTCTTAGCATAAGCAATAGGTGGAAGGTCCCTGTGTAGCAGGTGTAAGGGGACAGTCTTTACTCCTAATTCAGCTAGAGCCCAGTTGCACTGTTGGTGCACATTAGGATAGTCAAGCCTGCAGGCAGCAATAACGCTAATACATGGCTGTATGGTCAGTTCCTATAGGGGTCAATCTCTCTAGCAGCAGATAATGAATCCCAACAGCAGCAGGTCACCAGTCCCAGCGATATTGCAGCTCTCCATCTGGAAACACACAGTGATTAGTCCATTCTCTGATCTGCACCCAGGTGACTCTTGCTGTTGGCACACCTGGACTCAGCACTCCATATCCTGCTTAGACCACCATTATGTAGAAGTGTTGGCGCACTTTGGATAGCAATGTGCACTCTGTGGGCTCCCTCATGGCAAGAGGAAACCATTTCCAATACACCCTGAGACAATGCAGCTCTTTCCCCTCCTCCTGGCAATCTCCCTCTTGGAAACACAGTTCAAAAGCTCTTAATTACAGTAGAGTCTTTCTCATCTGGACTATAATTCCCACAGTGCAGTGCTGCCTGACTCCGTCTATTGAACTCTGCTCAGCAGCCTCCTCCTCTTGATGATGATGATAGTAGATAACCAGTTCAGCACCAGAGGGCAGCAGTTACAGAGAGCAATTGCAGCCAATGTTTCTCTTACTCTCCATTCTTAGCCAAGCACCTGACTACACAAACATAGGCTTATTAAATTAATAAGGCAACATCTGCAACCTAGTAACCCACGGTAGCCAATTACTATTGTGAGTACCATAAGCTGAATCCGGAATGCCTAGATAAGTGCATTTTGCTTATCATCAATGTTCATTGTACGGTTTCAATAAAGAAGAATAACAGAGAAGGCATTTGCAGGTGAACTCTAAGTTCATATCTGCAATAACAGCTATGATGAGAAAGATCCCTTTGTATTAAAAAAAAAAAAGTTTAAAGTGGCAATATATAAAAACATGTTTTTTGGATCATTTAATTTTTTTGGCGGTGAAATTTAAAACTTGATCTTCTAAATATACACTGTATATTTGTTGAATTGTATATGAAATTGTTTATGTATGCATAAATATTTGAAATACAGTGCATCCAAAACAATTTATGAAGCCTGCTGGTAGTTCTAACATGAAAGCTCAGCCGTGTCTTCTCACTTTTTCACTTATTCTGTCCAACTAAAATGTTATCTCCAGGTATGTTCCAACATTAATTTTTTTACCTTGAACCTGTAGTGAGAAACTGTTTTTATTATTCCCTGCAACTTCAACATCAGACTTGCAGAGGCTGCTGCTGGGATCAGTAGGGTAACCTACAACAGTTCCTATTCAAAAGAAGGCCCCGTCATAGCTTTACTCAACAAGAAACCTCTAGACATAACCCAACTACAATTCAAACTCCTCCTGCAGGTTGCTACAGCTACAAAGCAAATTATCGTGAAGGCCTGGAAAACTCCTCTCCTCAATGTTACTGACACTAAAAACTGTTTTACTAGAGCCATGATCCATGCCAATTGTTGAAGCTGTCCTACTAGACAGGGTTAGGAAATATGAACGCTTGTGGAAACCTTGGGTAGATCATTACCTCCCAACCGGCTTTGACGAATCATTACTATCCCCTTGACCACCCAGGAGTTGTGCCTTGTGAGTTAGCATGTAAAAGGATTTTGAATCCCTTCCTGCTCCTACCCCCCTGGGATCTGTCTTTGTTCTTTCCCCCTCTCTTCCATGTTTTTCTGGACTTAATTTCCTTCCTCTTAAGCCTCGTACACACAAGAAGCGACAAGAAAACTGTTGGGAGAGCTTTCTTGCCGAGAAAACCGCGTGTGTGTACGAGGCTTTCAGGTTTCTCGTCAAGAAAACTGCCCAGAATCTCAACGAGAAAAAAAGAAGACCTGCTTTCTTTTTTCTCGTCGGGAGTCTAATTTTTCTCGTTGTGATTCTTGTCAGACTGTATTTGGACGAGAAAACCGGTCGTGTGAATGCTTTTCCGAGTCTTCAAAAACTGCGCATGGTCAGAATCAAGTATGGGACGGGAGCGCACCTTCTTGTAAAACTAGCGTTCGTAATGGAGATAGCACATTCGTCACACTGTAACGAACTGAAAGCACGAAGACTGAAAAGCGCGAATTGTCTCTCACTGAACTTTTACTAAACTTTTACTGACACGCAGTAACACGAGATTAGCAGTAACACGAGATTAGCAAAAGCAGCCCAAGGGGTGGCGCCATGAGAATGGAACTTCCCCTTTATACTGCCGTTGTACGTGTTGTACGTCACCGCGCTTTAGACCGACGAGATTTTGGATTGACAGTGTGTATGTAAGGAAAGCTTGACAAGAATCTCGTCAAGCTTGACAAGAAACCCGTCGAGAAAAACAACGTTTTTTTTGCGACGAGATTCTCGGCCGTGTGTACAAGGCTTCTCTCTTTCTACCCCATTTCCTCACCTGTCTTTCTTTCTGCCTCCTCTTCTCTTCTAGAAAAGGGGGGGGGTTAATGGAAACACAAGGGGGTGCCCATCAAAGAGGCCCCATGGAGCCACTTTGATGGGCACCCCCTTGTGTTTCCATCAACCCCCCCCCTTTTTCATTAATCATTGGCTCCAGGAACACAACCCACTGGTCTGGTGAGTCAGTAAATGAATTAGAAATTACCTTGAGTGTACCACCGTTTATTATTTTTTTGTGATTCCCCTTATGTACTAGCTCCCCTGATTGTGGGATACGACTTCAGCCACACCCAAATTTAAGGGAATTAGAGTCTTAAGACCTACATGGTAATTTCTCCCGTTTCCATCCTCTTCCAACCTCTGGTCACTTAGTACCTTCTCTTCACCCCATATATTGTTTGATGCCCTCACATGCTATGTTTCATGATATTATTCACTGATAATACCGCCCAGAGGGTCCTCCTTTCAACCCCCGGAAAGCTCATGAGGTATCTCCTAGTTCCATTTACCATGTTATCATGCAATCGTTACGCATTTAATTTCACTACTAATGTTTTTTCCTTATGCATCTTTGTGGTCTGCGTCCCAGTCAATTTGTTGCACTTTTATACATCATGTTATGACTCCCTTCTCTAGGGGCTAATTCATATGTGCTAATATACTTTGTATGTCTCCTTTTCATTTTATTAATAAAATACTTGAAAAGAAAAAGAAGGTCCCAAGAACGACATCTTCCAAGAGCCATTTTCCTTACATGCAATGTGTCTTGGAGATCAAGACAACAGCATTGTTTTGTGAGAAATAAATCAATGTATGCATGTGGAGAGGGACAGAAAGAGGATGGAATAGTACAGCAGGGCGGAACTCAGACAGGACGGACATACTGCTTGGAATTTCAGTGCAGCAGAGGCAGTATAGTCAACTCATTTAAAGATATTGGAAGCTGACTGGATTTCTGGAAGGATGAAAAGGTATTTTTCTGTACTTGCAGCACACAGCAACACAATATGAGGACATGTGCATGTATTGCAGAGATGTACTGCAATTTTTCTTTTTTTGTTTTGCTTAAACATACACTTAAGTCCAAACAAACCAGCAGACTGGGAATGGGGAAGGTCCTATGCTGGCTCATTCCGCACTATGTGGGCTAATAAAATTGTGCAGGCTACTCACAGCAAAGTAGTACTAGGTTTGGTAAAAACTAAAACAAAAACAAAAAAAAAGCCACAAGTGCACCACCTACTGGGCAAATAAAGATAATATAAAAAAAAACAAAAAAAAAACAAATGTAGGAGTTCATATTTACATAATTTAAAGAAAAATAAATTTGAACACAAAAAAATAAAAAATTGAAGAAGACTTCAAGTGTCATTTTTTTTTTTTTTTTTTTTTTTTATGTTTTGCCATTTAGTATGTTCTGTGGCCCAAATAAGCAATACGCAGCTGTATTTTATATGGGCTCATTGAGCTTCTGATCAACAATATTATTATACTTGAGAGGCAGCCAGTAACTGTGCTTTCCAGAACTGTTCTCTCTGAACCATCTTATTAGCAAGCTCTTTTTATAATGCTGGCTTTATCCGTGCCGTTATGGTGCACTGTACGCTGCCAGATGCGTGCTTCCTCTTATTTTGTATAGATTCCAGAGAAGCAACTAAGAGCGCACTGTCTCATACTTCAGCGCCTTCTCTTTGGATTAGGTATTTTTTGTATTTAACCTACCTAGAAGAATTTTTTATTTTTTTTGTATTGCACTAAGGTCAGGCAGAATTAAGCAGTAGGTCTTTTCTTTCTAAAGAGGACCAGCACTTTGAAAGTTGTGCCCATAAAAAAGCAAGCAGAGAACAAAAGACTTCTCATAGGTTTGTCTATAGGCTTCCTGAAGTTGACCTGTTCCCCATTTATTACTGAATTACCAATTTCTATTCCGTACTGTGTGGAGGTGGCCATCTTGAGAGGCACGGCTTTGCTTCCTCATGTCAGCACTGCCCCCTAAAGAATAGTAATATGATGACTGGTAGGAAAATAGTCAATCCATTTAATAGATGAAGCAGAAGGAGGAAGTACTTGCTCTGTATGTCTTCGGTTACAGGCTTCTCTCCAGGAAGGAAAACAGTGAGCATCACAGTAGTAACATCACAAGATCTCACTACAAATTGTGTGACACTAACAGTCAAAGGCAGCAGTGCCCTAGAAGATTTGCTAGAAACCACCTCAAAGATCCAGCAAGCAGAATCTTTACCAATACATGGCACTCGCAAAGCACTTAAAAAGTGCAGATGTGAATGGGACCAACAGAACACTTACTCTAGGTAAGCTACTCCCCATGAACTCATTGCGATATATAAGTGCATCGTGCTCACAAAGCTTGGCAAATGCTCATTAATATGGTGGTGCGGCATTACATACTGTATATTTGCAAATGAAGGCAACAAACAACTTAAATTTTAGAAACAGTTTATACTTGGGTTCTATGGGCTAGCTAACTGGATTAGATGCAGAGTATGATGAATGGCAGACATGACCATCATAACAATCAGCATCTCAGCTCTAATGCACTAACAAAACTCCTGGTTGCAACTGACTAGAGTTCTCATGCCACACCTATTACTGATCTTTTCTCTGGTATTTTCATGTTTAAACATGTTGCAAGATATCAGGAATAGGCACATAAATCGGCACAGCTTTGTGCCAATCCTCTAAAAAAACTTCAGAATAACTTAGATGTCAATTGTATTTTTCATAACCACCCCTTAATTTTCCAAAATTACTATACAATAAAATTCTCTTTGAGAAAAGCTCTTCCAGTGAATTTTTTTTAGGAATAATGCCTAGTACACACAACCGTGTTTCCCGGCGGTATAAAGTCCGCCGGGAAACCCGAGTGGAAAACCGAGAACCTGCTCGGTAACTTTTTCCCCCTACACACGACCGGGTTTCCCGACAGGAAAACTGCCATGAGAGCTTTGGTCGGGAATCCCGGCCGTGTGTATGCTCCATTGCAGTGTTTCCCATAGGAAAACTGCCGGGTTAAAGACCGCCGGGAATCCCGGCGGGAAAAAAGAAAACATGTTCTCATTTTTCCCGCCGGGATTCCCTGTCGGAAAAACTGCGATGGAGCATACCACACGGCCGGGATTCCTGGCCAAAAGCTCTCATGGCAGTTTTCCTGCCGGGAAAACCGGTCATGTGTACGAGGCATCACAGTTCAGGCCTGCACAGTGCAGGAGATGGCTTGGTGATAGGGAGGTAGGAGAGGTTCCCAACCCAGCACAGCACCAGAGGCAGTGGCTTCACTGTGTCTGCTTAGACCTGGGGACAAGTAGGGAAGACAGTCAAGGCCAAAATGTAAAATCACATACTTATTTCCACATCGTATTGCAAGTATTTGTAGCCTATCCCTTTTAATCTGGATGATCTTGAAGTTAGTAAACTTGTGAAGATCCCAACACATTTACATCCTTGAATTCTGTGACACGTAGTCACTGTGCCCTGTGAGTAGGCAGTGTTGTGTTGTGTCTGCCTTCTGACCTACAGAGGAGCTGAGAGTAGGCGTTTCAGGATGTAGAAACAGTACAGGAAACACTCAGTGTTGCCAACCTAACAGATTGAAATTTACTGACACAACACCCAAATATTACTGGCACCGTCAAGTTTTTACTGGCATTTCCAAAAGTTACAAGATGACAGATTTTAAGTGCAAATTTCAGTGTTTAGGCTACAAACAAGTACAATATGCAATCAGCAATGTGATTTAAGGTGGATATTAATGCGGAGGTCCGCCCAAAAAAAAAAAAAAAGTAAAACCAGCAGCTACACATACTGCAGCTGCTGGCTTTTAATAATAGGGCACTTACCTGTCCTGGAGTCCAGCGATGTCGTCACTGCAGCTGATGTTTCCATCAGCTGTCAGGTGCTGCCACTGCCATTGCGGTAAAGGGTACCCGGCAGTGTAGCCTTTCGGCTTCACGCCAGAAACTCTACTGCGCATGCGTGAGGCCCGTTCCTCTCTTCTACTGGCCCGGTTCCCGAGTGTTTCCTAGCCTTTCCAAGGGTTTCCGAGTGCAGGCGAGCTGTCTCCGAGTATTTCCGAGTCTCTCCGGCGCCCCCACCTCTGGCCACATGCGGTATTGCATGCCATAGAAGTCAATTTGGAACAAATTATTTTAGTTTCCATTGACTTCTATGGGGAAACTTGCTTTGATATGCGAGTGTTTTGGATTACAAGAATTCTCCTAGAACGGATTATGCTCGTAATCCAAGGTTTCACCGTAATAAGTAGCTCAGAGACAGGACCCAGAGACAGGACCCAGGAAGAAATTAGAATTGACGGCACACACACACACATGGAATCAACTCTCACAGCGACACTGACAGCAATGTGCAGCAGCACAGATGATGTTGACACCTCACCGACATGACACGTCCCCTCTGGAGTCACAGTGACAGTCTCTCTCTATGCCAAAGGATCCCTTCAGTCCACTCAAATCCAAACAGCACTGATAGTCCCGCTCCTAGCTTGCTTTGCTCCCATCTTGCAGACCTGCACACTCAGCTCAGGCCACTCAGCTCGGCTTCCTTGCAACATGACATCACACGTCACGCCAAGGCTTTGCCTCTGCCAGACCAACCCCCCACAGGTGCCACCCAAACACACTGTAGCGGACACTCAAATGGTTTTGGTGTACCAGACATATTTTTAGGCTTCATGCCCACTGACGTTTTTACAGCTGCGTTTTTTACAGCTTAAAAACGCCTGTCCATGTTATTGTAAATTTTTTTTCTTTTTTTTCTTTATTTTTTTTTGAGAAAAAAAAAAAGTCGGAGGTAAAAAACGCGACCGCACGTTAGTGCGCGTTTTTGAGCATTTTTTGACGCTCACGTTTTTTCCTGCCTAACTCTGACGCCGAGGAACGCACTGGTCCTGTTTTTTTTTTTACAGCTTAAAAACGTCTATGCTATTTGCAGCTCAAAAACGTCCAGGTGGGCATGAAGCTATAGACTAACATGGACAGGCGTTTTTAAGCTGTAAAAAACGCTCAAAAACGCGGCTGTAAAAACGTCCGTGGGTATGAAGCCTTACTGTCAACCTTTTCCTGTCAGTGGCATTTACTGGTAGGAGAAAAGCATCATTTTTTAGCTGCCAGTTAAAATACTGACGGTTGGCAACACTGGAATCACTGCTTGCAGGCAGCAAGGTACCATGGGATATATAGTCCTTAGAAATCAAGAGTCAACAGCAGAGGAAAAGCTGCAAAACATGCAGGGAACTCAGAACATTGTGGAAAGAGATGGCCAGCAGACAGGCAGAACTCACAACAGGAGATTTATCAAGTAAGCTTATATTGGATTTTCAAAAAACAAAATCAACTGTATTGTTATTACAATGTTGAATTTATAAAATGAAAGTGTATGCCATGACCATAGATCTCCTTTAAATGGAGATGTGAGATAGACTAAAAGGCTCCATGTCAGGAAACTGTAGCATACTTATACTGCATTTATAAATGAAAAATGGAGTCATACTATAAAATGAACCTAGCAATACTGGAGCGAAGTGAAGTATTTTTTTTTCCTTTTAAAGAAACTAAATCAAAGTCATGCATTATCCCTATCCGTCAATATTTGTGCATCTAGTCATCCAACTCGTCAGTTATCAATTGTGCTGATAATTTAATATCCATACAACCTGGGAGGACTACTATGCAGCCGCAGGATGTTAATCAACCCTCCTGTGATTTCTCATTGTTGCCTCTAGCGCCATATAACTCGTCTATGAACATCGAGGAACATCTTTCCATTCAGTCTCCAGACACCCTGGGGGGTGTGCGGCATCTAAGTGAAAAGAATCGTGCAATATTGTAAAATATATAAGATGTCTCCCGGCACTATCTGCGCTGAACTGTCATTATTCTTATAATGATAAAGGGTGAATTTGCTTCTTGCGCACGGTGGGGAGTATTTAGCCTTACTACTTAGAAAGCAGCTGTCTTTCTTGTGTATTATTGACTACCCTGCAGATCATTGACTGAAACAATGCAGCAGTAGGATGCTCAGCGTTATGGAAAGAATCAGAGGGGGATCAATGCATTTAGCTGATTGTAACCCATTCTTGTACAAAGCATTCAATGCAATGGAAAACCCAAGCTGAGAAATATGGAAACCTTTGGATAGAGGTGCATCTGTGTTTGGACAACAGGACATGATCCTGGGAATCATGTAATAATGGAAAAAGATAGGAAAATGTGATTGGTCTGATAGGGAGGGATTCAGTTGTCTTGGCCATTTTGCATTTGTAGGTCATGAGCTATTACAAATGAGTACTAATGAACAGTTTAAAGTAGAAAAAATAAGGAAAACTTTAGTTATGATTTTGAACGGAATAAACCTTGATATACACTAGTAGAATTTATTTTTTTCATTGTAAGAACGTTGTAAGACAGTTTGCTTATTTTGCCAATCTTTAGTGGGGTCAAATCAACATTCGTTTTCAACCACAATTATGGAAAAGTTCGAAGGAGCAGGACTGTACAAATTTCTAACAGTGTACGTGGTTCTTCTCTTCGGTAAAGTTTATTCATTCCAAAATTTTATGTTAAAAGCAAACAAAATCTTGAACTACTTTTGAACGACATTCAAATGTTCTGAGAATTCTCGTACACGTTTTTTTTTTCTTATAAATTCAACTAGTGTAATTCCAGCCTAAAGCCTCTGTCACAAGGGCAGCAGTAAAAACAAGCAGCTGAGCCAGAGCATTTTGCATCTAGGCCACGGCAAAATATATGCGACATGCCGAGTTGACAGGTGGCACTGTCTTTCAAACTCAGCCATTCAAGTCAATCGGGCCTTGCTTGGCTCACAAGAGACATTATAAATTGCTATTAGGAATTCAGGAGGCGGCAGGATCACTGGTTAGCCACACTATGAAAAGTGATCCACTGGGAATCACTTTGCAGGGCATGGTGGTGGGAGTGTGGTGGTCTGGGGCTGCATGAGTGCTGCCGGCACTGGGGAGCTACAGTTCATTGAGAGAACAATGAATGCCAACTTCTATGATAAATATAAGTGTATAAAAGGTCTAGATGTATAAACACTAATAATGGCGGGATAAAGTCCAAAATTGCTTCAATGAATGTGAATCCAAAGATAAAACCAAAATGCAAATAAGTCCTGAATAAAAGTTGAATCCTTGCAAATAACGTGTCCTACAGTGCTTCTTATAGTGGTCCTCCTTATGTTAAATGCTCTCAGAGCGCTTACCTCACCGGTAGGTAAAATGAGCCTTACAGATCTCCCACTTCTCTCACTTCCTCCCCTGGCACCGTGGCGCCAGAAGGAAGATCACCTCTCTCCCCTCCCTCCCTGCAATCTTCTGGGACACGTCACAGGGCAGAAAGGGAAGGGGGAAAAGTGCCCAGTATGCAAGTGGTTAAAGTGGAAGAAAAGTCTAACCATAACTATTAATACAAATGTTCCCTCCATCTTCCTATCTATCCTGCCTACTCTGTTTAAAAAACATCTGTGTACTTACCTAAGCTAATTAACCTAACCTACTCTCTGGTCCAGTTGCATGCTCTTGCAGCTCTAGCTCACCTGCGCCAGTGAATGACTGCTGTAGAGGAGAGGATGGAGCACTGAAAGCAGTTGGACCAATGGAGTCTATGGGTGATGTCATGACTTTGGGAATTCACAGCTGTTGAGCACTCCCTTACACATGGAAGCCAAGGCTGCAGGATCACATGACCAGACAAGAGCAGTTAAAAATAGGTAAGAACGCAAAGCTTTTTTATTCAGGGTAGGCAGGATAGGTAGGTGGAGGGGGGAGAGAACACTTTCTTTTTTTAAATTCTTTATTTAAGACACCGACAAAAAAGAGCAGGCAGTCACAATCAATAGTATTTTGTTAATACAGATATCAGAGATCTGCCATGTCATTTCAACTTAATATATGGAAGGCATATAAAACAAAGTCAGGACCATAAAAGGCAGCACACAAAGTGAAAGGGGGGAGGGAAGGAGAAAGAGGAGGAGGAAGGGGCAGCCCTTCCAGCTCCCCACCCAGCCTAGGTATCTACCATGTCAGTTGTAGAATTCTTGTACAGGAACCAGGGGGTCTAAATTTTGAAGTGCTTTTCTAATTGTTCTTTCAGATCAGCTATTAGCTGCTACAGTAACTGCATGTCTGCAACCTGATCCAGCCACTGTTTAATAGTAGGTGGAGATGGCTTCTTCCCCATGGCAAGCCTTAGCAGTACTGAGAAGATGCTTAAGAAGAGAGTTTTTGTAATGCTTTACTGACATTGGGGTAACATGTAATAAAAAGGGCCGCCAGATCATCCACAAGAGACAGTCCCATCGCCCTGTGAATAGTAATTTTGACTGCAGCCCAGAAATTCCTTAGAGAAGGGCAGTCCAGAAAATGTGGATCAATGTGCCTACTTCTTGTTGGCATCTCCAACAAAGCAGATTTATTTGGGGGACAGTTCTGTATAGGACCTGTGGAGTTTTATACCAACGTGTCATAATTTTGTACCCATTCTTTTGGTGTTAGCTATGAACGCCTTATGTGCAAAAAAGGAGTATCCAGTCTTTTTGGGACTGCATAAATGATGTCTGCATTTCATCCTACTATTTCAGTAGAAAGGTAAGGTCTTGTGGTTGTGTGTCAGAGGTCACCACATAGAGTAAAAGAGAACATGTTTAAGAAGAATTAGGCTTTTCTTCAACTTTAAAAATATTTTAACACCTAACTGCGCATGTGTGCGTTTTAAATTTGCTAAGAGTTTGGCTTTTAGATTTGCCAACATTTGTCATCCAAAATGCTGGGAAAGGCAAATTAAGAAATAAGGTAAAAGAAATTATGTAAAAGAAATGATGTAAAAAAAAAAGAAGAAGTTTAGTATAAATAATAGGATTTTTATAACAGCTTACCTGTAAAATCCTTTTCTTAGGAGTACATCACGGGACACAGAGCGACATAGTCATTACTAATGGGTTATATAGATACCGTCAGGTGCTGGCACTGGCAACTTCCAAACCCGGAAGTACCCTCCCCTATATAAGCCCCTCCCATCCGGGAGCATCTCAGTTTTGTAGCAAAGCAATAAGTGTCCCCAAAGAGGGGCGGGAGCTCTGTGTCCCGTGATGTACTCCTAAGAAAAGGATTTTACAGGTAAGCTGTTATAAAAATCCTATTTTCTTTCTCGTACATCACGGGACACAGAGCGACATAGTCATTACTAATGGGATGTCCTAAAGCAATGCCCAATGAGGGGGGGGGATACACCATATATAAGCTGAGCGCTATCAGACATGAGGATCTTTTGCGGCCTGCAACACACTGCGCCCAAAGGCGACATCCTCCTGACTTCTAACGTCCACCTGGTAGAACCTAGTAAACGTGTGTACCGAAGACCATGTTGCGGCCTTACAGATTTGAGCCAGGGAGGCCTGGTGATGCACTGCCCATGAAGTTCCAACTGCTCTCGTGGAGTGCGCCCTAACTTTGAACGGAGGCGGTCTCCTTCTCAAGCCATAGGCTTGTATTATGACCTGTCGAATCCACTTGGCTAAAGTAGATTTTGACGCTGCCTGACCCTTTCTGGGGCCTTCCGGCAGAATAAACAAAGTATCCGTTCTGCGAATCTGAGCAGTGGCTTTTAGATAAGCTTTAACTGCTCTTACTACATCCAAAGAATGCAATAACTTTTCCTCTACCGAAGTAGGTTTGGGGAAAAAAGAAGGAAGAACCACATCTTGGTTCAAATGAAAACTCGATACCACCTTAGGAAGAAAGGCTGGATGAGGACGTAACACTACTTTGTCCTTATGGATAACCAGATATGGCTCCTTACAGGACATAGCTGCTAATTACGATACTCTTTTAGCCGAACAAATGGCTACTAGAAAAATCAATTTCCTGGTGAGAAGAACCAAGAAAATATGCTGTAATGGTTCAAATGGTTGTTTCTGTAGAACCGACAGAACCAAGTTTAGATCCCATGGACATATGGGAATATTAACCGGAGGACTAATACGCATCACTCCTTGTATAAAGGCTTTGACTAGTGAATGCGAAGCCAAGGGCCTTTGAAAAAATATTGACAAGGCCGAAATCTGACCCTTGATAGTACTCAAGGCAAGCTTCCTATCTACAGCCCATTGTAGGAAGTCCAGAATCCTACCTATTACGTATTTACGTGGATGCCATTTCCTGGCCTCACACCAGGCGATGTACGCCTTCCAGATTCTATAGTAGATCTGCCTGGATCCCGGTTTCCTGGCATTGATCATGGTAGACACCACAGCATTAGAGAGCCCTCTCTTTTTTAGAATGTGGGCTTCAATAGCCAGGCCGTCAAACCTAGGGCTGGTAAGGAAGGGTGGTATATCGGTCCCTGCGAAAGCAGGTCCGGACGATGTGGGAGGGTCCAAGGACTCCCCACAGACATTCTTACAATCTCCGCGTACCATGCTCTTCGGGGCCACGCTGGAGCCACCAGAATCACTGGTTTCTTTTCTACCCTGATTCTGCGGAGTAATCGAGGTAACAATTGTGGCGGTGGGAATGCATATATCAGCTTGAACTGATCCCAAGGGAACACTAGGGCATCCGAGCCGCAAGCTAGGGGATCCCTTGTCCAAGAGACAAACCTGTCCACCTTTGCGTTGAATCTGGATGCTAGCAGATCTACATCCGGTGTTCCCCACCGCTGACATATTGTCCGGAAAACCTCGGGATGAAGGGACCATTCCCCTGGGCATAATTGTTGGCGACTTAGAAAGTCCGCCTTCCAATTCTCCACCCCTGGAATGAATACCACAGATATGGCTGGGACATATCTTTCTGCCCATCTCAGGATGTAATTTACCTCCCTTTGGGCTGCACGACTCCTGGTGCCCCCCTGACGATTGATATATGCCACTGCTGTGGCATTGTCTGACTGAACTCTGACAGGGGACCCTTGGAGTTTGGATGTCCAAGCTACTAGGGCATACCGGGCTGCTCGTATCTCTAAGAGATTGATGGGCAGGGCCTTTTCTGCATCCGACCATCTGCCCTGGAGAGACTATTGCTCCAGTACTGCTCCCCAGCCTATAAGGCTGGCATCTGTAGTGACCACCTTCCAAGAAATCGGACTGAAGGATTTCCTTTTTTCCAGATTCTGGGGAACCAACCACCAACGGAGGCTCTTGCGAACGGAAGGGGACAAGGACATTGTAAGTCTAGGGCCTGAACTTTTTTGTTCCAGGCTGACAGTATGGCCCTTGCAAATTCCTTGAATGGAATTGACCGTAGGGTACTGCTTCGAATGATGCCACCATTTTTCCCAGCAGCCTCATATACAGGCGTATGGACGGCTGTCTTTTTTGTACCCACTAAGTGGATCAAATCTTTCAAAGACAACACCTTTCCTCGAGGCAAGAATATTTTTCTCTGGCCTGAATCCAACCTTAGCCCCAAGTATTCCAGACTTTTGACTGGTTTTTAGGGCTGACTTGTCTCGGTTGATAATCCAACCGTGAGATTCCAGATACTTGATCGTCTTGTGAACGACCACGTCTAGTTTTTTCACTGAGTGGTCTATCAGCAACAAGTCATCCAGATATGCCATTATCATTACACCTTGTGTTCTTAGATTGGCCAATAAAGGGCCAGAATTTTTGTAAACACTCGTGGTGCTGTGGCCAAACCGAAGGGTAAGGCTCTGAACTGAAAATGGCGCCCTTCTACTGCAAAGCGTAGAAATTTTTGGTGGACTGGAAAGATGGGAATGTGCAAATAAGCATCTTTGATGTCGATCGTGGCTAACCAATCCTCCCCTTGTAGGGCAGTGGCCACCGATCGGATCGACTCCATCGGAAAGTCCTGATATACAGGAATTTGTATAGCCCTCTTAGAATTAATATGGGCCTCCCGTCCGCGTTTGCTTCGGGACTGTAAAGAGGTTTGAGTAAAACCCGAACCCTCATTCTTCCAGGGGAACCTCCATAATTACTCCTTGGAGCAATAGTTGTTCTAGTGCCAACAGGAGGGACTCTCTCTTCCGGGGATCCCTTGGCACGTTTGACCTCAAAAATGGGAAGGAGGAGAGTCTTTTAACTCCAAACTGTATCCCAAACCTACTGCGGAGAGCACCTATCTGTCTTGATCGTGTCCCGCCAGGTCTCTTGCGAACAACTGGAGTCCTCCCCCCACCCGACTGAGTGGGGGCTTCATGAATTTAACTTTGGGGGAGGTTTTGTACCTCCCCTGACCCAGGGTTTCTCAATACCCTCCTACTGTCCCTGTTTTTTACCCCCGGGATTTGACCGAGGAGGCCGTCGGAACTGTTACACAGCCGATGCCCCAGGGACTGGAGAAGCAGGCCTCTTAAAGAGGGACCTCTAACTCTGCTTTTAACCGGCAAGAGCGTATTTTTACCGCTGGAAATTTTCTGGATATATTTGTCCAGGTTTTTCCTGAATAAGCGTTCACCATGAAATGGGACGCTAACCAGCCATTCTTTACAGGGAGCTTCAGCAGACCAGTTTTTGAGCCATAGGAGCCTACGCATATGTACTATAGACAGCGTAAGGCGGGAGGCCTGATGGACTGAATCCTCTATGGCGTCAACCGCAAAGCCTAAGGCTCTAGGTAGATCAGCTAGGGCAAAGCCTGCTGATCTGTCAAGACCTGTTTCAACTGATCCTTCACTGCTTAGCAGACCCCAATAGCTGCTACTGCTGGTTGTATCACCAAGCAGATTTTCATAAGGACTCCAATCTTTTATCTATTGGGTTCTTGAACATTTGGACATTATCCACTGGACATGTCAGTGATTTATACATACAAGAGATGGCTGCGTCCATTGTAGGGACCTTCCATTTTTTTTTTTTTTTTTTTTGATGAACTTATCCTCCATGGGATAGACCACCGGAAATCTCTTGGGGGAATAAATATTTTCTCAGGACGTTCCCAATCCTGGTAAATGAGCCCTTTCAGTAAAGGGTAAAGTGGAAAAGAACAAACAGTCTGGGGGCTTCTAGCGACCCCAACGAGGATACAGTAGTGGTTGATGGTTCCTCAAGGTGCATTTTTAAATGCTGATCGGACCATGTTAGTCAGAGACTGAACCCATAATCTTTCAGCTTGAGATGCTGAGAAAAGGTTCCCCCACTGTTGATTCCTCTATAACAGAATCAACCTTATCCTGATCCCCTTCAGGCAGGTCGATCCCTGTATGGGACTGTTGCTCTGCTAACAGGCACTCTGAAGGAGGAGACGGAGATCGGGCGTGCTTTCCCTGACAGGGAGGCAGCGATAAATGTTGACAATCTCTCTCTAATCCTCCCAGAGCTGAGGAAAAAACCTCCTCTGTTACATACACAGGAGCAGGTGACTGAGGACAGCCACAGTACCAAGTACCCCTGCGGGGTCTCTACGGTCACTTACCTCTGAACTTCAGGGGAGACTGGTGCAGCAGGAGTATGCCCAAGATCCTCCGAGCCCGATGAGACCCCCTTCGCTTCCTGGAAGATTCAGTTCCGGAGCTTCTGGACGGCATATTCCTAAGCCTAAAGCTGAGGTATTCCAGCCGTAATACACCACTTTTACTGAGAATAGTCTAGCACAATTGCTGCTATATCACAGTTGGTGTCTACTAATGTGCCTTTCTAGGGGATGCCTGTATCAACCGCTTGCTGTATGCCTTTAAATGTTGCCAGCTCTGTCTCTGTACTTCATAGCCGGCTCACTACAATATTGTGGTTTTTTTAAACTGCTGGGACGCCCGCACATGCGCAGAAGCGCTGCGGCGCGCACAGAGCGTCATCCCCCAGGCTCCGCCCCCTTTCCCGGCTCACCTCTATATATAGAGGCGCGTGCACGCGCACGCGCGCGGGCACGTGCGCCTTCGGCGCTAATTTCAAATATGGTAACAAGGGACAGGAGCCAGGGCCCCTCTTTGCCGCAGGCCGGGGGATGGACGAGCACTGCAACATGGCAGAGGAAGCAGTTTCCTATAAGAGAACTCACCATCTGCCTGGACTTTGCTCTGCTGAGAAGAAGCTAGTCCACATGACAAGAAAACATTCCACAGCGGCCTCTAGTGGACAAACACAGGTACCGCAGTCTAATATATTAAATATATATAAAAAAAAAAAATTTTTTTTTTTTTTTTTCTTGACCACCATTAAAAATTATTACATTTTTTTAGTAGTTACAGGCATGCACAGAATTTTGCGGGAATACCATTAGGTAACAGACAGAAAGACAAATTAGGCTTGGGGGTCCCCCAATAGAACCAAGTTCCTGGGGGCCCCCACTTACCTGTTCCCCGCCGCAGGACTTTGTTTGGTCCACAAAAGCCCAAACTTCACCTATCACGGCAGGCATTGTAATCAAACCTTCAGGGACCGGGTTCCCAAGGATTCCACTCCCCTGGACCTGTATAGCACCCTGCACAGAAAACATCTTGGTCGTGGGTATGACCAGAGCTCTGGATCCCAGGGTCCAGCTCTCCTAAGAGAAGCATTACAGGCAAAACCTTGCTCTTCTCTGCAAGGCCCGGGTACCGACCGTTTAGCTATGAAGCTTTTTTGGTCGGATCCGGAATAGCTTACTGAGGCCCAAAAGAACCTGTACGCAAGCTCAGTGAAAAACACATGTTTCTTCTTGGCCAACACCTTAGACACTGGCAAAAAACTGAGGTGCTCCCGGATGGGAGGGGCTTATATAGGGGAGGGTACTTCCGGGTTTGGAAGTTGCCAGTGCCAGCACCTGACGGTATCTATATAACCCATTAGTAATGACTATGTCGCTCTGTGTCCCGTGATGTACGAGAAAGAAAAATACATTTTTAATATGAGCTGTTCTCAAGCTATAGTACTAATGGAAGATTATGTGATTTAATAATTATCCATCATTGAAAGTATAGTGCTTTCACCAACTATCACTGAAAAAAAAGAAAAATAATCACATGATAAAGGGAATATTTCCAAAAAAGACTTGATCCCATTTCATCTTTGAAATAAGCTTAGGCGTACATGAGCCAAGTGTATGTAGAATGGACCCATATGTACTGTAACTAGTAAGGCTCAGATGGCAAGGTCTGTAAAACTACTGTTGTGGAAATTCACTCCATGTGCCATATTGCTCCATGGCCAAAACAATATTAATATAATGTGGACAGCATGGTGTGTGGGCAATGGAAGCTCTCCAAAATTGGCATGGTTGGATTTGCAAAGATTTAAAATAAATGTTTCATAAACAAAAATTCCAGCACAGCATACTGGTTCTGGGTCAGTGACTTCAAATATTGAAACTAGTGATCAGCCATTTAGAATGAATGCCAATGCACCCCAATGCACATTTACATTGCATTAATGTGGGTTGTGGTGTATTGCCATGCCACATATACCAACATAAATAATTCACAACACACAGAGATGAAACCTAACCGCCTAAGTTCATATATTTTAAGTAAACCTGTACTTGTAGGGATGAACAAAATAATTTTGGAAAATTGACTTTACTCCAAAAATAAACAATTTCACCAAAGTGAAAAGTCTCAATTCCACGCTCTGTATTTGTGCTTTTACTTTTTTTTGTGTAATCGATCATATTATGCACTAACACCTTCAATTTTTTTTAGTTTCCTTTTTTCATAGTTTTATTTTGTTCATGTGAAACAAATGTAAAAAAATTAGGCTAATAAGGGACCGATTCGAGAACTAGTTCAGGATAGTTAGAGGAGCTTCTGTGATTGTCAGAACCCATTTAAAGCCCACTGCACCCAAAGCCATGTTAAAGTAGAACTATAGGCAATTTTTTTTCCATTTGGAGAGAGTAAAGGAGAGTTATAACCCCTGTCATATTTTCTTTTTCATCTTTCATCTCCCTTTGCCCCTCTGTTCAATAGCCAAAACAGGAGATCTCTCCAAAGCAGGGTTGCCAACTTTCAGTAAATTTACAAACAGTTTGTAAAATCCATAATTGTTTCATCTGTCGATCAATGTCAGTTACGGACACGCAGCCTACATGTCCGCAATGGACATTCAAGGACAGATGCAAAAAGTACAGATTTTACAAACTGTTTGTATATTTACTGAAAGTTGGCAACCCTGCTCCAAAGTGAAGCAATTCCTGGTTGTCACCAGAACTAGTGTCTCCATTGAAAGAATCCCCTTCTACTCCTGTTCTGTTACACAAAATGTGTGATTTTCTTTTGGTGATAATGGTCACCAGGACAAATGGCATTGAATCTCCGTAATGGGAACAAAGACCGCAATAAAAACTTGACAGGTGTCTTACTCCCTCTACACTCAAAACTAAAGAGATAGAGAGATAGGAAAAGATTTGCCTTCAGTTAATACCTTAAAGTGGATCTTCACCCTTCATTTCATGTTGCCTCCTCTCCAACCCTCATCCCCTCCAATGTGCAAATAGGGGTTTAACCTTTTTATTTAATAAAAAAGCTCTTTCCCACCCCCATTCTCGTCACTTGCCTAGGTGAATGTTGTGTTTTGCCTGCTATGCCTCCTTGGATATGCAAGTTACATATTCCAGGAGGCATAGTCCTTCATTGAGAAAGAAGGAGTGGGATGGGCCTAGCGGCTCATCGTCAGGAGAGCCAGCAGCTTCCCAATGACATCAAGCAAGAAGATAGCGGTGTGGAACCGAGCGGAGGGCAAAAGAGAAGAGGATCTCAGCAGGATGCTGGTTCACTCTGGGCGGGCGAGTATCCTAACTGTGAAGGACCCGCAACCAGGTAAGCAGGGGTTTAAAAAATTGGGAGCGGAAAGGGTGAAGATCCGCTTTGAAGAGGAATTTCACTCTGCCTTTGCAAAATTAAAAGTCAGCAGCTGCAAATAGTGTAGCTGCTGACTGTGATGCCGCGTACCGACGTTTTTCTCGACGTGATTTCTCTCAAGCCTGCCTTGCATATACACGTTCAAGAAAAAAAACGCTCGAGCAACGCACGGTGACATACAACACATATGACGGGACTATAAAGGGGAAATTCCATTCGAATGGCGCCACCCTTTGGGCTGCTTTTGCTGATCTCGTGTTTGTAAAGTTTGGTGAGAGACGATTCACGCTTTTCAGCCTCGTGCTTTTCAGTCCGTTACAGCGTGACGAATGTGCTATCTCCATTACAAACGCTAGTTTTACCAGAACGAGCGCTCCCGTCTCATACTTGATTCTGAGCATGCGCGTTTTTTTCCCCTCGGAAAAGCATACACACAAGCGGTTGAGAAAACTGCTATGGAGCATACATACGACCGGTTTTCACGACCAATCTAAAAAATGCCAGATTTCTCGTCATGAAAAACGGACGTGTGTACGCGGCATTAGTCTAGTGATACCTCCCCACAGCGGAATCTTCCGAGTGCTGCGGATCCCCAGGGCTGCCCTCTAGGACTTGGGAGCCAGCTGTGGCTATCAACAAAAAAAATAGTACTCCCCCCCCCCTCAAAAAAAAGATGCAAATAACATACAGTCAGGTCCATAAATATTGGGACATCGACACAATTAAATTTTTTGGGCTCTATACACCACCACAATGGATTTGAAATTAAACAAACAAGATGTGCTTTAACTGCAGACTTTCAGCTTTAATTTGAGGGTATTTACATCCAAATCAGGTGAACGGTGTAGGAATTACAACAGTTTGTATATGTGCCTCCTACTTTTTAGGGGACCAAAAGTAATGGGACAGATTAACAATCATAAATCAAACTTTCACTTTTTAATACTTGGTTGCAAATCCTTTGCAGTCAATTACAGCCTGAAGTCTGGAACGCATAGACATCACCAAACACTGGGTTTCATCCCTGGTGATGCTTTGCCAGGCCTCTACTGCAACTGTCTTCAGTTCCTGCTTGTTCTTGGGGCATTTTCCCTTCAGTTTTGTCTTCAGTAAGTGAAATGCATGCTCAATCGGATTCAGGTCAGGTGATTGACTTGGCCATTGCATAACATTCCACTTCTTTCCCTTAAAAAACTCTTTGGTTGCTTTCCCAGTATGCTTCGGGTCATTGTCCATCTGCACTGTGAAGCGCCGTCCAATGCGTTCTGAAGCATTTGGCTGAATATGAGCAGATAATATTGCCCGAAACACTTCAGAATTCATCCTGCTGCTTTTGTCAGCAGTCACATCATCAATAAATACAAGAGAACCAGTTCCATTGGCAGCCATACATGCCCACGCCATGACACTACCACCACCCGGCTTCACTGATGAGGTGGGTATGCTTTGGATCATGAGCAGTTACTTTCCTTCTCCATACTCTTCTCTTCCCATCACTCTGGTACAAGTTGATCGTGGTCTCATCTGTCCATAGGATGTTGTTCCAGAACTGTGAAGGCTTTTTTAGATGTTGTTTGGTAAACTCTAATCTGGCCTTCCCGTTTTTGAGGCTCACCAATGGTTTACATCTTGTGGTGAACCCTCTGTATTCACTCTGGGGAAGTCTTCTCTTGATTGTTGACTTTAACACACAAACACCTACCTCCTGAAGAGTGATCTTGATCTGGCCAACTGTTGTGAAGGGTGTTTTCTTCACCAGGGAACGAATTCTTTGGTCATCCACCATAGTTGTTTTCTGTGGTCTTCCGGGTCTTTTGGTGTTGCTGAGCTCACCAGTGCGTTCTTTCTTTTTAAGGATGTTCCAAACAGTTGATTTGGCCACACATAATGTTATTGCTATCTCTCTGATGGGTTTGTTTGTTTTTTTTCAGCCTAATGATGGCTTGCTTCACTGATAGTGACAGCTCTTTGGATCTCATATTGAGAGTTGACAGCAACAGATTCCAAATGCAAATAGCACACTTGAAATGAACTCTGGACCTTTTATCTGCTCCTTGTAAATGGGATAATGAGGGAATAACACACACCTGGCCATGGAACAGCTGAGCAGCCAATTGTCCCATTACTTTTGGTCCCTTAAAAAGTGGGAGGCACATATACAAACTGTTGTAATTCCTACACCGTTCACCTAATTTGGATGTAAATACCCTCAAATTAAGTCTGCAGTTAAAGCATATCTTGTTCGTTTCATTTCAAATCCATTGTGGTGGTGTATAAAGCCATAAAGATTAGAATTGTGTCGATGTCCCAATATTTATGGACCTGACTGTATGAGCTGAGGGGAGGAAGGATGGCAGCAAGTTTAATTATGGGATGAAGGGTTGCTTTAATTTCGCCTTCCCTATTAACTCTAATGCATTTGACGAGTGGTGAATTTTCACCAAAAGCCCTAAATTTCTACCAACATTTCAGGAAAACAAAGTTTTGGTTTTGTTCATCTCTATTTATAAGGGTACTACAGTGGCTGAAAAGCTTTTCGATCTCAATGGAGAAGCATTTACCAAAATATATTAATAAGGAAAGAAATTGATTTTTGGAACAAAAGCCTTGAAGCGTAAAGTCAACTTTGAAGGGTAAAGTCTAGGTTTATTTTCAATTACACCTCTTTTGGGAAAGACTCACCTTGTGCTAATAAAAAAATAAGTATTTAGTAGTATTATATAAAATAATAATTTTTTTGGTAATTTAAATTGTTGGGGACGACATCTAAATTTGGACTTTTATATTAACATTTATCTACACATACATATTTTAACAAAGTGCATCCAAGATATTTAGTTTGTAGAGCCTGCTGGTGTTTCTATTAAGAAAGCTCAGCACTGCATTCTTGCTCTCTTCACGATTTCTGTCTAATTACACAACAATAACTGATTCCATAGTTTCAACATCCCGAACTACTACAGAAAACTCTCTAATTTTTGAGAACTCTAAGGTGCCAGTTCAAAATTATTAAACAACATAATATAACATTTCCATTCATTTAAAATAATTTTTGGAAATCGTTATAAAACACAAATATTTTATATTTTAAGGAAATGTTATAATATGTTTTTCTATCATTTTGAACTGACACCTTACAAGTCCCAAAAATTAGAGTTTCCATAGTTGTTCTGGTCTATCTGAATGGTTATCTCCAGGTATATCCCAGCATTATTTTTTCTTTTTCTCTTGAATCTGTAGTGAGAAACAACTTTTATTACTTTTATTACTCATCGCCATTTTTGACCATCCCTATTATAGAAGCAGCAAACTAAAAAAGGAACCCACCTTCCCTGATAGTGGACAGAATGCTACTAGCCCAATTGCAATTATAAGAAAAGAAAGAGAAAAGAACTCCCAATGACTTTTGTGCAGCTTACAAAAAATGTACTTGATAAATGTATAAAAATATAAGCTTTAAGCATACCGTATATACTCGAGTATAAGCCGAGTTTTTCAGCACATTTTCTTGTGCTGAAAATGCCCCCCTCCGCTTATACTCGAGTCATCTTTTTGCGCCTGATCTCCCGAAATTTGGGGACCCGGTACCGGCCGGCCGTAGGTCCCCTAAACCCTAAACTTGGCACACATGTAGCCCCACTCTTCCTCTACAAGTGTGCAAAGTTTGTTGGCTGGGGAGCACCGATTTTTCAAAGCCGGGCACCCCTTCCATAGACTCCCATGTTAAATGGTAATTTCTCTGGTAACTTTGGGGACCCGGTACCAGCCGGTAGTAGGTGCCCTGGACCCGGAACTTGGCACACATGTAGCCCCATTTCTCCTCTATAAGTGTGCAAAGTTGTTTGTCTGGGGGACCTACGGCCGGGCACCCCTTCCATAGACTCCCATGTTAAACGTCAGTCTAGTCATGGACACAGTGAGGCATGGGCACAGTGAGGCATGGGCACAGTGAGGCATGCACATGGACACAGTGAGGCATGCAGATTGAGACCCTAGGCTTATACTCGAGTCAATACGTTTTCCCAGTTTTTTGTGGTAAAATTAGGTGCCTCGGCTTATACTCGAGTATATACGGTATATTTCCTTACAATTATAGAAGCAGCAAAACCCTTGGATATCAGTGGAGGAACCTTCACCAGAGTACATTTAGAAGGAAAGGAATAGATTGGTGAAACAAAACCCATATAGTGGAAAATCCCTTTAAACCAATGTTGATCGGTTTATCTCTCAGAAGATTCAATGGCTGTTCGACAGCTACTCGGTTACACCATTTCTATGTTGATAAAGTAAATCTGTCATGTATGAACCACAAGCATTTGTCGCAGCACCAGCCCTTGCATTCCTATTCACTTTTATGTTCAGCGATATTATCATAGACACTTAAAAGCATATAGCAAGGCTTCCATCTGAAGAGCTTATCTGCACATTACTGCAAGCACCCCCTGGATCTACATATCTACAGCAAATACAAACATCACCTCTGCTTTACAGAGCTCTTTACATTACCAACCCCTCAGCTGGTACGGGTGAACCCAGCATCAGATAATGCAAGCCGTCTTGGATACCGGTAGTTATAAATTTCTGTAAGACGCTATTGAAGAAATGGTTAGCATCAGACATTTATATTGGGAACATGTTGCTGAAAATCTCTCCCAATTATCATTAAAAGATTGCCAAATCATGGATATTGAAAATAAGCTACAATAAAAACAGGACTATGCTTAAATACTACATCCTACAATGTGCCCCCCTCCATTCTCCCCCTACAGGCACATCACGATCCCCTGCTATGTCCTTAATCTGCAGGAGTGCAAAGAACTGCCCGCTTTTTCCAGGTATGGGGGAAGGCATGTGATCATTTCCACTTCACCGCATGATGCAGCGCTTGAGCCTTGGTCACCATTCACTTGACCTGAACATTTTTACTTGAGGGAGGGGGGGAAGTTAATTAAAACAGACCACCCACCTTATCATAACAGGCCTAGTGAAATGAAGTTACCTGCCTATTTCTTCTTGTTTTACCCCAGTTTTACCCCAGTTTCAACACTGGATCAGAAAACCCTCATTTCCATTTTTTTTTAAAAAGGTCATCAGTGGCCGGCTTTTTCTTCCTTATTGTCTGTGACGGCTCGTCAATGACAATTTCACCAGATCTCATGGATGTACTATACAGGATCTGGCGTGGTTTGTTAAAAATGCTCCCTTTCCCCACCCCCCTAAGAGCTTGAAAGATTTTCAACAGGGAAGGCAGTGGTGAAATAGCTTTACCTGGGGGCAGCTGTGATGCCCTGGCCACATCACCAGTGTCTCTGAATACCAGGAAGTGGAAAAAAATAAAATGTAAGTTAACAAATAAACCTTTTATTTTACATATGACTTGAGGATTTAGCTCAACATGCAGGGCTGCGTGTCCCAGGGTTTTTTAGGTTTGGGAAGGGAGGGAGGAGTCTACTTTAACCCAGTGTAACACATGGAGCTTATAAAGGGTTTAGAATTAGGAGGGCAGTGGGAGAGCGTGGGGAAGTATCAGATCATATGAGGACCACAACAAGAGAACCAGTCAACTTGATGGTAACCTCTTGGCGTGGGCCACACGCAAATATGCAGCCTTTTGGCGGGTGGACCTCGGGGCTGAGCGGCCACGTATTTGCGGGCATTCGTGCAAATACAGCTATGCCGAGAGTTACTAGCTAGTAATCGGGAGCTTATTGTGACCACTGTGACAGCCAATCATGGCAGTCACGTGATCATTAACCCCGCCCCCCAGCATCCTAAACCCCTTAAAGGGTCGGGAGGTGACAGCTCTACGGGATAAAAGCAGAATGTCTACTTTAGGTCTCCAGGGCTTTTGCCAAAATGAACGAGCATTTACAGTATATTTGCACATTATGAAAGACTTACAAGCCAAATCTACCGCTTCACACCATGGGGTTGATTTACTAAAACTGGAGAGTGCAAAATCCGGTGCAGCTGTGCATGGTAGCCAATCAGTTTCTAACATCAGCTTTTTCAGTTAAGCTTTGACAAAAACCTGAAGCTGTTTGGTTTCTATGCAGAGCTGCACCAGATTTTGCACTCTCCTGTTTTAGTAAATCAACCCCCATGACTGCCGCTGAAATCTTCAGCTAGTCTTTCAGATTCCATTTCTAGGGAAATCTTGATTGGCCATCCCAGAATATTTGTTACTCCCATGAAGTGATGATGGTGACAACAGTGGAACACGTCTGTTCAGTGAGCATCGATATGCCTGCGTACTGTCTTCAGCAGGGGTGCATGAAACTGGCAGACAACACAGAGGACCAACTGGGAGACAGGGACAGAGTGTTGTCCACCTATAACAGGAAGGGCCTGGACAAGGACCTTCATGGTAGGATCACCAGGTATTCTTTAAATTTGAAATTAAAAAGCTATCCTTTCAATGGACTCCTCCCCCCTCCCCGCACTCTAAAGCCCTGTACACACGATCGGATTTCCTATGGTTTTTTAACCGATGGATTTTTCCATCGGAAAACCGATGAAGCTGACTTTCATCAGTCTTGCCTACACACCATCAGTCAAAAAACCGACTGTTCCAAACGTGGTGACGTAAAACACTCCGATGAGCCGAGAAAAATTAAGTTCAATGCTTCTGAGCATGCGTCGACTTGATTCTGAGCATGCGTGGGTTTTTTATCCGATGGAGTTCCCCACAGACGATAGTAATTTGCTATCGGTTTTTTAACCATCGGATAAATTTAAAACATGTTCTATTTTTAAACACTGATGGAAAAAAGACCGATGGGGCCCATACACGATCGGTTTGTCCGATGAAAAAAGTCCATCGGACTGTTTTCATTGGTAAAATCGATCGTGTGTACAGGGCTTAAGGGTGCCTACATGCTCCCATAGGCGTCCACCTTTCTGTTCTGCTGGTAACCTGAAGCTGCTTCTCTTCAGCACTATGTCCAGTGGTTGCAGCTTTGACATCATCGCATACAATGCAGGACCAGTAGGCATGCATTGTAAGTGATAACGCAGAGGTTTAAAAACAACCCAGAGCAGCGGGAAGTGAAAATTGCCACCTGCCAGGGGGGTGAAGGGTAAGGCAAGTTAAAGTGCTTTTTAAAATGACACCCTAGGCAAAAGGTTTAAAAAAGGATAAAAAATTATTAGAAAATTTAAACAACATGCTAAAGATTGCATCAGTGTATAGCCGGAGGGGTTTACATTTACCGTACTTTAAAATCCTTATGGCTCATATACACAATTGTCAATTGTATGTTTACAATTTTAATGGTTGGACTTACATATACTTTATCTGGTCATGGCCTGGCGGTTGAGAACCACTGATCTAGAGACTTTGTGTTGGACTAGATGTATGTTGGTCTTCATTCTAAATGCTCTCCGCAGTGAGGGAGCCATTGACATGAACAAGGATTGCAGTGTCTGCACAAACTGATGCTGCAGTCCATCTTCATTTTTAGCTTGACGTGGCACAAAGCAAGCTTGGCACATCACATGGCACAATACATTTCTCATACATCAGGTGTTGTGAAGCTTTCAGGGCGTGGCAAACCAGTAAAACCACAGAAGTGATCAAATACCACTAAAAGAAAGCTCTATTTGGGGGAAAAAAAGGACATACATTTAATTTGGGTTCAGCGTTGCATGACCGCGCAATTGTCAGTTAAAATAACGAAGTGCCATATCACAAAAAAATGGGCTGGTCATGAAGGGGGTAAACCTTCCGGAGCTGCAGTGGTTAATAATGCATATTTGCACATTTTCCTTGCATTGCTAGGCATTCTTGCCTGTGTTTTAACCACTTTAGCCCTGGAAGAATTTACCCCCTTCCTTACCAGAACAGTTTTTGCGATTCGGCACTGCGTCGCTTTTACTGACAGTTGCGCGGCCGTGCGACGTGTCTCCCAAACAAAATTGACGTCCTTTTTTCCAACAAATAGAGCTTTCTTTTGGTGGTATTTGATCACCTCTGCGGTTCTTATTTTTTGCGCTATAAACAAAAATATAGCGACAATTTTGAAAAAAATTCAATATTTTTTACTTTTTGCTATAATAAATATCCCCCAAAAATATATAAAAAAAAATAAAAAATTTCCACAGTTTAGGCCGATGCGTATTCTTCTACATATTTTTGGTAAAAAAAATATCGCAATAAGCGTATATTGATTGGTTTGCGCAAAAGTTATAGCGTCTACAAAATAGGGGATAGATTTATTGAATTTTTTTTTTTTTTTTTTTACCAGTGTAGCGCCCTGCTCCTATTGAGTAGGCGCTAGGTGTAAATTTAGGTTTATCTGAGCTGTAGTTTAGCTCAGAGCATTATGTTAAATTTCTGGTTTCTGTTCCAGTTCAGTCGTGTTGTACATTTTCCACTTGGCCGTGGGTGTCGCTGTCACCCCCGGTCAGTGTTGTAAATGCAGCAGCAGGCTGGATGTATTAAGTATTCTTTACCCAGAAAAAGCCCAGGGGGAGTGGTTCACCCGCTGTGCATTCTGAGAGAGGGTACTTAAGGGACAGACACCGTTTTCACACTCTCTGACCTGATGGCCCTCCTGGCCTAAGGTGTGCCGTAGCAGTTCTTCTGCCTCTGGGCCTGCTAGCCCGAGGCCTCGTTGCTGAAAGCAGGCCCAGGAGTTTCTGGGGCCTACTGGTCTGGAGGCGGTCCTGAGATGTCGTGCCTGCAGGGAGAAGCCGAGCAATTGGAGACTCAATTGAAGGACGCATCCCGGCCCATCTACCTCACAGTATCGCCGGATGGCTGAAAGATACTGGTACTGTGAGACTGTACTTTGACTTTGCAAAAGGTTCCTGGTTATACAATCCTGTGGCAGAGGATTGTACAACGACTCAAGCTATATTCAACAAGTCTGTGCCAGAGACTATGACCGAGCACCGCACTGCTGCTAGGTCAGTGAGAGAGGCCTATCCGGTGGTTGCTGGATCCAGTTGTGGAGCTGTTTGTCCTCTGGATCAAAGAAGTACCCGTGATCCGCAAATACAAGGTACCTGAATCTCCCCTAACCCTCCATCCCTCTATCTGACGTTTGTTAACCACTTAACGACCGCCCACCACCGATTTACGTCGGCAGAATGGCACGGACAGGCAGAATCACGTAGATCTACGTGATCGCCTTTGTGCAGTTGGGGGGTCCATCCGGACCCCCCTTCACTGCAGTGAGCGGCCGTTAAGTGTTCGGGAGCGATCAGGCATGAGGGGGCGGCCGCTCGATTCCGCCCCCCCCCTCGCGATCGCTCCCGGCGAATGAAATTGCTTCCTCCTGCCTGAAATGTAAATACAGGCTGGAGGAAGTGATGTCATCTCCCTCGCTGCGGTCTTTTCGTTCCCGGCGCCGAGGACAGAAGAAGCAGGTTAGTGCACCAACAGTCCACTGACACGTAGGTACACATAGGCACACAAATCACCCCCCAGTCACCCCCAGATCACCCCCCAGGTCACCCCAAAGCCCCCAATCACAGTGTCACTGATTGCAGTGATCATTTATTTTACTGATCACTGCATTTAGTGTCATCTGTGATTGTAAAAAGTTGCAGGGCAGTTAGGATTAGGCCCCTTTAGGTCCAGGGTATCCCCCTAACCCCCCCCCTAATAAAGGTTTAACCCCTTGATCACCCCCCAGGTAACCCTTTCACCCCCTAACTTCAGCGTCACTAAGCGATTGTTTTTCCGATCGCTGTATTCGTGTCGCTGGCAGTTATTTTTTTTTAGGTTCGCCGCAGGTTTTTATTAGTGTCAGGTACCCCCATATATTATTTTAACCCCCTGATTGCCCCTAGAGTTAACCCTTTCACCAGTGATCGCCGTATAAGCGTCACTGGTGTCACTGGTTAGCCAGTAAGTTATTTAGTTATTTAGGTTACCCGTCAGGTTTTTATATAGTGTCAGGTACCCCCATATTTAACCTAATAAAGGTTTTAACCCCCTGATTGCCCCTAGTTAACCCTTTCACCAGTGATCACCATATAAAGGTTACGGGTGACGCTGGTTGATTAGTTTGCTTTTTATAGCATCAGGGCACCCGCCGTATATAACCCAATAAAGGTTTAACCCCCCTGATCGCCCGGAGGGTGAGATCAATTAGGTTTTAGCGCCAGAGAGGGTCTGCGTCGCCCCAGGCAGTGTTAGGTTAGTGCCAGTAACGCTAACACCCACGCGCAAAGCATACACCCCCCTTAGTGGTATAGTATCTGATCAGATCTATACTAGCATCCCCAGCGGTTTAGGGTTCCCAAAAACGCAGTGTTAGCGGGATCAGCCCAGATACCTGCTAGCGCCTGCGTTTAGCCCCTCCGCCCAGCCCAGCCCAGCCCAGCCCACCCAAGTGCAGTATCGATCGATCACTGTCACTTACCAAACACAACACACATAACTGCAGCGTTCGCAGAGACAGGCCTGATCCATATCAACCAGTCCATAGCAAACGTCCATAGCAACCAGTCCATAGCAACCGTCCATAGCAACCATCCATAGCAACCAGTCTATAGCAACTGTCCATAGCAACCATCCATTGCAACCAGTCCATAGCAACCGTCCATAGCAACTGTCCATAGCAACCATCCATAGCAACTATCCATAGCATCCAGTCCATAGCAACTGTCCATGGCAACCAATCCATAGCAACCGTCCATAACAACCAATCCGTAGCAACCGTCCATAGCAACTGTCCATAGCAACCGTCCATAGCAACCAGTCCATAGCAACCATCAATATCAACCAGTCCAAGGTGAATGTTTTGAACGCTACCACTCAAAAGTGAAGTTTTAGCGTAGGGTACAGCATTTCACAGACAAGGACACACTTACACAGGGTCTCCCAAGATGCCATTACATTTTGAGAGACCCGAACCATTACAGTTGTAAAGTTACAAAAAAAAAGTGTAAAAAAGAAAAAAAAACGTAAAAAATACAAAAAAAATATAAAATAAAAAAACCAAAAATAGTTGTCGTTTTATTGTTCTCTCTCTCTCTATTTTCTCTCTATTGTTCTGCTCTTTTTTACTGTATTCTATTCTGCAATGTTTTATCATGCTTGCTTTTCAGGTATGTAATTTTTTGTTTTCAGGTGCGCCATTCAACTGCAGCGCGGAATTATTTATCTTGACAGCAACAGCGTTTGCTCCCACGATACATAAAGCCGTGACTCCAGTGCTGTAGGAGGTGATTTCACCACCACAGTTAAAAAAAAGAGCATATATGCCGAAGCATGGGGGCAGCAGGGGCGGAGGAGCGATTTTGCTCCTAATGCCGCGTACATACGGTCGAAATTCCGACGGAGGCCTGCCCGTGGAAAATTCCGACCGTGTGTACGCGGCATAACTTTTTTGCGGGAGGATGCCCCCATGCTTCGGCATATATATATTTTAGGCACAGGTTGCGTTAAAACATTTTTTTATTTTTTACTAGGTTTTGTTTTGGTATTTGCTTTGCAGGTATGGCATGGTAAGGTCTTACTGTTGTACTGTAATGTTACTTTGTTTTAATGTTAACCACCATTTGCTTAGCAGGTACGCCATTCAGTTGCAGCGCGGATCTATTTATCTTGACAGCCGTGACTCCAACGCTGTAGGAGGTGATTTCACCACCACAGTTAAAAAAAAGAGCATATATGCCGAAGCATGGGGGCAGCAGGGGCGGAGGAGCGATTTTGCTCCTAATGCCGCGTATATACGGTCGAAATTCCAACGGAGGCTTGCCCGTGGAAAAGTCCGACCGTGTGTACGCGGCATAACCTTTTATGCCGCGTACATACGGTTGAAATTCCGACGAAGGCTTGACCGTGTGTACGCGGCATAACTTTTTTGCGGGAGGATGCCCCCATGCTTCGGCATATATGCCCATCATTAGAAGTGGGTGGATGAAGGGAGGTATTCTAATGGTGGGCATACCCACCAATCAATCTCTTTTTTTCATTCAGCCAATAGGCTGTATGAAAAAAAAGATTACAATACATGTCCAACAAGGACCAGCAACGTACTGGTATGTTGCTGGACTTTGAATGTTTATACCAGAATGATGCCTGCGGGTTTAGGTATCATCTTGGTATCATTCTTTTCAGCCAGCAGCCGGCTTTCATGTAAAAGCAATTCTAGCAGATAATTAGCCTCTAGACTGCTTTTACAAGCAGTGGGAGGGAATGTCCCCCCCCCCGGATATAAAAAGCGCCATTGGGAAATTGGGAAAGCATTTTATCACACCGATCTTGGTGTGGTCAGATGCTTTGAGGGCAGAGGAAAGATCTAGGGTCTAACCCCCCAATTTTTTTCAAAAAAAGAGTACCTGTCACTACTTATTGCTATCATAGGGGATATTTACATTCCCTGAGATAACGATAAAAATTGTAAAAAAATAAAATATGGAAGGCACAGTTTAAAAATAAAATAAAAAAGCCAAATAAATAATAAAAAAAAAAAAAGCACCGCTGTCCCCCCCTGCTCTTGCGCAAAGGCGAACGCAAGCGTCGGTCTAGCGTCATATGTAAACAGCAATTGCATCATGCATGTGAGGTATCACCGCGAAGGTCAGATCGAGGGCAGTCATTTTAGCAGTAGACCTCCTCTGTAAATCTAACGTGGTAACCTGTAAAGGCTTTTAAATGCTTTTAAAAATGAATGTAGTTTGTCGCCGCTGCGCGTTTGTGCGCAATTTTAAAGCATGTCGTGTTTGGTATCCATGTACTCGGCCTATGATCATCTTTTTTATTTCATCAAACATTTGGGCAATATAGTGTTTTTTAGTGCATTAAAAATAAAAAAAGTGTGTTTTTCCCCCAAAAAATGTGTTTGAAAAATCGCTGCGCAAATACTGTGTGGAAAAAAAAAATGCAACACCCACTATTTTAATCTGTAGGGCCTTTGCTTTAAAAAAATATATAATGTTTGGGGGTTCAACATAATTTTCTTGCAAAAAAAATTTTTTTTCCATGTAAACAAAAAGTGTCAGAAAGGGCTTTGTCTTCAAGTGGTTAGAAGAGTGGATGATGTGTGACATAAGCTTCCTAATGTTGTGCATAAAATGCCAGGACAGTTCAAAACCCCCCCCAAATGACCCCATTTTGTAAAGTAGACACCTCAAGCTATTTGCTGAGAGGCATGTTGAGCCCATTGAATATTTTTTTTTTGTCCCAAGTGATTGAATAATGACCAAAAAAAAAAGTACAAAAAGTTGTCACTAAATTATATATTGCTCAAACATGCCATGGGCATATGTGGAATTACACCCCAAAATACATTCTGTTGCTTCTCCTGAGTACGGGGATACCACATGTGTGGGACTTTTTGGGAGCCTAGTCGCGTACGGGACCCCAAAAACCAATCACCGCCTTCAGGCTTTCTAAGGGTGTAAATTTTTGATTTCACTCCTCACTGCCTATCACAGTTTCGGAGGCCATGGAATGCCCAGATGGCACAAAACCCCCCCAAATGACCCCATTTTGGAAAGTAGACACCCCAAGCTATTTGCTGAGAGGTATGTTGAGTATTTTGCAGATCTCGCTTTTTGTCACAAAGTTTTGAAAATGTAAAAAAAGAAAAAAAAAAAGAAAAAAAAAGTCTTTCTTAATTTTCAAAAACAAATGAGAGCTGTAAAATACTCACCATGCCTCTCAGCAAATAGCTTGGGGTGTCTACTTTCCAAAATGGGGTCATTTGTGGGGGTTTTGGGCTATTTTGACATTTTATGGCCTTCAAAACTGTGATAGGTAGTGAGGAGTGAAATCAAAAATTTATGCCCTTAGAAACCTTGAAGGCGGTGCTTGGTTTTTGGGGTCCCGTACGCGGCTAGGCTCCCAAAAAGTCCCACACATGTGGTATCCCCGTACTCAGGAGAAGCAGCAGAATGTATTTTGGGGTGTAATTTCACATATGCCCATGGCATGTGTGAGCAATATATCATTTAGTGACAACTTTTTGTACATTTTTTTTTTTTTTTTTTTTGTCATTATTCAATCATTTGGGACAAAAAAAAAAATATTCAATGGGCTCAACATGCCTCTCAGCAAATAGCTTGGGGTGTCTACTTTCCAAAATGGGGTCATTTGGGGGGGTTTTGTGCCATCTTGGCATTTTATGGCCTTCAAAACTGTGATAGGTAGTGAGGAGCGAAATCAAAAATTTATGCCCTTAGAAACCTTGAAGGCGGTGCTTGGTTTTTGGGGTCCCGTACGCGGCTAGGCTCCCAAAAAGTCCCACACATGTGGTATCCCCGTACTCAGGAGAAGCAGCAGAATGTATTTTGGGGTGTAATTTCACATATGCCCATGGCATGTGTGAGCAATATATCATTTAGTGACAACTTTGTGCAAAAAAAAAAAAGTTTGTCATATTCCCGCAACCTGTGGCAAAATATAAAATATTCCATGGACTCAACATGCCTCTCAGCAAATAGCTTGGGGTGTCTACTTTCCAAAATGGGGTCATTTGGGGGGGTTTTGTGCTATTTTGGCATTTTATGGCCTTCGAAACTGTGATAGGTAGTGAGGAGTGAAATCAAAAATTTGCGCCCTTAGAAATCCTGAAGGCGGTGCTTGGTTTCCGGGGTCCCGTACGTGGCTAGGCTCCTAAAAAGTCCCACACATGTGGTATCCCCGTACTCAGGAGAAGCAGCAGAATGTATTTTGGGGTGCAATTCCACATATAACCATGGCATGTGTGAGCAATATATCATTTAGTGACAACTTTTTGTAATTTTTTATTTTTTTTTTGTCATTATTCAATCACTTGGGACAAAAAAAAAAATATTCAATGGGCTCAACATGCCTCTCAGCAATTTCCTTGGGGTGTCTACTTTCCAAAATGGGGTCATTTGGGGGGGTTTTGTACTGCCCTGCCATTTTAGCACCTCAAGAAATGAGATAGGCAGTCATAAATTTAAAGCTGTGTAAATTTCAGAAAATGTACCCTAGTTTGTAAACGCTATAACTTTTGCGCAAACCAATAAATATACGCTTATTGACATTTTTTTTACTAAAGACATGTGGCTGAATACATTTTGGCCTAAATGTATGACTAAAATTGAGTTTATTCGATTTTTCTTATAACAAAAAGTAGAAAATATCATTTTTTTCAAAATTTTCGGTCTTTTTCTGTTTATATCGCAAAAAATAAAAATCGCAGAGGCAATCAAATACCATTAAAAGAAAGCTCTATTTGTGGGAAGAAAAGGACGCAAATTTCATTTGGGTACAACATTGCATGTCCGCACAATTTACAGTTAAAGCAGCGCAGTGCCGAATCCCAAAAACAGGCCTGGTCCTAATGGCCCGAAATGGTCCGGGGCTTAAGTGGTTAATAAAGCATTGGAAAAAGAGACTAAGTGTTTGGTGCAGACATCTGTGAACAACTCTCCAATGGGACCCCTATGGCGGCTATGGTGAACAGTCAGGTACGGCAGACCCCAAATTAAATCAGCAGCCCCTACGGGGGTAGTGCTACACTATGTAATGGCGGCAATCTGTGATTTTTATTGTGACCGTGACATTGCGACGGACATATCGGACACTTTTGACACATTTTTGGGACCATTCACATTCATACAGCGATTAGTGCTATAATACTGCACTGATTACAGTGTAAATGTGACTGGCAGGGAAGGGGTTAACACTAGGGGGTGCTGACGGGTTAAATGTTCCCTAGTGAGTGATTCTAACTGTAGGGGGAGGGGACTCACAAGGGGAGGAGACCGATCTGTGTTCCTTTGTACTGGGAACACACATCGGTCTCCTCACCTCTGACAGGACATGGATCTGTGTGTTTACACACAGATCCACGGTCCTGCCGTGATTGCGGGCAATCGCAGGTGCGGACATCGCGGCCACCGGGCACCTAGACGGCCGGGAAGCCCAGGACGTCATATGACGTCCACCCAGGATGGGAGATCCCGCTTGTGGACGTCATATGACTATGGGAGGGATGTGAAGAGGTTAAAGAGTAATAATTTTCCCCAAAAAATTACAAATAAAAAAAAAGTAATATAGTGTATACAACTGTAACACAAGTCATATTGTAATCAAATGTTATTAGAAATTACCTTTCCTGAGCACGCTGTGAACAACAGATGTGAACTGAATTATTGTGTGTGCACTTGACTAATAGGTTAATTTATGACTATGTTATCCATATTTACAAAAAATATAAAAAAAAAAAGAAATGACCTTTCCTTTTCAATCTGCATCCGCTGTAATTGTCTGTAGAATGCAATGCAATATGGCAACCTGGAGACGTTCTGTACACAAATGGTGTACGCCCCCCTAGACATATAATTTCCTGCTTTGTGTGATTGGCTCACTGATTTTCCCAGAAGTCTGAACTAAGGTACAAGTCAGATTTTGGGCATCCTCTGCAACAAAAATTCAATTTTTGGTGAGTTACTCCAAAGGAAAATCACGTCTAAAGGAATGCAGACCCTGCCACCTTCCTCAGAGCCCTGAAAGTGCAGCAGCTGATTAATACATTTAAAATAACTCCCATTAACATTCACTGTTTAAATATGAAAAAAAAAAAAACTTTTCTAAAATGTACATCAAAAATGATCCGTGATGCACTGAAAATGCAAAACAAAAAGTCCTGAAATTGTTTTTCTTTAAATCAGACACGTAAATTTATCCTCTAGATATTCTCTCCAATGTGTTTGTAACATTTCTTGTATGTTAACACTTCGGGGTATAATGTATTATTACAGTAGCACATATTAACATGTATCAGAGGAATGAAGCGACAATTATCACAGTACGCGGCGGGGGGGGGGGGAACTAAACGACTCTCTCACCCTTCTCCATCACTCACTCATTTACCTGTCATGCCCACACACATGCCTCACGCGTTATAAATTTGAAGAAACATTATGTCTATTAGCAAAATCACAACGTTTGCTCCCTGTGAGTTGCCCGTAATTGGTCACATATCTTATACTTCAAGTCTGATGTGCACTGCGCTGAAAGAAACAGTATGTGACATGTTTCCAGGTGACATGCCCAGAGACGTAAAGTTAAAATATTTTATTAAGAAAAGAAAAAAACTTTAAACTCGACAAGTCTTAATGTCGTTTTCTTTTAACATTGAAAGCTGTATTCTAGGCAGATATAAAGGTCATAAATAAATATAGCTATTTATTTAATTTATAAATATTAAATCCTAAGTTTACCTAAAACCCCCAAAAAAAAAATCAGCACAAGGGACATTACTTGCCTCCAGTGAGATGTGTCCCTTGTGCTGCTCTGTCTTTTGTCGAAATTGTTCTCATCTGATGACCCCACCCCCACACCCATTTAACGCTTACCGGCAAGCGGCCGGTGTAGGCAAAGCGACATACCTGTACGTTACTGCCCACTTCTGGGTTAAGGGCGCGCGCGCACACTCCAAGCCCAGTACCCGCTGTGACTGAGCACAGCGAGTGGGAGCCTGTCAACAAGGCCCGGCCAATAATTTATGGACGGGACTTTGACAGGCACCCATTAATTACTTCCTGACCACTCACCCACAACGCACTGCGGGCGAGCGGCTGGAGTAGGCAAAGCGACATGCCCATACAATCGCTGTCTGCTTTCGGGTTAAGGGTGTGCACATGCTTGCTCTCCCCCCCCCCCCCCACCCCCCATGCTGATTGTACACAGCTAGAGCCTGTCAGCAAGTCTCGGCTAAAGATTCACGGACAAGACCTGCTGATCGACTGTGTCCAATCACAGCCCAGAGTTCTCTGTTGATAAACAACACAGAGCTCTGTGCAGAGGGAGCGATCTGTCCAGTTTATGCAAAGCAGGGATGAGAAACTGAGAGATCTAGGATTAAAAGCAGCACACATTACACAAAGTTAGGCACACATTTAACCCCTTGATTACCCCAGATGTTAACCCCTTCCCAGTCAGTGCCATTAGTACAGTGACAGTGTATATTATCATCACTGTATTATTGTCACTGGTGATGTCCGTGGCAGTTAGTCAGTCCTGTCCCCCTAGTATTAGTTAGTGTCAGATTGCTCACCACACTATCACAGTCTCATTAGTCGCTGATCACCGCCATTAGTTCTATACAAAATAAAAATTCCAGTATATGTCCCATAGTTTGTAGACACTATAACTTTCACGCAACCCAATGAATATACACTTATTGTGATTTTTTTTTTTTTTTTTTTTTTTACCAAAGACAAGTAGCAGAATACATTTTGGCCAAAATTTATGAAGATTTTTTTTTTTTATGTTTTATAGCAGAAAGTAAATGTTTTTTTTTTTCCTCAAAATTTTCTGTAATTTTTTTCGTTAATATCGCATAAAATAAAAAAAACTGTGGTGATCAAATACCACCAAAAGAAAGCTCTATGTGTGTGGAAAAAAAATGATATAAATTTTGTTTGGGTACAGTGTTGCATGACTACTCGATTGTAAGTGCCAAAAAGCAAAAAAATGGCCTGGTCATGAAGGGGGTAAAATCTTCCAGAGCTCAAGAGTGCCCGCCTCCTCCGCCTAGCTTCTTCATTCATTGAAACTGTTTTTACAGCACTTTTTGAATGAAACATGCTCTATGAATGGAGGACATGCTGATGACTGAAAGGGCTGCCTCCTCCATTCAAAGATCAGGTTTCATTCAAAGAGGCTATAATAACAGCTTTATTGGTTGTCAGCGAGCTGGACGGTAAGTAGGCTTGGTTTTTCCCTGGGCATTCCCCAGGCCATGTTGTTATCTGCTTTAGCCTTCCAATGCTACTTACCGTGATAGCCAGCTATAGATGGGGGCGGTGGACATGTTTTTGTTTTCACCTATGGTGCTTGTATTGGTCCAGCAGTGCACCAACACCTTTGCTGCCATTGTGCTATGCTGGGTGTTTGGTGTGCTCCTGTACCTTTAAGGAGGGGTGGCTCCCCTTCAGTCCACCTGCCCTCATCTAACCATCAGAATGCATGTGCCTCCATTGTGGGGACACTCAATGTTAGTGTAGGACCACAGACTCCAGGGGGCCTTGGCGTGGCTCTGTGGCTCACGCATGCGTTTGCAAATGCGTGCGGACAAACCCCTGTTTTTAACGCATACTGTTAGACAGGTTAATTGGTTGTCAGCGAGCTGGTCGGTAAGTAGGCTTGGTTTTTCCCTGGGCATTCCCCAGGCCATGTTGTTATCTGCTTTAGCCTTCCAATGCTACTTACCGTGATAGCCAGCTATAGATGGGGGCGGTGGACATGTTTTTGTTTTCACCTATGGTGCTTGTATTGGTCCAGCAGTGCACCAACACCTTTGCTGCCATTGTGCTATGCTGGGTGTTTGGTGTGCTCCTGTACCTTTAAGGAGGGGTGGCTCCCCTTCAGTCCACCTGCCCTCATCTAACCATCAGAATGCATGTGCCTCCATTGTGGGGACACTCAATGTTAGTGTAGGACCACAGACTCCAGGGGGCCTTGGCGTGGCTCTGTGGCTCACGCATGCGTTTGCAAATGCGTGCGGACAAACCCCTGTTTTTAACGCATACTGTTAGACAGGTTAATTGGTTGTCAGCGAGCTGGTCGGTAAGTAGGCTTGGTTTTTCCCTGGGCATTCCCCAGGCCATGTTGTTATATAATAACAGCTTCTATGAATGGATGAGGTGGGTGGAATGGATTTCCATGGCACCAAAAAATTATAGCAGCAGTGGGGGCAATAAAGGGGGGAGATTTTGGTGAAAGGAGGACACAGCAGCACAAGGTAAACTTCTCAATGAAGGCAAGTAATGTCCCTTGTACTGATTTTTTTTGTGGTAAACATAAGCTTTAAATCATGGGTGCCCAACCGCTGGCCCGCGGGCAAACGTCCTCTGATGTGGCCTGCCACCTTCTGCTCGGGGATGGCAGGTCGGCAAACCCAGATTTCGGGTTTCCGACCCGCCATCCCCGAGCATCAGCGGGACGATCCGAGCCGGCGCTGGAGGAAGCATACGGCTGCTGTAGAGAGCAGAGCCGATGCTTCCTGTATAGCGCCGGCTTCTGTCTTAGGCGGAGGGATACCAAATGTGCTCCGCCTGTGACAGTTCCCAGCGCGATACAGGAAGCATCGCCTCTGCTCGCTACAGCAGCCTTATGCTTCTTCCAGCGCCGCTCCTGTCACACTGATGGCAGGTATGGGGGATCAAGAATCAGCCACCAGTACCCAAAAATACCAGACAGCAGTACCCAATGGTACCCACCAGTACCCAGAAATACCAGCCAAAAGTACCACACAACAGTACCCAGAAGTACCACACCGCAGTACCCAGAAGTACCAGCCAGCAGTACACACCAGTACCCAGCAGTACACAACAGTACCCAGAAGTACCAGCCAGCACCACCCACCAATACCCAGACGTACCAGCCAGCACCACCCACCAGTACCCAAAAGTACAACCCAGAAGTACCAGCCACCAGTACCCAGAAGTACCAGCAAGCAGTACCCACAAGCACCACCTAGCAGTATCAAAAAGTAACCAGAAGTACCAGCCACCAGTACCCACAAGCACCACCAAAAATTACCCACTAGTACCAGCCAGCAGAACCCACCAACAGTACCCACCAGTACCCAGAAGTACCAGCCAGCAGTACCCACCAGTACCAGACAGAAGTACCAGCCAGCAGTAACACTAGTGAAACCAAGAATGGACTTTAGACGGCACATGGGTAAGTATTGTAAAAAGTCTAAGGGTTTTTTATTTGTAGAAAAAGATATCTTAGTAAAAGTACATTAATACATTTTAGAAAAATAACATTTGTGATAAACATTAGTATATGATCCTGAATAAAGTTCTAATCACACTTCCCAGAGATTACAGTAACATGCAAAACTCAGATAAAATTGTGCATATCCAACAAACACAAAACCGTGTTGAACGATGTACAAAGGAAGTGGATGGCCTTATTCATAGATCCAGTAAATTCAAAGATGTAAATCTTGCTTTGCGCTACCAGTTTCGCGTTCGAAGACACTTCATCAGGAGCATAATATTAACAAGACCGTATTGAACAGTCGCACGAGCCCAGGTATTTTTTGAACTGGCGATCCGTGTGTAACAGAAAGCCAGTGCTGTGTAGACCCAGTAGTAATGGACCACAGCAGAGTAACCAAATGGGTGGGTAATACACACAGTCTGCTGGTAAGCAGAAAGAGAGCGTTCCTTCAGGTATGTTTAACCAGAAAACACCAGGCACTATGGGGCTGTGTCCCTGTCTGCTCTGCATATGCGGAGTGGATACAGACTTGTTATCTGCCCGCTCTGCTCATTGTGGCCCACGACCAGTTGCCAAGTCGCTAAAGTGGCCCTCGCTCTTCAAAAGGTTGGGCACCCTGCTTTAAATATATTTTTCTAAATGCAAGCAGTATATTTACCTGAATTTGACTTGATATCAGCTCTTGCAATCTCTTGCACAATCAGTTGTGCTGCAGTGATCATGTGCTAACAAGGAACATGCTTATAGGTGGAAAAAGCAGAGTGACAGAGATGAGCTCCATAAAAACATACTGTATTTAACCACTAGCCTACCGCCCGCCGTCAAATGACGGCGGGACGATGAGGCTCTCGTTCTGGGTGGACGTCATATGACGTCTTTGCCTTACCGAGACACTAGGAGGCGCGCGTGTCACTGGAGACCCGATGTGCGTGCCTGGCGGCCGTGATGTCCTCCAGGCACCCGCGATTGCCCAGTAACTGAGCAGGACTGTGGATCTGTGTGTAAACACACAGATCCACGTCCTGTCAGGGAGAGGAGACCGATGGTGTGTCCCTTGTACATAGGGACACCGATCGGTCACCTCCCCCAGTCAGTCCCCTCCCCCCACAGTTAGAATCACTCCCTCGGATACACATTTAACCCCTCGATCTCCCCCTAGCGTTAACCCCTTCCCTGCCAGTCATATTTATACAGTAATCTATGCATTTTTATAGCACCGATCGCTGTATAAATGTAAATGGTCCCAAAAATGTGTCAAAAGTGTCCGATGTGTCCGCCGCAATATTGCAGTCACGATAAAAATTGCAGATCGCCGCCATTACTATAAAAAAAAAAATGCTATAAATCTATCCCCTATTTTGTAGCCGCTATAACTTTTGCGCAAACCAATCAATATGCTGTGGCAGCAATTTCACTTGAGGTGCTGCTTGCCAACCATGCCTACTGAAGTCAATGGAACCATTCCGTAACATGATGATCAATTCGTGTTTTCACCACCCCCTAACCTCCCACCTATAAAATAATATGATGGCCATTCAGGTTCGTTCACATTGCATGGCAGCTACTGTATTTCGGAAGCTGCGGTACCCTCAGCTGCCTGAATACCCAAAAGCTTAGTTTTATATTTAGGAGGCAGCCACTCCTCACTATTGTGAACAAGGCCATATGCTGCGTACACACGATCGGTTTTCCCGTCGGATGGTTTTTCCGACGGAATTTTGCTCAAGCTTGTCTTGCATACACACGGTCACACCAAAGTCCGCCCACCTAAAACGCGGTGAAGTACAACACTACGAGCCGAGGTAAAATGAAGTTCAATGATTCTGAGCATGCGTCAAATTGATTACGAGCATGCATGTTTTTTTGTGCGTCAAAATTGCATACAGACGAACGTTTTTTCCGCTAGGAATTTTTTCCATTGGGGAAATAGAGAACTTGCTCTCAAACTTTTGCTGGCGGGAATTCCGACAGAAAAAGTCAAAAGGAGCCTACACACGGTCGGAATTCCTGTCCAAAAGCTCACGTGACTTTTTCCAACGGGGAAACCGATCGTGTGTACGCGGCAAAAGAATGACTGCATCTAATAGGATAGGATTGAGTTTTTTTGAGTGGGGCGGTGCTCATCCACTGCTTGACTTTTAGTTGTTTTTGTAATTGGCCAAAATTCAAGCCGTCTTTGGCCAACCCAATTCTGACCTTAGATGAGACTGTTTGCAGGAAAGAAAATGTCTCACTTCCCTCCCGCAGAGCCATTGTGTTCTCCGCCCACCGGGAGAACACAGTGATTGCTGTCAGCGGCTCTAATAAATTAACCAATTGAAAATAGTAATTGTACCAATTATAAAATCTGACAGACTAGTTGTACCCAAGTTGATCATTCAATCAACTTGGGTACATTCAGCCTGCCCATACAGGGTTCGAATCGTGGCCGGTCCCTGCTGAACCGGCCGAAATTCGAACCGCCTTTGGCCGGCTTAACTCTTCCATTTTCACAATAAATAAAATTAACAATGTACAATACATTGTCTGTGTCACTCCTATGTCAAGTACATGTGCCTAAACACAAATAAATGACAAAGGCAGAGAACAGGTATCTTAACAAGATAAACAATTAGAGAATACAGCAAAATGAGTCAGAGCAAATTGACATTTTTATGACCTGAGATTGTTCGAAGCCGCACCTCGTGTTCTTGAGTGCCGACATCTCTGACTAAACCCCAAGGGAGTCCTTTTTATATATTTTTTCCCTTTAATATCTTTTTTTTATATTTATATTTTTTTTCTCCTTCAGGGCTTCTGTACGTCAGGTTGGAAAGAAATACAAAGTGACAGAAAAATAACTCGAAATTGCCATAAATTGAATAGTATTTCAAAATGCACAAGCAAACAACATGCTCTTTAATGTAACATTTCTCAACTTACTTGGCAGCTGCTTAAATCGCGTATCGCTGAATTGCACAAGAATAAGGACAGCCAGGTGATTGGCGTACAGTTGGCACAATGTAATGTCACCCGCTGTGCAAAAAAAATAAAAAATGATATATAAAATGTCACCTATCTTCAGCATAAAAAAAAGGAAGAGGTAATGTTATTAACATCAAAAATATTCACATACCCCACCGTGAAAATAAAATAAATACAATGGTTCAGCAGAGGAGCGCACGCATTTCACGTTTCGAGATCCTCTATCTCTGGAACGTTATTGATGTTTCTGTGGCAACAGAGGAAAGGATTATACCTGACAGGAGTAGCCACATCACAGCGAGTCCAAATATGGGTCAACCATCGCGCGGGTCAAAAACTGCTCTGTTTTCACTTTATGAGATTTTTTTTTCCAAAAAATAATTTGTTACTTCGTACAATTTCTAAAAGATACCGTAAATAAATGACAAAATCTTAAATTTTAAATCCAGGACAAAGTCAAAGTGGCACTAAACTCTGGTTAAAAAAAAAAAATATTTAAAGTACACTATATTGTCAAAAGTATTGGAACACCTGCCTTTACATGCACATGAACTTTAATGGCATCCCAGTCTTAGTCCGTAGGGTTCAATATTGAGTTGGCCCACCCTTTGCAGCTAGAACAGCTTCAACTCTTCTGAGAAGGATGTCCACAAGGTTTAGGAGTGTGTCTATGGGAATGTTTGACCATTCTTTCAGAAGTGCATTTGTGAGGTCAGACACTGATGTGGACGAGAAGGCCTGGCTCGCAGTCTCTGCTCTAATGCCTCGTACACCCGACCGTTTTTTTCCGTCGGGATGAACTCCGACAGATTTTTCCAGCGGAATTCCGCTCAAGCTGTCTTCCGACCGTGAAGAAAGCGGTGACGTACAACACTACGACGAGCCGAGAAAGATTACGTTTAATGCTTCCGAGCATGTGTCGACTTGATTCTGAGCATGCGTGTTTTTTTCTCCATTGGAGTTCTATACAGACAAACGGAATTTCCAATAGATATGTTTTACGTCGGAAAAAAAGAGAACATGTTCTCTTTCTAACTCCGTCCGAATTTCCGACGGAAAATGTCCGATGGGGCATACACACGGTCGGAATATCCGATGAAAAAATTCTATCTGACTTTTTTCCTCGGAAATTCCGACCGTGTGTACGCGGCATTATTCATCCCAAAGGTGTTCTATCGGGTTGAGGTCAGGACTCTCTACAGTACAGGCAAGTCTCTCCACTCCAAACTCGCTCACCCATGTCTTTATGGACCTTGCTTTGTGCATTGGTCCAAATCATATGGTGGAGGGGGGGATTATGGTGTGGGGTTGTTTTTCAGGGGATGGGTTTGGCCCCTTCGATCCAGTGAAAGGGAATTTTTAAGGCTTCAGTATACCAAGACATTTTGGACAATTTCATGCTCCCAACTTTGTGGGAACAGTTTGGGGATGGCCCCTTCCTTTTCCAACATGACTGCACACCAGTTGATTGGGACTCCCATTGGGATGGGAGATCCCAGTAAAGCCGCAGAAGGTGGTGGGGGTGGAGGGATGGGGGGTTAACCGCTAGGATTGCTTTTACATGAGAGCCGTCGGTTGACTGTAAAAAATGGTACTGGTATACCCACTTGAAGTCCAGTACGTAACTGGTCGGGCTTCCTGTATAAACTTTTATGCAGCTGCCGGGGGGGGGGGGGGGGGCAGAGCAAAGGGGGATACTATACCATGTTACTTTAGTGACAGTTAAGAGTCTGATGGGGCTGTTAAAATCACATCAAATATGGTGGCAACCAGCAGCAGCATCAGAGCTTTTGCATGCCTACATAATGGAGGCTTTCACGGTTATATTACATGCAGACAATACAATATAATATCATGGGAAATCTGTGATTGAAATGAATGGCCAGGAAAGTGGGGACCGAGAAAATGCTTTCTCCTGCCCTCAAACTGAGGACATCATACTCCTCGAGAAAGACAATGCCATGGACAGTCACTTGATGATTTATTTATTAAAGGTACTTGTAAAGCAACATCAATTTACGCATCGCTTTACATATTTAACATGTTCACATCAGTCCCTGCTCTCAAGGAGCTTACAATCCAAGGTCCCTTAGGCCCCTTTCACACTGGGGCGGTAGCGGCGGAGGTGGTAAAGCGCCGTTATTTTTAGCGGCGTTTTACTGCTATTTTTGCGGCGGTATTCGGCCGTTAGCGGGACGAAAAAGGGTTAATACCGCCGGCAATGCGCCTCAGCAGAGGCGCACTGCCAGCGGTATAGCCGCGGTTTCCCATTGCTTTCAATGGGAAGGAGCGGTAAACACACCGCTCCTCTCACCGCTCCAAAGATGCTGCTAGCAGGACTTTTAGAAAGGTCCTGCTAGCGCACCACTCCAGTGTGAAAGCCCAAGGGCTTTCACACTGGAGAAACAGCAGCCGCTGCTTAGGGTCGGTTTGCAGGCTCTATTTTTAGCACAATAGCGCCTGCAAACCGCCCCAGTGTGAAAGGGGTCTAACTCACATTTATTCATACACATACTAGGGCCAAATTAGACTGGAGCCAATTAACCTAGCATGTCTTTGGAGTGTGGGAGGAAACCGGAGTAGCCAGAGCAAGCCCACTCAGGCAGATGGAGAACATGCAAAACTCCATACAGGTAGTGCCGTGGTTGGGATTTGAACCGAAGACCCTAGTGCTGACAGGCTGAAGTGCTAACCACTTAGCCACTGTAGTCTTCAAAAAAATGGTGGCCGTCTGCACACAGACACCGACTCCCTGTTGCATAAATGTGAATGAGATGACTAAAAGATGGCTTCAGCTCCTGTTCTCCAACTGCAGAGAATGCCTCAGACACGTTTCACCCTTTTTGGGGCGTAGAGGCCACTGTGCTGCCCATAGATTAAAGCTCAAGAACTGCATAATACTTATAAAAAGTATTATTTTCTTTATTAATGATCTCATTTTAATGCAGGGGGATACAATGTGTAGAAAAGAGTGACCCCCTTCAGATTTGCTGTAGGCTTATTGGTAGCCCCTCTGAACAGTTTCCTTCTGGCTCTTTCATTTAGTTTGGAGAGATGTCCTGATCCAGGGAGGGTCTGTGTTGTACCGAATACCTTCCACTTCTTAACCACTTCAATACAGGGCATTTTCACCCCCCTTCCTGCCCAGACCAATTTTCAGCTTTCGGCGCTGTTACACTTTGAATGACAATTGCGCGGTCATGCAACACTGTACCCATATGAAATTTTGATAAGATTTATTTTGGTGGTATTCGATCACCTCTGCAGTTTTTATTTATTGCTCTATAAACAAAAATGGTAAAAAAAATAAAAAAATCGCAATAAGCGTATAATGATTGGTTTGCGCAAAAGTTATAGCGGCTACAAAATAGGGGATAGATTTATAGCATTTTTTTTTCTAGTAATGGCGGCGATCTGCAATTTTTATCGTGACTGCGATATTGCGGCGGACATATCGGACACTTTTGACACTATTTTGGGACCATTCACATTTATACAGTGGTCAGAGCTTTAAAAATGCACTGATTACTGTGTAAATGTGACTGGCAGGGAATGGGTTAACACTAGGGGGCAAGGAAGGGGTTAAATGTGACCCCACGTACATCGGGTGTCGAGTGACGCGGCGGCACGCACGCCCCCTAGAGGCTTGGGAAGTAAAAGACGTCATAAGACGGCGGCCCGGAGGGACAAAGGGTTCCTGCCGCCGTCATATCACTATGCGTGGTAGGGAAGTGGTTAATAATAGACATCACTGTGCTTTTAGGCATTGATAAAGCCTTTGAATTTCGTTTGTATCCATCTCCTGACTTGTGCCTGTCCACAACTTTATCCCAGAGATCTGTTGACTGTGCCTTACCACCCATAGTTGACTGTTTACTTCAGTTGCACTATCAAGGACTGAAATGCTCCAGGACAGCTCTTTTCATGCTGAACTAATCAAAATGACCACAGCTGATCACAGTTGAAAGTCAAATGGCTTTGTGTGTCAAATGGCTTTGTTAATAGATACACCTGATTGAGTTTACAAGTCATCTTTAGGGGAGGGGTGATCCTTTTTTCAACTCAGTGATTCTGTTTTTGAATTTTTTTTTTCTTACATGTTGGTGTTATATTGTTCACTTGGATGTTAGAACTTGCACTGAGTAAATGCAGCTGAATAAAACTAAAAGCTGTGTCTGTCTTCATTTCAGGATGCAAAGCAAAAAAAAAGTGACTATTTTAAAGGGGGTGATCCTTTTCTATACTCACTGTATCTCAATCAAGGGACGTCCATTTTTCTCCATGTTTCAGTACAATCTGAGACCGAGATTAGTCATCTCTCTCTATTCAGAGTAGAATAACTTCAGCCCTATCAATGTTTTATTATGAAAGACAGCCTGATCAATAATAGCAAACGCAGAGCTAGTGATCCTTCATTCTTATATTTCTGCTTTGCATTATATTTTCAAAATCACTATCTCTGACAAGGGAAGGACAAAACCGAATGAACCCCTGAACCGTCATTATAGATAACAATCTCATATTGTACTTGTGCCAAATGGAGATAAAGAACTTGCCCAGGGTCACAAAACTGGGTCCTGCACCCTGATCCTGCCTCTGTCACAGTTCAGACACCATCAGAAAGAGGCTGTCTGGGTCAGAGCATGGTAAATACTGGGTTAATTCTTTTATTTTAACCTCTTCAGCGCTCCCTGCACTTGATGTGAAATACTATATATGTCAGAAAGCAATCGTTGATGAAATACATAGCAGAGCTATACCGGAATACTGAAAATAAAGGTGGATATGAAATTAGCTCATTGACTTTTTTTTTTTTTTTTTTGTGCTGCGATCAAATCTTATTTTATTTTTCTAATAAACAGACAAACATTTCCCATTGGCAGTACAAATTGAATAATTAAATTGAAGTCAAACAACAACTGTCATTATCAGCTGAAAAGATCATAAACCTCAATCAAGCTACCAAGTTATTTAATAAAGCAAAGCAAAAAGCCAACAGAATTGTACAGGGCCTGTCAGGCAAAATATTTACTCTCTCTCTCCACATATATATATATATTTTTTTTATTATATATACTATATATATGTGCTATAATGTACACATATACAGTACACCATATATACATTCTATTGGGATTGCAGCGATGCCACTTTTTTAAGACCAAATACAAGTATCGACAAGTACTCGCTGATACCGATAACCGATACTTTTGTAATGTCATGTGACAGTGGCACTAATATGCAGCACTGATGGGCACTGACTGTGTCAGTTGTTTTTTACTTCTATTTTTTTTACAATATTATTTTTTACAATTAATTTTTTAATTATTTTTTACAATTTATATATTTTTTTGTTATTTTTTTTACAATGATTCCTTTTTAGGGTGGAGGGGAGAGGGGGGAGTGGACGGTGTCAGTGATTTTTTTTTTTTTACAATTTAACTTTTAAATATTTATTATAATTCTTTCTTTCTTCCTTTTTATATACATTCTATTGGGGTTGCACCGATGCCACTTTAAGACCAAATACAAGTATCGACAAGTACTCGCCGATACCGATAACCGATACTTTTGTAATGTCATGTGACAGTGGCACTAATATGCAGCACTGATGGGCACTGATGGGGCGTGGACTGTGTCAGTAGTTTTTTATTTCTATTTTTTACTATTTATATATTTTTTGGTTATTTTTTTTTACAATGACTCCTTTTTGGGGTGGAGGGGAGAGTGGGGAGTGGACGGTGTCTGTTTTTTTTTTTTTTTTTTTTTACAATTTAACTTTTAAATATATTTATTACAATTCTTTCTTTTTTTTTTTTTTATCAGCCCTGTTGGGGGGGGGGGGGGCTTTGGTGAGATATCAGGGGTCTAAACAGACCCCTGACAACTCCTCTTTGAAACAGGGAAAGGGACTGAGGACCCAGATTCCCCAGTCCCTTTCTCTGCAGCCTCAGCTGCACTGAAGGTGAATGGACACAGAGGCTCCTTTTCATTCATAAACTGAAGCATCGTAAACACAGTTTTTGATGCTCAGTTATGAATGGACAGTCAGTGATCACTGACTCTGTGCATTCAGAAAAGAAAAGGAGCCGGTAAATGACATATTTACTGGTTCCTTCCTCCGCTCTCCATCCTGACAGATATGGGACAGGGGGGACCAGAGAAGAACACGGAGGACCCGGAGAGCCGGAGGAGGACACAGAGGACAGGCGGGGGTGATCGGTGCAGCGGTGAGGGCAGTTCCAAGCACCAATCTCCCTGTATAGCTTTCAATAAAGCAGCTAAAAGCTGCGGAAGGTAGAGGAGGAGAAGCAGCTGTTGGTTGCTTTATTGAAAGCTATACAGGGAGATTGGTGCTTGAAACTGCCCTCACCGCCGCTCCGATCATCTGTGAGACTGCCCAGGTATCGGATTAAGCATCGGAGCATTTGCATGAGTACAAGTATTCGTTCAAATGCTCGGTATTGGCACTGATACCAATATGCATTCTTAGGGTGTGCCCTCCAAGTCTATCTTTGTTTTTCCTTGCTGACAGCTGAACAATAAAATAAAAAGTGCTGTTAAAAAAATAAATAAAGAAAAAAGTGTGCCTCGATGAAAATCCATCGTCAATCAAGCTGTCTGTTGACCCGAAAAAAAGAAAAAAAACGCTCTCGCCGAATGGCTGCTCTGTGCTTTGACATTACTTATATAGGTAAGGGGTAGGCCACTTGGTCACATCACCTGATGGCACCCCCCCCATTCTGTTGTCACATGCACAGCATGCACCAGTCCGTGAAATCAGAAGGGGCGATGCCACCAGGTGCTGTGGCCAGATGGCCCCGCCTCTCACTTATATAAGAAATGTCAATTATTTTTTGGTACATGTCCACCAGGGCAGTACCCAGACCCCCATACCCTTTTTATGGCCAATTACTTGCATATAAGCCTTCAAAATGGGCACTTTTTATTTTTCCCTGTTCGGCTCCCGTAGACTTCAATGGGGTTTGTGGTTCAGGTTAGAACATTTCCCTTGTTCGGGTGTTCTGCTGCAAACCGAACAGGGTGGTGTTTGGCCCAACTTGAACTATAAATGATGAGCTGGAGTTTGGCTTCAATTTGTTACTGTATCTAAATCTGCTAGTACATTAACACCCCCCCAACTGATAATGCTACTGTCTGCTGTGCCTCCTATGCTCATTCCTCTAGAGTTGTGTCTCACCAATACAGGAGGTGTGTTACTGGCCAGATCACCAGGTGAAAACAGAGGGGAAAGAAGCCAAAGAAATAAAAACTGATGCAGCCACCACATCTAATGATCGGTAACCTGTAATATAATAATTTTTTTGTTTTGGATTTAATACAGTTTTAAAAAAGCCCTGACCCATCGAGACTCGAACTCCACTAGATCTCTATAGGTATGCTGAGCTATCTGGCACCAAGCAGTCAGTAGCACATCCTTTAAGTCCTGTAAGTTGAGAGATGGGGCCTCCATGGATTGGACTTCCTTTTTCCTGCACATCCCATGCTCAATTGGAGAATTTGGAGACCACGTCATTACCTCAAACTCATTGTTGTGTTCTTCAAACCATTATTGAACCATTTTTGCAGTGTGGCAGGGCACATTATTTTGCTGAAAGAGGCCACTGCCATCAGGGAATATGGTTTCCATGAAGGATTGTATCTGCTCAGTAACAATGTTTAGGTAGGTGGTACGTGTCAAAGTAACATCCATATGAATGGCAGGACCCAGCAGAACATTGTGCAAAACATAACACTGCCTCCGCCAGTCTTACCTTCTTCCCATACTGCATCCTGGTGCCATCTCGCCCTCAGGCAAGCGACGCACATGCACCCGGCCATTTACATTTGGATGATGGCACTATAATTATTTTAATAAAAAAACATCTAAAGTACTTTTTCCTAATCAATATACAACTATCACATGACCCAGATCTCTCCCAGCCTGTCTGAAGGAAAACATAAGCAGGAGGAGCTTTTAGTCCTCTGCTGCTGGTCACATGTTAAAAAAAAAACAATCTTTGGGATACAGAGTAAAAATAATTAATATCAATAAACTGTTTTAAATTGGTATATATATATATATATATATATATATATATATGTAGCGCCCTGCTCCTTATGATCAGGCGCTATGTTAAATTTAGTCGGTGTCTGAGCTGATAGCTCAGACCTTGTAATGATTGGGGCTAAATCGGTCTCTGTTCCGGCTATGGCTGTGTTTGGAAGGACTTCACACTGTTTGCCTGTAGGTGGCGTTACCACCCCAGGCCAATGTTGGAACACAAGCAGGCCAAAGTGTATTGGGTATCTTTCCCCGGGAACAGCTCTGTGGGATTGGTCTCCCCGCTATGCATGCTGGGGAAGGGTACTTAAGGGGCAGATGCCATTTCTCAGGGCTCTTCTCGCCTTGTGGCCCTCCTGGCTCGAGGTATGTGATACAGAAATTTCAGCCGCGGAGCCATGTTGGCCCGAGGCTGCATCTCTACCAAGTAGGCCCAGTAGTCCTGACTGGGGCCTACACTTTGAAGGTGATCCTGTGCTGTCTGTCCTGCAGGAGGAAGCCACTCAATGGAAGAAACCAGGGGAGGACCTGTCCTGGAGAGGACCAAGCGGAAGGCTGGTATCCCGAGGAAGGCCTGGTGACCCTATTGGAGGATGCACCGTAGCTAAAGTTACCTTACAGTGTGCTGGGTTGGCTGTAAGGCTGGATCTTCGGGTACTAAAATCCTGTGGCAGAGGATCATTGAACAGTTTGTCTTAATCGTTCTAAAGGTCTGTGGCAGAGACTGTTATTTCTTTGCGTGTTCGTGCATCATCCCGGCTGCTAGGCCAAGTGAGAGGGGCCTATTCGGGTGAGCAATACCCACTTGGAGAGTGGTGAGAGTGACTTTCAAAGCTTAGAAGTTCCCCAGTGATCTGCTGTGTGTGCCTGAACCTTCCCCTAACCCTCATTTCCCTCTACCTATACAAGTTTTGTTTGGAAATAAACCCTGACGAAAAGGATTCATAACTTGTGTGGACATTGAACTTTCTATAGACTCTCATCCCCTAGACAACGAACAGTGAGGTAACGTGCAAGGCCCAAATTTAAACCAGCAGCTCCTACGGGGGTGTGCTACACACACACACACACACACACATATATATATATATATATATTAGGGCTGTGGAAATTAACTATTATTTCCTCGATTAATCGATTCATTTTTTTGATCGATCAAAATTCTTTTGATCGGTACTCACCTCTCCTCCGGCTTCCAGGTCTTCAGGGAGTTCCGTCGGAGATCCGGTGACGTCACGGATACTGGCGGGGCTTGCCGTGTCCATCTGAAGGGCTCCTTTGCTGTGCCTTCATATCTGCATGCCAGCGGGACCTTATTATCTGCCACACGCAAGGGCTGTTACACTTTCCTCTATCACTTCCCTCTATCAACCTGGGACTCTACAGCCATCCCTCGGAGTTGTGATAGTTCCCTTCACGGGACATCTACATGCCGACGGACTGATGTTAACCCCTCCTCATCTGGATTCAGCAGTGGTATCGTTGTACACATTTTTATACCAGTATCATACTTAGCTACATGTTTTTATGACTGCTTTTGCTACCGTTTGGTATTACTCGCACCATTTATACAGTTTATGTAGCTACATCGATTTTATCTCCAGTGCAATATTTATTTTGTTACCTACTTGAAGACTATAAAAGTTTTAATGCTATTCCAATCGAGCGCTGCCTTTGTGTGTTTTTTGTATCCTGCTATCCAATTTTTCCAGTAGTTGGTAGCTGCACTGGGAATCAGCCTGCAAGGAGATCGGCTAAAAATAGTTGGATCTGTATGTGCGTTATAATTAATCAAAATTAGTTGATTAATCGATTTAAAAAAAAATCGATTAATTGAACATGAAAATTTTAATCAGTAACAGCCCTAATAATATTGAAATCAAATTGTTTGTATTTTTGGGCAATAACATGGTGTGGGTAAATTTCTGCCAGTCACAGGCTGTATCACACCCCTGCAGCCTGTGTCTTAGAATAAGAGGGAGGTGAAGCCTCCATCAATCTACATGTAATATCCCACCCTCATTGTGTTTAGCTGGTTTGTGGGCATGGAGGAGGAGGGAGGGAGTGGGCTGTCATGTACCACTGTGTATACACTCACATGTGTGACTCTATAGTCACATGGGCTGCTCAGATGTGATAGAGAGGAAATGCTCAGAATAGAAATCTTTAAGTGACAAAGAGGAATCGGACAGACAGAAATGTAGATCACCATTTAGGAAAAGTACTGTGTCGTCACTACATTAGTCTACAATGTACATCAAAGTCACTCTACTTCAGCCATTCTCAACCTATTTAACATGGAGTAATGATTAAAAAATATTCTGGTCTCAGGGAACCCTTGCTGATAATTACTATATCTACAGCTAACAGTACATGATGGCTAACTGTACTGTGATGGTCAGAAGGAAGAATGCTAATAACATTAGTAGGCAGTAGAAATAATCCCATTACAAATGGCTAAAAAAAGGTCATTGGTTTCAGTCGTTTTTATCTGAGAAGCAGAAATTGTTCATTGCTCATTGCTCAAGGAACCCCTAGTAACTTCTGGAGGAACCCTGGGATTTCATGGAACCCTGGTTGAGAAAGGTTGCTCTATGTATTACCTTGTTGAATATTCCTCTGTAGCATCCAGATAATGATTGGTGTCATCTTCTCCAACTCCGGAATCATCTCTCATCCCCCCACAAACCTCCCTCTCCCTCTCCCCATTTACAGTACAATGAAAAAATATTGATCCAAAAGAAACAGCAAGCCAAAATAAGTTTAACATGTTTGTTTTTAAACAAGACTTTACTAATCCCACTCTTTTGGAAAAATTTTCATTTTCATTTGTTTTATTTATATATTTTCTTTCCAATAATGTTCTATTAGGTTTCATAGCTTTGCATTGGTTTCTAATTCAGTATATAATTAATAAGCTGGTCAGAGTTGGTGGGAAAGATGTATGGAGCCAAATACAGGGCAATCTTAGAAGAAAACCTCTAATGCCACGTACACACGATCGGAAATTCAGACAAGAAAACCGTGGATTTTTTTCTGACGGAATGTTGGCTCAAACTTGTGTTGCATACACACGGTCACACAAATGTTGTCGGAAATTCAACCGTCAAGAACGCAGTGACGTACAACACTAAGACGAGCCGAGAAAAATTAAGTACAATGATTCCGAGCATGCGTCAAATTGATTCCGAGCATGCGTAGGATTTTTGTGCGTTGGAATTGCATACAGACGATCGGAATTTCCGACAAGAACTTTTCTGGTCGGAAAATTTGAGAACCAGCTCTCAAATTTTTGTTGTCGGAAATTCCAACAGAAAATGTCCGATGGAGCCTACACACGGTCGGAATTTCCGGCCAAAAGCTCACAACGAACTTTTCTTGTCGGAATTTCCGATCGTGTGTACGCGGCATTAGAGTCTGCAAAAGACTTGAGACTGGGACGGAGGTTCACCTTCCAGCAAGACAACAATCCTAAACATACAGCCAGAGCTACAATGGAATGGTTTAGATCAGCCTTTCTCAACCTTTTCAACACAGAGGAACCCTTGAAATAGTTCTCCGGTCTCAGGGAACCCCTGCTAAAAATCAGAAATCTACAACTCATGATACATTAGTGTGATGGCCAGTGGGAAGAATGGTCCTTACACTTGGGGTCATTGGGAAGAATTGCCTCCTTACAGATAGCTAAAAAGATCAATGGTGTCAGTGGGAACTTATCTGAGTGGCCGAAATTGGGCAATGCTGAAGGAACCCCTAGCAAACTCTGGAGGAACCCTAGGGTTCCACAGAACCCTGTTTGAGAATCACTGGTTTAGATCAAAGCATATTCATGTGTTAGAATGGCCCAGTCAAAGTCCAGACCTAAATCCAATTGAGAATCTGTGGCAAGACTTGAAAATTGCTGTTCACAGACGCTCTCCATCCAATCTGACAGAGCTTGAGCTATTTTGCAACAAGAATGGGCAAAAATGTCCCTCTCTAGATGTGCAAAGTTGGTAGAGACATCCCCAAAAAGACTTGCAGCTGTAATTGCAGTGAAAGGGGGTTCTACAAAGTATTGACTCAGGGGGGCTGAATACAAATACACCCCACACTTTTTTTACATATTTGTAAAAAAAATTGAAAACCATTTATCATTTTCTTTCCACTTAACAATTATGTGCCACTTTGTGGCACATACAATCCCAATAAAATACATTTATGTTTTTGGTTGTAACGTGACAAAATGTGGAAAATTTCAAGGGGTATGAATACTTTTTGAAGGCACCGTACATACTTCACGTATCAGGCTACCTATCTAAAATTGACAGGAAACACACAGGAGACATACAACCTTTTATTTGGTTACATGGTGGGCTCATCAAATGTGAAATTTGCCAGGGCTTTAAAACAGAAAAAAAAAGTCTAATGAACCAATCCCAAATCCTTACTCAATCCACCTTTGTTTCTTCTCTTTTTGTACAGTAACAGTAAACATTAGTCGTCAGCGACCTGGTAGCTGATCCTTGCGATTATACATGAAAAGACTTTGACACCACCTTGCCCTCCCACCTCCTTCCATAAGGTTATCAAGTGATATGTAATTAAAAGTGTGACTTGGGAAGAACAAAAAAAGAAAAAAAGGTAAGCTACTTAATTCTTTAAAAAAGGTAACCAAAAACTTCTTCTATTTTCCATCGGTATCGTATTTCAAAGAAGATCTCATCAATTTATATTGCGTTTAACCTGTCTTTGCTACAGAGAAGAAGCAGAAATTTACAGTGACTGCTGCCACCTATGGGAGTCTCGGCACATTTCTCGTTGGCTTGTTAGGCGTCTCTATCGGGGAAGGGTAAGTGTATCAAATCTGCAAGCACTTTTCTTAACAGCAGGTGTCCCCACTTTTGCTGCAAATTTACTTCAAATACATTAGTTTAAAAGCTTTTCCATGTTTTGTAAAGCAAACACAAACTTCTGCTTGAAGAGGAAAGAAGAAAAAATATCAAGGTGGTTTAGGTACAAAACATGACCCTCCAAACTTTGCAATCCATTTTAGTTTTTTTTTTAGGGAAAGAATAAGATTGCACTTAATCTGTCCTAAAGTTTCCTTACTTTCGAGACACCAAGAAACCTCAGCAATTTCCAGGTGCAAGATTAACTAAGAGTGAAATCGGGCAAACAAAAAGAACTTCTTATGAAGTAAAATCCCATGTAGAATAAGTAGCACATTGCTGCAAAACAACATTTAAAGTAGTAATAAACCCTCATGCCGCGTACACACGACCGTTTTTCCCGTCGAGAAAAATTACATTTTTTCCTTTGGACGAGAAAAACGACAGTGTGTGGGCTTTTTGTCGTTTTTCTCGACGGGAAAAACGGCATTAAAGTGGTTGTATACCCAAATTTTCTACAAGCACCTACAGGTAAGCCTACATTAAGGCTTACCTGTAGGTGCTTGTAATATCTCCGAGACCTACACAGTCTCGGAGATATTTGCAAAAAAGACTGTACCGCTATCTACGGCGCATGCGCGCCGTAGATAACGGCGCAGGCGCACTGAGCGCGGCGGCTCTTGAATGGGAGCCTCCCGGACACTGCCGGAAATTTGCGCATGCGCGGGGATCGTGCCGTTCCCCGCGCATGTGCGGGAGTGACGTCATCGCCGCTCCGGCCAATCACAGCGCCGGAGCGGCGATACCCGGAAGTCACTCCGGGTATCATGGATTCAACGGAGGACGTGTCCGAGGACTGCTGCGGGGGCTTCGATCTAAGGTAAGTGATTGATAATGAGCTAGTATGCTAGTCATACTAGCTCATTATACCTTTGCCTTGCAGGTTGACCAAAAAAAAAAAAAAAAGTTTTGCGGTATACAACCGCTTTAATCACGACGAGAAAAATTAGAACATGCTCTAATTTTTCTCGTCGTGATTCCCGTCGTTTTTTTCGGCGCCAGTGTTCCCATAGGGAAACACTGCCGCAGAGCCCACACACGGTCGTTTTTTTCGACCAAAAAAAAAATGTAGTTTAAAACGGCCGTGTGTGGGGGGAACAAGCTGTCTTTCACGTCGATTTTCTCGACGGTGTTTTCACCGTCGAAAAAATTGATCGTGTGTACGCGGCATCAGTGTTTTTTCTAGTTTAAAGTGGTTCTAAAGGCAGAAGGTTTTTCACCTTAATGCATTCTACGCCTTAAAGTGGAGTTCCACCCAAAAATGGAACTTCCACTTTTTGGAATCCTCCCCCCCATCCGGTGTCACATTTGGCACCTTTCGGAGGGGGGAGGGGGGGAGCAGATACCTGTGTAATACAGGTATTTGCTCCCACTTCTGGGAATAGGTCACCTCAGCGATCGAGGTGACCTACGCCACTTCCCGCGCCTACTCTGTCCTCCCCCGCTGCCTTCTGGAAGACACACAGGTCCCAGAAGACAGCAGGGACAAGTGAGGATGCAGCGCATGCGCAGTAGTCAACCAGGAAGTGAAGCCGCAGGGCTTCACTTCCTGATTCCCTTACCGAGGATGGCGGCTTCGACTGCCGATATTGTGGGTGCCCTGGACAGGTAAGTGTCCATATATTAAAAGTCAGCAGCTGCAGTATTTGTAGCTGCTGGCTTTTGATATTTTTTTTTTAGACGGACCTCCGCTTTAAGATAAAAAAATCTTCAGTGTGCAGCAGCCTCCCTCAGCCCCCCTTATACTTACCTGAGCCCCGTCTCGATCCAGCGATTGTTGCACGAGAGACTCGGCTGTACGGGACACTCCCTCCTGATTGGCTGAGACAGCAGCTGGGCGCCATTGGCCCTGCTACTGTCAAACTCAGTGAGCCAATGAGGAGAGAGAGGGGACAGGGCCTAGCCATGGCTCCATGTCTGAATGGACACATGGAGCTGCAGCTCGGCTGTGGGGGCACTCAGCAGGAGGGAGGGGCCAGTGGGACACGAGAAGATGAGGATTTGGGCTGCTCTGTACAAAACCATTACACAGAGCAGGTAAGTATGACATGTTTGGCATTTAAAAAAAAAAAAAATAGACTTTAGTATCACTTTAACATAATCGAGCACAATAAAATAAACATTCCCCAAGTAAACTAATTCTTACCCAGCGCTTGCAAATGTATAACTTGCTGCTGGATCTCAGTGCTGCTTTCCTGTACTTTCAATATTTACAGGAAAGAGTTAACACTGCAGTCTGGAGTCAGTCTGTTAGCTTGGAGAAATAAGGGAAGAGCAAGGGAGTGTCTTGTCATCCTAGCTATAGGGCTATAGGGCTGTGTGTTTCTATATATATACTCTGGGGTTGAGTTACTTAAAAAACCTTCTGCCTTCAGAACCACTTTATCTTAATACATTTAATGCATTAAAATAAAAAATCTTCTGTGTGCAGCAGCCCCCCAAATACTTACCTGAGCCCATCTCGATCCAGCAATGTTGCATAAGAGACTTGGCTGTCCGGGACTCTCTCTCCTCATTGGCTGAGACACACTGGGGTGCCATTGGCTCTGGCTGCTGTCAATCAAAGTCAGTGAGCCAATGAAAGGAGAGAGGGGGTGTGGCTGAACGACAGCTCCGTGTCTGAATAGACACACAGAGCTGCGGCTCAGTTTGGGGGCCCCCATAGCAAGCTGCTTGCTGTGGTGGCATTCAACAGGAGGGAGGAGCACTTTAAACTGGAGAGTGCAAAATCTGGTGCAGCTGTGCATTAACCAAAACATAAAAATCCATGATAAGAGAGTCATAAGAGTCGATAACAGTAAAAATCACAAGAGATGTCAAGAGGATGTAATGATACTATAGTGTAGCCCAACCACGTGAGAAACCACCACCGGCACCCGATTACACTGCATCTTACCCTCCACTCCGGACCCTCATTACAAAAGGTCAGACATGCAATGGGCAGCAATCCAGTGGACTCTCCAATACAGCACTTTGTCTCCTAGTCACGCAAACGTCTCCAGCAGGACTCATCCAATCTCATGAGGGGACAAAAGAGACACTCCTCATAGTGCAGATAGCCCAATGTAATGTATTGAATAATAAAAGGATTCACTCACATGATAAGTGTAAAAACATGCGTGTCCTTAAAAATCTGCGTTTCAAATTGCCAAGATGGCCACCGCGTCCCAGCATACACAGGTGTCTTGCGTCTTCAGCTCCTCCCTATGCGTTTCATCATCAAATGTCAGGGGCCCCTCTGAAAATTGACGAGTCTATAATTTTTTTTATCATAGGTGTATTTTAAAAGATAGAGACAGAATGTCGAAAAACAAATCCAGAAAAAACACGATACAAATGTTATAGATTGAGTTGCAGTTCAGTGAGTATAATAAGTATTTGATACCCAATCAAAGTAGTGTTTTGCTTGGGGATCAAATACTTATTTTACTAACTGAACTGCCTTTTAATTTAAAGCATTTGTGTTATGTGTTTTTTCTGGATTTGTGGCCAATATTCTATCTCTATTATTTAAAACACTACTATGATAACAATTAAAGACCCTTAATTTCTTTCTAAGTGGTCAAACCTATATATATATTATCTATAGTAACTATTGTTTTTATTGCTATTACAAAGGAAGTTCTGCTGATTGTCTCTATCTCTCTATTCCTCTGTCGGTATTGGAGGGTTTCTTTTTCTTTTTTCTGACCGGTAGCCGTTCCCACTTCCACTCAGCTCTGAGGGTCAGCCAGGCAGACATTTGGCCCCACCCCCTCCCCGCCCACAACCACTTAGGACACATCATCTGGTCCAGGAGACTCCAGGTCCATTCACAAAGTGCAGCCTGTCTCATATATGTACAGTAGGGACCTGGCGGTGAAGCATCAGGAAGTTACAGCTGGCTTCCCATAGTCAAGATGGTGGTGCTGGAGACCCAAAGAACAACGAAAAGCCAGCCCGGGTGAAGACAGTGCTGGATCCTTGGACTGCTAAGTGTCTGTCTATTAAAAGTCAGCTGCACGATTCTGGCTAAAATGAGAATCACATTTTTTTTTCTTAGAATAAAGATCACGATTCTGACGGCGTACCATCATCTTTTACATTGTACAAAAAAATTGGCTAACTTTACCGTTTTTTTTTTTGTTTGAAAGACCGCTGCGGAAACCCATTGCAACAATCGCCATTTTATTCTCTAGGGTCTCTGCTAAAAAAATAAATATATAGTTTGGGAATTTTAAGTAATTTTTTAGCAAAAAAAGCTGTGTCCGTCCATGGACGAAAAGAGAAATACTGATTTTAGCACTTCAGCCCCGGAAGAATTGGCTGCTCAATGACCAGAGCATTTTTTGCGATTCCGCACTGCGTTTCTTGAACTGACAATTGCCCGGTTGTGCGACGTGGCTCCCAAACAAAACTGACGTCCTTTTTTTCCCACAAATAGAGCTTTCTTTTGGTGGTATTTGATCACCTCTGCGGTTTTTTTTTTTTGCGATATAAACAAAAAAAGAGCGACAATTTTGAAAAAAACACAATATTTTGTACTTTTTGCTGTAACAAAAAGCCTCAATTTTTTTTTTAAAAAGCAAATTTTTTGTCAGCTTAGGCCGATATGTCTTCTTCTACATATTTTTGGTAATAAAAATCGCAAAAAGCGTATATTGATTGGTTTGCGCAAAAGTTATAGCGTCTACAAAATTGGGAATAGATTTATGGCATTTTTATTATTATTATTTTTTTACTAGCAATGGCGGCGATCTGTGTTTTTTTTTGGGACTGCGATATTGCAGCGGACAAAGCTATAAAAATGCACTGATTACTGTATAAATGACACTGGTAGGGAAGGGGTTAACACTAGGGGGTGATCAAGGGGTTAACTGTGTTCCCTATTGTGTGCTCTAACTGTAGGGAGGGATGGGACTGACTAGGGGAAGAGAGCGATCGGTGTTCATACGTCGTATGAACACACGATCAGTCTCCTCGCCCCTGAGAGAACTGGGACTTGTGTGTTTATACACACACATCCCCGTTCTCATTCTGTAACGCACAATCGTGGGTGCCCGGCGGTCATCGCGACCGCTGGGCACTCGCATCGGCTCCGGGGACACGCTTCGGGCACGCGTGCCACCGGAGGCATCTTAAAGAGCCAACGTACAGCTACGATGGCTCGCGCAGGGGAGCCAGCCTGCCGCAGTATAACTGCGGTGGCTGGTCCGGAAGCGGTTAAACTGCCCTCATCTACAGACAGATGTTAATTCCTTTGATCTAAGAACAAAATGTTACAATGTTTCTCTTTAGCTCCACCTAAGCGATGTCGTGATAAACTTTGAAGGCTGACAGGTTTTTTTTTGACAGCTGTCGGCTTGAGCAGAGAACTCTCTGCACAGAATCGAGGAAATGTTGCGTTAAGATCGGGAGGGAAGAAAATTGCGATTTTGATTCTTTGACGATTAATCATGCAGCTCTAAGCCTCAGTATTTGTAGCTGACTTCATTTTTTTCTGTATCTTATTGCAGAAAAATGTACAATGTAAATTTAACAGTAATGCCGCATACACACGATCGTTAAGTCCGACAAGAAAACCGTGGATTTTTTTCCAACGGAATGTTGGCTCAAACTTGTGTTGCATACACACGGTCACACAAATCTTGTCTGAAATTCCGAAGGTCAAGAACGCAGTGACGTACAAGACCTACGACGGGCCGAGATCAATGAAGTTCAATAGGCAGTTCGGCTCTTCTGCTTGATTCTGAGCATGCACATTTTTTTGCACGTAGGGAATGCATACAGATGATCGGAATTTCCGATAGAAACTTTTTCCGTTGGAAAAATAGAGAACCTGCTCTCAATCTTTTGTTGGCGGAAATTCCGACAGCAAATGTCTGATGGAGCCTACACACGGTCGGAATTTCCGACCAAAAGCTCACATTGGACATTTCTTGTCAGAATTTCCGATCGTGTGTACGCGGCATAAGACTTGTGGTAGTGAACGTGGGCTCCAGGTCCACTGAACTTCTTGGACTCGCAACAACAAAGATCTACAAATAGAAGGGCCCTGTCATATTGAATAAGAATACCTTTGATTTCCTTCTTGGAGTCTTCATCAACATATTTGTTTTTTTATAATTGTATTTTTATTGAAAGTTTTCAAGAATACAAATTATGCAATATAAAGGCACAGCGGAAAAGGAGCCTTAATGATCACGATGAGTCACAATTCCAGAGAGACTCATTTGTGATCTGCAAACAAGATAAAAACATACACAACGTATGAATATAACCATAATAAAAGTAGGTATCAAACCGAATACAGAAAAGGTAATATTTGAAATACCAAAATGCATACACCAGGAGTCAGGATACAAATGGAGGGAAAGAGAATCAGCTAGAATAATACTCAAACTCAATCTCAATCAAGATGTGGGAGGGGTGCCATATTCAGACCGATCCCAGATATCCCATATCTTATTGAACCGTGTCAAAGCATCGTTAACCAGAGCTGTCAAATGCTCCATTCTGTGTATTTCTGATATAACATTCAGGAGCTGAACCTGGGAAGGAGAAGAAGGCTATGGTTCTCCTGGCTACTAACAAAATGTATGAGGCTAGTTTATTCATAGGTTTCCCCATACCTGAAAAATGGAGTCCTAAAAGATATTGCAACGGATCCAACGGAAGGGGTACCTCAAGTAGTCGTTGGAGCAGAGACATTACCATAGTCCAAAAATGGAACAACGAGCTCACATTGCCAAAAAATATGATAATGGGAACCAGCTGCTTTGCCACAACGCCAACATAAAGGAGAAAGTAAAAGATCATGGTGATGTAGTACTTCAGGTGTTCTGTACCAGAACATTGAGATTTTAAAAGCTGTCTCTCTCGGCGCCACGCATCTTGACATTTTAGAGGTAGAGGACCATACCTTGTCTCAGCAGGGAAGGGTGATGGGGTGCTGGAGAATAAGCCATTTACGCATATAGGTCCTTGATAAGGTGAGAAGCCTCATGGAGTAATTTGGAGATGGAGGATATATGTAATTGGTGGGGTCCCTGGGCACAAAAGAACTAAAAGGTAGTGGGTTTAGGCAGTATAAGGGATGGGGAGAGTTTGAAGAGATAATCTTTAATTTGAAGATAGGAGAAAAACATGTTTAGGAATATGATATTTAGCCTAAAGGTCGCTAAAGGTATGGAACCTTCGGGTAACAGGATAAACAAAGTGACAGAGTTAAACAGAGTAGCATGAGCCCAGGGTACCATACAGGCATAAGATAGGCCATCAGGTATTAAGGGGTTGAAGAGTACATAAGATAAAGGGGGCATAGCGAAGAGAGAGAAAACTTGGTAGAACAGGTGCGCCAAATTTTCAAGGTAAATCGCATTGGGGCCAGACATAACCCCTGCAATCTAGGATCATGTTGCAAGGAAGGGGACCAAATCAGGGAGCAAGGATGAGCAGGATAAAGGGTGCCCATCTCAATTTCTGACCATCTATTTGGTGCTGATTGGCTGGACAAGGAGGCAACAGAACAAAGGTGGGTGGTGGCGCAAGTGTAGATTCTGGTGGAGGCTCTTGCTCTGCACTGTTCTCAGCAAAGAAATGTTTTAAAACTACAGATAGCATAGTGCGATAAGACCAATAAATGCTGAATTATTTAGAAAGATCTTACACGCAAAGCAAATAAAAGCATTTACTTTGTCGTTTGCCGCATAGCTCACTTTCTGGATATGTAACGGCTCAAACTAAGACACCTACTCTCCCTTTCTACTGCTGGAATCCTAAAATGCATTTTGTAAATTCATATGAAACAGAGAAGATGACAGAGCGAGCAAACCTTGCTGGTAATGGTGGCAGATGAGTAACCATAACCATATGCTTTTATTATTACTCCACTTTCGCATTAAATTAGTAAGCATGGCTGACGGGAAAGTGCGAATTGTCCCATTAAATTCTGAAGTCTTAAAAAGGATGCGAACATTAAAAAGCTTGTCTAAAGGGCACTTTTCTTGTATAACCGCAAAGTTAAAGTGATTCTATAGCCAAATTAAAATTATAATTTTTTTAAATAATAAACATGTTATACTTACCTGCTCTGTGTAATGGTTTTGCACAGAGAAGCCCTGATTCTCCTTTTCTCGTGTCCCCCGCTGACGCTCCTGTCCCCTGTCCCCCACCAAGAGCCCACATAGTAAGCTGCTTGCTATGGGGGCTCTGATGCATGCTCGCTTCTGAGCCGGCTCTGTGCGTCTATAAGACACACAGAGCTCGGCTGGGCCCCGCCCCCCTCCACTCCCTCCTCACTGGCTGTGATTGACAGCAGCAGGAGCCAGTGGCTCCCACTGCTGTGTCTGAGCTAATGAGGAAAGAGGGAGCCTCTGCTCTCATGCACTTCACTGGATCGAGATCAGGCTCAGGTAAGTATAGGGGCACAGCCAGTGAGGAGGGAGTGGGGGGGGGTCTGGGGGGAAAGCTGCAGAATAATTTTTTCCTTAATGCAGAGAATGCCTTTTGCCTTTAGAACCACTTTAAAATTCAGAAGCAAACTTGTATAATGCCAGGCTATGGGCTTTAGGTTCTAATTTTTCATTTCAAAGTGGAACTAAACTCTTCCAATTAACATTAACTATTAGTAATCCTTAGGCTGCTAACATTTGTAAATGGATAGGAAGGTATATTACTTTGGTGTATTTACTTCCTAGTTTGCAGCCTAGGCCAAAATTATGTCATACATCCCAGGAGTCTTCATGGGCATTTCTTTTTTCTTTTATCTGGAGGAGGGCTTTCTCAGATAAGCATACCCTTCTGTCTGCATGCCTGAGCTAAAGAGCTAAAGGCAGATGGATTCTAGGAAGTTAATGCTACATTAACTCAGACCATGAACCCTACCTGTCTAGAGCCTCCAGCAAACGAAACCCAAGAATTCTGCAATGAGCTATCAGATTTTTTTATCGACAAAATCGAAAATATTCGGGAAATAATTCAACAGAAAAAAACAACCAACTTCACACAGCCAAAGCAAACAGAGAAAATCAATACGAACATTATACAACTAGCAAAATTTTCGTTGGTCCCGATCACCATTGACACCACCAAAAACATCATCAGAAGCCTCAGAGACACTACATCGTCAAATGACATAATTCCCACAAAACTCCTGAAAGAATGTACCGACATTTTAGCTCCTACCATTACACACATCGTAAATCTATCATTCAAAGAAGGTTTGGTTCCGAACTCCCTCAAGCAAGGTATAATCAAACCCCTCCTAAAGAAACCCAATCTTGACCCTAAGGACCCAAATTACCGCAGACCGGTAACAAGCCTCAACACCATTTCCAAGATCATGGAGAAAGCGGTAGTACAACAGCTACAAGGCCATTTGGACACTTACAAACTCTTGGATCCACTACAATCAGGCCATGGCACAGAAACGGCACTTCTCAAAATATGGGATGACGTCCTCGAAGCCGCAGATGACGGAGAATCATGTCTCCTGGTGCTGCTGGACCTCAGTGCAGCGTTCGACACAGTAGACCACAAAACTCTACTCATTCGTCTTAAAGAAGTAGCAGGAGTCGCAGACCCTGACCTTCCTTGGTTCGCTTCCTTTCTTGAGAATCGTTCTCAGACAGTGAAATTAGGTGCCTTCACCTCTGAAACTCGCGCAATTTCTTGCGGAGTCCCTCAAGGATCACCACTGTCACCCCTTCTCTTTAACATCTACCTCCGCCCACTCCTAAAAATCATTAGCAAACAGGACTTATGCTACCACTCATACGCGGACGACACCCAACTCTACTTTCGTATCACTGGAAAAAAAGACCAATATCACGGATTGGAAAAGTGCCTCACATTGATCGATGATTGGATGACTGAGAGTTCACTTAAACTCAACGGATCCAAAACAGAACTGCTTCTCCTCCACGCTAACCGAAAGACAAAAACTAAAACCTCTTGGACACCACCCACCATTCTCGGACAGACCATCACCCCGAGCACCAAAGTCAAAAGTCTCGGAGTCATCTTTGACTCGGAGATGTCGATGGACGCTCAAATAGGATCAGTAATCAGCGGATCTCATTATCTCCTCCGCCTGCTGCGTAGACTCATTCCCTTCATCCCAGAAGAGGACACAGCAGTAGTAGTTGGATCAATTATCAACTCCCAACTCGACTACGCAAACTCCCTCTACCTCGGACTACCCAAATACCAAATGTCACGCCTACAAGTCGTCCAGAACACGGCAGCCAGACTGATAACAGGAAAAAAACCCTGGGAATCCATCACCCCTGCACTGAGAACCCTTCATTGGTTAGCCGTAAAGGATCGAGTCACATTCAAGACCCTCTGCCTCACCCACAAGTGCACACAAGGAATCGCTCCGCAATATTTATGCGAGAAGATAAAGCATTACACCCCCAAACGCACTCTCCGATCAACAAACCAAAACCTCCTTCACATCCCCAAATTTCGCTACAAATCAAAGGGAGAACCAAGATTTGCAGTCCAAGGACCACGGCTATGGAACACGCTACCCACGGATATCCGTATGGAAGAAAACCATCGGGCCTTTAGAAAAAAACTTAAGACCCACCTCTTCTGATGGATCATGAAGCTACTGGATGCTAAGCGCCTTGAGGCGATTTAGTTCGCATTTGTTAGCGCTATACAAGTTTTTCACTCACTCACTCACTCATAAATTATCTGTTCTTACTCTAGATGGCCATGGCTAGAAATGGTGGGTGGTTCAAATTGATTTCTCAACTAAATAAAGCATGGAGGCATGAACGGATGGGTGTTTGCTATAACCACGTCAATACTGGGCACTTTCACCCCCTTCCTGCCGAGGCAAATTTTCAGCTTTTAGTGCTGTCACACTTTAAATACATTTCGGCCAAAATGTATCCTGCTATATTTCTTTGGTGAAAATAACCCAAATTAGTAGGAAAGTTATAGAGTCCACAAACTATGGTACTGTATATATATATGAAAATTGATCATTCCCGTTGTACTGACTGCCTATGCCATTTCTTGAGGCCCTAAAATGTCAGGACAGTACAAATATCCCCCAAACTACCCCTTTTTGGTGAGTAGACAGTCCAAGGTATTTAGTAAGAGGCATGGTGAGTTTTTTAAGTTGTAATTTTTTGTTACAATTGAAAAAAAAATAATTTGCGTTTTCAGTGCTAACACTTTGAATGACAATTGCACGGTCATGCAACACTGTACCCATATGACATTTTTATATATTTTTTTAGATAAATAGAGCTTTCTTTTTTTTTATTACATTTTTTTGCAAAAAAGTAATTTTTCACCTTCACTGATGTGCGCTGATAGGCTCACATAGGCTGCACTGATAGCGCTGCTATTAGAAATTGCGGGGCCCTGTACAGCCTACCTGACAGAACCCCCCCCCCCTTAGAAAATTGAAAAACAATATTTTCGTTTAAAATACACAGAAATCAATATTAGCAGACAAAACCACAACATTACTTACAAAATTTTGTATTAAATCTAAAAGATAAAAACTACCGAATCATATGGCAATCACAACAAACTGCATTGTGCGAAGCTTGTCACCCAAAAAGGAGCAGTAGCTTCTTTGGACGACAAGCTTTGTGTGATTTTGTCGCTCGACAATCGCGGCAAAACTACACCGCGTTTAAGGTGGTATTAAAAATGAAAAGCACCTAAACATGCGTGTTGTGTTTTGCCACGATTGCAGTGCAATTTGGAATTTCAGCAATTAGGCCCGTGATCCCAAATCGTCAGATGTGAACAGGGCCTTTTAAATCAATTACAAAGATTAGTTCCAGAACCTTCCCCTTGTAGTAGTTACATCAAATCTCAGCTTTGTACCAGACATTTATAAAGCTGGACACTGGCCGGGTACACGTGAACATACCTGCTGACATGGTGAAATCAAACCGTAATAATTGTGGAATGGTCAGGTAGCAGCGGTGGACCCTCTTTATATCCAATTGCGCCGATGCACTGACCTCCTGAGTTTTCTAACAATAGCTGCAGTTGGTGGTAGGGGGAGAACCAGAGCTGGCAGTGCTGCGGGAGGAGGGGGGAATCGATGAGGAAGGACCCAGAATGGAGGTGATCGGTGCGGCGGGGGGAGAAGCACAAATACTGGAAGCAATTGCCCTGTGTCTTTTACTGCAGCAGGGGAAAGGAGATGGAAGGGAGAGGTGGAGAGAAGCTGCTGGGCTTCAGGGGCAGCCACAGGATGACTTGTTTCAAAAATGAGGCAGTACATCCGGCGTTTCTGCTCGTCCGGTGCCTTAAACCCCCCTTAAGAACTGATGGGGCCTGGGCCCAGTACAGGAGGGCCGGTGTTCTGTCAAAAGAGACAATTCGGCAAAATCTCCAATTACATCACTTCTCCACTAGCAGTAATTGCAGATTTCGACGAATTGGCTGGTTTCAGAGAACACAGGTAGCGTATACAGTACGGTACACAAAGAGTTGGCTGTTTTGACAGAACACCGGCTAAGGAGTAAAAAAGTTGTCGCTGCCTTGGAGTCAGCCATGTTGTTGGTTACTAGCGGGTGGACTAACAATGTCTGCTCATTATATCGTGTACCGTAGTGTATACGCTGCCGCTGTTCTGTGAAAACAGCCAAATCGTCAAAATCTGCAATTACTGCTGCTGCTGGAGAGTCACTGGAAGAGACATAATTGGAGATTTTGACAGAACACCGGCTGTACTGCCTTATCAGCGGCCCTGGGTACTGATGAGAAGGCACTGATGATCCGTACCCCGATTATCTATGTAAACGTCCCGTCACACATGCCAGTTACCGGCTCTCCTCACCTCGCGCTGTGACTGCGCGTGAGGAAAGCAAAGCCGATAACCGGCAAGTTTGTTTACATGTGACCAGCTGTGATTGGACACAGCTGATCACATGGTTAAGGACCACTGTGATTGGCCTTTTACTGTGATCAGTGATCAGCTGTATCCGAAGGACGCCTTTTAAGAACGAGAGAGCCACACTGTAGCCGTCTTTAGGCTATAGAGCCGTCATGAAGTGGTTAAATAATAAAAAAATATTAAATAGTGTTTTCAGTTTGTGAGGTTTAGATACAGTTTAGTTCCACTTTAATGCCACTGCTGCACCTCCTGACACTCTCACTATGACATCATAACATAATCCTGTATTACTAGCATAATTCTGGGCTTAAGGTTTTGTTCTCCTCAAATACAAAATAAAAGCATCCTGCAGTCTTCTAGGTAACAAGATAAATCAGAGCAGCTGTGGGATGTGTCAAATTTGCTAAGGAAGTGACAGATATCACGCTGACATGATTTAGTTAAGTAAAACATTTAAGTGATACACAGACTTTGCTAAACATTCATATCCAATGGTGCCTTTATTTGCTCTTTAAATGGAAGCTATTTTAGAGTTTTAGAAAGATTACAGTATTAATAATCACAATGGTCCAGGCTTCATTTAGTACATAATTTCTACAATGTCTTCATTCTAAAAGCATTTAGTAGATACTATTGAAAAACTGTAATTTTCTCTGAAGATATAGCACTAAATTACAATATCTACTGCTGCCCCGAGGACAAAATGCATTTTAAATGTCTTGAAATGTATCATGAAGAAGCTTTGCCCTTTTACTACAGCAGACTGTAAATGTATACCATTTTTATTTCATAATCCCTTTATGGGTGCAACGAGCGTGCTGCATCCTGCACTTGAAGCCGACAGGCGCATAGAAAAGCTAAAAAGAAAATCTTAAGTGAAAGTGCTAAAGTATCTTAACTTAAACAACTTTAAACATTTAAGTATCTCTGAGACACTCCACTCACATATGAGAGCTGTTCAGCGATTTATAGCATTCAGCTCATTAAAATCCATGGAGAGAGCTGAGCTCTTATCTGAAAGCAGCTCTACTACGGCGGTTCAAATTTCGTTTAGCAGGAAATGGGCAAGATTCGAACCATGTATGGGTAGGCTAATACAACCAGCATGTCAGATTTTTAGGATGTGATTACTGCCAGCAGCTGTAGCTGCTAGCAATAATCGCTGTGTTCTCCTGGCAGGGATGGCTCAACGTGCCCCTAGCCGGGAGAACGCAATGGCTCCATGTGATTATCACAAGAGGCTGTTATAGTTGCTAGCAATAATCACTGTGTTCTCCCAGCGGGGATGGCTTCCCCCACTTGGAGAATACAATGGTTGGCAGGAGGGATTCCCCTGTCAACACTGTGTTGATGGGGGGAATTGTGCACATTTTGTGGGTTGCGGGAAAGAAATGTAATTAAGCCCTGGTTCACACTGCTGCGTTTTGACATGCGATTTGATATGTCAAATCGGCGGCATTTGCTGGCAATAACACTGTCCTAATGATTTCAAAAGTCGTTTCTGTACTACTTTTTGCGATTTCGGGCCGCGATTTACATTGACATCTGTGCAGAAACCTGCACAGATGTCTCTGTAATTGCAGCCGAAATCGGGACTGCCAGCGGGACTGCTCCCATGCCCTAGCAGCCTCCGTCTCCACTTGGATGGGAATTGTAAAAGAAGCCATCCTCGTCATCTTGAGCTCCATGTTCATTTTTTTTTTTTTTTTAAATAACGTTTTTTTATTAAGTGTCTCACAAATAGTAACAATACACAGACACAAAAGGAGTCAGAAAAGACATCTGCAGAAAGATAACTACTCGCATTACATACGCAGTAGTGTTAGGAGGGTGTGGGCCGTTGGCAAAAACAGTGCTAAAACATAAACCAACTCCTTCAGTAACAGTGTCAGCAAAACTAAACATAGTAGACAGTATTTTAGAACTGATATCACGTATACTTTTGCAGAGGTAGTCTGCATTTCCAGGAAAGAAGAAAAGAAAGGGGGGAGAAAAGAAAAAAGAAGGAAGAAAGCAGAGAAGAACTTTAGGTTACCGTGTTTACTCCCATACCTGCTCATGGCGGATCCTCCCGCCAATGCCACCTCTCCCAGAACTCGTTGTAGTCGTCCAGCCTATCCTGTATTCTGGCCGTCATCCTCTCCATTAATTCCACATCCTTGACACTGGAATCTTGGGATGGGGGTGAGGTTTTCTTCCAGTTAAGGGCAATTAGGCATCTAGCTGCCGTTAGAATATGTCTGAGTAGTTTCTTGTATGGTTTGGCAATTTTTGGCTGAGAGAGGCCTAACAAGAAAAATTTAGGTGTCAGGGGTATCGGCACCTCGAAGAGGCGGGTTAGTAGTTGTTGTGTAGCTTACTAGAACGGGGCTATGAGAGGACAGGACCAGTAGATGTGGAAGAGAGAGCCTCTGTCTCGTTGGCATCGGTCAGAGGTGGAGGGATAAATGTTATGGAGTACATCTGTGGTCTGATACCAAAAAAAGAGAATCCTGTATGCATTTTCTTTATGGAGCACTTAGGGAACTTTTGCCAGCCTGCCTCCAGACGATCTGCCAGGCCTCCACTGGAAGCTCCTCTCCCAGCTCTCTCTCCCATCGTAGCATGTATGCATGTTTTCCTCGTACTGGTATGGTGTATGCATTTAGAATCTGGTATATGTCTGAGATCAGTCCTCTACGACACAGCCCCTACAAGATAATATGTTCAAATGGAGAGGGTGGGGAGAATTGAAGATGCTGGGCTATGGTTTGGGCAAAATGTCTGATCTGTAGAGAACTGTAGAACACCTGTCGCGGCAATTCATGTTTTGTTTGGAGCTCCAAGAATCGCAGCAGTTTACGGGATCTGGGGTCCACTAGATGACCGAAATGGAACAGGTTCAGTGAGGCCCAAGGCCAGGATATCTGGTGGATCAGGCTATCCAGTATTTTAGGATTGCAAAGAAAGGAGTTCATCAGTGAGCATTCAGACTTGAGCTCACTTTCACGGGACAGCTTACGCCAGAGCCCACGAAGCTGGGAAATTGATCCTAGTAATCGCCCAGGGTCCACCTCCACATTTGTATTCCAGAGGAGGCCGTTTGGGTGTACAGGGGCTAGCCAAATTTTTTCTATCTCTGTCCATTTATTGTAGGACGTCTGGGGGAACCATGAGACTATCGCGCGTAGCTGGACCACTTGATAGTACCTAACAAAGTTGGGGAAATGCCAGGCCCCCGTCCCTGCGTGATGCCGTCATGACAGAGCAAGGTATCCTGTGTTTTTTATAGTTCCAGACATAATGCAGCGTGTCACTCTGGAGTCTGCGTAGATAGGCATATGGGATTGGAACGGGCAACGTCTGAAATAGATAGAGGAGCTTAGGGAGGATGACCATTTTAACGGACGTAATCCGTCCCAAGAGGGAGATATGATGGGTCTTCCATTTTTGGAGGAGCTCCCAAATTGACTGATACAGGGGTGGGAAATTGGCTTGATATAGGGTGCTAAAAGATGGGATAACATGAACCCCCAGGTATTTAAGGGAAGTATGTTCCCATTTGTAGGGAAAGCCTGACTGCAGGTGGTGAACCTCATCCTCTGAGATGTTAATTGGAAGGGCCGTAGACTTAGACACATTTGTTTTATACCCGAGAGTGCCCCATAGCGATATAATTCGGCATGGAGGTTCCGTTATCATTTTTGATTCAAGGAACAGAATGAAAATTGTTTCTCAATCATATTTCTAACAGTTAATGTGGCTTTTGTTTGGAAAAGTCTGCTCATTTCAAAATAAGATGTTAAAAGCAAACTACATTTTTAAGTACTTTCGAACGACCTTTGTCAAATCTCTGATTGCCTTATCAAATGTACTGACAAGATTTTTCATATGAAAGTTCATAGTTCTACCCATATATGGTCAGCTAATCTATCTTAATAACCAGTCAATCTCAGAACATTTAGGATAAGGGCTCAGGCTCATGGAGATCTTGGCTTTCCTGTTGAGGTTAACAAGCTGAGCGCCATAGACCTTACACTGCATGTAAAATTCCCTTCTAAATGTGTACCCCAAACCCTAGCTGAAACATTGAGTGTAAGTGTAAAAAAAAAAAACACATGTAGGGGGAGTACCGTATTTATCGGCGTATAACACGCGCCGGCGTATAACACGCACCCCAAGTTTAGGAGGAAATTTTAGGGAAAAAAACTTTTAGGAGGGAAGTTTAAGGAAAAATAACATTTAAATGCAGCCTTGTCAGTGTCCATTGCAGCCTTGTCACAGTGCAGCCTTGTCAGTGTCCACTGCAGCCTTGTCACAGTGCAGCCTTGTCAGTGTCCATTGCAGCCTTGTCACAGTGCAGCCTTGTCAGTGTCCATTGCAGCCTTGCCCCAGAGTCCATTTCAGCCTTGCCCCAGAGTCCCCGTGCAGCCTTGCCCCAGAGTTGCCGTGCAGCCTTGCCCCAGTGTCGCCGTGCAGCCTTGCCCCAGTGTCGCCGTGCAGCATTTTAAAATTGGCGCCGAGACTGTGCGGACGCCGCCGAGAACGCCGAGGACGCCGGGGACGCAGGGACTGGGCGGAGCCGCCGCCGAGATACACATAGCCGAGTGTACTCGGCTATACTCGGCTTTTCTCGGCTCCGCTCACAGTCACGCCGAGTCCCGCCCTATGATGGACATAACACAGGTCCAATGGCGGGACTGGGCGTGACTGTGAGCGGAGCCGAGAAAAACCGAGTATAGCCGAGTACATTCGGCTATGTGTATCTCGCTCCGCTCCGCTCAGTCAGCGGAGACAGCTCAGGGATGTGGGTATCGGCGTATAACACGCACCCACGATTTCCCCCTGATTTTCAGGGGAAAAATAGGATTTTTTGTACTCACCGTAAAATCCTTTTCTCTGACATCCATGGACTGACACGGTGTCTCTTTACACTTTACACGTGGGTTATGTCCCTGCCTGCAGGAGAAGACCTAGGCAGAATGTGAAATGTTATACATACATTCTAAAAGCCAGAGCTGAACAGCCCCACCCAGGGGGCCGTCCCTCCGGACATAACCCTCCCACTACAGTCAGCAGACTTCAGTTCGTAACAAAGCAGTACAAACTTAAAAGGAACGGTGGGTGCCGTGTCAGTCCATGGATGTCAGAGAAAAGGATTTTACGGTGAGTACAAAAAATCCTATTTTCTCTTACCATCCATGGACTGACACGGTGTCTCTTTACACTTTACACGTGGGATGTCCCAAAGCAGTGTCAAGAGGGATGGGAGCAGTATAAATGGAAAAACCAAAACTTCACTCCAATAAGGCAGAGCTCCTCAACGGAGGAGTCGCAACTTTAAACAGCGGCCTGCAGCACCCTGCGGCCGAAGGAAGCATCCGAAGATGCAGCCATATTAACCTTATAAAAAACTTAAAAGGCATGAACAGACGACCAGGTCGCAACCTTGCACACTTGTGCAACCGACGCTTGATGTCGGGAAACCCAGGAAGCACCAATTGTCCTGGTGGAATGCACCGTAACCGGAAAGGGAGGCGCCCGCCCTTTGAGAGCATAGGCTTGAATGACGGTTTGTCTGATTCCCCTAAAAATGATGGCAGACGAAACCGCTTGGCCCTGTTATGGACCAGAGACAGTCACAAATAGTGAGTCGGACTTCCGAATAGAAGCAGTAGCAGACAGGTACACCCGTAAGGCTCGTACCACCTCCAATATGAGCAGCGCAAACTCTCTGGGATGCGATGGGTGAGGACACAAGGACGGGAGGGCAATGTCCTCATGTAGGTGAAAGGTCGACACCACCTTTGGCAAAAAAGGAAGGTCACGGATGCAACACCGCCTTATCCTTATGGATGACTAAATATGGCGACTTGCAGGACAAAGCCGCCAACTCAGACACTCGTCAAACAGAAGTGATTGCCACTAAAAAGGCCACCTTCTGAGACAAGACAAGAGGGGAATATCCCGGATATTCCCAAAAGGAGGTTCCTGGAGGACCGAGAGCACCAAATTCAGATCCCACGGTGGGAGAGGAGGCTTGACAGGAGGGAGCACATGGCGAACCCCCAACACAAATCTGATCCTTGATGGTACTCAAAGCAAGCTTTTGGGTCACTCCACACTGCAGAGGACGCAGGATTCTGGGGACGGAATACGTCCGAGGACGCCAGTCCAGCGCTTCGCACATGGCGATATAAGCTTTCAAGGTACGGTGATAGATCTGCCTGGAGGAAGACTTCCGTGTCCTTAACATGGTCAAAATGACCGAGTCCGAGAGACCTCGGTCCCTCAGCACCTGGCTTTTAACAGCCCTGCCGTTAAAGCCAGAGACTGTAAGCCGGATGAAACATAGGACCTTGAGACTGAAGGTCCTCCCTCATCGGCAACCGCCAGGGAACGTCCGCGACGAGACGTACCAGATCAGCGTACCAGTGATGCTGAGGCCAATCCGGAACAATTAGGATCGCTGGAGTTTATATCAGGCGATAAGGACCCTATGGGGCCACCAACGCATCCGAGGCATCGCCCAAGGATCCCTGGATCTGGCCACAACCTCGACCCTTGCGATTGAGTCGAGAGGCCATCAGGTCCACATCCGGCGTGCCCCACCGTCGGTAACGGAGTTGAAATATGCAAGGACCACTCTTCTTGGTCCGGTGTCTGGCGATTGGCGACTCAGATAGTCCGCCTGCCCATTGTCTATGCCCAGAATGTAAAATGGCCTACAGAGCCGCCACGTTTCTTCCACCCACTTCAGGATACGGACTACCTCGGAAGCCGCAGCTGAGCTCTGAGTTCCCCCTTGATGGTTTACATACGCCACCGCCGTGGCGGTGTCCGACTGGCTCCTGATGGAGCGACCCCGTACTCTCTCTGACCTGAGGAGAGACACAGTCCGATGGCCCGTATTACCAGAACAGTGATTGGTAAACGGGCTCGTCCGGAGTCCAAGGCCTGAGCCGACAGGATTCCCCAGACTCCACCCCAGCCCATCAGGCTGGTGTCCATCATGAGTGCCGTCCATTGGATGGGAGGGGAACGACTTTCCGGACCGAAGAGCCGAGGATCTCAACCACCATGTCAGGGGCGCCCTGACCAGGTGAATCACCTGGATCTGAAGATCCAAGGACAATGGGGATTTGTCCCAGGTGGACAAGATCTCCTTCTGCAATGCCCTGGTGTGTGATTGGGCATACGGAACGGCCGCGAAGGAGGCCACCACGAGTCTCGGGACTTTCATGCCAAAAAGGATTGACAACCATTTTTGGGATGTCAGCACCCACACCGCAGACTGAAGTGTCAGCAACTTCTCCAGAGGTAGGATACCTTTGCCTCCAAGGAGTCCAGAATCAGAACTAGATACTCCAGACACTGAGTCGGGACCAGGACTGACTCCTGAATGTTCAGGAACCACCCGAGTCCCTGAGGGTCTAATTGACGATAGTCACCTTTCCTCTAAGTCTGATCCACTTTCTGCTCTTAGCAGAAGATCGTCCAGATAGCCCACGACAGCAATACCTCGCTGTAACAGAAGGCTAGAACTGGAGCATGCACCTTGGTGAACACCCTTGGTGCCGAGGCTAGGCCGAAAGGAAGAGCCACAATCGATAGTGGACTTCGCTGATCGCAAAGCGCAGAAACTTCTGGTGACTTGCGCAGATCGGAACATGCAAGTAGGCGTCCTTGAAGTCCAAGGACGCCAGAAGAAAATCCCTTTGGTGGAGTGTAGCGATCACCGTGCGAATAGATTCCATGCGGAATTTCTGCACCTTCTCGAAGACATTCAGGGCCTTGAGGTCCAGGATAGGTCAAACCACGTCCTATTTTTGGGACGACAAACAGATTCGAGTAGAATCCCTGAAAACTCTCCTGTGACGGAACCGGCACAATCACTCCGGACCTAATCAAATCCTGTACAGCCCCCAAGAGGGCTGCCCGACAGGTAGGAAGGAGAGGAAGATTTGAGGGAAAGAATCTGTCTGGGGGCCAGGATCGGAATACTATCCTGTATCCTGAGGTGACCTCCTCGCACACCCACCAGTCGGAGATTCAGGAGGACCACCGATTCGTGACCTGCGAAGTCGTCCCCCCACCCCAGAGTCGAGCGGAGGCAAGACTTCACGCGGAGGCGGGCTTGGGAGCCGCATGTTCGGCTTACGCACCCAGGGGCACTTGTGCCCACCAGCCGCACTGCCGTCAGTCTGAGAGGGCCTACCCGTGGACTCTGACTGACGAAAAAAAACCTTTTTGCTGGAAAGGAAGGCCCCTGTTTGCGGCGGGCCTCCTCACCCTTGCTAGTCTAAAAGGAAGAAGAGTGCTTTTACCTCCCATGACATCCATGACGATGTCATCCAGAGCAGCACCGAAAGGTCTACCACCTTTAAATGGTAGATCCGTCAGGAGCTTCCTAAGGCTAGGTCAGCAGACCAGCACTTCAACCAGATAAGACGACGCAATACCACCGCCGAGACAGAGGCCCTGGATATTAAAGGGGTCGTGTCCAACGTGGCGTCGCACACATAAACCAGGCCCTGAACCAGTTGGTGGGCCAAAGCAACTGTGTCTGGAGGAAGATTATGCTCCTGTACAGCTAGGTGCAACATTTTTGCCCAACCTGTAAGTGTTTAAGACACAAGGGTCGCCGCTACCACAGGCCGTAGGGCGGATCCCAACAAGGCAAACATGGCTCTGCTCACCACTTCTGACCTCCTGTCAGTGGGGTCCTCAAATGCAGGAGTCCCCTCCATCGGGAGAGTGATGGCCTTGTTCAACCGGGCGACTGGAGGGTCGACCCTGGGGGAGAAGCCCACTTTTTAAGTAGGGCATCTTCAAGGGGTATCTGATAGACAAACGCCGCGGGACCATAAAAAAATTCTTCTGCGGCTTTTCCCAGACCTTATCAATGAACTGGTCAAAGAAAGTACATATGGAAAAACCTCTTTAGAAGGCCTGGCCTTAAAAGAACCAAAGGAGACTGTATCCGCCTGAGGTTCTGCATCCGCAGCATTTTAGCTTGAGAGTGTCCCTCACCACAGTCATGAGTACACTAACAAGCGCCCTGTCATTTACTGACTCAGAACTGGAGTTTTCCTCATAAGGAATGTCCTGTTCAAAACCATCCAATACATTCAGAACTAGGGTCCTGAGCGGTAGTGGCTAGGCCCATATCTGAATCAGCGCACTGCCCTCATGAAGTAAAGTGGGGAGAGGGTGCTTTTTTGCTCCCTTGCGCTTGCACACAGCTCCCATCCTGGTCAGAAATTATTCCAGGACTGCCCACAACTGGTCCCTAGGGACCGCAGGTGCTGAAGCACTGCCTGTTGTCCACTGACATTTAGGGGAAGCTGGTGACAGAGACTCCATATTGCCCCCCTCTGAGACTCCTCAGATAAAAAGTCCACCCACAGGCTGTGCTGACTGAGGAGGGGGCGCCCAGGGGACTCACCAAACCGGACCAGGGACCGCTCAGTTCCGCTGTCTGTACAGCGCTGTGTCAGCGCTGGTGAGCTGTGAGGAGATTCGCGCTGTTACAGCAGCGCTAGAGGCCAAAACTAGTGCTGAAGAGTGCACGGGCTACAAGAAAATGGCCGCTGCACTTCACTGAGGCGATCCGCGGCAAGATGGCCGCCATGACTCAGCAAAAGTGAAAAAAAACAGCACACAAACAGCGCCACTCGGCGCTCAGGCCCCAAAACACACAAAAAAAGGCCCCAAGCATATCTGCAGACCAGCATTAGCCCCTCCAAGAACAGTGTGACCCCCAGGCACCCCACACAGCACAGCACCAGCAATGGTGACAGAGAGTGACAATGAAATACAGGGGGAGACAGGGAAAATCCCCCACAGAGAAACACACAGCCTTTTGTACTCACCTGCAGGCAGGAGAGACTACTTACCCGTCCCCTGAGGGACCCACTGGTGTGTTTCTGACAGGACTATCACAGTGCAGTACTGAGTAGCTGTCGGCCCGGTCCACCGCAAAAGATACAGTCAGTCAGGAACTGCTCAGTCTTGAGAGGACCGTGGGAGCATGAAAGCAAACCCGGCCACCCCTGGAGTCATGGGGCATGTCGTGAACTGAGTCTCACGCACACAAGGCGAGGATCAGCACGCTCGATGGTCGGACAGGGAAGACTACGAGGATATCTTGTACCCAACCTGTTGCCCAGCCGACAGTTGATAGAAAATTCTCAAAAATAAAATAAAAAAGAATTCCAGAAAAGGAATAAAAATAGGTCAGGAGACTGGCTCCTCGTAGCCACGTCTTCTCCTTCTGCTAGGCAGAAAAAAACTGAAGTCTGCTGACTGTAGTGGGAGGGTTATGTCCGGAGGGACGGCCCCCTGGGTGGGGCTGTTCAGCTCTGGCTTTTAGAATGTATGTATAACATTTCACATTCTGCCTAGGTCTTCTCCTGCAGGCAGGGATATAACCCACGTGTAAAGTGTAAAGAGACACCGTGTCAGTCCATGGATGGTAAGAGAAAAAGTGCGTATTATACGCCGATAAATACGGTATATTGAAAGTGCTGAGGATAGGAGGTATATATAAAAATTGGTGCCGGCTCAAGAGAATAAATTAAATAAAAAAAGTGTATAAATATCAGGTGTATAGATCACCAACCAATAGTTATGTGATTATTCGCGTACATGTGTGTGGTGTATGTATGCATACATGTACATGTTTATGTACCATTTACACATGTTGGATACCTACATTTTTACTATATATTATTTATATATTTTCCAGAGACGTTCCAATATTGACCTGATTCTTCTAAATAAACCTTTTTCTATGCCGCTTATCTGTGAGATGCCACTGGATGTGTCCTCCCCGGAGGTTGGTGATCTATACACCTGAAATTTATACACTTTTTATTTAATTTATTCTCTTCAGCTGCCCCGTATGGCTGTAGATATTTGATGTTTATACATTATTTTTAATTTCAGATTACCTATACCTCCTGTTGTTTGTGTCTATAGTGGGATTACCAACCCCACATGACACAATAGGAATTTTGATCTACGCTTTGGCCTCCTCTGGTCCAGCACCCATGGTAAGACTGTGTGACATGGCGCGTCTATATGGCCTGGATTTAGCCTGGCTGTTCCATATTGAAATATGTATTTTTTATATCCACGATAATTTTGTTTATTATGTTCTCTTTTATTTCATAGTTACGTGACAACTCAATCTTTCATTTTCTATCCATTGAAAACCTATACATATATAAATATAGCTCCTGAAGAAGCGGATTCTGTTTTTGAATCATAACGTGAAACATGTACAGTAGGTGCCGCCGATATTGTGTCAATCTCGCCGCTTCTAGCGGCGATATTGACACCCTATGAGCTCCGTCGCGAGAGCCAGCGCCGAGCTGTCTCATCATCGGGAAAGGAAAAAAATTTCCTTTCACGATGAGCGACACGCATTGCCGATAGGCGGGGATCCGACGCGGATTCCCGCCAATACCAGGCACTGCGTTTGGTATGAATCCTGAGCGGGAACTCCACGCCAATTTTTAAAGAAAAAACCGGCGTGGGTTCCCCCTCCAGGAGCATACCAGGCCCTTGGGTCTGGTCTGGATTTGAAGGGGAACCCTACGCCGAAAAAACGGCGTGGGGTCCCCCTCAAGATCCGAACCAGACCCTTATCCGAGCACGCAACCTGGCAGGCCGCAGGGGAAGAGGGGAGGACGAGAGCGGCCCCCCTCCCTCCTGAACCGTACCAGGCCACATGCCCTCAACATGGGGGGTTTGGTGCTCTGCGGCCCCCCCACCCCAGAGCACCCTGCCCTCATGTTGATGAGGACAGGGCCTCTTCCCGACAACCCTGGCCGTTGGTTGTCGGGGTCTGCGGGCGGGGGGCTTATCGGAATCCGGGAGCCCCCTTTAATAAGGGGGCCCCCAGATACCGGCCCCCCCACCCTATGTGAATGAGTATGGGGTACATCGTACCCCTACCCATTCACCTGGTGGAAAATAAATGGAAATAAAAACACAACACAGTTTTTAAAAGTATTTTATTGCACCGCTCCGGAGGTCTTCTTCCGACTTCGGGGGTCTCCGGTGTCGTCGCCGCGTTCTCCGGTTCTTTCTTCTGCCGGGCCTCCGCTAACTTCTTTTTAGCACTTTTGCTAACGGAGGCCCGGTCTTCTCCGTCGTCTTCTTCTCCCGCTCTCCGGTTCTTCTCCCGCTCTCCGGTTCTTTCTTCCGCCGGGCCTCCGCTAACTTCTTTTTAGCTCTTTTGCTAGCAGAGGCCCGGTCTTCTCCATCGTCTCGTCCGGCTCTCCGTTGTCCTTCTGCCGGCCCCTCCACTAACTTCTTTTTAGCTCTTTTGCTAGTGGAGGAGCCGGTCTTCTCCGTCGTCGCCGTCGGCGTCTTCTTCCCTCTTCTCCTCCTCGATGTTGACTCGTCGCTTCCTCTCGCAGTAATGGTAAATCTTCGGTCCGCAGAGATTAATATAGGCTTCACATGACGTCACAGTCACATGCTCCGGGGCACATGTGCACATGACGTCACAGTCACATGCTCCAGGGCACATGTGCCCCGGAGCATGTGACTGTGACGTCATGGGACCATGTGACTGTGACGTCATGTGAAGCCTATATTAATCTCTGCGGACCGAAGATTTACCATTACTGCGAGAGGAAGCGACGAGTCAACATCGAGGAGAAGAGGGAAGAAGACGCCGACGACGGAGAAGACCGGCTCCTCCACTAGCAAAAGAGCTAAAAAGAAGTTAGTGGAGGGGCCGCCAGAAGGACTTTTTGCACTTTAACTCAGCATTTTGCCAAGGGGTAGAGGAATGCATTTAAAATGCAGACCTTGTATTTTTGGTGCAAGATCTCTTTAACAGGCACCTCTGTCAGTAACTGGAAAGATATATATTTTAATGACTCAAAAAAATAATTCAGCATTGGATGAAGGCATGTCAGCTAACTAGATGTCTCAGAGACTGCAAAGGTGAGCTCTTCCTTCCAGAAATCTACCACCATGATCATTACTATGTCTTGTGGCTGTAAGCTTTACATAGTAGTTTATCAGTTCAGCCAGTGAAGCGTGACATTCTTGTTAAGCTAAAAGCCCAACAAAATAGTATTAGTTGTGACTGAAGACGACAACAAAGCTTGAAATTTTCACATCCTTGTGCATAAGCAAGTAAAACAAAGAGTCTGCTTTCACTTAAGAAACATGTAGATCCACGCGGATACCAGGGTATTTTTCAAAAATGTATTCAACTATCCACTAAAAAAAAAAAAAAATACTAACAACTGTGGGGTCATAAACATGGACCTATAGGCAATAGTTTTTGGCACCCCAAACTCTTTTTAGGTGGTTTTCCACATGTTGCCCATCTTCTTCATCCTTCATACTAGTCCAGAGTTGTTACTGCTCTTCTCCAGATATCATAATCTAACCACAACCACATGCACATGTACACACATGTACAAGTGTGTCTAAGGTATTGGATTATATTCTTCATTGCATAAGCACTAACTTTATGACATGGATGGCAAGTATACTGCAGAATGAGGTTTTGAAGCAGAGACCTGCCAGCTGTTGGGGGAATTAGAAAACTGTAGCATGGATCCTCTTCTTCCCTTTAGGCCCCTTTAACACGGGCGGATCCCGTGCTGACTCGTTCCTTAAATATCCGCACTGTGCAGCGACCGCCCTGTCATATCTCCGCTCTCCTCTATGGGGGGATTGGATGAACAAGGACAGTCTTTCCGTGTTCATCCAATCTGCTCTGCAGACAGATGGAAAAATAGGATTTTCCTTCGTCTGCAGAAACAGAGCATCTCGGCGACCGATGAGATCGGGTGTCAGTGGATGTTCATCCTCTGACACCCGCTATCCCATAGGGATACATATATGTCCCTTTTTCATCTGTAAACGGATGGATGAAAAAACAGACATACAGTCCGCATGTGTGAAAGGGCCCTTAGGCTTTGTCTCAACTGCAAATGGTCTTTGTTGCAATAGGTTGTTCAATATCACCCTGACGGGCCTTTGCTGCAAAATTTTATAGAGTGAAGTTTTCATTTAGAGTTACCTGTACTTTGTCCACAATACCAGACCATCTAAGATTTCTTGTTCGGCACACAGAGCTGTGCACACTTTGGAGTCATAACCACGCATAGCCATAACCATGGACCTTCGGCCCATAGTTTTTAGAGCCCCAAACAATTTTTAGGTGACTTTCCACATCCTGTCCATTTCTTCTTTGTTCTTTCAGAATACAACAAAACAATAATCTCCTGCACTTCGGTGTTTTAAACATGGGTGGTGTGATCTACTCTTTGGATTGAAACAAAGTCTAAAATCTTGCAGCCCTCCTCAGAACAATGGGTATTCATGAAACTAGAAAAAAGAAGAAAAGAAGCAGGGCGCACCAACCTAGTGCATTAGGTTTTTTTAAAGTTTTATTAAAAGTATAAAAAACAATATTTCTACTCACAAACGAGCATAAGAAAAGGCTTTTCAATTAGTCGAACTGCATCCCTTGGCACCTGCAGACAGTACCCGATGGCGAGGGGATCAGATGGTACCCTAAATGGCTGAACGGCTGACGTGTTTCAAGGGCGTACCCTTTTCTTCAGAGCCTAAATGGTCAATGACTGTTTAGGCTCTGAAGAAAAGGGTATGCCCTTGAAACGCGTCAGCCGTTTGGGGTACCATCTGATCCTCTCGCCATCAGGTCCTGTCTGCAGGTGCCAAGGGATGCAGTTCAACTAATTGAAAAGCCTTTTCTTATGCTCGTTTGTGAGTAGAAATATTGCTTTGTATACTTTTAATAAAACTTTTATATTGGTAATGCACTAGGTCGGTGCGCCCTCCTTTTCTTCTTTCAGAATACATACCAGCCCAGATCTGTTGGTCTTTTTCTACAGATATCATGCTCTAACCAGAACCACATGCAGTTTTAAAAACGTGTCAATGGGATTAAATTATATTCTGTAGGGAATAAGCACCAACTTTACTACACTGATGGTAAGAATTCTGCAGAAGAAGGTTGTGAAGCAAAGGCCCGCCAGCTGTTGTGGGATTAGAGAATGTCTTGTTGCAAGAGATTTTTTCAGAATTATCCTAACCGATGGGCCTCCTCTGCAAAAATAGGATTTTTGTATTCACCGTAAAATACATTTCTTTGAGTTCATGGACGGACACAGCTTCCTCTTGACAAGTGGGTATTATCCTTCATTTAGGAGAGACTAGGCAGAAAATTTGTGGAAAGTGTTAACACATCACACCTTATACAGTACCGCCCAGGGGGCGGACCCTCTGGGTATAAACTCTCTCCCTGCACCTCGCAGATCAGTTCATCAAAAAGCAGTACAAACTTAAAAGGAGGGGTGGGTGCTGTGTCCGTCCATGAACTCAGAGAAATGGATTTTACGGTGAGTACAAAAATCCTATTTACTCTTTCGTTCATGGACGGACACAGCTTCCTCTTGACAAGTGGGACGTCCCAAAGCAGTGTCAAAAAACGAGGGGTGGGAACAGCATTAAAGTAAACTTCACCCCAAAACAAAAAACAGAGCTCCTCTCCTCCACAACTCTAAACGGCCGGCTGCAAAATTTTGCGGCCGAAAAAAGCATCCGAAGATGCACCTACATCAACCTTGTAGAATTTAGTGAACGTGTGAGCGGACGACCAAGTCGCCGCCTTACATAATTGGGAAACAGACGCTTGAGGTCGGAAAGCCCAAGAGGCACCTATTAACCTGGTCAAATGCGCCGTGACAGGAAAGGGGGGCGCCCGACCCTTTATGGCGTAAGCTAGGCCCTTCTTGGGACCAGCCACCGAAACAAACAGTGAGTCTGACCTCCGGAACAGAGCAGTAGCAGATAAGTATACTCTCAGAGTTCGGACAATGTACAAGGAATACAACGTCGACTCCTTAGGATTCGACGGATGAGGACACAAGGATGGAAGTACAATGTCCTCATTGAGATGAAAAGCCGAAACTACTTTTGGAAGAAAGGAAGGCTGTGGACGCAGCACCACCTTATCCTTGTGGAAGATCAGATAAGGGGCCTTGCATGACAAGGCTGCCAGCTCAGAAACCCATCTAACTGACGTAACAGCCATCAAAAAGACCACTTTTTGAGAAAGTTTCAACAAGGAAATGTCCCTAATGTTCTCAAATGGTGACTTCTGAAGCACCGAGAGGACCAGGTTCAAGTCCCACGGAGGAGCCACATGTCGAACCCCCCGCACAAACGTACTCACGAGAGAGTGAGCCGCCAGGGGTCGCTGAAAAAAGACAGCCAGGGCAGATATCTGCCCCTTAATCGTACTTAAGTCAAGCCTTTGGTCCACCCCACGCTGTAGGAACAGCAGGATTCTGGAGACCAAATAAGTACGCGGATGCCACTTAATTTCCTCACACATGGATATGTAGGCCTTCCAAGTGCGATGGTAAACCTTCCTAGAGGGCAGCTTCCAAGCACTTCTCATGGTAGAGATCACTGAATCTGACAGGCCCCGGTCTCTCAGAACCTGGTTCTCAATAGCCATGCCGTTAAAGCCAGTGACTGTAAAGCAGGATGGAGTATGGGACCTTGCGACAGCAGGTCCTCCTGTAGTGGTAGGCACCAGGGGACGTCTGCTACCAGACGTATTAGATTGGCGTACCAAGGACGCTGAGGCCAATCTGGAGCGATCGGGATCATTGGAATCCCCTCAGCCTCCACTCTGCGAAGCAGATGAAGGAGCCCCATGGGAGGGAAGGCATAGACTAGCCGATACTGACCCCACGATGCCACTAACGTGTCCGTCGCGTCTGCCCATGGGTCCTTTGACCTGGCCACAAACTTCAATACCTTCCGATAGAGTCGGGATGCCAGGAGATCTATGTCTGGAGTGCCCCATCTTTGGCAGAGGAGCTGGAACACATCCGGGTGTAAGGACCACTCTCCTTGGTCCAGCATTTGGCGACTCAGGTAGTCTGCCTGCCAGTTCTCCACACCCGGAATCTACACGGTTGACAGGGCCGGCACGCTCCTTTCTGCCCACCTCAGGATGCAGGCTGAGCTTCTTGTTCCTCCTTGATGATTGACATATGCCACCGCCGTGGCGTTGTCTGACTGGATCCTGACTGGACGTCCTTGCAGCCTCTGAGACCATTTTAAGAGGCACAGCCTGATCGCCCGGAGTTCCAGAACATTGATTGGCAGGTGGGATTCCTCCGGGGTCCAGCGACCTTGCGTCGACTGAACACCCCAGACTCCCCCCCAACCGGTAAGGCTGGCGTCCGTCGTGATAAATTGAACGAGGGATGCCCCTGGGATAGTGTGGATTGGAATAAATTATGGATTGCCACCAAGTATATATAGAAAAATATAAAGAATTTTATTTGTACATATTTGACATATAGATCAGAATTGTTTAAAAACAACGAGAGAAAAGACATACACAATCATTGAAACCAATTTGCATGAGGGCACCTACAAGTCATATAACTAGTGGTGACAAAACCGACATGTTTCGGATACTAGAGCTATATCTGTGATAGCTTCCATTATTTCCTTCTTCAAGGTTCATACAATGGTTAAAAAGCAGATTGGTCTCTATAGAAGAGAGAAAAACAACATCATGTATAATGGTTATATAGTACAATATCGAGCATTAACATAGTTCCAATATTTTGAATTTCTCCCATATGTGGGCAGCTAAAGGATAAATAGTGCTGCAGAGAAACAAAAAAAAAAAAAAAAAGGAGGGGAGAACAAAGAAAAGATAAGAGAAAAATGTATATGAGGGTTCATTGGAGATGCATAGATGCGCATATACAGTGCATAATTATATATTTATAGGATACATTACATTTATATCAAATTTATCCATAGTATTGCATACATACATCTCAAATGGTAACGCAAACATCAGCCGCTTGGAGGGATTGTCCCGATGATGTAGAGCCCAAGTGGATATAGTGCAAGTTTAGTGGCCGCATAGAAGAAATGCAGCGACCATAATAGCACAGCAACCGTGGTAACAGAGCCAGGGATATATAGCAGGGCCAGCCCAAAAAAAGCCCCTCAAAGCTCACAAGGAAGCCCCAAATTGTAGCGGGGACTCGCCACAGGTCTCTCTGCAAAGACATACATATGTGAGTTATAATTTGAGGATCCCACACTAACCCTGTAGACAGTTATCCCACAACTATAATCTAGTATCTGAGCGAACTTCATACCTGTAAGAGTGACGCGAGAGCATCCACACTCTGGCTGTGCAGAAACTAACAAAGCCCGGTGGGATTTTATATAGGGCTGTGGCTTGTGTTACAGCCAATCAGCTCAAGTGGCGCCAACAGGAGGGACGGAAGGAGCTCAGCCAATGAGATAGAGGGTGGGAGGCCACAACAGGGCTAAAAAGTACGTCCAACTAAAAGAAACAAATTAATCATGTATTGCAGAGAAGCTCTTACATGACGAGACGCCGCGCGCAAGGGCCGCCCTCGGTCCAGGCGGCGTCCGGCGTCACCACGCACCCACGTCGGCGTACAGAAAACGTCAGAACGTCGGCACGGTGACGTCAGACGTTGACCCGACCGCCAGCACAATAGAAAGGGCGGAAGTGACTCAGAATAGATTACTGCGGTGTCCGCATCAGGCCAAAAAGGAGGCCAGCGCGGAGGCAACAACATATGCGCCACGCCAAATGGCGCCACCGGGAGGACAGGAAACACAATTGATTAGTCCAAAGCCCCATAAGTAGTAACAATGTAACAACAATGCCCTCCATCCCATAAGTCCATAATTGTTAGGACAGGGAGAGGGAAAATATGCACATAACCGTCCATTTGCTCCAACGCGAGCAAGGCAGCCCCCAATAATCAAAATAACTGAGGGCTGTTTTTGTGCTGGGGAGCGTCAGTGGGCCAGATGAGCGGCCCCAAATATTGCCACAGACTCTGATGTATCGGAGTACAAGGTGCCAGTGTTATTTAATTGATTTCTAGATAATAAGGAATAAACAATATAATGAATAAATACTGATCTCCAGTGGGCGAATCATCAGGCAAATTCCATCGATTAAATCAAATTTGCTCTATCTGTATACAGTGTGTAAAGATTTATTTTAATTTTTAACATCACTGCATGACGGGCATGCATCAAAAATATTAATACATATTTTGTACAGCTGGCATAGTTCATACATATTTTACCTCAAAAAAAAATAAAAAAAAATAAAATATATATTGAAGAAAAAGAGAGAAAGGAACATATAGGTGGGTATACCCAGCTTGTTTGACTCAGTTTAACAGATCCCTGTCAAACCTTCCAGACGTAAATCCAGGTAAAAAGGGTTTGAAGTTTATAGCCTGGTTCAAGCCAGGAGGTGAAGTGGCGTTGAGGGTCGAGATCCACCTCAGCTCCCTTTGAAGTAGGTGCTTATTAAAGTCGCCACCACGGGGGCTGCGGTGGACCCTGTCCAAAACTAGCACCTCAAAACTTGGTACACTATCTCCATGAACTTGGGCAGCGTGTCTGCCGAGAGGGAGATCAGGATCTTTATCCCTCATCCCTTTCAGATGTCGGTAGACTCTCTGCCATAGTTTTTGTATGGTTTTTCCCACATAAAAACAATTACAACTGCAAATAATAAGATATACTACATCCGTAGTTTGACAATTCGCATAATGTTTTGGTCGAAATTTTTGGCCATTCGGTAAACGAATATTCCTTCTAGTATTCATATACTTGCAGTATGTGCAATTGCCACATTGAAAAGTTCCCAGGTCCCTACATGGATCTCCCCTAGTAGTATTCTGAAATTCACTCTGTACGAGCATGTCCTTTAGGGACGTTGCTCGTCTATAGGTGATAGTTGGTCTGGGGGGTACTAGTGGTCCTATCACAGGGTCTGCTGTAAGTAGGTGCCAGTGTTTTTGGTAAATTTTAAAGAGTTGGGCATGATCATCAGAGTAGGTGTTAATGATACGATGATCATTCTCACTTTTTTAGGTTTAAACATTAACGATTCATGTCGATTTAAATTTAGGGTGTGTTTAAAGGCCTTTTTGAGGCATTTATGGCTGTACCCCCTTGCCAGAAGTCTTTGCCTTAAGTTGTTTGCTTCTCTTTTATAATCAACTTCATTAGAACAGTTTCTTTTTATTCTTAAGTATTGTCCGTAAGGGATAGATTTGACTAGAGGCTTAGGGTGAAAGCTAGAGGAATGTAAGATTGTGTTGCCTGCACTCGGTTTACGAAACAGCTTACATGATAACATGTTTTGCTTATCTCTAAAGATCTCTACGTCAAGAAAGGTTATGGTATTTGAATCTGATGTCATTGTGAATTTCAGATTGAAAACATTTGAATTTAGGGCAATGAGACACTCATCCAGGCATTGCTGGGAGCCCGTCCAAACAATAAAGATGTCATCAATGTACCTGTGCCATAGAGCCACATGGCACAGGTACATTGAGAGATCCTTGCTGGAGAAAATGTCACGTTCCCATTCCCCCAGGTACAAGTTGGCGTAGCCAGGGGCACAACTGGTGCCCATGGCTACGCCCTGTACCTGGAGGAAGCATTGACCATCAAAAGTGAAAACATTATGTCTTAATACAAAATCCAAAGACTGGATTATAAATTCATTGAATAAATGCTCATGATGGCTGATTTGTGATAGAATGTGTCTAATGCAGGCAATGCCGAGAGAGTGAGGGATCGAGCTGTAGAGTGCCTCTACATCAATGCTGACGAGAATCGAATCTATAGGGATCTGTACTCCTTCGATAATGCGTAGTAAGTGGGGTGTGTCTTTCACATAGGAGGGAATGCTTTGGACAAAGGGTCTTAGATGCTCATCAATGAGCCGTGAAAGGTTTTCAGTGATGGCTCCGTTTCCGGATATGATGGGGCGTCCTGGGGGATTTAGGGGATCCTTGTGGATTTTGGGGAGTGAGTAAAAAGTTGGTGTGCGGGGAAAGGAGGTATGAATGAATTCCCAGGTTTGTTTAGAAATGACATTATTTTGGAAGGCTCCATCTACCAAGGTGTAATATTTCTTATTGAAGGCATCTACAACACCACTACTTACTGGGCGATACCATTCATGATTTCTTAAGATGTTGAGACACATTTCAAGATATTGAGGGTTGTCCATGATGACAATGTTCCCTCCTTTGTCTGATAACTTAATAGTAATTTCATGATTTTTTGATAGATTTTTTAAGGCTATCTTTTCAGTAGAAATAAGGTTTGTGTGTCTAGGTATTAACGGTACCTAGACACCATCCAGTGAACAGGAAGGAACGACTTTCCGGACAGAAGTGCCGATGATGTCAGCCACCATACCTGTCTTAGAAGGGCCAGAATCTGGGCGAGCACCTTGGAGCCGATGCTAGGCCAAAGGGGAGGGCCACAAACTGATAGTGGTCCTCCCCGACTGCGAAGCGCAGAAACCTCTGATGCCTGGAGCAAATGGGAACATGCAGGTATGCGTCCTTGATGTCCAAGGACGCCAGAAAGTCCCCTGGATGTAGAGCAGTGACTACAGACCGAACCGACTCCATCCGGAATCTTTGTACCTTCACAAAGCAATTGATGGCCTTGAGATCCAGGATTGGACGAACCCCATCCTTCTTTGGCACTATGAAAAGATTTGATTAAAACCCCTGAAACCGTTCCTGCCCTGGGACAGGAATGATCACCTCGCGTTCCAGCAGATCCTGGACCGCCCCATACAGGGCCTCCCGACGGGTCGGCTGAAGCTGGAGGTTGGAGGGAAAAATCTGTTTGGCGGACAAGAGAGAAACTCTATCTTGTAGCCTGAGGAGATTACTTCGTAAACCCACCGGTCGGAGATCAGAGATGTGCACCGAGTCGCGAATTCGCGAAGACGTCCCCCCACCCGAGAGATGGGTGGGGGCAGACCTTCATGCGGATGCAGATTTGTCCGCAGGCTTGTTGGGCTTTCGAAACCAAGGACGCTTTTGTCCCTGAGCAGGCGCTTTATCGGCCTGGGATCATTTACCTGCCGTCCTGGGTGGACGAAAAAAACGCTTGTGTGTAGTAAAGGAGGGCCCTTGCCTATGGCGTGGCTCCTTACCCTTTTTGGATTGCGGAAGCAACATGCTCTTACCTCCTGTGGCATCTTTAATGATGTCACCCAGAGAGGCCCCAAAAAGTCTGTCGCCCTTAAAAGGGCAGATCCAGCAGGGCCTTCTTGGAAAATTGGTCCGCAGACCAGCACTTTAGCCAGATCAGGCGGCGTAATGCCACCGCATAAACTGAGGCTCTAGACAGCAAGGGGATAGTATCCATGTCTGACTCGCAGACAAACTTAAGGCCCTGTACCAACTGGTCGGCCAAAGCTACCTCATTCGGAGGAGCCTTTCGAGCTTTTAACCCCTGGAGTAGCATCTTTGCCCCTTCAGTAAGTGTCTGAGACACCAAAGCCCCAGCCAATGCTGGACGCACCGCTGAGCCCACCACTGTGTATAGGTAGCGAGTGCCTCAGCCTTCTTGTCCACAGGGTTCTTGAAGACAGGAGCCCCTTCCACTGGAATCGTGGTAACTTTGTTAAGTCTGGACACAGGGGGGTCCACTACAGGGGGAGAGGACCATTTTTTCAGGAAACTCTCCTCAAAGGGGTACCGGACTGCAAATTTTTTTGGGGCTGCAAAAACCTTCAGTGGGTTTTCCCACTCCTTGTATAAAATCTTATCAAGATAAGACACACAAGGAAACACCTTAGCAGTGCGGGCCAGCTTACGGAACCCAAAGGGGACCGCCGTCTCTGCTGTTTCTGCAGCATTTTCCAATTTCAGCGTATCCCGCACTGCAGTGATAAGGTCAGATACCAAAGCCTTTTCACGTGTTGACCCAGACCTGGAGTCATTCTCACTGTCCGACCGGTCACGGTCCACAGTCTCTGATGCATCAGAATCAGAGCCATGAGCCACAGCCGGGCCTGGTTCTGCATCAGAATTATCCCCAGATGGCGGGGGAAGGGGGAGTTTCCTACCCAGAAGTGTTCCCACGTGCCACTTCTACCTTGGCAACAAAGTCCTCCAGGATTGCCGACATAGTGTCTACAGATACATCAGGGGCACCAGCTGCCAACTCGGGTGTTTCAGGGAAAAAGACGTCTGCTTTTGACGTCATGCTGACCCACGTGCCTGACACCCACAGGCCACCCTCCTAGCTGCTAGAGAGATGCAGGGTCTCCCAGGGGACTCACCACCCTTAGAACGGTACCGCTACTGCTGCCATCTGCTCCCACCTGAGATGCTCTCCCACCGCTGCCTGTGTCAGTCTGACCCCGTCAGAGTGCGTCTGTATACTTTTGCGCCTGTAGAATGCACCCTAGAGGCCGAAGACTTCCACAAAATGGCCACCGAGCGGCCGTGCTGAAGAACAGTGTGGACCATAAGAAAATGGCCGCGGAACAGTCGACAGAGGCCAAAGCGGCCACGGACCACAAGAAAGGGGCCGCCGGGCGGCGGCAGATCCAAACAGGCGCGAACCACAAGAAAATGGCCGCCGAACAGTCGACAGAGGCCAAAGTGGGAGCGGACCACAAGAAAATGGCCGCCGAGCGGCGGTAGATCCATACAGGCGCGAACCACAAGAAAATGGCTGCCAAGCGATAGATAGAGGCCAAAACAGGCGTGGACCACAAGAAATGGGCCACCGACAGCATGGAGGGAGAAAACACACACAGGTAAGCAGCACATTGACATATTTAATGACAGCCTACAGCGCAGCCCCGCTCCAGATGAAGCCCCCCAGTTGACCCCCAGCACCCAGCAACGAGCCTTAGCTTCAGAGCCCAGGGAGGAGGGAAGGCAGGGAGAGAGGAAAGAAAGGGCAAAACCACTTACTTGATCTCTCCAGGAATGTCCAGCCAAGTCTTCCTGCCGAAGCAGGGGAGCTACTTACACCTTTCCTGCGTAAATTATGCTGGAAGACATTCCGGACAGATCATCTTCCGCGCAGTTACGGAGGTGACTGTCAGCCCGGCATGCTGTGATTGAGCCATAGAGACCGATCATATGAATGCCATGGAGCATAAGCTCACCGGCCACCCGTGGAGCGACGGGCATGTCGTGGAAAACCCAGCACGTAGCAAGGGTCGGCACTCGCTCGATGGCCGAAACTGGGGAGACTACAAGGATCTGGGATCCAGCCTGTCACCCAGTCGGCAGTTGATCGAAGATCGCAGGAACCGAAAAAACGTAGAAACCCCCCCCCCTGGACCAATGGGCCCAAAGGGAGCCATGTCCTTCTCCTATGCTAGGCAGAAAAAAAATGGTCTGCGAGGTGCAGGGAGAGGGGTTATATCCAGAGGGTCCGCCCCTTGGGCGGTACTGTATAAGGTGTGATGTGTTAACACTTTCTACAAGTTTTCTGCCTAGTCACTCCTAAATGAAGGATAATACCCACTTGTCAAGAGGAAGCTGTGTCCGTCCATGAACGAAAGAGTAAATCATACAGAGCGGAGTTTTGATTTAAAGTTAACCTGTACTTTGTCTACAATACCAGACCATCTGATATTCCTGGTTAAATTTCAACTTTACAAGTAAGAGGAAATGTACAATGGGCTGTGAACACTCCCCTATTCCAACATAACAGCCTGGCCTGGTGTTTAGTCAAGCCAAGTGCTGCATTGTGGGGAGTCAGGGGTGTTGAAACTGTTCTACCATGAGGTATTGGTAAAAATAGCTCTCAAATGTTGCTCATTTGGAAGGAATGTCTCTCTTTTGGACCAAAATCCCTCTTGCCATTCTTGCCTCCAGCAGGTTGAATGAAAAAACAAAAACAAACAATCCGTCCTTAAAATTTGGGAACCATGGTTGATGTATGCCTTCCCTGGTCTCCCTCTGACAAGTGTGGATCGGCGCTAACTGGGGTCTCGAGCGATCCCAGGTCCCTACTCTTCCTTTCTCCCACTTATCCTACCCCTACGTTTCTTATTTGTCTTTCTTTTCTGTTGTTCTCTCTCTTGATGGACTCTCTTTGGTTGTCTATGGACACCCAGGATTACTTAAAAAAGGGGTAAATGGCATATGTGTCCTGGCTACTTTTGCAAACTATAGGGTTTACCCCAAAACGCATATATGTTCCATTTAGGTTTACTGTGATTGTTTGCAAAGTAGGCCTTCCCTCCTTCGTTTATGCTGTATATTTGTTTTATGTTCTAATGTTGCCAGTCATAGCCCCTGCATTGACAGACTAGGTGCTTTTGGTATTACTGCATGTTTTAATGATATACCTGCAATAAAAATAATTGAACCAGGAAAGAAAATTAAAGGATTTGATTTCCCCATCCACAAATTCAAGGTGGGTGGGAGAATCCTTCTCACTGAGCTTTTGTATTCTAACAGTGGGGAGTCTTCCCCAGCCTCAGGATACACAGATCAGCGCTGCTGGCTATAGCCTGTGGCATTGATTGAGCAAGGAAAACCTGACAGTACTGAACTGGCCAAATTTCGATCCATGTATGGCTGGCTTAAGGAAGAAGGTCAGGGGGCAGCAATACTGTAGCTCAACACCCAGTTTTAACACGTTTTTTGAGAGGTGGCATGTAGGCAAGTGGAGGTGGGGTGAAGTTCTTCTTTAACTACCAAAGGTGTTTTACTACAACTAACCATTATGAAATGAGTGCATTTGTTATTTTTAAAAGCCAGTACAAAGTAGTGAAAAAAACAGTTATCAGTTAAACAATTGACTCCATATAAGTTCTCAATGATACACATAGCGGGGGCATGTGTCCTGTATGTAGTGCTATATTATGTGCTTCTTTCCGATCTCAGAAAATAGGAGATATGGGAAATTATTTTAATAGACCTTCATTTATGTAGATAACTCTGATATCATGACATGGGCAGCAGTTGACCCTACACCCATCAAAATTTTAAGCTAATTTGCTAATAAACTCACGAGAAACTGATAAAAAAAGAGGGTTGCAGGGGACCCATGGGACGGTAAGGTTTATTTAATGTTCTCTTCCCTTCTGTTGATAAAGCAGAGATGAACAAAGATCATCAGACACTCCCACAGTTGCCTCTAATATGGAGATCACCTAATGTGTAACAAACAGATGATGTGATGGATATTAAGTCTGTTCATTCCTTCCAAATAATCATATCCTTTCTGGTTAAAGGGAATTTAAATCAAAAAAAAAAATATAATATATGTTGCTTAAATAACAAAATGCTTTCAACAGTAAAGGTAATAGACCAAAGAAACCAAATAAGAGAAGTTCATTGGAAGGGTTTACATACCCCTTAAAGCGTTTAACCCCAAAAAACAAACAAAAAAAACAGATCCTGTTCCCTTAAAGCATGTTATACAGCACAGTGCTTGTGCTGTGTCATTTGGCCCCCTGTAACACTTGAAAAAACTGGCTGATCCTGCTTGGTTCTGCCTTCCCCTCTGAAAACTGACCACAGGGTATCATGGCTGCTGAGCCCTGACACCGTGGTCACAGTACGTGCCTCCGCCATCCGCAGCCCTGCTATGTGTCTTCTGGGTCTCCTCTGTTTTCCTCCCCCCTCCCCTCCCTGCCTGTCTGCTCGTACAATCGCCCGCCCCCTCCGCTCCTGCTGCTCTAATAACTGCAACTAAATCGTCTTATCCCTTCTGTACCATAATAAAAAGTGTCCTTATGTCTGTGTTATGTAAAAAAATCTTCCGATCTGTACCTATAAAAGCTTTGCTCCTGTCGCTCAACTGACTGTCTGCTCTCTCTCAATCCTTTCTTCCCCCTCCTCCCTGGCTGAGGTCAGCGGGAGTGCTTGGCCCCGCCCACTGGAGCTGTGAGCCAGAGAGTGAAGAGAGCCGAGGAATCAGCTGAGCGCCGGGAGCGAAGCTCATATAGGTACAGTTTGGAAGATTTTTTACATGACACAGACACAGGGACACTTCTTATTATGGTACAGAGGGGATAAGACGATTTAGTTGCATTGGATTAACAACCACTTTAAGTCAAGGACAAGCAATTATGTTTTGTAGTAGTCCTTGAAAGTATCGAGTAGTTGTCCATAAAGAGTAGTTCAAGAATATGAAAAAGAAAATTGTTGTTTAAATATGTTTTTTGGATCCTGACTGCTTATTAGATAACAAAGTAAAAAGATCAAAGTAATATTAACAGAAGCTAAGAAGTTACTTAGGAATGCCTAATAGGATACTATGGTTCAGGAATGGTCTGCAACTATGACTATTGCCTAAAATCTCTTAAGGTCTGAAGGACCCTTTCTGCCCCTTTTCCCCTCTAACTGTACCCCGAATAAAAGACATACAACAACTTTACAGCAAAAATATTGGATCCTAATTTTGCTTTAAATATGTTTAAAAAAAAAACAAAAAAACACATGCAGCAGGCTTCGGAAACTTTACAGGAATTGACATATGTGGCATTTTGTACCCAATTTGCTAAACAAAAAAAAAAGACATAAAATTTTGAAAAAGAAAATGTTTTTCTTTGTTTCGGTTATAACATTTTGTAAATACGTTTTCTCCTTCACTGACGGCCACTGACAAGGTGGCACTGATGAGCATGGATGAGGTGGCACTGATATGCGGCACTGATATGAACTCATAGGTGGCAATGATGGGCCCTGATAGGCGGCACTGATGGACACCAAAAGGCTGCACTGATGGGTACTTATGGGTGGCACTGATGGGCATTGATAGGCGGCACTGATCAGTGGAACAGATTTACACTGAAAGATGGCACTGATGGGCATCGCTGCTATTGAGGCACTGGCAGGTATTGCTGGTGGGCACTGATTGGCATTGTGTGGGCACACATTGGCATCATGTGTGGGCACCCATTGCCACCAGAGATGCCATACCTGGTGGTGGCCATCCCTGGTGGTCCTGGGCGGGCATCAGCGAGGGGGTGTGCTGATGAATGGAGGCGGCAGCACCCGACAGCTGATGGAAACATCAGCTGCGGTGCCGACATCGAGGGACTTGCAGGACAGGTAAGTGTCCATTTATTAAAAGCCAACAGCTGCAGTATGTGTAGCTACTGGCTTTTTAAAAAAAAAATTCCCCGGACAACCACTTTAAAGTGGTTGTAAACCCTATTTTACAACTTTATGCTACAGGTAAGCCTATATTAAGGCTTACCTGTAGCCAACAAGGATATCTCCTAAACCTGCAGGGTTTAGGAGATGTCCACTGCATGTGCCAATGTCATTGGCACATGCGCACTGGGGAAAACTGAAGCAATGGCACCTATGTGCCGTTGCTGCAGTCTCCGTGCCATTACCGGCAGCTCCCCCGCGCATGCGTGGGAGTGACGTCATCGCGGCTCTGGCCAATCACAGCGCCGGAGCCACGATACCCGGAAGTAACTCCGGGATGACATGCCGGTGGCCCTGAGGGGGAGACGAGGACCGCTGCGGGGGCTTCGATCTGAGGTAAGTAATACATAATGAGCTAGTATGCTATGCATACTAAGCTCATTATGCCTTTGTCTTGGAGGGTTTCTTTTTTTCTCGTTTTTTTAAGAGGGTTTACTTCCTCTTTAACCACAATACACTACATATATCTCTTAGAGGCTATACTGAAATTTCATATCAGCTGGAGTGATGTTTGGCACTGCGCATGCGCAGACCCATCGGGGGGGGCATTTTTAGATGGGAGGCATTTCTCGATAGAACACCAGCCACAAAAATGTTTTTCTGTAGCAACAGGAGATGAAATTAAAGGCTTGGTTGGTCGGATTTTGAAATCAATGGTGGCACCATCGGATTATAAAATGCATGAATTTTCAGATTTTAGAAAGAAAATTTGTTTGGATGTTCGATCCATGTACAGCCTGCATAACAGTGTAATTAATACAGCTAGAGTTCTGCAGAATCAGATCCTTTATACGTGCACTAATGAGCATCTGGCTTTAATTAATAATCAGCTAAAGGTTTTGTCTTTTTGTTACTGTAGTAATTCCAGTTTAAAAAAAAAAAAAGAGGAAAAGAAGAAGACAAAACAGACAGTTCAATGTCAAACACTGTTTGATATATACACAAACACTATTGTCTGAGCATATAATGAGCAATTTTTAAAACAAAAAACCAGGACAAACATGACTTCGTTCCAGCAGTGTTTTATGTTTCAGGATTTTTTTTGTTGTTAACAAGTATGGTAAACCGTTAAGATACGCCTGCCTGGCAGTATCAGTCTGACCTCGCATCTAGCGCTTAATGGTCCCCCAGGCTAAAAGCGAAAGCTGATCTATCAGGCTTGCATTAGCATAGAATAACACTGAATGCTTACTGATGTACCCGCAGTGTAACTACCACCCCCCGGCACCCAAGCTTAGTCCATTATTTTCATTTTATCTCAAGTCATTTGTATGGTTGTCTGCCCCAGTTAAAGCCGTGGTGAAGACTGGTACTTAAATGAATTTGTGGAAAGGAAAAAAAAAAAAAAGAAAAGACAAATGCCCTCTGAACTTCAGACAGTGCCTAGTGCTTCTTTCTGGCAGGAAAAAAAAAAAACACACACACACAAAAAAAACCCAATGATACCTTCACTCTTTAGTGAATACAACAATGATATTAAAGAAAGAAATCGTTCTTATTAAAGAGCAGTGTGACAAATATTTTATGTGAATCTTTTAACAATTTAAACATTTTAGTTCAGTGATGGATTCGTAAGGAATATCATGTAACCACTTTAGCTCCAGAAGATGAACCCCTCTTCACGAGCAGGCAATTTTTTGCGACTGCGTTATTTTAACTGACAAATGCGCGGTCGTGCGACGCTGTACCCAAATAAAATCGATTTGCTTTTGTTCCTACAAATAGAGCTTTCTTTTAGTGGAATTTGATCCATCTATTGGTCATAGAGGGGGTGGTTGGAGAGAGGGGGGTGGCGCCTGTGCGGCCTTATGGACGCACCGCCACTGCTACAAACGCCGGGCTCCATCCAGAGGAAGTAGGCCGAGCTCCGTGGAAAGCGGAAGTTCTGGGAGTAAACATCCCTGCCTCACATTTTTGTTTCGTTTCCGTTCGATTACAAAAACGGAATTGATTTTCGGCACAGTTTTCGTCAGAGGACGAAAATGTGGTGTACTGTTCATTTCGTTTTCGTCACTGTAAAAATTGACGAAAAACGTTTTCGTTGACGAAATTAAACACTGGTTGTGTCCCTGTCAGCCGCCTCCTGTCCAATATCACTTGACTGAAAAATTGAGGGAGCCGGGTGGAAAATTGTCAATTGAACAATTTTCCACTCAATCCAATCAGATGCAGGCACTTTTGTTTTTTTTTGACAGCTGTCACAATGCAAAAGCCACAGTGGGAGATTTGTCCATCAGCTGTGTGTAGCGTGAATGGAGGAATCTGTTAGAAAATCTATACAGTGGAACCTCGGAATATACTCAAGTATAAGCCGAGTTTTTCAGCACATTTCTTTGTGCTGAAAATGCCCCCCTCGGCTTATACTCAAGTCACTTTTTGCGCCTGATCTCCCGAAATTTGGGGACCGGGTACTGCCCGGCAGTAGGTCCTCTGGACCCCAACCTTAGCACATATGTAGCCTCACTATTCCTCTAGAAGTGTGCAAAGTTTCTTGTCCGGGGGACCTACAACCGGGGTGCACTGATTTTTCAAAGCCGTGCACCCCTTCCATAGACTCTTATGTTAAACGGTTATTTCTCCGGTGACTTTGGGGACCCAGTACCGGCCGGTCGTAGGTCCCCTGGACCCGAAACATGGCACACATGTAGCCTCATTTATCCCCTATGAGTGTGCAAAGTTTTTTGTCTGGGGGACCTACGGCCGGGGAGAAAAGATTTTTCAAAGCCGGGCACCCCTTCCATAGACTCTTGCGAGCACCCTGCCTTCCCCGTGGGTTGGACCGCGGGTCCCGCGGACTCGATCGCCGTGGGGATCCCCGCGATCGTCTCACGGAGGCATGGAGCGGGGAGATGTTAGTGTAAACACAACATCTCCCCGCTCCCCTACTGACAATGTCAGCGATCTCCGCTCTGTGTAATCAGAGCGGAGATCAGTGACGTGTCAGTCGTAGCCACGCCCCCCCACACAGTAGTAATCACTCCCCTAGGCACACTTAACCCCTCCAGCGCCCCTAGTGGTTAACCCCTTTACTGCCAGAGTCATTTTCACAGTAACCAGTGCATTTTTATAGCACTGATCGCTGTAAAAATGACAATGGTCCCAAAAATGTGTCAAAAGTGTCCGATGTGTCCGCCATAATGTCGCAGTCACAAAAAAAAAAAAAAAAAAAAAAAAAAAATCGCTGATCGCCGCCATTACTAGTAAAAAAATTTTTTTTTTATAAAAATGCCATAAAACTACCCCCTATTTTGTAAACACTATAACTTTTGCGCAAACCAATCAATGAATGCAGATTGCGATTTTTTTTACCAAAGATATGTAGAATACGTATTGGTCTAAACTGAGGGAAAAAATTTTTTTTTTTAAATATTTTTTGGGGATATTTATTATAGCAAAAAGTAAAAAATATTGCATTTTTTTCAAAATTGTTGCTCTATTTTTGTATAAAGCGCAAAAAATAAAAACCGCAGAGGTGATCAAATACCACCAAAAGAAAGCTCTATTTGTGGGAAAAAAAGAACGTCAATTTTGTTTGGGAGCCACGTCGCACAACCGCGCAATTGTCAGTTAAAGCGACGCAGTGCCGAATCGCAAAAAGGGGCCTGGTCTTTATGCTGCGTATTGGTCCGGGGCTTAAGTGGTTAAGTAATGTTGAATGCACATAGGAATACATTTCTGAAACTTTTACATACTAATCTGATTTTATTAAAGAAAAATCTCAAACAAAATGTATATACAGATGCCTATTATTGAAAAAAATATATAAAAAATTGCAAGTCAGTCAAGTTGGAAGAAGACACAAGTCCATTCAACTAATAGAAAAAAAAAATTGAATAAATTAAATTAAATATTTAATAAAGGAAACTCTATTCAGGTAGGACAGTCCCGGGCAGAACAATTTAAAAAATGTAAACCTCAAGAATTTACTTAAACCATTTAAAGTCCCGGCTATTCAATGAGCAGAAAGGAAAAAAACAAATAGAACAATAGAGTACAAGAAGCATTTTAGTAGCCGTGTCAGTGTAGGGTTTTAGAGAGAAAGTGAGTCTTCAGAGGCTTTAGAGGAAAGAAGACCGGATAAGTGCCTTTTGGGGAAAAGACTGAAATTCCATCCCTGATCCTGCATAAGAAGTCTGGTAAGTATGAATGGCAGGACATGATCAGAAAAGAGGCGAGACCGGGGTCACCGCCGGGGCAGAAAAGATGCTGGGAGGAATATTGTGAAACAAGAGAAGAAATGTTAAAAGGGTTACTGGTTTAAATGCGGTAATTTATCCAACAAAACCTGTCTAGCCTTACCTTAAAGTGAACTTCTAACCTACAGGTGATAAACTAATCCTTAACCATTCAAATATGCTTAATAAAATAAGGCCCCCTTATGTATTAATATATTTAACAACAATTGATCTATATGAAAAACAATATATCTGCCCGCGCTGCATAAATAAGCAAACACAATAATAAAATAAAATCAAACACAATGATGAAATAAATCAGATCAAAAATAGTGTTGAGTATGAAACACTTCACATATTCCTGCATGCAGGGCCGTTTGAAGGAATTTGGGGGCCCCAAGCAGATTCAGAATTTGGGGTGCTACTGATTTTTTTTGAGAAGCAAGGGGGGGTGCTACACAATTTTACGTCGAGAAGGGGGGGGGGGTGCTGCTGGTGTTTTTGTTTATTAAGATCAGAAGCGGGGGGGGGGCGATCGCGGAAGGAGGGGACGCCGATCGTAGGAGGAGGGGGCCGCCGATCGCGGGATTGGCTGCAATCTGTCTCTCTGTCACATGTTTCTGTGTTCTGCATGCCACTGCCTGAGTGCCTGGCTAGACAGTGGACTCGAGGACATACAGGGAGCGGAGGCCGGGAAGAGGTGGGTGGAGCTAGCTAGATGATCTTCCTGATTCTTCCCAGTCCTCTGCTGTGATAGGCACAACTCTGCCTCTCTTCTGCTCCGCTCGTGACGTCACTACACGCGTCACGTAGCAACCAGCACAGACAGTGCCAGCTAGGCTAGGGGGGTCCTAGGTCAAATCGATCATGCACCAGGGCGGAAATCACGGACAGTGACAGGCAGCAGGCAGGCATCTTAGGCTAGGGCCCCAGGCAAGCTCGGGGCCCCAAGCAGTTGCTTGGTTTGCCTGTCCTGTTCCGACGGCCCTGCCTGCATGCCAGTGGAAGAAATGATCACTTTTAAACTATTATTGGACTTTCTTTGAAGCACTCATACTCAACACTATTTTGGATTTAAAATATATTATTATTGTGTTTGATTATTTATGCAGCGCTGTCTCATTTATACACTTTATATTTGGTTTTTGTGGGAGCACATAGGTGACAGCAGCAGCAATTTTAGGTTATCTTCTTTGTATAGTAGCGCGCAACTATCTTATTTTCAATATATCTGCCCGATCGACCTATATAGAAAATCTTTTAATGTATATGTATATACAAGTATATGCTCTTCGCTCAACGACCTACATGGCATAAAGCTATTTGAGTTCAGTGCTGTTCTTCACGTACTTACCTTCCTATATAACCCAAGTGTACAAATATAGACACTGGCAAATGGCATAACACATCCTTGTAATTTCTTTTGAAGGCTCATTTTACTAGATCCATGAATTTCTCAAAAAAAGGACTGATAACCTCTAAGACCACTTTCACACTGAGGCACTTTTCAGGCCCTCACGCTAAAAAAGTGCCTGAAAAGCTCACGAAAACGTATTTCCATTAAAATCAATGAATGCTTTCACACTGGGGCAGTGCGCTGACAGAGCGGTGAAAAAACACCCCTCTCCATTGAAATGAATTGAAAGCTCATCAAAAGCGCTCAGTGTTTTACTGGCAGTTTTTCAAGCACCTCAGTGTGAAAGAGGCCTAACAGAGTGAACAACAATCCTACCTATGCGCCACAGATATAAAAGAAACTTAAATTGAAAATTGAAAAAAACAAATATGGTTGCTGCCACTTTAAAAATGAATAACAGAAGCTTGTTAAAGCGACCTTAAAAATTTGATAAATAGCGGTATTAGGTGAACATAATCACCAAAATCAGAAAATCTAAGTGCTAAACACCAATAAAGTGTCTTAGATTAAAACTAAAATATAAATAAGAAATTAACATAAAAAAATATATATATAAATAAACACCCACTGTTAAAATGTGAAATAAATCGTTTAAAGAAAGTCCTTATCAAAATTCAAAGTGAAAGTTCAATCACTGTGATCTTCAATGTGTTTCAATAGAAATCCTCTTCCATTCAAACATGCAATCTTCACACCGCACCAAGTGAAAATGTGCCACCACTTGCCCATCAGGTGTACACTCACCAAATAGATTTTCCTCACACTCTCATGCTCAGCAAATAATCTTTGATGTCCTTAGGGTTAATCAATCCAACCATGGCAGTCTCCAAACCAAGTAGGCAATAGCGAAGCTTTTCAGCCGCTAGTGGGGTGCTTTTAACCCCCCGCTAGCGCCCGAAGAAAAGGTTTAAAACGCCCGTGTTGCGGCACTGCCGAAGCACTTTGCAGGTGCTTCGGCAGTGCTGCCCATTCATTTCGATGGGCAATGTGTTTTGGAAGGAGCTCCCGCACCGCCCCAAAGATGCTGCTTGCAGGACTTTTTTTCCCAACTTCCAAGCGCACCGCCCAAGTGTGAAAGCACTTGGTCTTTCACACTGGGGAGGCATGAGAGGCGCATTTCAGGCGCTTTACAGGCACTATTTTTAAGCTTGCCTTTTGGTTACACAAAGCCACATGTTTTCATTATGCTCCATTACGACTGGCATCCTAACAGCCAATGACGTCAGTTGATAAGGAGGATGTTTGTTCCCTCCACAGCATCTTTGTTTGACCCTCCTGAGCCGCCCTCTCCCAGCACTGGGGTCACATTAGATGACTGATGGAGAAAAATTGACGGAGAAAAGAAACATTGAAATACTAGTCAGTATCGGTGTTCAAAAGTGTATTTGTTTTGGAAGAATAAATCACCTTTAACGTTGGGTGTCCTACGGGTGGATGTTGCTACATTATGTAGAACTAGTAGAATCGTTTTTACATTTTAGAATGGGGTGCCTCGAGACTCTGCATAATTTTAAAGGGTGCCTTGAGATTACTGTATATACCTGAGTATAAGCCGACCGGAATATAAGCCGAGGCACCTAATTTTACCAAAAAAAACTGGGAAAACGTATTGACTCGAGTATAAGCCTAGAGTGTCCATCTGCATGCCTCACTGTGCCTCACTGTGTCCATGTGCATGCCTCACTGTGTCCATGCCTCACTGTGCCCATGCCTCACTGTGTCCATGACTAGACTGACATTTAACATGGGAGTCTATTGAAGGGGTGCCCGGCTTTGAAAAATCGTTTCTCCCCGGCCGTAGGTCCCCCAGACAAAAAAATTTGCACACTCAGAGGATAAATGAGGCTACATGGGGACCTACAACCGGCCGGTACCGGGTCCCCAAAGTCACCGGAGAAATGACCGTTTAACATGGGAGTCTATAGAAGGGGTGCACGGCTTTGAAAAATCAGTGCTCCCCGGTTGTAGGTCCCCCGGACAAGAAACTTTGCACACTTGTAGAGGAAGAGTGGGGCTACATGTCTGTCAAGTTTGGTACCGGCTCCCCAAAATTCGGGAGATCAGGCGCAAAAAGGTGACTCGAGTATGAGCCGAGGGGGGCATTTTCAGCACAAAAAAAAATGTGCTGAAAAACTCGGCTTATACTCGAGTATATACGGTATCTATAATTTAAAAGAGTGTCTTGACTAAAAAAAGTTGAGAAACACTGGTGTGGGATACTTCTTTTCTTTTAGACAGAAGATCAGAAGACCCGTTTCTTTTGCTATGTTCCATTTAGAGAGCTTTCTTTCACTTCCTGCCCCAAAAACACAACAGAATGTAATAATGATATCTCTCTATAGTAAGCAAAATCTCCTCTTAGCTGTTGCCTAAACAGATGTCCTCACTGGAAGACTTGCCCTCACCTGCAGTTACGATAACTTTACAAATCTGGATTTCCATCTCTTTTTTTTTTCAGTGACAATGATACTTAAAAAGAATAAATAGAGAGGCTAATCATGTCATTGTTTTGCATCTGTGTCCCAATGGGTACATTTCCCTTCATTTTATGTCCTATAGACATAACAGAACGTGATAGGAAATCTCTCTAAAGTGAAGAATATACCATCTTAGACAGTTGTCATTTGAACAAGTGTCCTTCATTTTCACTGCTGGTAAAAGTGGTCACCAAGGCAAATAGAGACAATGGGGTTGATTTAATAAAACTGGAGAGTGCAAAATCTGGTGCAGCTCTGCATGGTAGCCAAAAATATGTATAAAGGCGCAAACACTAATATTATAAATGATTCCCCACAGATAAGTCACAAAGTCCATAAAAGTCCATAATGATGATGGAGGTAAAAAGTTCAATACACAAAAAGGCCGCCGCATATGGGAACAGAAGCAAGGTTCCAGCAAGGCTGAGGAGACAAAGAGAGAGGCACCTCTAAGTGTAGAATAAAGCACAATTTAAAGGCACATACTGTAAAATGGGCAACTCGCATGGGTAGGATTATAACAGGCACATCAAAAAATGAGTTCCAAAAAGAGGTCATCGGCAGACAGCTAACTCCTGCAGCTCCATCACTGTAAAGCGCTTGCACTCACTGTCTGTGACCGCTGTATGGAAAGCCGGCCGTGCAGTGGGGAGATTCAAAGCGAGGCTAGGAACGAAGATGGCAGGATGGCGTGGAAGGATCACCTCCCCGGGAAGCAACGCGTTTCATAAGTATGCGCACCACGAATGGTACGGCAGCTGCACTTTTCAAGGCTTTATGCCTTGTACACACGACCAGATTTTCCGATAGAAAAAGTCAGACGGGCGCTTTTCATCGGATATTCCGTCCGTGTATATGCCCCATTGGACTTTTTCCTTCTGAAATTCCGACGGACTTAGATAGAGAACTTGTTCTCTTTTTTTCGACGGACAGAAATTTATATCGGAAAGTCCGTTCGTCTGTATGCAATTCGGATGGACTAAAAACCACGCATGCTCAGAATCAAGCAGAAGAGCCAAACTGCCTATTGAACTTCATTTATCTCGGCTCGTTGTACGTGTTGTATGTCACCGTGTTTTTCGCGGTCGGACTTTTGTGTGACCGTGTGTATGCAAGACAGCTTGAGCGGAATTCCGTCTGAACTCCGTCAGACAATCCGTCGGACTTTATTCCGACAGACAGTCCAGTCGTGTGTACAGGGCATTAGAGGCGCCTCTCTTTTTGTCTCCTCAGCATGGTAGCCAATCAGCTTCTAACTTCAGCTTGTTCAATTAAGCGTTGACAAAGAAACCTGAAAGCCAATTGGTTTCTTTGCAAAACTGCACCGGATTTTGCACTCTCTAGATTTAGTAAATCAACCCCAATGACTTCCCAATGAGGACAAAGACATACAGGGTTGTAACCCTTCATCACTACATATAAAAAAAATATAAAAAAAATACATTTGTTGAACTTTTTGATTTTACCTAAAGAAGCAATATATTTTTCTCCATTTCACTGAAAGCATCAATGTATTTTCCTAAAAGCCAGATATAAATTACTGCCCTTTTTTTCTAGGCAGACATTCATAGAGTAGACTGCCTATTGTGTAAGAACAGGCAAAGACTCCTAACCGTCCATTCCACAGTAGCCTCCGGACGCTGAGCCTCTAACGCAGCGATGATTCCCACTGTACAGGGGAAGTGATGCACAAAATGTTTTCTCTGTGACGTCTATGATACAAATTTCTTTAAATCAAACTGAAACCAACTCTCTACACTAAATAAGATAAAAATTATGCCACTAGCTGAATTTTATTGCCAGGCTGTCAACTCGAATTCCTTCTTCTAAAAAATAGCTGTTCATTATATTCTGTAATAGCCTGTCAAACCACCACAGCTCCCAAACTATATCATACACTCAAGCAATTGGGCAATGTGCATTATTATGATTTCATTATCAGACATTCCGTACAGGACCCCAGGGCTAATTCAAAAGTATAAAGAAAAAAAAAAAAGTGAAGAAAATAAGAAATAAGGAAAAATACCAATAATTATATTTAGACTAAGCCCAAATATTAATATCATTACTAAAAAGAATAGAAAAATGTGCATATTAAAAAAATCTATTCCTACTGCAACTACAGCAAAAATATTAACTGGTGGTTTGGAAGTCTTGTAAAAACATGTATTTTTTTTAAGAAAAAAAAACAAGGCCACTGCATAATATCATGGAACACAACATAGTGAAGAAACAAAAAACACAAACACTAGACATGGTATCAAAAATGGGCATGCAGTATAACATTAAATTATTACATATATTAAAGTGTTACTAAACCTAGGAGCCTGCATTCACTATACAGGGGGTCCCCGACTTACGAACGCCCGACTTACGAACAACTCCTACTTGCGAACGGGACGCTGCAAGGACCATCTGCCATTCTGCGCATGCGCGGCAAGCGGAGCCTCACAAATGTCCGTAATTGCCGTTCTGCGCATTCGCGGCCATTCGACGGACATCGGAAAAGTCCGTAATTGCCAGTTTGCGCATGCGCGGCAATTCAGAAAACATCGGAAATGTCCGTAATTGCCGGTCTGCGTATGCGCGGCCCGAGTTACGAACATTTCCACCTTACAAACAGGAGGAAAGTCCCTAACTCGTTCGCAAGTTGGGGACCCCCTGTATCTGGTCCCCACAGTACACAGAACATGGAAATGAAATTATTTTAGAAAATATAAACTGCTAAATACCTTTTCTCATCAGCAGTATATAGGAGTCTTGTGACTTCTATCAGTGTCTGGGTAAAGCTTGTGGAGGAGTTTTAATTCTACTCTGACTGTCCTATGAGGTTGCAGGACCCCTGACCCTCTGTTTGGACAGTGCTGAGTGACCCTGTGCTGATCACATGCACTCTTCCAAGAAAAAAAAAAACTCACTGGCAATACACACCAAACTGCGCATGTGCAGAGTGACTCCAAAGGCTCTGTCTTATAAGGAGATACGGTAATTAGGGGACAGCGGAAGGGGAGAATCAGAGAGGTGTTTTCCTTCTCCTATGACTGTCAAATAAGGCTGCAGGACCCCTGACCGTCTGTCTGAAGAGTGCTGTTTGGACCTGTGCTGATCACATGCACTCTTCCAAAAAAAAACAACTCTCTAGCAATACACACTCAACTCAGCATGCACAGCTTGTCCCCTAGAGACCTCATCTCTCTCCAGCATCCGGAAATAAAGCACCTCCTTCCTGGGAAGAGCGGACGATTTGTACTCCTATCCAGATAAGCTTTCCCCATTTATTTGTTTGTGAGTGTTAACTTGCATCTGTTTTTAATTCCAATAAATTTACATTGATTGCTACGCTTAGTAGGCGCTGCTTTGTGTTTCCCTTACAGCTTGTCCCCTAGCCTCTGCTCTACCAGGAGATGAATTGGGGACAGTGGCAGAAGGGGGTGATCAGAGAAGACAAGATCAAACAGTCTGTTTACACAATGTGGAGGATTAACCCCTTAGGTTCCACTGTGAGTATAACAAGCATGTTTTACTGCATATACAGACTGATTTATTGTTGTGGGTTTAGAAACACTTTCACTTAAAAAAATATTTTTTTTTCTGTAAAAAATAAACACTTTTTTTTATTATTATTTAGATCAACAGTCTATCAACATGAATATGACAAAAAAATAAAAGTGCTTTGCTACATTTCCTACAATAAAAATATATCCATTAACATATGATTGGTGGATATAAGCAACACCTCCGCTTTCCATCCCATCCAAATATTTTCTCCACTTCAGAATATATCCCACATGCAAAGGGTCTCCCACCAGCCTATTGAATAAATAATATTACCATTAAACTCACAAAAAAATTCTACCACCATAAAAACGCAAAAAAAATGTTTTACTACTACATTATTTCTTGTCTTTTAATTTCTGTTATAAAAAAAAAAAAACAATATATATATATATATATATATATTATACATACATACACACACATATATCAAAGCAAGTTTACATTTCTATTTGAACTTTTTTTCAAAAACTCTAACAAATCTTGTCAAAATGATTTTCACCACAGTGCTCAGCGACCGTGAAGGTTGGCATCCACATATAGCGAGGTCACTGCACCGCCCTTTCACAAAGATCTCATAGGTCTCACTAATATTTCTTAACACTGTGTGGAAGTTATGAACATAAAGCTACAAGGGGTCAGAGAACAAGGGACAATTAGCAAATAGAACTGCAAACTTAAAAACAAAAAGTAAATTTTTAATTAGAAACGGTGGTAGATAGAGCAATTGTAAAAATGTATAACCTTTGCAAAACTGTCCTAGGCATGGTGCACACAAAGGATTGCTAGTAACGGGATTACAAATGTTGCATAATTACGCAATTACATGTATTCATGATTGCGAAAGAAGAAATGCAGATATGAATATTTTATACATAGTTGCATAGATTCAGCTTGGACCAATGTAACTTTGTATATACCATAACCTGGCCAATTCAACACCGTCTTGCCTCTCCACCTTGTCCAATCAGAGAATGCTTTGCATTAGTAAGGGGTGTCAAACTCATTGTGGGCCGCATCAGCAGTATGCTTGTCCTCAAAGGTCCAGTTGTATCTGGGGTGTGCTACGTATAGAGTGCAGGGTTTAAAATGACTGTACATACTAAGAGCTGAGTTCAGTAGTGAGCTATGTATAGAGTGCAGCGTTCAGGGGTACACTACTTACAGAGTGCAGAGTTCAAGGGTGTGTTATGCACAGAGTGCTGGATTCAGGGGTGTGCTACGTACAGAGTGCAGAGTTCAAGGGTGCGATACGTATAGAGCTCAGGGTTCAGGAGTGCATTACGTACAGAGTGCAGGGTTTAGGGGTGCACTATGCACAGTGTGCAACCCCACCCCAACCCCACCCAAATCTTCCTGTTCTCTCTCCCAGATTCTGAAGATCTGGCCCCACTGTGAGTGTGTGCAGGGATCCGTTCGATCCAAGAGCTGCTGAGAGCAAAGCTGTCCCTTGCAAACACAGAAGGCTTCTGTGTTTACAAGTGACAGAAAGGAGCGGGAGTGGAGGGTGAGAACTGGAGGTGGCGGAATGGAGTTAAACCACGTTTAGGCTCCAAACCTGGGTGCGAGGGCCACATGACAAGGCCTGGCGGGCCGCATTCGGCCCAGGGGCCTTATGTTTGACATATGTGGTTTAGAGAATGCAAAGCATTCTCTGAATGGCGTCCGTGCCAGGCAGCCTGTTCACAATGCAACAGGCAAGATGCAGAAGTAAGAGGAGATCATTGGAGAAAATTCCAACTTCCAGGGGGCATCAGCCAGATATGGTATGTGTGACAGTTACATTGGTCCAAGCTGGACCAATGTAACGATGTAAAAATATGCATATCTGGAATTCCCCTTTAAGCATTCTTAGTTATCTCTGTGGACTACTAAATACACCATCCCTCCCATACTTTTGACATGAGGAGTGGGGGAGGTGTTCTGTAGGCAGGATCACCAGATGGTTTTATATACACTATAACCCCTTCCCATCGCCGCCTCCGGGACCTTTAGGAGCTTCTAAATGCCGGGAGACAGGCATTTGGGTCATGTGACTGCTGTGATTGGCTGTCACAGTGGTCACATAAACAGAAAGCTCCCGATTAGAGTACAATTACCATCCACGTTATGCCTGGTTTATCAGACCACTCCCAAGCACTGTAGTTTGGGCTTGACAAGCTTATTCATTCACATATTTTAAAGTGGTTTTAAAGTCAGAAGGTTTTTTATCTTAATGCATCCTATGGTAAAAAAACCTTCTTTGTGCAGCAGCCCCCGAGCCCCATCCTAATCCACGATGTTGCACGAGAACCTCGGCTGTCCTGGACTCCCCACCTCATTGGCTGTCAATCAAGGTCAGTGAGCCAATGAGGAGAGGAAGGGGGTGGGTTCGAGCCACAGCGCCATGTCTGAATGGACACAGAGCAGCGGCTGGCCTCGGGTGCGCCCAAAGCAAGGTGCTTGCTATGGGGGCACTCGGCAGGATGGAGGGGCCAGGAGTGCCGACGAGGGACCCGAGACGAGAGGGATCTGGGCTGCTCTGTGCAGAAACAATGCTCAGAGCAGGTAAGTATAACATGCTTGTAATTTAAATTTTTTAAATGAGACTTTAGTATCACTTTAATAATAAATAATGCTCTTTTTTGTTACTGGATGAATGTCCCTCAACTCCTGAACTAAATGAAATCATGCAGCACTAAAAAACAAACCAGATGAGAAAAAAAAAAAAAAAGCAAAACAGAGAGTACAGTGTCATACTGTACCTAGTCTACAGCGAGGTTTAATTAATCAGCATAGTACACAGAGCATATACATCTTTCATTGTCTTCAGATGCTACTTTAGATACAGGGCATATGCACAGATTATGCACAGATTATCTTGGCGAGTGTCAGGCAGGGTGGACAGATGACAGAAACGCTGAATATTGCACATGAAAATAAGTCAATACTAGTCAAGTGTTTCCTAAAAGTGTTTAAGTAGGTTAATGGGTTTTTATGATTGTGTGCACATGTTACCCAGGTCATGTATTGACCATGCTTATTTACATAGATCAGCTACAGCAGCCTGCAGTAAAATAGCCAGACACAATGTTTCCATCAAAAGGGTCAGGGGAATAAAACTATTTTTTTTAAATGTCAGGTGTAATATGGGGACCCGGGATCACCAGCCAGCCGTTTGCAAAGTAAACTGTTCTCATTGCGTACTCAAAACAATCAAACAAAAATAGCTTTGTTCAGCAAAACAAGCAAAAACAGTCCATAATTCTGGCATGATGAAAATAAATGTTGGCTCACCGCCAGTACACCAATCCCACACCAGGGTTGTATGGTTCCCGTTAGTTTCAGGGTGCTGCAAACAGTCCACACTTTTCTACAGCTGTATTCTGCCTCACACTCCATCTCACCGACATGTGCTGACTCCTTCCTGCTGCCTTTCAAGCCTCCCTTGCAGGTACTGTAGGTTAACCTATCATGACCAAAGTCCCTGTAATCAGGGTTTAAAGACTCTTTCCCACCCAAAAGTCTCCACGTTTCTCTACATTTTGGTTCCCAAATAAGGACTTACCATTCCAGAGAGTACTGGAAACTTGTTTTTGGAGGGCAGGGATCGCGCTGGACTGACTTGATTGGTCACTGGTTATAGACAGAAGGTCAAATGGGCAAGATAGGACAAAGTTTCTTTCCAGCGTTTGATGCCCGGCTGTTGTGTGAAAATATTGAGCCCTGTTGTGGGCCTGGGCTGTTACCTCAGGATGCGGCCAGATGGTCGCTCCCGTAGTGATCAGAGGAGGTGAGTGTAAAGGAGCACCCAAAATGCAATAGTTTAAAAATAAACCACTTTAATAAGGGTACAGGTAATAGAACAAAGCCAATGCGTTTTGGGGGACCAAGGACTCCCCCTTCTTCAGGGTGTGGAGGTCTGGCTGTCAAGTGTGGCACTTTCCTCTCTGACCAGACAACCCCAAACCCCTCACATTGCAATGGTGAGAACCCATGAGTACTCTCCACAAACTAAATAGTGGGGAAATATATCTCCTATCCAGGATTCATCCCTGGCATCTTTTCCAAAGGATACAGATGAAAACATTAAAGGTGTATGTGTATTTTTTTATTTTTTTTTAAGAACTGGAATAGAGGGGAATTTTTATCAGGGTCAACTGTTCTTGTGACCTTGTCCAAGAGGGCATTTGGAGAGATTTCCTCTTTCTTGTGTCTACAGGACAGGAAGTGAAGAGAAATCACTCCAGTGGAACACAGGTGAAAAAAAAACTGTCAGGGGTTATAAATGTAAGCATTCCCTACTCTATCTTAATTTAAAAACAAGCAAGAATAACCATTAGGCTTATGGAGTTTGAATGTTCTTCCCTGTGCTTGTGTGGGTTTCCTCCCACACTCCCAAGACATGCTGGTAGGTCAATTGGCTTCTGTCTAAATTGGCCTTAGTACATGTATGTATGCATGTGAGACAGGGACCTTAAATTGTAAGCTCCTTGAAGGAAGGACTGATGTGAAAGTACAATATGCAAAAAGTTCTGCATGAATTGTCAGTGCTACATGAATACCTACATTAAATAAATGGTGAGAAGAAATGATGGAATCAAAAAGCCCTCTAATCAGATTAGTGCATAGCACAGTAAAGCCTTCTTAGAACAGGTCTCATTCCAATACATATTCCAACCAACACATATAGGAGGATCATTCCCTATATTAGGACAGTTGGCAGAGCCTTACAAATTCATTCCTCTATGGCCCAATGGCAAAACACATCAAGTACCACTGGTGTATCGTGCCAATATTACAGAGCCATTTATTCCAAACTGCATAAATGCCACTTCCGGCTTTTTCTGGCCATGATCAGTTCAGTGTATGGAAACCATGGCCTCTGTAGAGTAGGGCTTGGGAAGATACGAGACATTTTAACCATTAAGGTTATGTGAGGAAGGACTAAAAGAATCAAAAAAATCCCCCAACCAAATCAGTACATAGCACAGTAGAGCCTTTTTAGAACAGAACAGAAGGTATTAAAGAGGAAGTAAAGCCCAACTTTTCCTAAAAAAAAAAAAAAAACCTGCAAGAGAAAAAAGGCATAATGAGCTAGTATGCATAGCATACCTGATATCGAAGCCCCCGCAGCGACCCTCGTTCCTTTCCTCCGCCACCGCCATGATACCCGAGTGACTTCCGAGTATCGCTGCTCCGGCGCTGTGACTGGCCGGAGCAGCGATGACGTCACTCCCGCACATGCGCGCGGGAGCTGTCAGGGTGTCAGGGCTGGGTTCAGCCCTTCCTTCTCTGTGCTGGCAGCTCAGCTTTCAGCTAATTGCCAGCTCCCATCTTTCCACAGTGATCCACCTGTTGATGATCCTGCTTGTCAGCTCTGCCTACTTAAGGACTTCCAGTTCATTTGCTCTTTGCATTCACCTGTGTTAACATCACAAGAGACTTTCTCCTGCGTTCCAGTTGAAGACCTGCTTGTCTGACGTTCCCTCTGGCTCCAGATCCCGCTTTCTGTACTATACTTTTATCGCTGGCTCTTGGACATTGGCTTGGCTGACTACCCGATCCGGTTACCGAACTCTGGCTGTTGTTTGACTGCGCTTACTCTGTTTACCTTTTTATTTTTATTATTAAACAAGTGTGATTTAACTGTACTTCTGTCTCGGTCTGATTCATGGTTTCTGAAGCAGGGAGGGCAGGATCCCATTCATTAACATCACGCTCATTGCGCCTGCGCCGTTGTCTAAGGAGATATTTCTTTAACCTAGGCTTACCTGTAGGGCCAAGTGGTCTGTAAGGGTTTACAACCACTTTAACAGGTAGTCTCATTCCATCAAATATCCCAAAAATATGAGGACTTTTTCTCATTTTAGGACAGAGAGTGGAGCCATACAAATCATTCAAACCATGGTTTCCATACACTGCACTGATGATGGCCAAAAAGCTTGAAACAGATGTATGCCATTTGGAATAAATTTGCTCTATATAATATTAGGCTATATTTGCACAATGCACCATCAGCTTTGGATGTGTATCTATATACCAATAGAGAGTAAAGCAATGATTTGTATGGCTCTGCCCACTGTTCTAAAATGAGGAATGATCCTCTTATTTTTGCATATGTGATAGAGTGTGACTGTTCTAAGAATGTTCTACTACGCTATGCAGTATTTAAAATGAAAGAAAAAAGTTTTGGCTTTAGATATACTTTAACCACCGGCTGACTGCTTATGCCTTGTACCCACGGTCTGACTTTTGACCGTGCAAAAGTCCGCCGTGAGTCCGTCGAAAGTCAGACGGAAAGAAAGAGAACAGGTTCTCTATCTAAGGTCCATCGGACTTCCAACAAAAAAAGTCAGATTGAGGCTACACACGGCCCATCTGACTTTTTTTCTTGGAAAAACCGGTCGTGTGTACGAGGCATTACAGTAATTATGCTGCAAACTGGCGGCAGGTACTGTCACAGTCACAAACATGTATGCGCCTGTGCCGCTCCTGTAATCACTTTGTCCACCGGACACAGCAAATTAATGTGACCAGTACCCGGCCACTATCAGTGGCCAGGGTATCATTTGATTACTATGATTGGTCATAGCGATCACATGATTACTATGTAAACAAAACAGTCATTAATAGTTTCCATTCCTGACTGCTTGCTTAGTATTGTGAAGCTGTGATTGGCTCATATCAACAGTAACTATGCAGTCATAAATTGTAACCCATTCATGACAGCTAAAACTATTGCTTATAATAGTGAACTTCACTGTTATAAGCAATAACAGTGGTGACACTAAACTACTCAGATAAAAGGATGTAAAAAGAAAAAAAAATGTAAAAAAAGAAAAAAAAATTGTAAAGAAAGAAGAAAAACATGTTTACAAATTAAATAAATGTTTTTTTTTTTGTTTTGTTTTTTTCAGTATCCCTGACCACCGGTCATAGGATGATGCTGTAATGCACTGGTGACAGAATGTATGTAAAAAAAATGTGGAAAACATTACATTTTTTTCATTTTTTTTTTAATTGTGACAAAAGATTATAACTTCATAAAACTTGCCATGCCTCTTACTAAATACATCAGACTGTCTACTTCCCAAAAAGGGGTCATTTAGAGGGTATTTGTACTGTCTTGGCATTTTAGGACCTCAAGAAATGAAATAATCCGCCTGTACATCAGAATTTAGCAATTTTTTTAATATACAGTTAGGCCCATATATATTTGGACACAGGCACAATTTTAGATAGATTTTTTCAGGTATTTACCAAACATATCCAATCTATAGTTATATAATGGATATGGGCTGAAAGTGCACACTCTCGGGTTTAATTTGAGGGTATGTACATCCGAATCGGGGGAAGGGTTTAGGAATTACAGCTTTTTTCACCGGGACTAAAAAGTAATTGGACAATTTAATCAAAAGCTGCTTCATGGCCAGGTGTGGGCTACTCCATTATTTGTTCATCAATTAAGCAAGTAAAAGGTCTGGAGTTGATTCTAAGGCCGGTTTCACACTGGGGCGGTGGGTGCGGTGGCGGTATAGCGCCGCTATTTTTAGCGGCGCTATACAGTCGGGATTGCTGAGGTATTCGGCCGCTAGCGGTGCGGGTTTAACCCCCGCTAGCGGCCGAAAAAGGGTTAATACCACCCGAAAAGGGCGGCTGCAGCCGCGGTTTGCGGGCGGTATTACCGCGGTGTCCCATTCATTTCAATGGGAAGGAGCGGTAAACACACCGCTCCACTCACCGCTCCAAAGATGCGGCTAGCAGGACTTTTTTTCGCGTCCTGTTAGCGCACCGCTCCAGTGTGAAAGCCCTCGGGCTTTCACATTGGAGAAAAGCAGCCGCTGTTTAGGCTCGGTTTGCAGGCTCTATTTTTAGCAAAATAGAGCCTGCAAACCGCCCCAGTGTGAAAGGGGCCTAAGTGTCGTATTGGAATTTGGAATCTATTGCTGTGAACCTACATTATGCGTTCAAAGGAGCTGTCCATGCAAGTGAAAGAGGCCATTGTAAGGCTTCACAAAAAAAACAAATCCATCAGAGCGATAGCAGCAACATTAAGAGTGGCCAAATCAACAGTTTAATACATGCTGAGGAAAGGAGAACGCACTGGTGAGCTCAGCAACATAAAAAAAGCCTGGATGTCCACGGAAGACAACAGTGGTGGATGATCGCAGGATCCTCTGTAAAGAAAAACAAATTCACAACATCCAGACAAGTGAAGGACACTCCCCAGGAGGTGGGCTTATCATTGTCAAAGTCTACGCTCAAGAGAAGACTTCACAAGAGCAAATACAGAGGGTTCACCACAAGGTGCAAACCATTCATAGGCCTGAAGAATAGAAACGCCAAAAAACATCTAAAAAAAAGTCAGACCAGTTCTGGAAAAGCATTCTTTTAGTGGATGGAACTAAGATTATTCTGTACCAGAATGACAGGAAGAAAAAAGTGTGGCGAAGGCTTGGAACAGCTTATGATCCAAAGCACACAACGTCATCTGTAAAACATGGTGGAGGCAGTGTGATGGCATGGGCATGCATGGCTTCCAGTGGCACTGGGTCATTGGTGTTTTTTGATGATGTGACAGAAGCAGCCGGATAAATTCTGCAGGGTTTAGGAGATATACTGTCAGCCCAGATTCAGCCAAATTCAGCAAAGTTGATTGTACAGCATTTCACAGTACAGATGGACAATGATCCAAAACACACTGCAAAAGCAACCCAGGAGCTTTTGAAGGAAAATAGGTGGAATATTCTGCAATGGCCGAGTCAATCACCTGATCTCAACCCAATTGAGCATGCATTTCACTTGCTGAAGGAAACGCTAAAGGCAGAAAGACCCACAAACAAAGAACAACTGAGGACAGCTGCAGTTAGGCCCCTTTCACACTGGGGCGTTTTTCATGCGGTTTAGCGCTAATAATAGCGCTGTTATACCGCATGAAAAAATCCTGCCCTGTGTCTTCAATGTGAAAGCCCGAAGGCTTTCACACTGAAGCGGTGCGCTAGCAGGACCGCTCCAAAAGTCCTGCTAGCCGCTTCTTTACAGCGGTAAAGGAGCGGTGTGTTTACCGCTCCTTTACCGCGGTCTCCCATTGAAATCAATGGGACAGCGCGGTAATACCGCCCGCAAACCGCGGCAATAGCCGCGGTTTGCGGGCGGTATTAACCCTTTTTCGGCCGCTAGCGGGGGTTAAATTAACCCCCCTAGCGACCGCATACCGCGGTAAGAACGACAGTATAGCAGCGCTGAAAATCGCGCTGCTATACCGCCACCGCTCCTGCCCGCCCCAGTGTGAAAGGGGTCTTAGAGCCTGGCAAAGCATCAAAAGGGAGGAAATCCAGTGTTTGGTAATGTCCATGGGTTCCAGACTTCAGGAAGTCATTGACAGTAAAGGATTCTCAACAAAATATTAAAAATGAACATTTTATTCATGAATATATTCATTTGTCCAATTACATTTGAGCCCCTGAAAATGGGGCAACTGTGTATAAAAACGGTTGTAGTTCCTAAAATTTGTATTTGATATTTATGTTTGACCCCTTGAAGCTAAAAGTCTGCACTTCAAATTCATTGATATCAATCAATATACACTTATTATAATTTATTTTTTACCAAAGACGCACTAAAAAAATGCATAGGTGTGAACCAGGCCGTAGGCCTGGTTCACACCTATGAATTTTTTTTGTGCTTTTTCAGTTTTGCAGAAACACACTATAGTCGATTTAAAATGCAAAATGCACCTGCAATATACAAACTGCACAGGGCCAGTGCTACCACTAGGCAAACTAGGCAGCTGCCTAGGGCGCACGGTCACTGGTGTTACTACTCTCTTCAGCAAGCAACTAAGTCTCAGCATCAGCAGGCAGTCACCACTCCGTTCGCACAAAGTGTCAGAGGCGCAGCGGCGGAGGACTGTGTCTATGTCCCGACTCCCAAATTAATGGAAGCAAGCAAACATTTATTGATGGGCACTGGTAGGCTGCATTGATGGGTGCTGGTAGGCTGCATTGATGGCCGCAGGTAGGCTGCATTGGTGGGCGCAGGTAGGCTGCATTGGTGGGCGCAGGTAGGCTGCATTGGTGGGCGCAGGTAGGCTGCATTGGTGGGCGCAGGTAGGCTGCATTGGTGGGCGCAGGTAGGCTGCATTGATGGGCGCTGGTGGGCTGCATTTGATGGGCGCTGGCGAGGCTGCATTTGATGGGCGCTGGCGAGGCTGCATTTGATGGGCGCTGGCGAGGCTGCATTTGATGGGCGCTGGCGAGGCTGCATTTGATGGGCGCTGGCGAGGCTGCATTTGATGGGGGTTTTATTAAAAAGTTGGGGTATACATGAGCAGGGCACAGGGGTGAAGTCAGGGGTGAAGCCTGGGGGGGGCGGCTAAATGAGAAAGTGGACAGATTTTGGAAATAGCAGCTTATCAGAAAGGGAACGGTAGCCATCAGAACATGCTTTCCAAACTGAATCCCCCATTACACCAACAGCAAAGGTTTCTATGAGCACCCAAGGAGACAAGGTTCTCTCTTTACCTGGCAGAAAATATTATTGCTATATTCTATATGAGAAGATCTGATATGTTTTATTGTTGCTATTGCTCCAGCCCATTCACAATACACTAGACTGCTTCCATTGTATGTTACACTTAACAGCGGAGCATGTCAGTGTCACTGCTCTCAGATAAAAATTACCAAACACTGATGACCTGCAAACAATCATTTTCTATGTTGGTATTGAGCTAAAAATTATATGTGGAGAAAAAAGCCAATATTTTGTTCTGTTTTTCTACAGGGAAACAAAGAAATCCTTGGCTTTGAGATAACTGAAGAGATTCATCGTGTGAATACTTGCAGGATCATGAGTCACAATTATCCTAGGAGCTATAGAAATACAGGAAGATTAAACTCAATAGAGGCAGTCGATAGGGGTTAAAAAAAAGCTTCTGCCACTCCTTTTAACTTACCTACACTTTATGCCGCGTACACACGACCGTTTTTCATGACGAGAAAAATTCCATTTTTTTATTTGGTCATTAAAAACGATCGTGTTTAGGCTCCAGAGCATTTTTCTCGATGAGAAAAATGGCCATTAAAAATTTAGAACATGCTCTATTTTTTCTCGTTGTTTTTCACGTCGTCGTTTTTCTCCTCGTGAAAATCGATCATGTGTACATGTTAATGACGGGGAAAAAATGCGCATGCTCAAAAGCAAGTTATGCGATGGGAGCACTCATTCTGGTAAAACTAGCGTTCAGAATGGAGATAGCACATTCGTCACGCTGTAACGGACTGAAGAGCACGAGGCTGAAAAGCGCAAATCGTCTCTCACCAACCTTTACTAACACGAGGGTGGCGCCATCAGAATGGAACTTCCCCTTTATAGTGCCGTCGTACGTGTTGTCGAACGTGTTGTACGTCACCGCACTTTGCTCGAGCATTTTTTTTCACGATATTGTGTAGGCAAGGCAGGCTTGAGAAGAATCACGTTGAGAAAAACGTCATTTTTTTCAATGACATTAAAAACGGCCATGTGTACGCGGCATTAGATTTGAGCTTTAGGTAAACTGGAGCCAGTTTTATGACCCAGTCACCCCTGCCAGACAACACTGTAAGGGCCTGAACTCCCTGAAACCTCTCTGCAGGCATTAACGTGATTGTAAAGTCTTGTTTTTTTCTATTAAAATAACAAACATATTATACTTACCTGCTCTGTGCAGTGGTTTTGCACATGGCAGCCCGGATCCTCCTCTTTTTGGGTCCCGGGCTGGAGCTTATGGCCCCTCCCTCCTTTTGAGTGCCCCTACAGCAAGCAGCTTGCTATGGGGGGCACCCGAGCCAAGCTGCAGCTCCGTGTATCCATTCAGACACGGAGCCGCGATTTGGCCCTGCCCACTCTCTCTCCTGAGTGGCTTACCGAGTTTGATTGACAGCAGCGGGAGCCAATGGCACCACTGCAGTGTCTCCAAATAGGAAGGAGAGTCCCCAATGGCCGAGGCACTCACGAACAACGCTGGATAGAGATGGGGCTCAAGTAAGCATTAAGGGGGCTTGGGGGAGCTGCTACACACAGAAGGCTTTTTATCTTAATGCATTGAATGCATTAAGATAAAAAAACGTCTGCCTTTACAACCACTTTAAGGCCTAGTCTAAAACCAGCCACTGCCTCTGTTGGGGAATAAATGACCAGCAGCATACTGATGAGATCATTTCTCTGTTCTCCCCTGTCTAAAATCATCTTTTGTGTACGATTGTCAGCATCATAGGAGGCTAATATCAAGAGTTTGATGTGAGATATGAGAACATTATTTTTAAAGGGTTAGTTCACCTTTACAAAAAAAAATGAAAAAGTGTACTAATACTGTACACCCTCTCTCTCCTCTCCCCCCAGTCCCCACTGTACTTGCCTCCGTGGGTGCGAAGCCGTCAGTGCCCCCGCAGCGGGTGCAACGGTTTGGGGATTTGAAATCTCAGCCCTTCTCTCTATTCTTTCTATAGCGCTTATGGGATGGATCAAAGTGATTCTCATGGGTCAGCGCTGGCACTCCGGTCTGTTCCAGAAGTGCTGCAGAAAGAAAAAGAAGAAGATTGAGTTTTTCATATACCCGGACCACTGCCCCAGTTGCATGTGCACTGACAGCTCAGCACCCACAGAGGCAAGTACAGCAGGGACTGGAGGGCTGGGAAAGGTTTATTGTGTTAGTCCACCTTTTAAAAGGAGAAGTCCAGCCTGAGCTCAATTGGCTGGGCTTTTCTTATGGGTCACAGGAGTGCAATTCGTTTTGCACTCCTGTGACCCGTTTTCGTCAGAAAGCGGTCTGAAGTTCGCGCTCTGCTGACATCACCAATATCAGTCCAGGCACCGCGTCATCCCACTGAGGGAGTCTGGATCCGCCAGGTGCCTGAACTGATGGCAGTTTCAGCCTCTTAGCGAGCCACAGAGGCTGAGACAGCTGCTCCCCGCCCCTTCACAGCTCAGTGCTCCAGTGAGCGTGGAGGAGCAGAGCGGAGAGTTGCTGATTGACAGGCAGCAGCTCTCTGCTCAGTGAGCTGAGAGAACCGAGCCATCGGTCTAAACTGCTAACCTGATTTCCTATGATTTCTCTGTCAATATCAACGGCTCAACTATCAACTTGTCCCCCCATGCCAAGGACCTAGGTGTAATCCTGGACTCTGAACTAACCTTTCGGCCCAACATCCTATCGCTATCCAAAATTTGCCGCCTCAACCTCCACATCATCTCCAAGATACACCCCTTCCCAACCAATATCACCACAAAACTTCTAATCCACTCCCTTGTCATCTCCCTCCTCATTGGCTTACCTCTAAATAGGCTATCCCCACTTCAGTCCATCATGAACGCTGCTGCCAGGGTCATCCACCTCACAAACCGCTCAGCGTCTGCTATACCCCTCTGCCAATCCCTCCATTGGCTTCCACTCAGCCAACAAATTAAATTCAAGATCCTAACTATAACTTACAAAGCCATCCACAACCTGGCCCCCAGCTACATCACTATCCTAGTCTCAAAATGCCAACCTAATCGTTCTCTTCGCTCCACCCAAGACCTATTGCTCTCAAACTCCCTTGTCACCTCATCCCATGCACCACCATCAGGACTTCTCCAGAGCTGCTCTGTTTTACCATTAGAGCTTAGAAGGCAGTCAGGCTTCTTCAAGGGAGTTGGACGCTAGGAGAGAAAGTGGAAGTGAACATAAGAAGCATCTGCTGCAAAATTTGAGGATGCATTGGCTATAGCTACAGAGATCAGTGAGGGCTTCTTTTAAAGCTTATTTACCACTTGCTAATAGTATGTAATTATTTTGGTCGGGTTGGTTGCACATTTGAATGACTGATTAATTGATTTTTTTTTTTTTTTTAAGGAAGAGAATTTAAAAAAAAAACAATACATATTCCAGTTATTTACTCCAAAATATAAATGTTAATGACTCCTTTATCCAAGAATAAAATATAAATGTGATTCTTATGTAAATAAAAGTTGTGAAAGTAGTAAGCCAAAACTCAAGGTTCACTTTTCAATTCAGATGAGTATCTTTTGATGTTACAGGTAATGTTATCATGACGCATCCGACTGCATAAAACCTTGAAGCATTAAAGTATTAAGCATTAAAGTATAACTAAAGTTTTTGATAGAGTGGAGAGGGATTAGAACCCGTCAGATTTGTATTGCTGTCACTGTCCTCTTAAGGAGATTTACCCTCTCTATTTGTCCTGTTTACCATTATCATTGAAAGTGAAAGTTAGAAAAAAAAAAATCCCAAATTTGGGGTTGTACCCCACAAAATAAATCTTACAATGGGGACACTAGTTCTGGCTACCTTGGGGTCCCCAAGGAATTCCCTTAATTTTCCCTGATTTCCTCTCACTTCCGGTTTGGCTATGGGACAGGAAGTGAAGGGAAATCTTCGCAATGGGACACAGATGGTAAAAAAAAAAATCTGACAGGGGTTATAACCCTCCCTTGCCCTATCTAAAATAAAAAATAATTTTTTTTGACTATAGTTCTACTTTAAGGTATGAATAAGCCAGATTTGTGCATATGGGAATTGGTGCAATGAAACTGTATTTACAGGCTTGCCATTGCAGAAATGCCAAATGTCATTAAAAATATGTCATGCTAAAGTAAATCCCTGTAAGTTAAGGGAATCTACTGGGGCCCCCAGGTCACGGGAACTAGTGTCCCTATTGGAAGATGTCCTCTCTATTACTTTTCTGGGGACAAACTTAAATTTTTCATGCTCATTCTGTTGACGCTCTATTATCCATGATACATGGAACCTTCAAATCTGTTAAAAGAGATATCTTGTGGCATTTTCTGACCGCAGCCAAGGCGGTAACCCCACGTCAACTGATGTACCTACACTGGGGGAATGGGCCATTGAACTGGATTCTATAAGAGACCTCAAACAACTGTTGGTGCAGGAGGCAGGACAGGAAGATCAGTTCTCTCCCACCTGGACCGCATGGTCCACGTTCAGAAAGTCTTCCGAATTTCTAACATGGGTCACAAGCGACACGGACTCTACATCCACACCTCCGAGAGGGAGTGTAGTCTTCTCCTTACTATGTTCCAACTTATTTTTCATATTTCACCTTAAACTGTAGTTTCCTCTTTCCCTGAAAACCCCCCTATGACCCTATTACACCCATGAAATAAGGCATCAATGAAACATATTATGCTACCTAATCCCTTCAGCATACATTTGTTATTATATTGCTACCAAAATGGCTTATGCAGCTCATCATTCTTGCATTGATACCTTATACCATATATATTCATTACTTTCTAACTATGTGTGCCAAATTGTGAATTGTATCCATTGAACCTCTCTATATTTCATGATACCTGACCGTTTTTTATACCTGTAACTTTAGTTGTTCCTTACTAAAAACTCAGATTGAACTAAAGACCGCTTTAGATAGGGAAAATTATTGAATGAGGGTTTACTACAACTTTAAGGGTTGGTTAAGGAGCAGTTATACTTGGGGTAAACCATTAAGGATGTTTACTTTAACGTGTATGTAAAGGCAGTTATTATAGTTTTGTAAAGAGTGGAGAAAATTTAGAATCTCCATTAGTTTTTTTTGCGGTCTGTGTCCCTGATTCACTTCTATTTGTCCCGGTGACCATTGCCACTGAGACAGAAGGTAATGGGAAATTCAAAACTTTAGAATTGTTGTCAGAACAAGGAAAATCATCTACTTGGAACATCTCTTCCAAAAAAAACTTCTTGGATGGGAATTCTGTTCTCATTTCCTGATGCTCCGGGACAGTAAGTAAAAGGAAACCATCCCAGTGGAACATGGAAAAAATTAATAAATAATAGAAAATAAAATAAAACCTAAAACTTGAAGAAAAGAGTTTGGACTTTACGGACAGGCAGCTATTGTATAATTTTGGAATAGCTTCTTTTGTATATGTATATTTTCACCTTTACTTTTTATACCGTTTTGTGACCTTGGAGGCCATTGCCAAACCAGATACTGTACTTAATGTAATTTCTCATTAGTAACCCAAAATTAAATTTAGCGCATAAACATGCTTGCCTTCAAAAAAAACTAAAAATATTACTTTTTATGAATGCCTGTATTGCTCAGTCTTCATTTTTACTAGTTGTATAAAAAAGGAGGTCAATCAGTCAAACACAAAGGAACAATGGGAGACACATCTGCATCGGGACTAAAAGCTTTTTAGGCTTTCAGGTCGACTACAAAGCAGTTCTGTAATGTAAAAAAAAATAAAGAAAGAAATGTATTATTAGCTTACTCTGTTGATTTTTAGGTTATAAAGAGACAACATCGTTATTTTACAGATCATGTAATGAGATAATATTTACAGCAGTCTGACAAATAGTGACAGTCGATAAACGGGGAGAGCAGGCTCGTAATGGGAAGAAATTGTGCCCAAGGCTGGTATACATTGATCGATATTTCCGTGTGATGGCTCAATTTCACTTCTTTAAGCCATAGAAGGCTACTTTGATAATCCAACACGATTCATTATAAAACACTGTTTACAAAGACATAAAAGGGGACAAAGAGCTGCAACCGAACCAGTTGCCCACAGCATCATTTTCAAGTTCGGCTTTTGTAGACAGCTGAAGAGTGAAATTAATTTGTCATGGAAAAAAAATCAAAAGCAATATACTGCTTGTACTGTATGATAAACAATAAGGTGCATGTAAATCCTTTATTTACTGCATGTTGGTCTGTTTAATATACAATTGGAAGCATTTTGTTATATATGTTTATTAAGTGCCAAAACACCCTGTTGATTTTGTCAGAAATTCACAGCTGCTGTGTCCTTCTCTCCACACTTCCTGTGTTATCACAATATGGATTACAAATAAAATTAACCCTTATGTTTTTGAGATCTGAGATTAGGAAGGGGTTAAGTAATTTAGCAAAAACCACTGGGCAGGGCTGCCACCACTCAGTCCAGTAAAAAAAAAAAAAAATCATCAGCCCATAACATGATTTTGAGGTGCATTTCTGGCAAATCAGCAAGAATTTTTCTGTACTTTCAGGGTCTTTAATCCTTTTACTGCCATCGTCGCATGTCTTATAGTGGTGGCAGCAGGTGGTTTTACACACACTCCTGACGGCCGAGTGTGTGTACGCTCCCCAAGCCAAGTACTTTCTGAGTGTTTTTTGCACCCCATGACACGACCACAATGCAAAAATGGGACGTCTTCTAAACAATATAAAGTTTTAGTGAAAGTAAAAAAAATTAAAAATAAAAATAAAGCTACACCCAAGCGCTTAAACCCTCCCAGGTATGAAAACACATGTTGCATATCATCGCGCGCGCTGGAGGGAGAACAATAATATTAGATCCATTATTCCCAGTTAACACTAACCCGATGACCTGTAGGGGCTTTTAAAAAATTGCCTATGGAAAATATAGGGCATCGATGTTCGTTGTCGTTTGCACACACAGATTTAAAGATTGATATGCTGGACATATACTTACACGCCACAAGCACATCTTTTAGAGTTTACCTAAACATTTTGTAATATATCACGTTTATGTGCCTTAAATTAACTTTAGTGTATTTTTTGCTGAAAAAGTATGCTCAATAAAGTGTTGCGTAAATGTCATGTGACAAAGAAAAAAAAAGTGTTGGGGTTTTAACAAATTTCCAGACTTAAAATTGTATTTTTCAAACATTTCTGAAAAAAAAAAATATGTAAAAACAGCTCTGGCAGCGAAAGAGTTAAAACTCTGGGAAATGGGTATGTATATTGTAGATATGTGTTCTGAGCATATATATATATATATATATATATATATATATATATATATATATATATATATTGTGACAGCAGGAAGGTAAAGTCACCTGGTTGCATCCAGGGGGGTAGATATATTTCTCCCAGATTCAGGCTTTATGCTGACTTATACAACTAGGGTGGAGAGTTGTATAAGCCCAGCTGAGGCTAGTAGGCTCATGGATGACTCATACCTCTAGGGAGAGTGTGGGGCGTCGTACAGACAGGGAGTTGATGAGACCAGCTGAACCTTGTCAGCTCATTTAGGCCTCTATAAGAAATCCCAGCTTCATTAGATGTTAGCTCATGCCTGGAACCAGACCTGTGTGGACTGTCTAGGGAGAGTGAACCCCTGTGCGGTGAGGCAAAGCCTGTGTGGCTATTTGTTTGGACTTTTACTAAACCAGGGACTTAGGGACTAGGACAGCACCAGGCTGATCCCAGTTGTTAGTTTAGGAAACCTGCATGTTTAGTCAGAGGTCAAACTGACCAGGATTTATTTTGTTTGTTTCTTTTTGGCTTTGCTGTGTTTTTGTCACTGTACATAGAGAAATAAACCGCACCTTTTGATTTTGAAAACCACAACCTCCGTCTGCTGGCCCTGTTTTTGTGTGGGGAGCCCAACCAGGGGGTCACACACACCCGCTACCGAGTTAACCCCCTCACAGTTGGTGGAGAACCAGTGGCAGTTTTTTTTAAGCCAGCATGGAGGAGATACTGAAACAGCTGGCTCTAGCAAATGCCAATCAACAGCAGACAAATGCAGGTTTGCAAAGGAGCCTTGCAGCCCAGCAGCAAGCTCATCAACAAGCCCAGCAGCAATCTGAGGCCCGCTTCATAGACCTGTTACAGAAGCAAGAGCAGAGACTACAACAAATGGAAGCAGTAATGCAGCAACGTCCGCAGACCAGTGAGGAAAGCCGTCCCACTAATACCGCGTCCTTTGGGGTGAGTCGTTTATTGACAAAAATGACTGGAGAGGATGATCCAGAGGTATTTTTGACCACATTTGAAAGGACTGCTGAAAGAGAAAAGTGGCCTGAGGAGCAGTGGGCTGGACTGGTGGCTCCTCTGTTAACTGGTGAATCGCAGAAGGCTTACTATGACCTAGAGCCTGACCAAGCAAAAGACTATGTGATGCTAAAAGCTGAAATATTGGCAAGGCTGGGTGTCACCCTGGCTGTCCGGGCTCAGCGTGTGCATAACTGGACTTTCCAGCTTGGAAAACCCCCCAGGTCTCAAATGTATGATCTCATTCACCTGAGCAGGAAGTGGCTACAGCCAGAGACTTTGTCCGCACCGGAGATTGTGGAACGTGTTGTGATGGATCGTTTCTTGAGAGCTCTTCCTACCGCCATTCAAAAGTGGGTAAGCCATGGAGACCCAGAAACGGCCGGTAAACTTGTGGATCGTGTAGAGAAATACTTGGCTACAGAGAACCTGACGGCCTCTTCCAGAGACACTCGGACTTTCCACCCTAAGACCAGACCATCCCCAGGGGCGGATAAGATGATTCCAAGGGGTAAGGGTGGAGAGAGTGAGAGGGTGGGAGCTCTACCCCAAGTTTGGCGAGAACAGCCTGGGAAATCAGCGGCTCAAGAGGCGGCAAGAAGGATCATTTGCTACCGCTGCCGGCAAGCGGGACATATTGCAGCAAATTGCCCGGTTTTGGAGGAACCCATGCAGTGTGACTTTCTGACGGGCAGACGTCAGTCGCTGTGTGCGACAGTCGCATGCACTGCCATTCGGGGAACTGAGAAACATTTATGCAAAATGTGTATTAATGGTAGAAATGTTGTGGTATTGCTGGATTCAGGTAGCCTTGTGACCCTGATAAAGGCTGAATTAGTTAAAACAGAGGTCTCTGGGAATAGCAAGGTAGCTGTTATTTGTGTGCATGGGGACACCCGAGAGTATCCAGTGACTACAGTGTGTTTCGAGACCCCCAAAGGTACCCTTTCTCATCCAGTGGGGTTAGTATCTCAATTACCGCATGATGCCATTGTGGGAAGGGATTTTCCGAAGTTCTGGGAACTGTGGGATGATCCTGAGCGCCCCACTGGTGCCCCTATGTACCAGGAATGTGATAGCCAGAACTCCTCTGAGAGTGGTGAGGACTCTCCAGAATTTCCCTTGTCAGTATTGGCAGGGGAGACTCAAGAAACTGGAGAGGAGCCCACCTCCTCAGACGAAAACCTACCGTCTGTGGAGTTTTCTGATCTGGAGGTTCACAGGGAAAATTTTGCCACAGAACAGTTAAAAGACCCCGCCCTAATAAAGGCACGGGAAAACGTAGTGGAAATAGATGGCGAGTTAGTGAACCCAGATAATACCTGCACTTACCCATACTTCAGCGTAGAGAAGGACCTACTGTATCGGGTGGCAAAAAGGGCAGAAGAAACCGTTGAGCAGCTGGTGGTGCCCAAACCTTACAGGAAGTTGGTGTTGGAGTTGGCCCATGGGCACATTCTTGGAGGTCATCTGGGGACAGAGAAAACCCGAGAGAGGGTATTACAGAGATTCTATTGGCCTGGGGTGATGAAGGACATAGAAAATTATTGTTCCTCCTGCCCCGTGTGTCAGAGGTCGGCCCCGATGCCACATTTCCGTAGCCCGCTGGTCCCTCTACCCATCATTGAGGTCCCGTTTGAGAGAATCGCAATGGATTTGGTAGGTCCTATAATCAAGTCCGCTAGGGGGCACCAGTACATATTGGTTATAATGGACTATGCCACCCGTTATCCAGAAGCGATCCCTCTCAGAAATACCTCGGCCAAAACCATAGCCAAAGAGCTATCTCTTGTTTTTAGCCGGGTGGGTATTTGTAAAGAACTGCTTACGGACCAAGGTACACCCTTTATGTCCCGGGTTATGAAAGAGCTGTGTAAATTGTTCAAAGTGACGCAATTGCGTACATCTGTGTATCACCCCCAAACCGATGGGCTGGTTGAAAGATTCAACAAAACCCTAAAACAAATGTTGAAGAAAGTGGTGGATAGAGATGGAAAGGATTGGGACTGTCTACTTCCTTATTTGATGTTTGCTATTAGGGAGGTGCCCCAATCCTCTACGGGATTCTCCCCCTTTGAGTTACTGTATGGGAGACACCCAAGAGGGCTGTTGGATATTGCCAAGGAAACTTGGGAAAGTGAGAGTTCTCCCCACAGGAGTGTGATTGAGCATGTCGCCCTGATGCAAGATCGAATTGCACAGGTAATGCCCATCGTGAAGGAACATTTGGCCCAAGCGCAGTTGGCACAGCAGAGAGTGTACAACCGTGGAGCAAAGACCCGTACCTTTTCCCCGGGGGATAGGATATTGGTACTTGTCCCTACGGTTGAAAGTAAATTCCTTGCCAAATGGCAAGGCCCCTACGAGATAATGGAAAAAGTGAGCGAAGTGAATTACAAGGTCAGACAACCAGGAAGGCGAAAGCCCGAACAGATATATCACGTTAATCTGTTGAAAGCCTGGAGGGATAGAGAGTCCCTAGTCGCAGAAACTTGGTCACCAGCTCAAACTGGTTGCGTGATTCCGGAGGTTGGAATAGCAGCCACCTTGTCACAACCCCAACAACAGGAGGTTAAGGAGTTTGTGCTTCGCAACAAGGAGGTGTTCTCTGAGCTGCCGGGACAAACATCTGGGATAGAGCATGATATTATTACCCCGCCCGGTGAAAGGGTGAAGTTAAAACCCTATCGGATCCCAGAGGCCCGACGGGAGGCAATACGGGAGGAAGTACAGAAAATGCTGAACTTAGGGGTGATAGAGGAGTCCCAAAGTGATTGGTCTAGTCCCATTGTGTTGGTGCCTAAACCGGATGGGAGCTGGCGATTTTGTAACGATTTTCGTCAGTTGAACAAAGTTACAAAATTTGACACCTACCCCATGCCACGTATAGATGAGTTGATCGACCGGCTGGGAACAGCCCGATACATGACGACTCTTGACCTCACAAAAGGGTATTGGCAAATTCCCCTGGCCAAGTCGGCCAAAGAGAAAACCGCATTTGTAACCCCAGACGGGGCGTTCCAATATAAGAGAATGCCGTTCGGGTTACAGAATGCGCCGGCCACATTCCAGCGGAAAATGGACCAGATGCTGAGGCCCCATCGGAAGTATGCTGCGGCTTACCTGGATGACGTAATTGTCCATAGCACAGATTGGGCCTCACATCTGCCAAAAGTGCAAGCAGTCCTGGACTCTGTTCGGGAAGCGGGGTTTACGGCTAACCCCAAGAAGTGTACCATTGGGCAGGAGGAGGCCAAATATCTTGGGTACACCATTGGCAGGGGAGTAATAAAACCCCAACTCAACAAAGTCGAGGCCATCCAGAGTTGGCCACGTCCCAACAGCAAGAAGCAGGTACGAGCCTTTCTGGGAATCGCGGGTTATTATCGGCGCTTCATTCCCCACTTTGCTTCTAAGGCTGTGCCCCTAACCAACCTGACGAAAGGGAAAGGGTCGGTCATGATTAAATGGACCCCCGAGGCTGAGGCAGCATTCCAATTCTTGAAACAAGCCTTATGTAGCCAGCCAGTGTTGTACTCACCCGACTTCTCTAAAGACTTTGTCGTACAAAGTGATGCGTCAGATGTGGGGTTAGGAGCAGTATTGTCCCAGGTCTGGAACGGGGAAGAGCACCCAGTCATTTACCTCAGCAGGAAGTTGAAGTCCCATGAGGTAAATTACGCCACGGTTGAAAAGGAGTGTTTAGCGGTGAAGTGGGCTCTAGATTCCCTTCGGTACTATCTGCTAGGTAGGCACTTTGACATGGTTACGGATCACGCTCCGTTAAAGTGGATGGCTCAAAACAAGGAAACAAATAGAAGAGTGAATAGGTGGTTCCTGGCCCTCCAGGAATTCAACTTCACAGTAAAGCATCGCCCTGGCGTTCAAATGGGGAATGTGGATGCTTTGTCTCGAGTACATGAATGCCTGATTGCTGGTGTTCCAACCCCGAGGTTAAAACAAGAGGGGGGGGTATGTGACAGCAGGAAGGTAAAGTCACCTGGTTGCATCCAGGGGGGTAGATATATTTCTCCCAGATTCAGGCTTTATGCTGACTTATACAACTAGGGTGGAGAGTTGTATAAGCCCAGCTGAGGCTAGTAGGCTCATGGATGACTCATACCTCTAGGGAGAGTGTGGGGCGTCGTACAGACAGGGAGTTGATGAGACCAGCTGAACCTTGTCAGCTCATTTAGGCCTCTATAAGAAATCCCAGCTTCATTAGATGTTAGCTCATGCCTGGAACCAGACCTGTGTGGACTGTCTAGGGAGAGTGAACCCCTGTGCGGTGAGGCAAAGCCTGTGTGGCTATTTGTTTGGACTTTTACTAAACCAGGGACTTAGGGACTAGGACAGCACCAGGCTGATCCCAGTTGTTAGTTTAGGAAACCTGCATGTTTAGTCAGAGGTCAAACTGACCAGGATTTATTTTGTTTGTTTCTTTTTGGCTTTGCTGTGTTTTTGTCACTGTACATAGAGAAATAAACCGCACCTTTTGATTTTGAAAACCACAACCTCCGTCTGCTGGCCCTGTTTTTGTGTGGGGAGCCCAACCAGGGGGTCACACACACCCGCTACCGAGTTAACCCCCTCACAATATATATACACATACACAGTGTGTGTGTGTATATATAAATATATATATATATATATATATATATATGAAACTTGTAGGGCGGAGTGACATGTTGACGTCATTGCGTACCTCAGTTTCCCGGAAGCGTGAGTTGCTTTCTCTGTTCTAGCGCTTTATTTCTACATTAATGTAAGTGTGGTGCTACAATTTTAATAAATTATCATTAATACTTTACACTATGTGAAGCATCTTCTATTTTTGGGTAGGATACCATGGAGAGTGTGGTTGGATGACCTTTACCTTGTCCAAGTGGACCCTGCAGTAACATCTTTGAGAGGCCCTGGCTGGGTATTTAGCCAAAAGCGCTTTTGACCTTTCTTGATTGAAGGTCCATTTTAGCCAGTAAGCAGGCAATTTTACCATTCCAAGGTGGCGGTGTCTTCTGCAGACTTTGCACATGGTGATGGATGGGGACTACATGTATTCCAATCTGGGTCACATATGAGGAGGACTTCACCTCTAATAATTAACTCTTACAGAATCCCTTTGGATGCTATACTTGGACTCATTTGTAGCATGTGTTATATAATTTTCACTATGTTTTTGCACTAACAATTGCTAACTGTCAGCGCGACTTTTTGTATACAGTATGTTTTATATAAAATTACTTATGCACTATACTGTATGCTGAATTTTCCTTATTTCCCCAATAAACAAGCCACAACCATCACACTCATACACTGCAAACAAATCATAAATATAAAAGAAAACGGTGCGCTTGTTCCACAATGAAATAATGTGTATCAAAAAAATACACATTTGATATACATTATTTAATTGTGGAACAAGCACACCATTTATTTGTATATTTATCTTTTTGTATATCACATTTAGGAACATTCAGCAACAAGCGGGCAGATGACATCATGATCTTCACCACAGCCAATAAGGGATTACCTTGTATTCATTAAAAAAAAATACAAGGCTGTTCCTGAATCGTCAGAGATGGCATACAAGCAACATTCTCAGTTTCTGGCAGCAGAGGGGAAGAAGGAAGGCAACAGCACTTACTGTATGTAGCACAAATTACTACAGCCTGTTAAAGCATCCCTAGCACCCAGACTTTTCTGCCATGCAGAGAATTACTTTGACCCAAGCTGGACCAAACAAACTATTTATTTTTTGTAAATTATACAAAAACATGCACCATAAAAATACAAAGGTGCAAAAAATAACATTTGTAAGCAAACCGGCACAGTTATAGCCGGCCACGCAGGGCCCTAAGAATACCCATAATATGACCTAACATAGAACTCTATTCCCCCCTCCCCATATCCCGGCTTGGCAGTCAGACATGAAGTCAGGAAGCTATTGTCTATAGACATCATAGCACAATAGAGGTAGAGGGCAGGGTAACTAACCGGATTGCTTTGCTTTTCCTATCATGCATGGTCGTTAAAAGTAGAACTTAAGCCGTGTACACACGATAGGTTTTACCGATGAAAACAGTCCGATGGACTGTTTTCATCGGACAAACCGATCGTGTATGGGCCCCATCGGTCTTTTTTCCATCGGTGTTTAAAAATAGAACACGTTTTAAATTTATCCGATGGTTAAAAAACCGATAGCAAATTACTATCGTCTGTGGGGAACTCCATGGGATAAAAAACCCACGCATGCTCAGAATCAAGTCGACGCATGCTCAGAAGCATTGAACTTCATTTTTCTCGGCTCATCGGAGTGTTTTACGTCACCGCGTTTGAAGCGGATGGTTTTTTGACTGATGGTGTGTGGGCAAGACTGATGGAAGACAGTTTCATCGGATTTCAGATGGAAAAAACCATCGGATTAGAATCCATAGGATATCCGATCGTGTGTACAGGGCTTAAGAGTCATAAAATGCCATCAATATAATAGGAGAATCTCTAGGTGTCTAAGAACTCCAAACATGCCAGTCTAGCCATTAGTAAGGCCGCCCATTCAGAAAGCACTGGGAAATCCAAACTTTTATGAGTTGATCCCACAAGAACTTGCTACCAAAGGAAGGCCTACTGTAGCCCCCAGTGGAGAGCCATGTCAGAATTCTTAGGTGGCAGTGGTGGTAGAAGATGAGCCAAAACTATTTCAACTGAAAGGAAACTTGGAGTTATGGATTCAGCAAAAGAAGCAAGAACCTAGGACAGATGTAGTCCCCAGTAGAGTCATCGAGGGATGAAAAAATAAAAAGCCATAGGCGATTCAATGCAATAAAACATTCTCTGATTGACTTAATGGTCAACTTAAGAAGCATAGCCATAGCATTCAAAAGAATTGCCTGGGACCTATATAGAGAGTAATTGAAAGAGGAAAAAGGGAAGCACGGGGGCCAAAAACATCAGTTTTCAAAGCAGGCTAAATATGAAAGATGCCACGCAACAGTTCTCAAAAACGTAAAGCTTTGTAAGCATTCAATGCCCTCTTCTAACCACTTGCTGGAATGAAAAAAAAAACCCTACTTAAATGCCCCTTTTACGCACCTAAATTTGTCATGTGACATATGACATTCAGGTCCTTTTCTGGTACCCCTGTCACCACCTGTGTGACATGGACACTCCATAACTGCTGATCAAGAAGAGAGTCAGGGACCGGCCAACATGGTTGCAACTGCAGCACCAAATAACCTGTTACCCCACACTAGGAAGGTAGACTTATGCGAGTATAAAACAATCCACAAGGTATTTAAAAATAAAAATAAAAAGTAATAATGGGTTAGCTGGGAACAGGAAGGAGGCGTGTTCATTTTTGCCCAGGGATGAGCTTTAAAAATAAAATAAAAATAAGTATTTGTGCATTTTGAACATGTATAATATCTCACCAAACACACATACGCAGTTTACCCCTTACAAAAAAAAGTTCATTTTGTTCCTCTTAAGTTTTCCTCATTACTAGTGCACAATTGAGGGTTTAAACCTCGTTGGTGAATCACCAGCTATTTGGTGTAATTAACACAAAGGTCTTCAGAACCCAGTGACTGTAAATAATTGCTCCTCTCTTTTCTTTACTGAGTAATTTGAGGCCCAACCTAAGGATTTTAAGCTGACTGGACAAACATAAAGGACGTCAGGAATGGTGACCGCTGACAGACTATTCGAGGCACACGGAAAGGCTTCAGGCTTGATTGCCTCTCACCCTCTCATTGGTAAGATCAGCTATCAGCGAGACACAGTGTAAGTCAGCATAATTCATTGAGCCTGCTATGACCTTAAAATCATTGCTCCTGGGGCTTGTTCATCCACCAATTAGTTTATATACTCTCTGCAAATCTATTGCTCAGTAAATGCACTGGGCTCTCATTCCACAGTGTTGATGAAGTGTGTGTGATGGCTTACTCTTCACAACTTGACCCTTCATGCTGATCCATCTGGAACTTAAGTATTTCTGCTGTTTGAGCATATCCTTTTGTTATGTTTACAAATGTGGCTGTTTTATTAGCAGATATTTTGATAGCAACACCATTTGTTGCTTTGATCTATATCATTTTTCAGTTTGGTTAAAACCATTTGGGAAATCTATTGCAAACTCAACATCTGTGGAATAATTAGGACATATATAAATACTGTATACAGTATAAGACTGACTGTCACTTTAATGTTGATGTTAGCTTAGTTTAAAGCCTAAGTTTATTGAAAACACAAAAAAAAATCAACACAAGGGACAGAACTTACACTCGATGCACTGTGTCCCTTGTGCTGCTGTCACCTCCTCCGATTCCCCCCACCACTGCCGCAGCTGCACTGGAGGTTAAAGAGATTCTTCATATTATAAGATAAAATTAAAAGTCAGCAGGTACAAATCCTGTAGCGGTTTACTTTTAATATAGAGACACTTACCTGTCCAGGGATCCAGTGCCGTCCTCTCCCGAGTCGGTTCTTCACCAGTCTTTGGGTCCTTGGCACCGGCATATTTAGTGTGGGAAGCCGACTGTGACTCCTTGCAGCTTCACAGCTGGCTTCCCACTGCGCTTGTGCGTTATGAATGGTCTCGCAGCTTCTTGGGACCTGTGACGTGTCCCAAAAGGTTGTGGACAGGGAGGGGGGGGAACAACTTCCGGTGGAACTGCCTGGTGATTCCAGTGTAAGTGGGAGAGAATACCTGCCAAAAGTAGGTACTCGCTGCCCCCCCCTCCAATATTGTTAGAGGAGGGGGTTCTTAAAAGTGGAATTTTACATTTAGGGTGAGGTTCTGCTTTAATGGCGCCAATGCAGCTGTCATGGGCACTTATTAACCACTTAAGGACCGCCGCACGACGATGTACATCGACAGAATGGCACGGCTGGGCACAAGGGCGTACAGGTACGTCCCCTTTAAGATCCCAGCCATGGGTCGCACTCGCGACCTGGTCCTGAGCTCCGTGACCGCGCCCGCAGTATCCGATCGCCGCCGGTGTCCCGCGATCGGGTCACAGAGCTGAAGAACGGGCAGAGGTAAGTGTAAACAAACCTTTCCCCGTTCTTCCTAGTGGCAGTGGTCTGTTCCCTGTCATCGGGAACGATGATCAGTGACGTGTCACGCCAGGCCACGCCCCCACACAGTAAGAATCACTCATTAGGTCACACTTAACCCCTTCAGCGCCCCCTTCAGGTTAACCCCTTCACTGCCAGTGTAATTTTTACAGTAATCAGTGCATATTTATAGCACCGATCACTGTAAAAATTACAATGGTCCCAAAATGGTGTCAAAAGTGTCCGATGTGTCTGCCATAATGTCGCAGTCACGATAAAAAATCGCTGATCGCCGCCATTACTAGTAAAAAAAAATTATAAAAATGCCATTAAACTATCCCCTATTTTGTAGACGCTATAACTTTTGCACAAACCAATCAATAAACGCTTATTGTGATTTTTTTTTACCAAAAATATGTAGAAGAATATGTATCGGCCTAAACTGAGGAAAAATAATGTTTTTTATATATTTTTTGGGGATATTTATTATAGCAAAAAGTAAAAAATATTATTATTTTTTTTCAAAATTGTCGCTCTATTTTTGTTTAAAGCGCAAAAAATAAAAACCACAGAGGTGATCAAATACCACCAAAAGAATATTTGTGGGAAAAAAAGGACGCCAATTTTGTTTGGAAGCCACGTCGCACGACCGCGCAATTGTCAGTTAAAGCGACGCAGTGCCGAATCGCAAAAAGTGGCCCGGTTATTTGGTTACAAAATGGTCCGGGGCTTAAGTGGTTAAGAGTGCCCAACTATGCTCACCCTTTTTGTTCACATCCTCCATTCGAAGAGACCGCAGCTACAGTATAGATTCTATGAGTGAAAAAGGATCTATGGATGAAGGACAGGTGGATGAATTAAAGGTCCACCTCCTCCATTCATAGATCCTGTTTCATTCATAGAAGCTGTAGCAATGGCTTATAAGAATATCGGAGCTTGGCGGAATCGGCGGGTATTGCCAGGCACTTTTGATAAGTTCTTATCACAGCGCACTGTGAGATTACAGAGTCAGGGATGGGGGTGGGGAAACGGCAGAGGATTCTACTAAAGGAGACAGCAGTACAAGGGATCCATGGCATCGATCGTAAGTAGTGCTGAGCTCAAGCGTTTGAAGGCATTCCCCACCCTGCAGCCGCACATATGCAATAGGCTTGTTTATGCATGGCTCCAGGATGGGGAATGCCTCTGCTGCTTATGTTTGGCTGTCAGCTTTGACAGCTTCCCGGTGAGAGAGCTCAGGCAGATTTGGACCTGAGTCTGAACAGGCATGCGCTCATCACTAATCGTAAGTAATACCCCTTGGACTAATTTTGTGTTTTTTTTCCAGATGCATCATGCTTTATCTGTAGCTAAAACCATTATTCTGGAGTTAAGAGTAGGGAAGGATTAGAACCCCTCTGAAGTTTTTATTGCTGTCTGTGTCCCTGGTGGGTAGATTATCCCCCTCTATTTGTGATAGTGACTGCTGCCACCCAAACAGAAAGCGATGGGAAATCCAAACTTTTACAATATTCACCAGAACAATAGGTGAGGGGAAATCTTTAAATGGGGTCACTTGCTGATGTAACAACAGTCTAAGAAGATAATACCCCTTCATTTTGGAGAGATTATCTCCATTCCTTTTGTATCTCTAGGATGGGAAGTGCAGAGAAATCTCGCCCTGCTGACACAGACAGAGAAACAGAAAGGGGTTTTACCCTTTCCTTCCTGGCAGACCCCTGTGGCATGTCTGTGCACGAGCAACATCTCACAAATAGCTTCTGGGATGCTACATCACAAATTCAAAGAGCCCGTTTTCGAGATGTTGCACATGTGGAGACATGCTGGTGGGGTGTCTTCTAGAATACTGGCAGAGACCCGTGGCACATATGTGCATGCGGGCAGGCTGTGATGTCATCTTGACCTAGGCCAGGATTTATGAAGTAAAGAAAAAAAAAAAAAGTTTTTACTTTTTACATTCTTTTTTTTTTTTTTTGTGATAATGTGTAAGAGGGAGAGGGAAGGAGACAGCAGGGAGAACCTTACAAAACTGAGCGACGTTCAGCCTTAAGCCTCGTACACACGGCCGAGATTCTCGTCAGGAAAAAAACGTTGTTTTTCCTGACGAGAATCTTGACAAGAAACTTGTCCCGGCCGAGTGTACACACGTACGATTCAAAAGAACCGCCGTTCTTTTGAATGGCACGAACGCGGTGACGTCATCGACTACGACGAGCGTGCGCTCGTCACATTCGATGCCATCGCCGCCATCTTGCTACACCCTATGCCTAGGAAGCTACCGCGCATGCGTCTAAGTCATTTCGAGCATGCGTGGGTTTCCACGGCGACAGGTAAGTGTACACACGCTCAAGTTTCTCATCGAGAAACAGGCCGACGAGATTCTCGACGAGAAAAAAGACCGCAGGTCGTCAGTTTTCTCGTCGGGGAATCTGGGCAGTTTTCTTGACGAGAAAACTGAAACCCGCGTACACACAGCTGTTTTTTGTCGGCAAGAAAGCTCTCCCGGCAGTTTTCTTGTCGTTTTTTGCAGAGGAAACCGGTCGTGTGTACGCGGCCTCAAACGCTTCACGCCGACTGTATGCCCACTGGAATGGGCTTTTTAACGTGGGGCCGCATATTTTCGTATCTCCCTTTTGTGCTGGGAACGTGCCGGTCTAACGATACATTGTATCTTTCTCTGTTCCTGCAGAGAAAGAAAAAAATAAAGTGTGTGTAGAAAAATTATAATAATAATAATAATAATGATAATTAAAAAATAAATAAAAAAGATACCTAGATCAATGTTTGATCTAGGGCAGCCCCAGGGTTAGTGTTTGGGTCAAGGTATTTTTTGGACAGGATTTTATTTTATTTTTTAAATTGGTATAAGTGTCAGTTAGTGGCTGTGTGTTTTAGGTAGGATTAAAAAAAAAAAGCAAAATGCGCATTATTATTCTGGGCTGTACTACCGGTACAAACAACAACTAACATATGCATATGTGGTATTGCTGCGATCGTCAGGAGCAGGGAATTTGGGGGTTTTTCTTTGGTGGTAGGTTATGGTAGTAGAAAAAATATACAGTACCTCCTGGGAATAACGGATAACATACCTACTAACACACACGCTAAGCTGTTTATTTTTTCTCCTGCATATTACGCCAGAAAAACGATACTAGTTTACTGGAAGGCACCTGAGGGTCTAGGGTCCCCACTTGGAGAACGATGGTGAATGCCATTCTCCCATTGTACAAGCTAACCTATATGGGCCGTAATTGTCCCAAAAAGTTCCAGAAAATATGGTCAGCCTGGATAGAAGCCAGACGTCTTACAGTGTAATTTAGGTAGGGGCCTCCTCCTGTCTCCCCCCCCCTGTTCCCCTTCCCTCCCTGGATACAGCTCCCCTGTCTTCCCCCTCCCCCACACCCCATCTCTGGTCCCCTTGGACCCACTACTAGAATCTCTTCTCCTGCAGAATATGGTAGTCTTCTGTGAAATGCTGACGCTAACTCTGGTTCTCGCATGAGGACTAGAGTGCCTCTATAATAAAGGATTCCTGCCAATTGATTCTTTCAGGATGCTGTTGTCCATGTACTCTAACCAAGTCACGTTCTGTGAAACGCATTGCTTTTTTTGTATTATCTTATGTCATTCACATGTAAACTGATGTTTTATTTCAATAAACATTCCTTCTGTTAAAAAAAATTAAAAATATACAGTAAAAATGTAAAAAAAAAAATATTTTTTACTATTTGGGGCCAGTTTTTCATAGATAATAATAATTAAAAAATAAAATAAAAATCAAGGTATATCTTTTACCATTTACCAACGAATGAAAGCCCAATTTGTCCTGAAAAGAACAAGGTATGATCCACCTGGATGCACAAATTAGTTGTGATGATATGTACAGTTTTACTAACACATGTCAAAGTTGTAAAATTGGGCTTAGGCATTAGGATTTGTTTTACCCTTGAAGGGGTTAAAGTGGTTCTAAAGGCATTACCTTAATGCATTCTCTGCAAAAAACCTTCTGTGATCAACCCCCAACCCTCCCTTATACATACCGGAGCATGATCTCGATCCAGTGCTGTGTACGAGACCAGCAGCTCTCTCCCTCCTCCAAATAGCCTATGAGAAGGAAGCAGGGGGGGGTTGGCAGGGAAGAGTCACGCTCGGGTGGGTCAATGGACACGTAGAGCTCGGATCTTAATTGAGCACGCATGAGTTCCCCCATAATAAGCGGCTTGCTATGGGGGCACTCAGAAGGGGGGAGGAGCCAGAAGCACCAGCGGGGGATCACAGAAGAGGAGTATTGTGGCTGCTCTGTGCAAAACCATTGCACAGAACAGGCAAGTATACCATGCTTGTTATTTAAAAATATACGTATATATTGTGAGGGGGTTAGCTCGGCAGCGGGTGTGTGTGACCCCCGGGATGGGCTCCCCACACAAAAACAGGCCCAGCAAACGGAGGTTGTGGTTTTCAAAATCAAAAAAAAAAAGGTGCGGTTTATTTTCTATTTACAGTGACAAAACACAGCAAAGCCAAAAGAAACATAAACAAAATAAATCCTGGTCAACTTGACCTCTGACTAAACATACAGGTTTCCTAACTAACAACTGGGATCAGCCTAGTGCTGTCCTAGTCCCTAAGTCCCTGGTTTTAAATGTCCAAGCAAATAGCCACACAGGCTTTGTCTCACCGCACAGGGGTTCACTCTCCCTAGATAGTCCACACAGGTCTGGGTCCAGGCATGAGCTAACATCTAATGAAGCTGGGAGTTCTTATAGAGGCCTAAATGAGCTGACAAGCTTCAGCTGGTCTCATCAACTCCCTGTCTGCACGACGCCCCACACTCTCCCTAGAGGTATGAGTCATCCATGAGCCCACTAGCCTTAGCTGGGCTTATACAACTCTCCACCTAGTTGTATAAGTCGGCGTAAAGCCTGAATCTGGGCGAAATATATCTACCCCCCTGGATGCAACCAGGTGACTTTACCTTCCTGCTGTCACATACCCCCCCCTCTTGTTTTAACCTCGGGGTTGGAACACCAGCAATCAGGCATTCATGTACTCGAGACAAAGCATCCACATTCCCCATTTGAACGCCAGATGCTTTACTGTGAAGTTGAATTCCTGGAGGGCCAGGAACCACCTATTCACTCTTCTATTTGTTTCCTTGTTTTGAGCCATCCACTTTAACGGAGCGTGATCCGTAACCATGTCAAAGTGCCTACCTAGCAGGTAGTACCGAAGGGAATCTAGAGCCCACTTCACCGCTAAACACTCCTTTTCAACGGTGGCGTAATTTACCTCATGGGACTTCAACTTCCTGCTGAGGTAAATGACTGGGTGCTCTTCCCCGTTCCAGACCTGGGACAATACTGCTCCTAACCCCACATCTGACGCATCACTTTGTACGACAAAGTCTTTAGAGAAGTCGGGTGAGTACAACACTGGCTGGCTACATAAGGCTTGTTTCAAGAATTGGAATGCTGCCTCAGCCTCGGGGGTCCATTTAATCATGACCGACCCTTTCCCCTTCGTTAGGTTGGTTAGGGGCACAGCCTTAGAAGCAAAGTGGGGAATGAATCGCCGATAATACCCAGCGATTCCCAGAAAGGCTCGTACCTGCTTCTTGCTGTTGGGACGTGGCCAACTCTGGATGGCCTCGACTTTGTTGAGTTGGGGTTTTATTACTCCCCTCCCAATGGTGTACCCAAGATATTTGGCCTCCTCCTGCCCAATGGTACACTTCTTGGGGTTAGCCGTAAACCCCGCTTCCCGAACAGAGTCCAGGACTGCTTGCACTTTTGGCAGATGTGAGGCCCAATCTGTGCTATGGACAATTACGTCATCCAGGTAAGCCGCAGCATACTTCCGATGGGGCCTCAGCATCTGGTCCATTTTCCGCTGGAATGTGGCCGGCGCATTCTGTAACCCGAACGGCATTCTTTTATATTGGAACGCCCCGTCTGGGGTTACAAATGCGGTTTTCTCTTTGGCCAATTTGGCCAGGGGGATTTGCCAATACCCTTTTGTGAGGTCAAGAGTCGTCATGTATCGGGCTGTTCCCAGCCGGTCGATCAACTCATCTATACGTGGCATGGGGTAGGTGTCAAATTTTGTAACTTTGTTCAACTGACGAAAATCGTTACAAAATCGCCAGCTCCCATCCGGTTTAGGCACCAACACAATGGGACTAGACCAATCACTTTGGGACTCCTCTATCACCCCTAAGTTCAGCATTTTCTGTACTTCCTCCCGTATTGCCTCCCGTCGGGCCTCTGGGATCCGATAGGGTTTTAACTTCACCCTTTCACCGGGCGGGGTAATGATGTCATGCTCTACCCCAAATGTTTGTCCCGGCAGCTCAGAGAATACCTCCTTGTTGCGAAGCACAAACTCCTTAACCTCCTGTTGTTGGGGTTGTGACAAGGTTGCTGCTATTCCAACCTCAGGAATCACGCAACCAGTTTGAGCTGGTGACCAAGTGTCTGCGACTAGGGACTCTCTATCCCTCCAGGCTTTCAACAGATTAACGTGATAGATCTGTTCGGGCTTTCGCCTTCCTGGTTGTCTGACCTTGTAATTCACTTCGCTCACTTTTTCCATTATCTCGTAGGGGCCTTGCCATTTGGCAAGGAATTTACTTTCAACCGTAGGGACAAGTACCAGTATCCTATCCCCCGGGGAAAAGGTACGGGTCTTGGCTCCACGGTTGTACACTCTCTGCTGTGCTAACTGCGCTTGGGCCAAATGTTCCTTCACGATGGGCATTACCTGTGCAATTCGGTCTTGCATCAGGGCGACATGCTCAATCACACTCCTGTGGGGAGAACTCTCACTTTCCCAAGTTTCCTTGGCAATATCCAACAGCCCTCCTGGGTGTCTCCCATACAGTAACTCAAAGGGGGAGAATCCCGTAGAGGATTGGGGCACCTCCCTAATAGCAAACATCAGATAAGGAAGTAGACAGTCCCAATCCTTTCCATCTCTATCCACCACTTTCTTCAACATTTGTTTTAGGGTTTTGTTGAATCTTTCAACCAGCCCATCGGTTTGGGGGTGATACACAGATGTACGTGATTGCGTCACTTTGAACAATTTACACAGCTCCTTCATAACCCGGGACATAAAGGGTGTACCTTGGTCCGTAAGCAGTTCTTTACAAATACCCACCCGGCTAAACACAAGAGATAGCTCTTTGGCTATGGTTTTGGCCGAGGTATTTCGGAGAGGGATCGCTTCTGGATAACGGGTGGCATAGTCCATTATAACTAATATGTACTGGTGCCCCCTAGCGGACTTGATTATAGGACCTACCAAATCCATGGCAATCCTCTCAAACGGGACCTCAATGATGGGTAGAGGGACCAGCGGGCTACGGAAATGTGGCATCGGGGCCGACCTCTGACACACAGGGCAGGAGGAACAATAATTTTCTATGTCCTTCATCACCCCCGGCCAATAGAATCTCTGTAATACCCTCTCTCGGGTTTTCTCTGTCCCCAGATGACCTCCAAGAATGTGCCCATGGGCCAACTCCAACACCAACTTCCTGTAAGGTTTGGGCACCACAAGCTGCTCAACGGTTTCTTCTGCCCTTTTTGCCACCCGATACAGTAGGTCCTTCTCTACGCTGAAGTATGGGTAAGTGCAGGTATTATCTGGGTTCACTAACTCGCCATCTATTTTCACTACGTTTTCCCGTGCCTTTATTAGGGCGGGGTCTTTCAACTGTTCTGTGGCAAAGTTTTCCCTGTGAACCTCAAGATCAGAAAACTCCACAGACGGTAGGTTTTCGTCTGAGGAGGTGGGCTCCTCTCCAGTTTCTTGAGTCTCCCCTGCCAATACTGATAAGGGAAATTCCGGAGAGTCCTCACCACTCTCAGGGGAGTTCTGGCTATCACATTCCTGGTACATAGGGGCACCAGTGGGGGGCTCAGGATCATCCCACAGTTCCCAGAACTTCGGAAAATCCCTTCCCACAATGGCGTCATACGGTAACTGAGATACTAAGCCCACTGGATGAGAGAGGGTACCTTTGGGGGTCTCGAAACACACTGTAGTCACTGGATACTCTCGGGTGTCCCCATGCACACAAATAACAGCTACCTTGCTATTCCCAGAGACCTCTGTTTTAACTAACTCAGCCTTTATCAGGGTCACAAGGCTACCTGAATCCAGCAATACCACAACATTTCTACCATTAACACACATTTTGCATAAATGTTTCTCAGTTCCTCGAATGGCAGTGCATGCGACTGTCGCACACAGCGACTGACGTCTGCCCATCAGAAAGTCACACTGCATGGGTTCCTCCACAACCGGGCAATTGGCTGCAATATGTCCCGCTTGCCGGCAGCGGTAGCAAACGATCCTTCTTGCCGCCTCTTGAGCCGCTGATTTCCCAGGCTGTTCTCGCCAAACTTGGGGTAGAGCTCCCACCCTCTCCACCCTTACCCCTTGGAATCCTCTTATCCGCCCCTGGGGATGGTCTGGTCTTAGGGTGGAAAGTCCGAGTGTCTCTGGAAGAGGCCGTCAGGTTCTCTGTAGCCAAGTATTTCTCCACACGATCCACAAGACCATCGGCCGTCTCTGGGTCTCCATGGCTTACCCACTTTTGGATGGCAGTAGGAAGAGCTCTCAAAAACCGATCCATTACAACACGTTCCACAATCTTTGGTGCGGACAAAGTCTCTGGCTGTAGCCACTTTCTGCTCAGGTGAATGAGATCATACATTTGAGACCTGGGGGGTTTTCCAAGCTGGAAAGTCCAGTTATGCACACGCTGAGCCCGGACAGCCTGGGTGACACCCAGCCTTGCCAATATCTCAGCTTTTAGCATCACATAGTCTTTTGCTTGGTCAGGCTCTAGGTCATAGTAAGCCTTCTGCGATTCACCAGTTAACAGAGGAGCCACCAGTCCAGCCCACTGCTCCTCAGGCCACTTTTCTCTTTCAGCAGTCCTTTCAAATGTGGTCAAAAATACCTCTGGATCATCCTCTCCAGTCATTTTTGTCAATAAACGACTCACCCCAAAGGACGCGGTATTAGTGGGACGGCTTTCCTCACTGGTCTGCGGACGTTGCTGCATTACTGCTTCCATTTGTTGTAGTCTCTGCTCTTGCTTCTGTAACAGGTCTATGAAGCGGGCCTCAGATTGCTGCTGGGCTTGTTGCTGAGCTTCCAGACTCTGTTGGTGAGCTTGCTGCTGGGCTGCAAGGCTCTGTTGATGAGCTTGCTGCTGGGCTGCGAAGTTCTGTTGTTGAGCTGCAAGGCTCTGTTGATGAGCTGCAAGGCTCTTTTGCAAACCTGCATTTGTCTGCTGTTGATTGGCATTTGCTAGAGCCAGCTGCTTCAGTATCTCCTCCATGCTGGCTTAAAAAAAACTGCCCGCATTCTCCACCAACTGTGAGGGGGTTAGCTCGGCAGCGGGTGTGTGTGACCCCCGGGATGGGCTCCCCACACAAAAACAGGCCCAGCAAACGGAGGTTGTGGTTTTCAAAATCAAAAAAAAAAGGTGCGGTTTATTTTCTATTTACAGTGACAAAACACAGCAAAGCCAAAAGAAACATAAACAAAATAAATCCTGGTCAACTTGACCTCTGACTAAACATACAGGTTTCCTAACTAACAACTGGGATCAGCCTAGTGCTGTCCTAGTCCCTAAGTCCCTGGTTTTAAATGTCCAAGCAAATAGCCACACAGGCTTTGTCTCACCGCACAGGGGTTCACTCTCCCTAGACAGTCCACACAGGTCTGGGTCCAGGCATGAGCTAACATCTAATGAAGCTGGGAGTTCTTATAGAGGCCTAAATGAGCTGACAAGCTTCAGCTGGTCTCATCAACTCCCTGTCTGCACGACGCCCCACACTCTCCCTAGAGGTATGAGTCATCCATGAGCCCACTAGCCTTAGCTGGGCTTATACAACTCTCCACCTAGTTGTATAAGTCGGCGTAAAGCCTGAATCTGGGCGAAATATATCTACCCCCCTGGATGCAACCAGGTGACTTTACCTTCCTGCTGTCACAATATATATATATATATATATATATTCAAAAAAATTTAAGCCACATAAAATTTTTCATATTTACAGTAGTGGGCTGGCAGGCTGCTAAGATCTGCTCCCCATAGAAAAAATAACTACAATAGCCCTGCCCATGTTGTCAACAAAATGTAAATTTCTCCACAATGCTCAATGACACAGGGATGAATGATCATGTGTTTTAAAGACAATTAGATCCCTTTCACACTGGGGGGGGGGGGCATTAGCGGTAAAGCTGTTATGTTATGGCGGCGCTATTCGGCCACTAGCGGGGCGCTTTTAACCCCTGCTAGAAGCGGAGGAAAGGGTTAATAGCGCCCGAAAAGCTTTGCAGACGCTTTAGCAGCATTGCCCATTCATTTCAACGGGCAGGGGCGGTGGAGAAGCAGTGTATACATCGCTCCCGCACCGCCCCAAAGATGCTGCTTGTAGGACTTTTTTTTCCCCCTGTCCTGGAAGCGCTCCGCCCCAGTGTGAAAGCACTCAGGCTTTTACACTGGGGCTGCAGAAAAGGCAGTTTACAGGCACCATTTTTTGCTCAAAAACGGCTGTAAAACGCCTAAGTGTGAAAAGGGGTCTTACTGCTTGTTCAAAATGTGTAAATACTTACTTTATTCCCTAAACTCTGCATTAGTTTGTATACTGCTGGTTAACTTTCATGTGATGTACACATTTTTATAATTATTTATAGAGTATAAAACAGCAACCCATTTAATATAAAGTTAATACACAAGATCAATGAGGCATAAAATATACATTCAGGCTCCATACACAATAGCGTTTTTCATAAGCTCAAAAAAAAAGCTAGAAAAAAACGCTGGATAAAAAAATGCTGATAATAGCATTTTTGTGTCAGCTACTAGTAGCGTTTTAGTAGCTTTTAGACGCATTTAAAAGTCAGCAGCTACAGTATTTTTTGAGGGGGAGGCGAAACTCCACTTTAAAGACTAATGCCCCGTACACACGACCGGTTTTTCCGTCGGATAATAAACTGACGGTTTTCCCGACAGAATTCCTCTCAGCCTGCCTTGCATACACACGCTCAGACAAAAGTCCGCCCGTCTAAAGCGCGGTGACGTACAACCCGTACGACGGCACTATAAAGGGGAAGTTCCATTCCAATGTCGCCACCCTTTTGGCTGCTTTTGCTGATCCTCGTGTTAGCAAAAGTTTGGTGAGAGACGATTTGCGCTTTTCAGCCTCGTGCTTTTCAGTCCGTTACAGCGTGACGAATGTGCTATCTCCATTACGAACGCTAGTTTTACCAGAACGAGCGCTCCCGTCTCATACTTTTTTTTTTTGCTTGTCAGAAAACCATACAGACGAACGGTTTTCCCGCCAGGATTTTTTCCTGACGGGAAAAAAGAGATCCTGCTCTTTTTTTGTCCGGCAGTTTTCCCGTCTGAAAAACTGCGATGGAGCATACACACGGCCGGGATTCCCGCCGAAAAGTTGTCATAGCAGTTTTCCCGTCGGAAAAAACGGTTGTGTGTTCTAGGCATAAGACTTTTTCTGACACTTGTAGCTTACAAGTTAAAATCAGTATTTTTTGCTAGAAACTTACTTAGAACCCCCAAACATTATACAGTGCAACCTTGGATTACGAGCATAATCCGTTCCAGGAGAATGCTTGTAATCCAAAGCACTCACATATCAAAGCGTGTTCTGTCTCAACTACAAAGCGATAAAGTTCATCTCCAGGTTTAAGTAGGCCTTACTCAAGCTGGTTTGATATTCATCCCTTGCATCGATACAGGCAGTTTAACTCAATGAATAAACTCACAGTTAGGACGACAGACGATGAATCCTTTCGAATGTTCCGTTTAATGATGGATATTCATAGGTAGAAAAACATTGCAGTTGTAAGCCACATGTAAGATGTTTAGCATGGAAGATATACAGGAGTAATGACCAGAATCAGGAAGTGGAGGAGACATATAAAGAACTACGGTGAGAGAGAGAGTTCAGCTAGAAAGAAGGGGACAGATCTTAAAGACACAGAGCAAGAATAATCACATAGTGTAACACAACACTCCCCGTCTGAAATCTTTAGATTTCATAACCTTAAACTAATATATATATTTTCAAAAAGTCCAATACTGACGAATGTCCTGGAACCTGTAATGAAAAACATGCAACAAGCAAATAATAAACGTAAGTTCAACAGGATGAAGAACATAAAGTCACAGTATGATGTCTTCAAATAATTCCAAAGTTCTGAGTAGAACCTGTAGATGGCAGCAATGTACTCCCCGCCGTGCCAACAGCATGGCTAGTCCTTGCACAAGTCACTCACCTGGCAAAAGGAGTACTAACTCTGTAATTGGTCGACTAAAGGTTCGTGTCGATCCTCCCTTGGTTACCTTGACTTCTACCTTCATGACTTTGTTATCGTCGCTGGGCATAACTTTAGTAATAAGACCCATAGGCCACTCATTCCGACAAACTTCCTTTTCTTTTAGAAGGATGAGGTCTCCAACCTTAAGATTCGGCTTAGATGCTTGCCATTTGTTACGACCTTGAAGGTGGTGAAGATACTTTTTCTTCCAGCGATGCCAGAACACATTGGCTAGATGCTGCACCTGCTTCCATTGATGCTCGTAATGGTGTGACCGCAGCTTCTGTTTTGTACTTACAGAAGTGTAGAGTGAGGTGTTCACAGTTCTTATTTCCTTATCATCTTCAGAGCTTACTAGTCCATAGGTGGTGTCGATAGTGGGTGAGTGGGAGTCCTCACACAGAAACCTTGGAGGTGACAGCCATAAGCTGTCCTGAAGAGCAGCAGGTGACACGGCTCTGGTCCCACAGTCAGCTGGGTTGAGTTCAGTGGGAACGTGATGCCATTGACTTGGTAGAGAGAATCTCTTGATACATTCAACCCTGTTGCTGACGTACACATAAAATTGTTTTGTTTGGTTGTTTATGTAACCAAGTACTACCTTACTGTCTGTATAGAAGGTGAAAGAATCAATTGTAGTGTCCATTTCACTTCGTATGACCTCTGCAATTTCTACTGCTAGCACGGCTGCACAAAGTTCAAGTCTTGGTATGGTATGTGCAGGCTTGGGAGTGAGTTTTGCCTTGCCTAGGACAAAACTACAGTGTGATTCTCCATTCAGTTCAGAGGTCTTCAAATAGGCTACTGCAGCAATAGCTTCAACTGATGCATCAGAGAAAATATGAATCTCTCTCCGGTTAGCAGTTGAAGTGGATCCTGGAACATAGCAATGGGGAATCTGAAGTTTTTCTAGTGACTTCAAAGAATATCTCCACCTTTACCACTTGTGTTGATTCTCACTAGGCAAGGGAGTATCCCAGTCTATGTTCTCAGTAGACAACTGTCTTAGTAAAATCTTACCTTGAATGGTAACTGGAGCAAGGAAATCCAGTGAGTCATAGATGCTATTCACCACGGACAGGACTCCTCTCTTAGTGAAGGGTTTGTCACAAGTTGACACTTGGAAGGTGAATTTGTCTTGCTTGATGTTCCACAACAAACCCAGACTTCGCTGTACAGGAGGCACATCTGTACCTAAGTCAAGGTTTTTTAGACTAGTGGCATAGTCCTCAGAGTGAAAGGCATTCATAAGTTCCTGGCTGTTGGATATAATCTTGTGCAGCCTAAGGTTTGCTACAGACAGCATCTCCTTTGTTCTGGTGAGAAGATCAATTGCTTCTTTAGCAGTTGGAAAGGACTTAAGTGCGTCGTCAACGTAGAAGTTTCTTTCAACAAATTGACGGGCATCAGATCCATATTCAACTTCTCCAGTCTGAGCTGTTTTCCTTAGCCCATAAGTTGCCACTGCTGGGGAAGGACTGTTACCGAAGACATGTACCTTCATGCGATAATCTATAACTTCCTTGTTGAGGTCATTGTCCTTGTGCCATAGAAACCTGAGGTAGTTTCTGTTGTCTTCTCTGACGATGAAGCAGTGAAACATCTGTTGAATGTCGGCCATTACTGCTACAGGCTCTTGTCTGAAACGAATCAAGACTCCTATTAGACTGTTGTTCAAGTTGGGTCCAGTAAGGAGCATGTTGTTAAGAGAAACACCTTCGTGCTGAGCACTGGAATCAAAGACAACTCTGATTTGGTCTGGTTTGCGTGGGTGATACACGCCAAAGGATGGAAGGTACCAGCATTCTTCTCCCTCCTTTAGTGGGGGAGCAGGCTCTGCATGATCTCTGTCAAATACATTTTGCATAAAGTCCACAAAGTGCTTTTGCATCTCTGGTTTCCTGCTTAAGTTTCGTTTTAAGGAGGAGAATCTACTGATGGCCTGCTGTAAGTTGTTGGGCAATCTCTCTCTTGGGATACGAAAGGGTAGGGGTGCTACCCAGTTATTGGAGTCATCTGGAAAGAACTCATTGTCCATTACCTCGATGAATACTTTGTCTTCCATTGAAGGAGCCAGTATGTCATCTTCATTGGTTGCATTAAACACTGTAGAGCCGAAGTCGCCATCATGGCAGGAGAAAGGGCTTGTGTCACCTGAGATACCATGTTGCCATTTGTGGCTGGCTATCTTCTCTTTCACCCAGTAGTGATGTGGGCATGGCTCAAAGTAAGTGTTTCGGTCATTTGGCAGAACATTTGTCTTGAATGACGAAATGTTGGTAGGTCTTTTCATTTTGCCTATGCAGACATTGCCTATGATGACCCACCCTAGATCCGTGCACTGGGCAAATGGGGCATCTGGGGGTCCACTGACTTGTCTGTGTACCTTGTGAACTCTTAGAATGTCTCTTCCTAACAGAAGAAGGATCTGAGCATCTTTGTCAAGCGGCGGTATCTCATTTGCTATTACCTTGAGGTGAGGGTGATGGAAAGCAGCAGCTGGAGTAGGGATTTCTTCCCTGTTAGCAGGTATCTGATTGCACTCAACAAGTGTAGGTAAGGGTAATTGCAAGTTACCTTTGAGATTAGATACCATGAGTCCATGAGCCCTTCTTCCAGAAACCTCTATAGTTCCACTACAGGTACCCAAGGTGTAAGGATGAGCTTCGCCTTTTATTTCAAATAGATTGAACAATTCCGATTTTGCAAGTGATCGATTGCTCTGATCGTCTAAGATAGCATATGCCTTTAGAGACTTTTCTGGTTGATCCTTGTGGTATATGTTCACCAAGCATATCTTAGCACAGGACTTACCACAGCGGTCTTCTTCACAAACTTCAGCGAGGGATGAAGAAATGATGGTAGAATTAGGCACTTGGTCTGTATTCTCCCCGCCATGCGTTAACCTGGGAGGAGTGTTGGCAGGTTGTGCAGAGCTGGGCTCAAGAGGATGGAGGGCTTGCACATGTTCTTCAGAGCCACACTCTATGCACTTGATGGACACATTACAGTCCCTTGCAAAATGTTCTGTAGAAGCACAGCACCTGAAACATACCCTAAATGTCTTTAAAAGCTCCTTGCGCTCTTCCAGAGGCTTTTTTCTAAAGCCGATACATTTATTGAGGGGGTGTGGCTTCTTGTGTATGGGACACTCTCTGTTAGGGTTTTCAATCTTCCTACTCGGTTTGTTCATGGCCAGAACTGTGGTAGGAGTGGGAAGGATGTCAGCCTTTTTCACGGACACTGGGCCTCTATGGTTTCTATAGTTGCCCTGAAAACTGGTACTCTTAGGAAAGGGTGAGAAGAGGCTGTACTCACCGTAGGAAAAACTTGGATCGTTCTTGGTCTCTGCAATTTTCCTGATGAATTCACAGAAGAAAGAGAATGGAGGGAAGGAAACCTTGTTCTCTCTTTTGTATGATGACCCTAGTGCAGTCCATTTCTCTTGCAAACCATACGGGAGCTTGGAGACAATTGGGTTTACCCCTCTTGGAGTGTCAAGGTAACTGAGTCCAGGTAGTTTTGGGTCTGTCTTGGCTAGCTGAAGCTCAAGGAGAAGGTCACTCAGTCTCTGGAACTCCTTGTTGTCCTTACCGGATATCTTTGGGAAAGTTTCCAGACGCATGAACAAAGCATTTTCTATAGCTTCTGGACTGCCATAACTTTGCTCTAGTCGCTCCCATGCAGCTGTGAGGCCTGCAGTAGCATTGTCCATGAAAACTGATCTTAATGGCTTAACACGTGCAGCAGATAGAGGACCAAGCCATTTGATCAGCAGATTCAATTCTTGATCAGCTGTAATGCCAATATTGCTGATTGTAGTTCTGAAGGCACATTTCCAACTTCTGTAGTTCTCAGGTTGGTCATCAAAACTTGTAAGACCAGTCTTTGTGAGCTCTCTGCGAAGCATGTACCTCACAAACTCTTCTGTCTCAGTTGTCTCCGCCTTTATGTGAGATGCTGTTGGCTGTATGGTGCTGATTGCGTTATCTTTGACATTGTTGTTAAAGGACACAGGGAAATATGGTGCAGCAGATGCATCCAGGTGAGTTGCTTGCTTGAAGTCAGTTGTTCCAATGGTACGTTGATTCAAGGCTGTACCAATGACTGGAGATTGATGACTTGCTTGAAGCTTGCGCTGATGCTCTGTGACGTATGAAGGCAGGCAAGGTAGGCAGGTAGGAAATGCAGTGGAGTGATTTTGAGTGCAGGAAGTTGCTGGAACCTCTTTAACTTGAAGCTGTGAAGGAGTCTCTATGTAGTCGGGAGCATTGGAGACAATGGAGTGTGCACTGCACTGGCTTAGGACATAGTCTTTAGTGCGTTTGAGGGGGACTTCCATATCTGCTATGTTTAGGTTAATGCTGTCTTCCTCACTTGCACCTTCGTCTGCACTGATAGCTTGCTGTAGGACCCTTAGCTTTGCCATAGCTGTGTCATGTTTACACTGTTCATTTAAGGTTTCCATTGTTGCTCTTTGTCGTGCTGACTGCGCTTCCAACTCTGCCCTTTGACGTGCTGACTGCTCTTCCGACTCTGCTCTCTGAGCTTCCAACTCTGCTCTTTGACGTGCTGACTGCGCTTCCAACTCTGCTCTTTGACGTGCTGACTGCGCTTCCAACTCTGCTCTTTGACGTGCTGACTGCGCTTCCAACTCTGCTCTTTTTTCTGCATATGCCACCTGCACTTTGCTGGCTTCCACTTCAGCGCGGGCATTAATAAGTCGCTCACTGAGTGTTGAGTATCTTGAACTATGGGATCTTGACGAGTTTTTAGAACGTCTGGTGGAAACAGATCTGTGAGATGCAGTGTCCTGTAACAGCTTTATTTTTGCTTCTGCCTTTAATCTGGTTTGCTGGATAAAACTGTCTCTTTCAATATTGAGAGCATTGACGCGCTTTAATTGCATCATCGCATTTTTTGACTTCATGTTTTGTAAGACATTAGTGAATTTGATGCTGGTAAGCTGATAAAGCTCATATGAGGCAGAAAGTTGTTTAATGGCGCCCTCTAGTGTCAGTAGTTCACGTTCAACAGACACTGTATTGGCTCCAGCAAGGATTTTCTCCCAGACTAATTCCAAGCTATTTGACAATTCAGTCCTTGAAGCTTCATAATTCTCCATTACTTTCCAAGTGGGTTTAACTGAGCGTTTGGGTAACTCAGTTTCTTCAGGAACTTGTGAGGAAGGAGATGTGAGTTCACATGCAGAAGCTTGGTCACTCATGATAGCAGACTGACTGTGAAAGCAGGCAGGATCTGTGTGCTGAAATATGACACTGTGCAGATTGTCTCAGGCTATAAGGCTGCCATGTGCTGCTCTGTCCCTTCTGTCTTGCTATGAGGGCAGTAAATCTTGTCTGTTTCAGTACTGACATGCAGAAATCTTGTAATTAGGCTGTGAAACTCCGTTTTTCTACTGTTCTGTCTCAACTACAAAGCGATAAAGTTCATCTCCAGGTTTAAGTAGGCCTTACTCAAGCTGGTTTGATATTCATCCCTTGCATCGATACAGGCAGTTTAACTCAATGAATAAACTCACAGTTAGGACGACAGACGATGAATCCTTTCGAATGTTCCGTTTAATGATGGATATTCATAGGTAGAAAAACGTTGCAGTTGTAAGCCACATGTAAGATGTTTAGCATGGAAGATATACAGGAGTAATGACCAGAATCAGGAAGTGGAGGAGACATATAAAGAACTACGGTGAGAAAGAGAGTTCAGCTAGAAAGAAGGGGACAGATCTTAAAGACACAGAGCAAGAATAATCACATAGTGTAACACAACAAAGCGAGTTTCCCCACAGTCAATGGAAACGAAGATAATTCGTTCCACATTGACTTCTATTGTATGCAGCACAGCATCTGGCCAGAGGTGGGGCGCCGGAGAGACTCGGAAATACTCGGAGACCGCACGGATGCACTCGGAAACCCTCAGAAAGGCCTCGGGAACGGCGTGTTTCCGAGTGCATCCGAGCAGCTCCGAACGGCTCTGAGTGTCACCGGCGCCCCCGCACCAATGCGGTACTGCACACCCTATTAGCTTGAATTCTGCTGGTCTTGCGAGACAACACTCGCAAACCGAGTCAGGATTTAAAAAAAATAATAGCTCGTATTGCGAAGCGCTCGTTAACCGCGTTACTCGCAATCCGAGGTATTACTGTATATTTTTTTAGCAGATACCCTAGAGAATAAAATGGCGGCTGTTGCAATATTTTATGTCACACTGTATTTGCGCAGCAGTCTTTCAAATGCTATTTTTTCGGGGTTTTTTTAACGCAACGATGACAGGTGATACAAAAAAAAGCTACTACTAAACGTCTTAGGCCTGGTTCGCACCTATGCATTTTTTATGCTTTTTGCAAAATCGCACTACAGCTCATTTAACATAGTTTCCTATGGGACACATTCACATCTGTGCTTTTTTCAGCCGCTGCGTATTTGGAAAGGGTCAAGGACTTCTTTGAACGCAAAACAGTGCTTTTTTTGTTTAAATAGACTTCAATGGAGAATCTGCATAAAAGCATGTAGTGCAATTTTGCAGCAATTTGCTTTTTTTTAATCTGCCCAACAAATTGGCCAAAAAAAAGCATAAAAAATGCAAAACGCAAATCGCAGCAAAGTCACATGTGCAAAAATTCAAAACGCACAGCAAAAAACACTGCAGAAAAGAATCTAAAGCAAACTGCATAGGTGTAAACCGAGCCTTATGCTGGCTATACACGTATCAATTTTCAGACGAGAATATTCATACGAAAAATCTTTGTACATTCGCTGAACGAAAGAATGTCATTTGAAATTTTTACCTGCTTTTAACATTCAGAAATTACATTCATTTTAAATCTGAACGAAAACCACCTAAAATTCCTTTGACCAAGAAGTTTTATTTTCTGCTCTTTTGAATTTTCCCATCACTGAGGTCGAAAAAGAATGTCGATTTGACCCAACTAACGATTAGAAAATCAAACGAACGTTCTTAAAATGTATTATTTTTTTGAAGGAATACATTGGGTTTGTATGGCCAGCATATAATTTATTACGGTTCTGTCTGAAAATCGGCAAAACAGTCTTTAATTTTTTTTTTTCTCTAAATAAAGTCTGATGATATTTACCAGATTCAACCTCCAATAGTATATACAGTAGATCTCTTCTGTCTGTTATTGTCAGAGTGGATTAGAGATTTTGCTCCCTAACTATCTATACAGATGGTTATTTATATTACCAATGCATAGAGATTATAACTCCTTCCCGCCGACTGTACACAAAATATGCGGCCTTGGCTTTCACGGGTGATATCGGGATGATGCTTGCAGCTGCAGGCATCATACCGGTATAGTTTTTTAGAGTGGGCGGTCGGCTCTTCGGGGATAACAACCGATGTGGCTAAAAGCCGTTCGGCTGTTATCCCCGAGGAGCGAGAGGGACCCCCCCCCCTTCCGCCGCTCTTCTCGGGCCTCCCGTCCCACCGGGAGACCCGATCCGTGATCCGGCACTTACGCCGTCTAGAGTGAGACTGGAAGGAAGCCGGAAACAGCTTCGATCCAGTTTCCTTAGTGTAAACGCAGAAGCAACGTCACTTCCGGTTTATTCGGCTGCCAATGGCATAATTAAAAAAAAAAAATACAGTATTTAGAATCGCCATTTTGGTGATCTGAATACTTTGAAGTGCAAAGGAGGGATTTGGGGTCATTTAGACCCCTGATCCCTCCATAAACAGTACCTATTACTGTCACAAGGGATGTTTACATCCCTTGAGACAGCAATAAAAGTGATCAATTTTTTTTTTCTAAAGTGACAATGAAAAAAATTAAAATAAATAAATAAGGGAAAAAATAATAATTTTAAAGCGCCCCCATCCCCACGAACTTGCGCAGCAAAGAAAATGCACACGTAAGTCGCGCCCGCATACGTAAACGGTGTTCAAATCACACGTGAGGTATCGCTGCGATTGATCGCCAGAGCGAGAGCAATAATTCTAGTACTAAACCTCCTCTAACGCTAACCTGGTAACTTTTTTTTTTTAAAGCCCCGCCTATGGAGATTTTTAGGTACTGTAGTTCGTCGCAATTCCACGAGTGTGCGTAATTTCAGAGCATGACATGTTGGGCATCTTTTGTACTCGGCGTAACATCATCTTTCACATTATTCAAAAAAAGTGGGCTAACTTTACTGTTTGTTTGTTTTTTTTTAATCCATGAAAGTGTGTCCTTTCCCAAAAAATTGTGTTTGAAAGACCGCTGCGCAAATACAGTGTGACATAAAATTTTGCAACGATCGATTTTATTCTCTAGATTCTCTGCTAAAATTATATATATATTGTGACAGCAGGAAGGTAAAGTCACCTGGTTGCATCCAGGGGGGTAGATATATTTCGCCCAGATTCAGGCTTTACGCCGACTTATACAACTAGGTGGAGAGTTGTATAAGCCCAGCTAAGGCTAGTGGGCTCATGGATGACTCATATGTCTAGGGAGAGTGTGGGGCGTCGTGCAGACAGGGAGTTGATGAGACCAGCTGAAGCTTGTCAGCTCATTTAGGCCTCTATAAGAACTCCCAGCTTCATTAGATGTTAGCTCATGCCTGGAACCAGACCTGTGTGGACTGTCTAGGGAGAGTGAACCCCTGTGCGGTGAGACAAAGCCTGTGTGGCTATTTGCTTGGACATTTAAAACCAGGGACTTAGGGACTAGGACAGCACTAGGCTGATCCCAGTTGTTAGTTAGGAAACCTGTATGTTTAGTCAGAGGTCAACTTGACCAGGATTTATTTTGTTTATGTTTCTTTTGCTTTGCTGTGTTTTGTCACTGTAAATAGAAAATAAACCGCACCTTTTTGATTTTGAAAACCACAACCTCCGTTTTCTGGGTCTGTTTTGTGTGGGGAGCCCATCCCGGGGGTCACACACACCCGCTGCCGAGCTAACCCCCTCACAGTTGGTGGAGAACCAGTGGCAGTTTTTTTTTAAGCCAGCATGGAGGAGATACTGAAGCAGCTGGCTCTAGCAAATGCCAATCAACAGCAGACAAATGCAGGTTTGCAAAAGAGCCTTGCAGCTCATCAACAGAGCCTTGCAGCTCAACAACAGAACTTCGCAGCCCAGCAGCAAGCTCATCAACAGAGCCTTGCAGCCCAGCAGCAGACAAACGCAACTTTGCAACAGAGTCTGGAGGCTCAGCAACGAGCCCAGCAGCAATCTGAGGCCCGCTTCATAGACCTGTTGCAGAAGCAAGAGCAGAGACTACAACAACAGATGGAAGCAGTAATGCAGCAACGTCCGCAGACCAGTGAGGAAAGCCGTCCCACTAATACCGCGTCCTTTGGGGTGAGTCGTTTATTGACAAAAATGACTGGAGAGGATGATCCAGAGGTATTTTTGACCACATTTGAAAGGACCGCTGAAAGAGAAAAGTGGCCTGAGGAGCAGTGGGCTGGACTGGTGGCTCCTCTGTTAACTGGTGAATCGCAGAAAGCTTACTATGACCTAGAGCCTAACCAAGCAAAAGACTATGTGATGCTAAAAGCTGAAATATTGGCAAGGCTGGGTGTCACCCAGGCTGTCCGGGCTCAGCGTGTGCATAACTGGACTTTCCAGCTTGGAAAACCCCCCAGGTCTCAAATGTATGATCTCATTCACCTGAGCAGAAAGTGGCTACAGCCAGAGACTTTGTCCGCACCAAAGATTGTGGAACGTGTTGTAATGGATCGGTTTTTGAGAGCTCTTCCTACTGCCATCCAAAAGTGGGTAAGCCATGGAGACCCAGAGACGGCCGATGGTCTTGTGGATCGTGTGGAGAAATACTTGGCTACAGAGAACCTGACGGCCTCTTCCAGAGACACTCGGACTTTCCACCCTAAGACCAGACCATCCCCAGGGGCGGATAAGAGGATTCCAAGGGGTGAGGGTGGAGAGAGTGAGAGGGTGGGAGCTCTACCCCAAGTTTGGCGAGAACAGCCTGGGAAATCAGCGGCTCAAGAGGCGGCAAGAAGGATCGTTTGCTACCGCTGCCGGCAAGCGGGACATATTGCAGCCAATTGCCCGGTTGTGGAGGAACCCATGCAGTGTGACTTTCTGACGGGCAGACGTCAGTCGCTGTGTGCGACAGTCGCATGCACTGCCATTCGAGGAACTGAGAAACATCTATGCAAAATGTGTGTTAATGGTAGAAATGTTGTGGTATTGCTGGATTCAGGTAGCCTTGTGACCCTGATAAAGGCTGAGTTAGTTAAAACAGAGGTCTCTGGGAATAGCAAGGTAGCTGTTATTTGTGTGCATGGGGACACCCGAGAGTATCCAGTGACTACAGTGTGTTTCGAGACCCCCAAAGGTACCCTCTCTCATCCAGTGGGCTTAGTATCTCAGTTACCGCATGACGCCATTGTGGGAAGGGATTTTCCGAAGTTCTGGGAACTGTGGGATGATCCTGAGCCCCTCACTGGTGCCCCTATGTACCAGGAATGTGATAGCCAGAACTCCCCTGAGAGTGGTGAGGACTCTCCGGAATTTCCCTTATCAGTATTGGCAGGGGGGACTCAAGAAACTGGAGAGGAGCCCACCTCCTCAGACGAAAACCTACCGTCTGTGGAGTTTTCTGATCTTGAGGTTCACAGGGAAAACTTTGCCACAGAACAGTTGAAAGACCCCGCCCTAATAAAGGCACGGGAAAACGTAGTGAAAATAGATGGCGAGTTAGTGAACCCAGAGAATACCTGCACTTACCCATACTTCAGCGTAGAGAAGGACCTACTGTATCGGGTGGCAAAAAGGGCAGAAGAAACCGTTGAGCAGCTTGTGGTGCCCAAACCTTACAGGAAGTTGGTGTTGGAGTTGGCCCATGGGCACATTCTTGGAGGTCATCTGGGGACAGAGAAAACCCGAGAGAGGGTATTACAGAGATTCTATTGGCCGGGGGTGATGAAGGACGTAGAAAATTATTGTTCCTCCTGCCCTGTGTGTCAGAGGTCGGCCCCGATGCCACATTTCCGTAGCCCGCTGGTCCCTCTACCCATCATTGAGGTCCCGTTTGAGAGGATCGCCATGGATTTGGTAGGTCCTATAATCAAGTCCGCTAGGGGGCACCAGTACATATTAGTTATAATGGACTATGCCACCCGTTATCCAGAAGCGATCCCTCTCCGAAATACCTCGGCCAAAACCATAGCCAAAGAGCTATCTCTTGTGTTTAGCCGGGTGGGTATTTGTAAAGAACTGCTTACGGACCAAGGTACACCCTTTATGTCCCGGGTTATGAAGGAGCTGTGTAAATTATTCAAAGTGACGCAATTACGTACATCTGTGTATCACCCCCAAACCGATGGGCTGGTTGAAAGATTCAACAAAACCCTAAAACAAATGTTGAAGAAAGTGGTGGATAGAGATGGAAAGGATTGGGACTGTCTACTTCCTTATCTGATGTTTGCTATTAGGGAGGTGCCCCAATCCTCTACGGGATTCTCCCCCTTTGAGTTACTGTATGGGAGACACCCAAGAGGGCTGTTGGATATTGCCAAGGAAACTTGGGAAAGTGAGAGTTCTCCCCACAGGAGTGTGATTGAGCATGTCGCCCTGATGCAAGACCGAATTGCACAGGTAATGCCCATCGTGAAGGAACATTTGGCCCAAGCGCAGTTAGCACAGCAGAGAGTGTACAACCGTGGAGCCAAGACCCGTACCTTTTCCCCGGGGGATAGGATACTGGTACTTGTCCCTACGGTTGAAAGTAAATTCCTTGCCAAATGGCAAGGCCCCTACGAGATAATGGAAAAAGTGAGCGAAGTGAATTACAAGGTCAGACAACCAGGAAGGCGAAAGCCCGAACAGATCTATCACGTTAATCTGTTGAAAGCCTGGAGGGATAGAGAGTCCCTAGTCGCAGACACTTGGTCACCAGCTCAAACTGGTTGCGTGATTCCTGAGGTTGGAATAGCAGCCACCTTGTCACAACCCCAACAACAGGAGGTTAAGGAGTTTGTGCTTCGCAACAAGGAGGTATTCTCTGAGCTGCCGGGACAAACATTTGGGGTAGAGCATGACATCATTACCCCGCCCGGTGAAAGGGTGAAGTTAAAACCCTATCGGATCCCAGAGGCCCGACGGGAGGCAATACGGGAGGAAGTACAGAAAATGCTGAACTTAGGGGTGATAGAGGAGTCCCAAAGTGATTGGTCTAGTCCCATCGTGTTGGTGCCTAAACCGGATGGGAGCTGGCGATTTTGTAACGATTTTCGTCAGTTGAACAAAGTTACAAAATTTGACACCTACCCCATGCCACGTATAGATGAGTTGATCGACCGGCTGAGAACAGCCCGATACATGACGACTCTTGACCTCACAAAAGGGTATTGGCAAATCCCCCTGGCCAAGTCGGCCAAAGAGAAAACCGCATTTGTAACCCCAGACGGGGCGTTCCAATATAAAAGAATGCCATTCGGGTTACAGAATGCGCCGGCCACATTCCAGCGGAAAATGGACCAGATGCTGAGGCCCCATCGGAAGTATGCTGCGGCTTACCTGGATGACGTAATTGTCCATAGCACAGATTGGGCCTCACATCTGCCAAAAGTGCAAGCAGTCCTGGACTCTGTTCGGGAAGCGGGGTTTACGGCTAACCCCAAGAAGTGTACCATTGGGCAGGAGGAGGCCAAATATCTTGGGTACACCATTGGGAGGGGAGTAATAAAACCCCAACTCAACAAAGTCGAGGCCATCCAGAGTTGGCCACGTCCCAACAGCAAGAAGCAGGTACGAGCCTTTCTGGGAATCGCTGGGTATTATCGGCGATTCATTCCCCACTTTGCTTCTAAGGCTGTGCCCCTAACCAACCTGACGAAGGGGAAAGGGTCGGTCATGATTAAATGGACCCCCGAGGCTGAGGCAGCATTCCAATTCTTGAAACAAGCCTTATGTAGCCAGCCAGTGTTGTACTCACCCGACTTCTCTAAAGACTTTGTCGTACAAAGTGATGCGTCAGATGTGGGGTTAGGAGCAGTATTGTCCCAGGTCTGGAACGGGGAAGAGCACCCAGTCATTTACCTCAGCAGGAAGTTGAAGTCCCATGAGGTAAATTACGCCACCGTTGAAAAGGAGTGTTTAGCGGTGAAGTGGGCTCTAGATTCCCTTCGGTACTACCTGCTAGGTAGGCACTTTGACATGGTTACGGATCACGCTCCGTTAAAGTGGATGGCTCAAAACAAGGAAACAAATAGAAGAGTGAATAGGTGGTTCCTGGCCCTCCAGGAATTCAACTTCACAGTAAAGCATCGCCCTGGCGTTCAAATGGGGAATGTGGATGCTTTGTCTCGAGTACATGAATGCCTGATTGCTGGTGTTCCAACCCCGAGGTTAAAACAAGAGGGGGGGGTATGTGACAGCAGGAAGGTAAAGTCACCTGGTTGCATCCAGGGGGGTAGATATATTTCGCCCAGATTCAGGCTTTACACCGACTTATACAACTAGGTGGAGAGTTGTATAAGCCCAGCTAAGGCTAGTGGGCTCATGGATGACTCATATGTCTAGGGAGAGTGTGGGGCGTCGTGCAGACAGGGAGTTGATGAGACCAGCTGAAGCTTGTCAGCTCATTTAGGCCTCTATAAGAACTCCCAGCTTCATTAGATGTTAGCTCATGCCTGGAACCAGACCTGTGTGGACTGTCTAGGGAGAGTGAACCCCTGTGCGGTGAGACAAAGCCTGTGTGGCTATTTGCTTGGACATTTAAAACCAGGGACTTAGGGACTAGGACAGCACTAGGCTGATCCCAGTTGTTAGTTAGGAAACCTGTATGTTTAGTCAGAGGTCAACTTGACCAGGATTTATTTTGTTTATGTTTCTTTTGCTTTGCTGTGTTTTGTCACTGTAAATAGAAAATAAACCGCACCTTTTTGATTTTGAAAACCACAACCTCCGTTTTCTGGGTCTGTTTTGTGTGGGGAGCCCATCCCGGGGGTCACACACACCCGCTGCCGAGCTAACCCCCTCACAATATATATATATATATATATATATATATATATATATATACACACACACACACAGTATATAAAAACACAAACATACACACACACACACAGTGTATATATATATATATATATATATATATATATAATGTTTGGGGGTTCTAAGTAATTTTCTAGCAAAATATACACATTTTAACTTAACAAATGTCAGAAATAGGCTTAGGTCATGAAAGGGTTAAGGAATTAATTGCCTTTTTTTAATACTCTTTTAACTAAATTATACACCACAGTTTTTTTAAGGTTATTATCCGATTAATCAAAACAATAAATCGGCCAACTAATCGATTATGAAAATAATCGTTAGTTGCAGCCCTAATAAAATATTCAAAATATTCATGGTCATCAGTTCACCATCAGTTTGGGGCCCTGTCTCGATGTTTGCTGAGTGATATCCCAGGGTTGTCTTTGGCAATTTTCCATAGAAAACCTGCTACCGAGACAGACATCCATTTCTCCAGAAACTATGAGCATTGGACAACAGCTGTCAGATGTGTATGAGCACCTGCAAGAGTTTCCAACCGGTTTTAAAAAATCCTAAGTGACACTTGCTGTTTTTATTTTGACATTTTTGCAATGGATATTACCAAATGCAAAATTGCTAAATAAACACATTCTGCTGGAAAACTGCCTAAACTCACTAATTAGTCTTTACCCGCCAACAAAAAAAAAAAGCTGCATAGTGGAAGCAAATTAAAGATTTCATACGACAGCCTCCATTCCTCCTCCATCTGAATGTGAAATTCTTGCTAGCTATTTTCTTACTACTGCTAAAAATCCCAAATGAAAAAAAAAAAACACCAGACCACACTAAAAATAGCATTATAAACCCCCACTAATCACAGTGTGCATGCCACTGTTAAGTAGTTGGCAAAGCCGAGTTGACCACAGTAATTTGTGATATCATCGTCTAATCTCTTGGGAAGGCCGTTGGAAAAAAAAAACCTTACTTGTCGCGGTGTGATCAGCAATGACTGTGACAAATTCTAATCCGTGCGTAGCATCTGGATCCGAGTCGCTCTACACAGTCATGGGCCATTATATCAAACCACGTCTGAGCTTTACTCGCTGCAGTCTTTGCCTCCATGGGGCTCCAACAACGAAAAAGAGGAGAGCAAAAGAAAAGCGTTACCAAAAAAAGCCAAGTATACATGAAAGTCTCCAAGCTTGGACATACAGTCTGAAAGCTGAACGTGTTATTTTTAAATGCTTACCATCCGGTCCATGTACATTTACAGCGGGCCGGCGGCTCTTCTGCGCTAGAGCAGGTACATGTATGAGCTGGCATTTCTGGGTAGGGGGTGCCACCCCATCTGTGCTGTGATTTGGTACAGAAGACGGTCAGTAGGCCCTGGCCAATGATTTATGTCCGAGACTTGCTGATCGGCTTAGCGAATGACCTACATGGGCCTGTGTTTTAAATGTGTTCCCTGACTGTGTGTTCCAACTGTGGGGGGATGGGACTGACTAGGGGAGGAGACCGATCGGTGTTCTTATATACTAGGAACACACAATCTATCTCCTCTCCCCTGACAGGACATGGATCTGTGTGTTTACACACACAGATCCACATTCCTGCTCTGTCAGGAGAGATTGCGTGTGCCCGGCGGACATCGCGGCCCCTGGGCACATGCATCGGCTGCTTGGTGACGTGGCGGGAAGCCAAGGACGTCATATGATGCCTGCCCGGAGGGACAGAGTGTTCCTGGGGACGTCATATGACAATGGCCCGGTATGTAAGTGGTTAACGGGCAAATCCTTCCGGGGCTGAAGTGGTTAAAAGGTAAGGATGAGTGTTAACATCTCTTAGGGCTGACACACAATTTTAAGCACCACCAGGTAACATACCCCCAGCAGTTTTCATTGCCACCACTATGGCCAAGGGTCAAGCCCTTTTGACTGCACAAAGTTCCATGCTGGAAATGATGGAGCTTCGCCATCTCTTCCTGTCTCCATGCATTCCTACCAGTAAGGCATCCTATTACAGGGAGTCCCTGAGACATATACGAAACTGATAGGTGGTTTAAGGCCTCATTCACCCTCCCACATTGTACTGCAAATGAGCGGCCTACTTCTGAGTTTAGGGCGCATGCATGTGTGCCCCCCGGCTAGCTCCCGCTGTGATTGTACACAGTGGGAGCCTGTCAGCAAGTCCCAGCCAATGATTCACGGCCGTGAACGTGCTGATCAGCTGTGTACATTGTTGAATGTCAACACAAAGCTCTGTACACACGTAACATGGATGAAAAACTTAGAGGTCAACTAGTAAAAGCAGCACACTTTACACTCATTACACATAGTTAGGCACATACTTAACCCCTTCCCAGACAGTCTTTTGGCTCTGATGAAGGACATCCTTCAAAACGCGTCAGCCAGCAGGTCCTCCTTGAGCTAGAGCCTTTGGCAAAGCTGGGAGATTGCAGCCACTTGTAGTGGCGTGATAAGCGATTTTACTACCTATACTTGTGAATAGTTACTTTTACTATTTTATATTTTATCTTCAATAAATTTGTTGTTGGATTTTGCACTAGGCCAGTGAGCCCTCTGTTTTTATCTATTTTCATTGGTACAGTAACAGTGTACAGCAGGGCTTGACAAATTTGCTTGGAATCTAGGAGCCAGCTAAAAAAGTTAGGAGCCAGGAACGCGCACCGTACCGCCGAGCTTGCGCGCAGAAGCGAACGCATACATGAGCAGCACCCGCATATGAAAGCGGTGTTAAAACCACACGTGAGGTATCACCGCGATTGGTAGATCGAGAGCAATAATTCTAGCCCTAGACCTCCTCTGTAACTCAAAACATGCAACCTGTAGAATTTTTTAAACGTTGCCTATGGAGATTTAAAGGGTAAAAGTTTGTCGCCATTCCACGAGCGGATGCAATTTTTAAGCGTGACATGTTGGGTATCAATTTACTCAGCGTAACATTATCTTTCACAATATAAAAAAAAAAAAAATTGGGCTAACTTTACTGTTGTCTTATTTTTTAATTAAAAAAAAAAAAAAGTGTATTTTTCCCCAAAAAAGCGTGCTTGTAAGACCGCTGCACAAATACGGTGTGACAGAAAGTATTGCAATGACCGCCATTTTATTCTCTAGGGTGTTAGAATAAAAAATATATATAATGTTTGGGGGTTGTAATTAGAGGGAAGGAGATGGGGCAGTGGAAACAGACAGGGGAAGCTCCATTAGCATTGCTGGTTGTATGTCATACCAACGGCCACCACAAGATGGCACCTGATCACAGAAGGAAGCATAGGCCTACAGAGAAGCATAGGCCTGCAGAAGGCCGCAAAGCCGCGGCCTCAATTACCGGCCGGCCTGACGCGATTGCGATCGCGATTGCGTGGCGCGGGGGGGGGGGGGTTTCACTGAGACACAGGATACCCCAGCTGTGCTGCCCCAGGCGCCAGGTCGCTAATTCTAGTCGCAATGGCGACCTGGCGCCCGGGGATTGTCGAGCCCTGGTGTACAGTATTAGCACTGATCACTGTATTATTGTCACTGGTGATGGAAGCGGCAGTTAGTTCTCCCCCTGAGCGACAGTTAGTGTCAGATTCCTCGCTGCACTATCACAGTGCCATTATAAGCCGTTGATCGCCACCATTAGTAGTATAAAAAAAAGAAAAAATGACAGCATATATACTAGTTTGTAGGCGCAATAACGTTCACGCAAACCAATCAATATACACTTATTGGCTGTTTTTTTTTTATCAAAAGCATGAAACAGAATACATTTTGGCCAAAATGTATATAGAAGATTTTTATTTTATTTTTATTAAATGGGTTTTAAAGCAGAAAGTAAAAAATATTGTTTTGGTTTTTTTTTTCAAAATTTTCTTTAGTTTTTCGTTTGTATTGTAAAAAATAAAAACCCCAAGTGGTGACCAAATACCACGAAAAGAAAGCTCTATTAGTGTGAAAAAAAATGATATAACTTTTGTTTGGGTAAAGCGTTGCATTACTGCACAGTGCCAAATAGTAAAAAATGGCCTGGTCATGAAGGGGGTAAAATCTTCTGGAGCTGAACGGGGTAAAGGCCATCTCTGGGCAAAAAAAGTTTGGGCTGTGTCCATACTGCACGAGCTAACTGTTAATTTTTGTCTAGGGGAGAGGAGAAAGGAGATTCTTACCTAATTCTCCGATCCTCCTAGCACAAGACCGGTTCAGCACCCCCTTTGCTCCAGCAGTCTTGAGTTGTAGACTGTTGCTGACATCAACAAGTCCAGAGCAGGCTCCACAGACCATGAACAGTCCAGTGCTGGACCATGTGAAAGTGTCGTTTTTCAGTGGAATGAAGGATCGGATAGGAATAGGCTTTATGCTCAACCCTAGACAAAACGGGCAGTTAACCAATGTAGTGTGGGCACAATCCAATTGCATGGGAAATTTATTTTTTGCCGGGAAATGGGTTTTATAGAACAACTTTATCTTAAAAAAAGACAGTCTGAACAATTTCATATAACATGGCTCTTTTTGTCTCCATTTTTTGATCTGCGAGGGTGTCTAACCTATAAATTAACAGATTTCCTAAACCAGACACCCAAACTACTACTATACCAAAAACAAGAAAAATTAGGGACTTTCTACAATGGCACTCAAAAGGATATAAATTCAACAGAGATATATAAAAACTTTTTCAGATCTATTATTCACCTCACATAAAAATGTAAAAGAATCACATATGATGTACAATATAATATTCTTATTAGACACACTACAAAGGCCACTTATATATTTGCATTATACTGAGTGTCACATTTCATAGGTAACAAGATTGCAGTCAACACATTTCGTAAACAGCTTACTTCATCAGGTTTAGAAGTGAAAGGGTGACAAGATATCCATGAAATTTCCATTGATCTCAGTATAGTGACCACAATTGGTCTATAATGTAACAAATACAAAATCAACATACTAATTAACATACTAAACAATTAACATACTAAAAAAAAAACACCAAAATAATTTTTTGCCTGTGCATTTCCTTTAAGAGTCAGTGTAATTCATGCTGTGCCTCTTTTCTGCCATTATGTTCTGCTATTAGGTTCTGGCTTATGGACCATATCCCATTTTTCAGGTAATACTCTGATCTGTGGTTCTAAGTCTTACCAATACTCCTTAATTGTTAACATGCCACCATTATATGTTATCACATGCATTTCACATAGTGAGGGGTCCTCACAGTATCCTCTGTACTGTTACCGAGACTCATCCTCATCCATACTTCCTGCACTTGCCTACTCCAAAAACATCTTGCATATCCTTTCTTCGATATGCAATGTTTTCATATTGCAAGTGCCTGTGTAGCTGAACTTATATCCAGTAATCAATCCAAACTGTTATCTGTGATATTTGACTGTAAAATATTTTCAAATAGTTTTCCGTTGTAGAGATCAGTGTGAACCATCAACCATTGTGAACCCCCTGAAGAAGACTACATATAGTTGTAACACGTCGGAGTCTTTGCTGATGGTGTATCAATATACTGTATAGTGTCGGTTGTACCTACATATATATGTGCATTCTCATGTTTCAGTATATCATTTTTATTATTTTTTATGGTTTCTTGGAGTTTTATTGCTATACCACATGGCCCCTGGTGTTTCAGGGCTCAATTTAATCCATCTAATAAAACTATGGGATTTTAGATATTTTCCCTCTCCTGGTTACATTATTCTTACCTACATCTTTATATTTATATTTTTGTGGTATCGCAAAATCACAAATCCTCGCTTTTTCCACTATTGTGCGTTGAAATTCATGCAGTGCCTGTATTTGTGATCACAAGTGCATCATCATCGTCGATGATTGGATGCCAGCAGTTTCTCTTTATTATTGACTATAGAGTGGAGGACCAGAAATCCAACACTCCCGGAAGTGTCAGATTCTGCAGGATCCTCATCCAGCAGAATCATTTTAATACAGAAGACTGGTGGCGCAGTCAACAGAAAGAGTGAGTATTCAATATTCTCTTTTATATTATGAACAGGGTCACTTTAAATTCTTTGTCAGGAAAACATAAAAATAAATCTGAAAATGCAATAGATACGACCTTTAAAAAAAAATAAAAAAAATGACAGCAACAAAAACAAAAAGACAAATGCCATAAGTAAAGCAAAATTTATCATTTTTAAATGTCATCCTAAATAAAAAGATATATTATCCCCATATATTTCTATCAGCAAAGCAATCCAAGGCTGAAGAGGAAAAGTTAGTAGTGGCAATGGCAGGCAAATTAAGTAGTCCAATTTCTTTTTTTCTTGTCACAAATGCTCCTCGTTATTGTACAGGTTGCATTAATAATGTCTCAAAGTGACTTCCTGCTAATCTCATAACCTCTTATAAAAAGGGAAAGCCTGCTGAAAAAAACCATGGCATTTAGAGGGGCACAACACAGGGTATTAAAGCGCACAATGGCAGCCATTTGGAACGGTTTCAAGATTCACAGTATTAATCAAAATCTACACATTCACTCCGTGACATTTTGCTATGCTAAACATCCCACTGGAATCTTTCACTTGCATTATCAAAGAAAAACAATTTTCCCTGTTTCCCTGCGACATGTTTGTAAAATTGCAGCAAAAGCACAAAAAAAAAAAAAAAAAATGCACAAAATGAAACCTGCCAATACGATTTAAATAATACCAAAAATAACAAATATTTCACCTAATTCCCCCATAAAATTTGCATCACAGTCGACGTTTAAATAATACAATTCGGTCTGAAAATGATTCGGCTAATGGCTTAGAAGCAGGATACATACCGTTTTCAAAATAGATTACAATTTTACTATAATAAGTGAGGCCGAAATGCTTTTCTGTCAAAATTAATATTATTAAAAATAGAGGATTGTTTTATACCTGCCTTTATTGTGGATTGTGCATGCACATTTGTGATCTTAAAAAATGGAATAAAATACCTCCCTGAAAATCACTAAGCTGGTTAAAACCTGGGAAAAAACAAATAATTCAACAAAAGGGTGAAGAATGTTAATAGTTCTCAAACTTAAAATGCTAATGTTTCTTTCCTTCACTGAAAAGGCTCCTTCAAATCAGAGGCATATATTCCAGCGCAGGTTAATGCACATTAGTGAATATGTTACATAGAATTCTTTTGCCCATGTTGCAGTAAACAGAATTCACAAAATGTGACATTTCATTTTCAGTCGAGTCCAAATTTGAAAATTACAGTCACGTGGATGAAAATACAGGGTGTCCCAAAAGTCGCCATGCCGTGAGAACAAGGAAAATTGTAGCCAAATTTATCTTTATTTACAAAATATTAATTACAAATTTTACAAAATATTCTCTATGTGTTGGCCACCTCTTTCTACACACACATACACACAGTAGAACTATAAAATATAATATAAGTTACATTTTTCCTATGTATGGAGACTTTTGGGACACCCAGTAGAATGCCTTGATGTGAAAGCTTTGTGAATTGAGCCTGTTATAAATAACCTCGCTTAGCTGACCTAGATGGAAAACATTTAGGTCAACGCAAGGATGGACCTTCTTCCCCATTCAAGTTTAGGCCTTTCTTTATACCAGCAGAAGTTGAACATATACCTGTCCCTGGCAGCGAAGCAAACAATAGACAAGCCCTGGAAAAAGTCCTCAGTCTCTTTTCAAGAAGTCAAAAACCATATGAATCCAATGTTGTCAAGAAAATCCATGACCTTCTAGAATGTTTTTGTGCTTGTAGTTTAATAGGATGTGGTACCCATGTGTTTTTGAAGTACCTTTTGGCAGGGCCGATCCGATCCTAGGGTCACAGACGCCTGGGTGCAGAAATATTTCTGGCGCCCCAAGTGGGCGTGGTCATCCTACAAACTCCTCCCCTTTACACATGTTTCTATGGCAATGATTCAAACACAGAGATGCTCCCCTAAGGAGTCGTCGTTACCCTGGGATCCTCCTATGATCCTTTAACAATAAAAAAAATACAGGAAGAGCGCACACTAATAAGACCTGGAGGGGAGTCTCTCTGATGCACACAGAGAGGGCTTCTGTTAGAGAGTCTGTTAGGAAGAGCCCCCAGACATAGTACAAGAGATGGTCAGAGACTGCAGACATATTACAGGTGACCGTCAGAGAGTGCAGACATGATACAAGAGACTGTCAGAGACTGCAGACATATTACAGGAGATGGTCAGAGAGTGCAGACATAGTACAGGAGATGGTCAGAGACTGCAGATATAATACAGGAAATGATCAGAGACTGCAGATATAATACAGGAGATGGTCAGAGAGTGCAGACATAATATAGGAGATAATGGCTGATCGGCCCTCTCACCTGACCCAGCGATACAGCAACAACGGTTCCTCTGATCAGGAGTCAGCTCACTCTGAATTGCCCGTAGTGACTCCACTGAGTCCAGATCTGCATTATGTATAGACTCCCTACTAACTTTAAACCCCTCCCTCAATACAGACCCCCCTCCATTAGTACAGACCCCCAGGACAAACCACCCCCTCCATTAGTACAGACCCCCCCACAAACCACCCCCCCTATTAGTACAGACCACCCCCCTCCATTAGTAGAGACCCTCCACAAACCACCCCCCCATTAGTACAGACCCCCCTCAGGACAAACCACCCCCCTCCATTACTAAAGACCACCCCACAAACCATTCTCCCTCCATTAGTACAGACCCCCCTCAGGACAAACCACCTCCCTCCATTAGTACAGACCCCCCACAAACCACCCCCCTATTAGTACAGACCCCCCCACAAACCACCCCCCCATTAGGACAGACCACCCCCTTCCATTAGTAGAGACCCCTCCATTAGTAGAGACCCCCCCACAAACCCCCCCCATTAGTACAGACCACCCCCCATTAGTACAGAACACCCCCCTCTATTAGTAGAGACCCCCCACACACCACCCCCCCTCAAGTATTACAGACCCCCCTCAGGACAAACCACCCCCCATTAGTACAGACCCCCCCACAAACCCCCCCCATTAGTACAGACCACTCCCCCTGCATTAGTAGAGACCCCCCACAAACCACCCGCCCATTAGTACAGACCCCCCACAAACCATCCCCCCTCCATTAGTACAGACCCCCCACAAACCAGCCCCCCACTATTAGTACAGACCCCCCTGGCTCCCACAAACCATCCCCCCTCCATTAGTACAGACCCCCACAAACCATCCCCCTTCCATTAGTACAGACCCCCCCCAAACCATCCCCCCTCCATTAGTACAGACCCCCCTGGCCCCCACAAACAACCCCCTTCCATTAGTACAGACCCCCCACAAACCATCCCCCTTCCATTAGTACAGACCCCCCACTAACCATCCCCCCAATTAGTACAGACCCCCCTGGCCCCCACACACCAGACCCCCTCCATTAGTACAGACCCCCCCAGCCCCAAAACACCATCCCCCCTCCATTAGTACAAACCCCCCTGGCCCCCACACACCAGACCCCCTCCATTAGTACAGACCCCCCCTGGCCCCCACACACCGGACCCCATCCATTAGTACAGACCCCCCCTGGCACCCACAAACCATCCCCCCTCCATTAGTACAGACCCCCCACAAATTATCCCCCCTCCATTAGTACAGACCCCTCCCTCTGGACAAATGCAAACCCCACCCGGGCGGCAGCTGGAGAGGACAGTGTGCAGCCGCGCCGCCCAGGTGGAGAAGATCGTGACAGTGAGAACAAATGTCACACTGATACGATGCACTGCACTGCACCACATGGACCGGACCGCCCCACCCCCCCCACTACGTCACCGTGGGTCTCTCTCAGTCTCCGAGCAGCCGCTCCAATCTCTGATCTCCTCTGACAGGAGGATGGAGGGGGGAGCAGGAAACAGCAGCGGCGATGATCGGCGGCAGTGAGCAGCGGAGAGAGCGGCCTCTGGATACCAACAAGGAGGAGGAGGAGGGAGGGGAGCACACTGGCGCTTGAGCGCCCCCACCTCTGTGGCGCCTGGTTGAACTGCACCCCTCGCACCCCGTCTAGGATCGGCCCTGCCTTTTTGGTACTTGCTTATAGATATGAATCTGATGTTGGTCAATGAGAAATTGTCAAGCATTCTCAATGACTTACAACCTAAATGTCTTAAAATATTGAAATTGTGGCTCACTTATGCCTTACCATCTTAGAATCCCTCTAGTCCAGTGGTTCTCAACTCCTGTCCTCAGGACCCACTAACAGGCCATATTTTAAAGTATTACCTTGGGGAGATGCACACTAGAATACTGCAATTGCTGATCAGCAAATGATATCACCTATGATGTTTTTCAGTTATGTTGCAAACCTGGCCTGTTAGTGGGTCCTGAGGACAGGAGTTGAGAACCACTGTTCTAGTCGCAGTTGGCCCGAGTCCTAATCTTAATGTATCCGTTCCTTCGCATACCTCCACTCTGTATCTTCTTTTCATTCCCCATACGCCCACTCTGTATCTTCTTTTCATTCCCCATTACTTGTACCCTCAATTTTCCACCCAGGACCCATCAGCTCCCATGACGATCCAAAATATCTATTGTCTTTTGTTGTCTTGTGTAAGATTCTAAAGGAAATCGATCTAAGGGAACTGAAACATGACAGTTCTATATGTTTGCTTGTAAATGCTAATTCATTTTTTCTTGACGATTTAACCCCTGCATGGGTGTACTGTTATTCCATCTTAAAATAACAAAAAATAACTGAAGAGAAAATTAAGGTCATGGCTCATAAGATGGCGATTGCAAGATATTTTTCAAATGACCTTATTACAATAACCTGGTGTAAAAAAAAAGGACTCCTCTACAATTGATTTTGTCATGTACATGCATTCTGCCAATGTTGGATAATAAAGCAAAATGCACGATTGCACCTCTAAAATAATGCCAAGACATAACTTTCCATGACTGTTGAAAAAGCTAGCCCCAAGAGAGCACCACACAAGTTGCAGAGGAATCCTTACTTGGGCTATAGGAAAGTAGAAGAAGAGGTTGCTTAAAGACGATCTTCACTCAATGTTAAAAATGTATTTAATCTTGCAACCCCCCCCCCCCCCACCTTCAGCAAATACATTTTTTAGGGGGGTATATTTTATCAGTGAGTGCAACCTATGATTTCACCTTTCTCTCCTAGGTGAGTATTACGTCACCTCTGCCCAAACCATACAGGGGTACCCATGTCACACATGCCAGGAGGCTTTGGGGCTAAGTAGAACACACTGCGCATTGCACAGTGGAGTATCATCAGGGGGCCAGCTGCTAGGACTCAAAAAAGACAGCCAAACTCTGATGACATCAGCAAAGAAGATGTTGGGGAGGGATCCAGTTACAGCAGGACAACACTAGATGCATTGGGGTGGTGTTTAAGTTTTTTTTTTATAGTTTTTATTGAAGTTTTCCATTGTACAACAAAGAATACCAGTGATACAAAAATATAAAAGGTGTACAATCAGCTGTATATTCTACACGTCCTTTTAAGGAACAAATAGATGTGCATATGACGGTCAAGGTATCCATAGTTGAGTAAGCTTTAGAAATGGTTATATAGAATGAATTGAGAACAACATTTTTATAAAGTAACATAAACATAAGGTGGGGTACGAACAGGGTAGAAAAGGGAAATAGTCTTTGGTCTGACCTTTACAAGAACAGAGGGAAGTAGTTGGGGATGATAGACAATATCAATTTACATTGTACCAGTTTTTCCAGACTTTCCAATGAGAATCAAATTGTTTCTTATTGCCCTGTCTGCTAGCCAGTAGGGACTCATAGACATAGTGGGAATGAGTAGTCCTACGTACTTCGGAGGCATTAGGAGCTTTGTCGGATTTCCAATGTTTCGCGATCAGTGTTCTGGCTACCAGAACAATGTGTGTAGCCACAACTCGTAGATCGGGGGGGAAGGTTTCTATGCCTATATTCAGTACTGCTAGACTCGGGTTGGGGGGTGTCAAGATCCCTGTAATGGCAGAGATAGAACGAAATATGCTATTCCAGAAGCTGGTCAAGTGTTTACAGGTCCAGAATACATGGAGAAGGTTGCCTACAGAACCACAGTTTCTCCAGCACAGTGGAGAGATGGCAAGGGAAAATTTAGACATCCTGGAAGGCGGTGTTTACGTTTTTTGAAGGTAACACTGGAAAGCAGGAGAGGGTAAAACCCTGGGATGGAGAAGCTGGGGGAGTCGGAGGAGTGAAGTTCCTTTTCAAAGTATATGCTTAGCCAATACATTTTTTTTAGCTTTGGATTGAGTAGAAAAGTGATTGAACCCCTGAGGGTTTTTTTTTTTTTTATAGTTTGCCTGTGTCTTGCTGGGGGTATTTCCCTTTAATTCCTGTCCTAGAGACAAGCATCTGATCCGACAGCTCAGATCCAGCCTCATTACAGATTTCCTAATTAAACTTTACCACTAGTCCATTTGCATCCACAGCTCCAGCCTTGGAGAAGGGGGCGGGGGGAATTTTCCCCAAAACACATTGGCTTCTCTTGATCAATAAACAATTGGAATCAAACCAAAGTGTCATGAATTTTGCACTGGATGCTCCTCAAACACTCACCCCGAAGCTGGAGACACAACAGGAAATGAGAGAAAATCTCCCCAAAGTGAATGTAATGTCCATTTTAGATGGATGTCACCTGAATATTTGTCCCTGTTGGATGATTTATTTAATTTATTTTTGTTAAATCTTATTTTAGTGTATCAAAAATTTTAATACAAACAAGAGTCAGTCCAAAAGAAGGCACAAAGCATAGAACACATGTGTACATAGATCTTCAGACTCCCAAGTAAAAAATGAATCAAAACAACATGTAAAAACTGAAATTATAGAGTGTCTCCTTTAGTATTGTTGTAGGAAGTAAACATTTGGAAGAGATCATTAGACAATGGTGTAAATCTTCGTGTTCAGATTAAAAAAATTGTGTGTACAGTATGCTGTAAGGATCGCTAGAATATGATACACATCTTTGACAAACTTTCAAGGTAGAAAAAAGGAATCAAATGTATAGAGTACAGAGGGAACACAAAAGCGTGAATAGAGCAGGGGACATAGAAAGAAAGCGCATATTTATTCCTTCATGGCCCGAGAGAGGTGGGGACTGAATCTCCCTTGGCCCAAGTGAGAAACGCAGATGAGTAGTGGAACATAAGTCCAAGTTAGTGAAAACTGTTCTTGCTTTCCTGCTTTCTGAGCCAACAAACGCTCAAGGTCTCTGATAAAATCTTCCTCAGTGGCCACCTCTCCAAGAAAAGGTATGGTGGTCGATTTCCAGTGGCAGGGAATGATTGCTCCAGCCGCGGACAAGAAATATCGATAAAATGCCCCATGCAATGGATTTAAAGGGTCTAGGAAGCATCGACCTTAGGGCTACTTCAGAGGAGTCTTTACTAGAGGTTGCCATCAGTTTACAGTATAGATCAAAGATATGTTGCCAAAAGGTCTTAATAGAGGGACAGTCCCACCAGACAAGGATCATAGTCCTCATGAAGGAATGAAAACGCCAACAAGTGTCAGGTATTGAATGGTTAAAATGGTGAAGAACAGATGGCGAACCTGTACCATCTGGTAACCAGTTGTTTTCAGGGACCTATGCCAAGTGGATGCCTTACTGCATTGTGTAAACCGGGGTGGGGTCGAGCAGGACTCTGCATACTTTATTCAAGATGAAAAGAAGGGGGGAGGGGGGAAGAGGGAGAGAAGTCAGAATCTCTGCTTGGTCATAAAAAAAATACAAAGTGTTCACTGAATGGCGCTTGTGCTGAATGAGAAACCCCTTGTGTGCACAATGTAACAGGGCTGCACTACTGTAGTAGTAGTGGTGCCTATTTCAGTGATTTCCAGCTTCTACAGGGATCCGCCAGGTATGGCACATGCATACTTACATTAGTCCAAGCTGGATGGATGTAACTATACAAAAAAAAAAAAAAGCTATACCTAAACTTCACTATTATTAGTAGCATTAAATGCTAACCTTTTTTTTTAAATTATTGGCTTCTTGGCAACCTGTTCCCTATTTTCCAGTGCATAGTTAACTAAATGTGTGGGTACAAAACACTCACATTTCTAGCCACACACTGGCCTGCACTCCTGGTTGTACAGCACTGCTTCCCCGAACTTCCAGGAAGGGGATCCCATGCTCATCTGGAACAGCGTAGGTGCAGGGAGGAGGGAAGTGGGGGAGGTGGCTTGCTTTGGGGCTGTATGCTTGAATGTACACACACCACACCCGCTCAATTCATTGTAAAGGGTGGCTCTGTATCAAGGTAGAAGAGCAGGCTGAATCCGGAAAGAGGGGAAGGGGCTGAAGGGACAAGGTGATTGTGGGGGCAAAGACAATTTTAATAAAGGAAGAAGCTGCGTACACTGTAAAGATCTATCACAACCCCGTTTAGCTAATAAAGTTGACCACCACTGTCCTATACCAAAAAATAAGTTGCGTAAAAAGTCTCACCAAATAGTAAAAAATGATTTCTTAGTGATAGCTGCACTCACAAAATGTCCACATTATACATAATAATAATAATGAAACACGTGTTGCACTACTCCTTTATCCCTTGATAATGTTCTTTTGAACTAAACTAGTCGGGAGGTATCCTGCCCTCTCGTAAGTAGTTTTAACTGGATTTTTAATTACTACACTATGAGTTCCTCCTTTGTGTCTCCCTTTTGCTGAGCCCACTGTTGAACATCCTGGTTGTATGGTAACCCATCCTGGAATCTTGGCTCCTGATATCGATCCATCCTATGGGGATACTGGGATAAAGTGCAGCCAGACCCCCATCTTGGGGTCAGAGTAGCTGGTAAGCGGCTTGAGAGTTGGATGTGCTCTTTTGGGTGTGAAGATTTTGCTATCAACACTGCAATACGGATTTTTTTGCTATACAAGTATAAATAAACTTTTTGCACAAGAGCACTTCTCTTCTTTTTTTTCTGATAGACTTTACTGGATTATTTATGAAGGTTTTTGAACACATTTCTATTTACAGTTTTTGATATATATTAATTTCTTACTTGATTGAGGCACTTTATATTGATAGCGCAACACTGTCCTATATGCTTACAGGAGCACAGACTGTGTCCTTCTGCTTCTTTATTGTCTAGTTAAAGCAGAATTAAACCCAATGATTTAACGGTTTTAAAAAAACAGTTACATTCTCGGCATGCCAGGAAAGCTAACTGTCACATATGCTTGTGCCATCAACCAAACTGTCAAACCATCAAATGGCTGGTGTCATAACTGATCAAATGTGCAGCATCATGACAGTTGCAGATTAAACATAAGCTTAGATCTCTATTGAGCGCCTCCTGATCTACAGCATGATGGGGAAGCCTCTCTGCTCCCTGTACTTATACCTAACAGTTGCGTATGTCACCAAACTAACCAGATCCTGGGATAAATGGAGGGCGGATATTCCATCCCTGGGTGAGGAAGAATAGGAGGAGTGCCTCTCCAAGTTTATTCCCTCCATGATTGCAGCTAAAAGACAGATTTGTACAACTTAAGTTCCAACACAGGGCCTATTACACTCCACAGAAATTGGCTCATATTTACCCTCAACGAGACTCAAACTGTCAAAGATGCAAACAAGACATAGGAACGTTTTGGCACATAGCCTGGTCCTGTCCCAAACTCCGACCCTATTGGGCGGCTCTAGCCTCCATACTGAGTGAGATATGTAGGACAAGGGTGCAGATGGATCCTCAAGTTCTACTAAAGCCATATGGAAGACATAGAAGGGGATAGATATTGTAAACTATGTTTGACCTTCTCCCTATACTATGCCAGACGGGAAATACTGCTAAAATGGAAGTTGGTGGAACCCCCCACTCACGCCTCTTGGCAGAGCCCGGTAAACTCAGTGCTGCCCCTGTACAGACTCATATATGAAAGCAGAGAATGTCCGGGGAAGTTTGATAAGGTACGGTCCACATGGATAGATGCCTGTGGCTAATCTCTGGGCTTCCCCTATGAGTACTGATGGACAACTCGTTCTCCACTGTCCCCCCCCCCACCTCTCGTTCACCCTATACGTTCTTATATAACTGCTATGTCCAAGGGTATATGAGATGACACAGTGATAATGGATAAGAATGCTTACCAAAGATAGATAGGGATTTGACACACCTGTTAGATGGGAGGCAACTCCCTTTAGGAAATGGAAATATTATTGCCTCTACCTGTGAGCTGATGTACTCCTACAAACTGATTGTACTGTAATGCTGAATTGTCTAATAAACTTTTCTGTTAAAAAAAAAACATAAGCTAAGATGGTAGCTTCCTTGGCTGAAAAGGTTAGGAGGGTTAAATTCAGTTTTAAAGGATGGAATGGGTCCTGGATCAACTGCAGTGCAGAATATAGGAGACTCCTCTCCTGTCTGATACCTGGACCAGAATACTGGCTAAGCAGAACTACAAAAATGTTGGCAGGCATAGTAGCTTACTTACATATTGTATTATATTTTACATGTATTGCATTTCATCTGAGTATTTAGGGGACTGTATTAATTTCAGATTTAAAATATTTTGAATAATAAAGTACAAGGCTAATTTTCATGCACCGCATCCCTGTAACGTCTTCATGCACATAAAATACTAAAATACACAGGAAACACTAAGAATACAAATTTAACACAACCATGCGGAAGTGTGTTTGTATACAGCCAGTGCTATAGAAAACTTTAATTGCCTCTAATTTTCCAGCACCAATTTACATAACGACTTTGCATTGTTGCATAAATTTTGAATTCTTCTTCCCGAAAATGGAAACAGATTACAGACATAATGAAGACTAAACAAGCCATATTCCAGGACTTTTATCGCAGCCCCATACGGCAGACTATGGATCCAAGAATGTTCAACCGCCGCATTCTGCCCGATACAATGTTAATTACAGCCCGCGCTGAAAATGTCTAAACAACTGGCACGGATTTACAAAACAATGCTTGCAAATTATGGAGAAAACAAACGTAATGTTTATGTCTGGTTCAGTGAATAAAATAAATAAATAAGTCCGTCTCCTGGGGGAACGAACTCCACTACATGATAAATAACTTCCAATTAATTATAAAAAAAATAAACCAGAATTGACTGTATTGCCCAAATTTTTAAATGCTTACTTTTGTTTTAAATGCAGGATAGAGAAACTATATAGAACACATTTTATAAGCCTATTACAAAAGTCAGAAAATGGCAATTAAAAATATTACAATAGAAATAAAGATTATTATGTTGTAAATGATCACCGATTCATTTACTGAGTGGTTCTAAATTTTACTCTGGCATTTTGTACCATTGGGTATGGGTGCCGGTACAATTGTCTTTAGATTGTAAGCTCTCGGGAGCAGGGCATGCTGAATCCTTCTGTCTTGGATTGTACCGTATTTGCCGGCATATAAGGCGGCTGGGCGTATAAGATGACCCCCTAATAGTCCGTTTAAAACTGTGGTTTTGTGCTGTACTCACCGCATAAGACGACCCCCTTGTGCGACCCCCTTGTGCGGTAATGCTGTTCAAAAACGAAGATGCGGATGCTCTGTAAAGCTGTATGTAATTCAGTATATGCGCCGCTCAGCCAATCCCGGCAGGCGATGCACTCTGTTGATGACTACAGAGCCTGCTAAGCCTGCTCGGATTGGAGTAACAACCTCTGCCAATCCGAGCAAGCTACATAATGTAGGGATTGGCTGAGCAGCGCATATACTAAATTACATACAGCTTTACAGAGCACCCGGCGGGCTGATATCAATTGGGCAGCTGCTTCACCCGGCGTATAAGACGACCCCCGGTTTTTGGCTCAGTAATTCCGGTGTAAAAGGTCGTCTTATACGCCGGAAAATACGGTATTATAACTACCGTGTGCCTTTATTTTAAGGACCGTGCAAACTCTTGGCACTAAATAAATCCAGTATAATAATAAGAATCAAACTAATAAATAGCTTTGTAATATAGTCTGCAAAAATTCAAAAATGTGTGTTCTGTTGTTTTAAGGTCTGCCCTTTGGGTTAGTTTAGAATCTCGGTTAGGGGGCAGGTTGGCATTAACCACTTCCGGACCGGCTCACGCCGATATACGTTGGCAATTTGAAGAGGGGTATCGCTGTTATGGCAGCAGCTAGCTACCATAACCCCGGTACTCTCTTCTTCAGTGAGCGGTCCGGTTTCAGATAAAAGTGGTTTCTGCGGCGGATTCGCTGCAAGATCACTTTTATCGGTGGCCCCCCGCCCCTCCTGCTGCTCTCCGGTCCCCTGCTTACCAGAGCCGCCGGCAGCAGCGGAGGCGATCGGATCCTTCTACCTGTTAGGTATAGAGCTGAGTGAGGGGAAGATGGCCCCCACCCATCTCCATACCATTGCAGTGTGGAAGTAACGTCAAAACATCACTTCCACCAATAGATCTTAAAAGGGACTTTTTTTATTTATTTTTTTGCATTTTAGTGTAAAATTAGATCTGAGGTCTTTTTGACCGCCAGATCTCATATTTAAGAGGTCCTGTCATGCTTTTTGGGATGTTTACATTTCTTGTAATAGGAATAAAAGTGACACAATTTTTATTTTTAAAAAGAACAGTGTAAAAAAAAAGTAAAATAACTAAGAAAAATAAATAAAACATTTTTTACGGGCCCTGTCCCGCCGAGCTTGTGTGCAGAAGCGAGCGCATACGCGAGTAGCACCCCCATATGAAAACAGTGTTCAAACCACACGTGAGGTATCACCACAATCGTTAGAGCGAGAGCAATAATTCTAGCCCTAGACCTCTGTTACTCAAAACATGCAACCTGTAGAATTTTTTAAACGTCGCCTATGGAGATTTTTAAGGGTTTTTAAGGGTAAAAGTTTGTCGCCATTCCACGAGCGGGCGCAATTTGAAAGCATGACATGTTGGGTATCAATTTACTCGGCGTAACATTATCTTTCACAATATAAAAAAAAATTGGGCTAACTTTACTGTTTTCTTATTCTTATTTTTTTATTGCAAAAAATTGTGTATTTTTTCCCCAAAAAAGTGCGCTTGTAAGACTGCTGCGCAAATACGGTGTGACAGAAAGTATTGCAAAGACCGCCATTTAATTCTCTAGGGTGTTTAAAAAAAAATTGTATAATGTTTGGTAGTTCTAAGTAATTTTCTAGCAAAAAAAAAAAATGTTTTTTGCAAACGTGTTTGGGTGCATCAAGTGCTTGAGTGTTTGTTTCACTGGCCAGAATATTAATTTATGAATAAAAGGATTCCTGTTGCGCCTCCCCAAACCGTGCATTAAATATAAATACCCGTTTCATAGTAGATTGTAGCGCAGGGTCTACAGTATAACTGCTTTTACTTCAATTGAGTTTACAATATTATTTTATGCCCAATCACTAAACGTACCTAGCTCTTAGGTATGTTTACAGGCGTTTAGGTGCATTCTACTGTTTTTTCTGCCAAAACGCTCCTCTCTTGAATGTACAAGTAAATTTTTTTTTCAGCCTCAACGCCCCTGCCTCTAAACTCCTGTAAACGCCTATGTGTGAATGGGTACATAGGACAACATGGAGGGCATCTAGAGGCGCAAAACAGGCATTTTTTAGCTCAAATGTGCATGAGCCCTAAAAGATAATAAGGAAGGAATATGGGGTATGGGGAAGAGGAGGGTTCAGGGGTTCTCAGGTATTTCCTTTTGGATTGAAGCTTTTTTGAATTGAAGCTTTTATAGATTGGCTAGATCAGTGTTTTTCAACTCTAGTCCTCAAAGCGCCCCAACAGGTCATGTTTTCAATATTTCCCTTAGATGAAACGGCTGTGGTAATTACTAAGGCAGTGAAACTGATAAAATCACCTGTGCAAAATAATGGAAATCCTGAAAACATGACCTGTTGGGGCGCCTTGAGGACTGGAGTTAAAAAACACTGGGATAGACCATGGGTATCCAACCTGCGGCCCTCCATCTGTTGTGGAACTAAAAGCCCCATGAGGCATTGCAAAACTAGTCCCTTGAGGTATTGTAAGGCTAGCTTGGCTCCCAAAAGGCAGAGGCATGATGGGACCTGTAGTTTTGCAGCTGGAGGGCCCCAGGTTGGACGCCCATGGGCTAGACTTTCGCGTGGGAGTGCAGTATGGGTGTATAGAATTCACGGATTCCACACCATGAGAAATTGTTTGCAGGTATCTGTGAGAATACTGTTGAGGTTTTCATTGACGAAAAATGTGTCTATGAATTGTCTAATGTATATAAAAGTATACAAATTGCTTCTTTCAGGCTTTGGTGATGGTTTGCAATTACTTTTATAATGTGCACTACCTGTAGCACTTATACAGGCATACCCCGCTTTACGGACACTCACTTTACAAACACTCGCGAGTACGGATATACCCGCGAGTGTACGTAAAGTGCCTCACAAGTACAAACATTCCCGCACCATCAGCCGCAGTAGAAGGAACTGAAGCTCTGAGCATGTAGCCTGCCCTGTTCCAGTGTGCTCTTCCTGTATCCTAGCCACCTCCCCACCTCCGTTGACATCACATCCGCTCAGTGGTTCCAGCTTCCCTGTCAGCCACAGAATGCTGCCACAGCACTGTCCTCTGTGCACAGCGCGATGTCCGGGGGATGGATTGGAGCGCCCCCCCTTGCATCACATGAGCCTATTTACATGTGAGTGTTCCCCTGACACCCCCACTAAAACCCCTGACGCCCCACAACAGCCCCTGGCACCCCCACTACTGCCCCTGACTCCCAGACTACAGCCTAGAAGTAAAAAAAGGTATTGCTTCACTTTAAGTACATTTTCGTTTTACATACATGCTCTGGTCCCATTGTGTACTTAAAAGTGGGGTATGCCTGTACATTGTACACACCTGGCTTATTCAAGCATCTGTAAGATGCCAAAAATGGGGTCAGGTGCCAGGAACATGTAATTTGAGCACACATGGGCAGGTGAACATGATTAGTGGCTGTCCAATGTTGAAGAGGGGAGAAGCGGAATCTTGAAGAAGCAGTAGAGAAAATGGCAGTGGTAGGCAGAAGGAGCAATGAAGGACAGCTCGGAACTGTCAGCAAAGGGCAAGCAGAGAGGCAAAACTGTCACAATGGTGCATATTTAAAAATAAAGGGTCTTCTTTCCCCACATTTCTAGTATGGCAGCCCTTAAAAAAAAAAGGGGGGCTACCAACAGGCTGTGTGTGAGCACAAATGCGCATGCATACATGTAAACCAAGCCTTACTCTATCCAAAATGAAACAAAAGTTGTGCCTTTAGTTCTACTAGCTCACCAACATGTCTCCGTGGGAGGAAACTGGATTACATGGAGGAGCAATGTCCTGATTGGGATCCAAACCAAGAAAGATAGTTCTGCAAGGCGGTAGTGCTAACCACTAAGCCATTATGCTACTATTAGCCTAAATCCCACTTAAAACCAACAGATATATGCTCTAGAACTGAACGGTGAAAATAGGAGACAGTCCTATGAAGGTCGCATTTGGTATGTGTACATGGCGCTTGCATGATGACTTTGGTTGCCCAATATGGGGACACTGGTATCTGTCAGATTTGGCTGTCACCATGGAGAGCCAAAAAATTAAGCTTCAAAATCTTATGACAAAATGGCATCTATATAGTGACAAGACAAGTACACTTTACCCTCCTAGGAGCAGAACCGATACTTCCAATCTGTATGTAACCTTATCCCCCAAACATCATGCTTCGTTTCCTCCTCTTGACATTTACCCTAATTAAGGCCCGGCCTTCAGCTATGCTACATTTACCAAACAATACCCCATTTCACCGACCATTTACTGTTAACAGTATACACTATTGGAGGGCAATAATCTGCCAGCAAAATCCAGTGTAAAGAGGAGGACTCCGAATTTATCCCCCATTTTAGTTGCCTGAATAGACGTCTTACTAAGAAGCACAAGGAATAAACAAAAACACCTCGGGGGCCTGGGAGGAGCAATTGAACCAATTAGGTTTAATTAAATCAAAAGAATGGAGTCTTAGGGCCGAAGAAGAAAAAGAACAAATCTGCATTAACACCTAGGAGCAAACAACACATAGCTCTGGGGGCCCCGTCCCTTGTCCAGTTGTTGTCACCCATTCTCAGCCCAGTAGGGGGCCATTAGCTTAGTGTTTCTTTGTTTATCCATTGATGAGGAGAAGCTTTAAGATTTCACTCTGTTGTGAAAAGCTTCACCCAAAATAAACAGTTGGCTTCCTCCAAGTATGGAGAAACAAACATTTGCTGAGCAAACTCTGCTACTGCAGTGGTGAGCCGCATCCATGTGCAACAAGATGCTTCATGTGGATCTGCACGAGTCTATAGGGTATGTGTCAGCATTACCAAAAATGATTATTTTGAGCAAAAAAAATAAAGAAATGGCGAAACAAATATGATGATGAAAGTATTCAGATACAATTAGGGAGTTCCGGTGTAAATGTACCCATGTCAAGGGGTACCTAAAACTAAATAAAACTCCTTTTTATTTTTTTATTATATGGGCCCTCAGGAGCTTTATGCCATAATGTACTAGTATGCACCACGTATTAGCTTATCAAGGCTACCGATGTTCTCCACCGCTTTCCACTGTCATGGGCACGTCCATCTTCTCCCAGTCTTTCGCTTGGGTTTGGTCACTTGAATGGCCGGGCCGCGATGACGCACTCTGGCGCATGCACATGAGAGTCACATTATCATGGCAGAGAGGGGTGCTGTAAATTTATGTTAAGCTACGCATACGGGGATTGGTGTACATTACCACTGACAGGTAGGGAGAAACATTTATGACACAGGAGACCACTTAGGTCTCCTTTGTCAGTCTTCAAACTCGCTGTCCTAACACACACAGAATCGCACCCTTTAGCAGCTGCGTGGCGGTGCCATCAATTCTTAATGGCATCCCCACGCATCTGCCTACACGTGTGTTTTCACGCATGTCAAAACGCATGAAGCCACAGCACCATGCATTCCAGTGCAATGCGATTTACCAAAAGGGCCAGGGACCTCTGCACAATGGACAGTCCATTGAAACAAATGTGTTGCACTTGAATATAAAACTAACAAATGAAAAATGCAAATCAGTCCATGTGTCTTCAAAACGGCACCAATGAAATGCCTTCACAGTATGAATAGGTGCAAAAGTTCTAATTTACTCAGCTCCTCCACCACGTGAATAGACCACCACAATAAGTTTGGATGTATTTTTACCAGAGAGTGTTGACCACCTATTATGGGTGGTAAAATGCTCCATCCACGGTTGTTCCTTAGCATACAAAGAGCAGGAGGGATCATCCAACTGTCACATGGAAAACGATACTCCTCTGGTCTCAGATCGTGGTATCCAGTGGAATGTATCAGCAAAACACCACATAGTGTAATCCTTAAAATTAGGTTTTATTCAAGTAATGCGCTGACATGCCATTACATTGAAAGAAAAAAACATCATCAGCCAAAACAACGGGCTCAATCCAAACACAAAAACTGGAAACGATGCCTTTACCCAACCGGTTTCGTTGCAATAGGACTTCTTTCGGGGCGTTTTTTATTTTATTTACTTGTCTATGTGATTATATGTCACGTCAGTGGTGCTGCTATTTACACGTCTAGTTATTCATGAGCGCCGTTTTTCTTGTTTTTAATTAAAACAAAATGGGCTGCTCTAATATGACACACGAAAAACACATGGAAAAGCAAGCTCAATACCCTGCATGGTGTGAACAGAGCCTCGTAAAAACCTCTCAGGTTTTTATTTTGGAGTTCAACTCCACTTCAAAAGCACAACTTAATTTAAAAAGTGAAGTACCGGCCATTCTCTACCTCCCCCAGCCTGTCAAGACTTGTTAACATGGCAAGCGTTGCCTGTATCACATAAACGGTACGTTTTTAGCAGCGTCTATAACTGCCAGGTGTTGCATGAAGTCCATTGAAGTCTATTAGGATGTGTGGCTGCACAGACACAGCTGCTCATCCTAATGTGACAAATGTGTGGGTGCAGGGGAGCGACCTCAAAACTTACACCGTCTGCATTCAGGGCCACCCACTCATACGCCTGTCACATTAGAGCAAGTGTCCGTAGACTATTATAGAGTTAGGAATGTCCCAGAACACGGTTCATAGATTATTATAGAGTCAGGATTGTGCTAAAACTCTCTCCAAAGACCAATATGGAATTAGGAGTGTGCCAGAACTCTGTTCATAGATTATTATAGAGTTAAGTATGTGCCAGAACTCAGTCTGTAGACTATTATACGGTCTGGACTCTGGAGAGAGTTTTACACAATCCTAACTATATAATAATGTATGGACCTTGTTCTGGCACATTCCTAACTCTATAATAGTTTATGAACAGAGCTCTGGCACACTCCAAATTCTATATTGGTCTTTGGAGAGCGTTTTAGCACAATCCTAAAACCAATCTAGAGTTAGGAGCATGCCAGAACTCAATCTGTAGACTATGATAGAGTTAGGGCTGTGCCAGAATGCTGCCCATAGACTTTTAGAGAGTTAGGATTATGCCCTGTTTATAGACTAAAGCTGGATACACACCATGCAATTTTCTTTAGATTTACCAAAACCATATAATATGAGGTCAAATCTTAAAGGGGTTTCCTATGCTATGCATTAAGGTGAAGAAACACCTTGCAGTGTCTGGCCCCCCTGAGCCCCGAATTTCCATGGGCGCGATCCCGCGTCGCTCTCCCCACAGCTTCTCGGCTCTTCATTGGATTGATAGCAGCGTAGCCATTGGCTCCCGCTACTGTCAATCAAATCCAATGACGCGGCCGCCAGGGGGCGGGGCCGAGTCATACATTCGGTGGCTAAAGACGCCGAGTGTATGACACGGGAATGCACCGGCAAGGTAACTCCCTCGGGAGAGAGCTTCCCAGAGGGGGTTATCTATTGCAGGGAGGAGCCGCTAGAGCCATCGTGGGATCCCAGAAGAGGACAATCGGGGCCACTCTGTGCAAAACGAACTGCACAGTGGAGGCAAGTATGACATGTTTGTTATTTAAAAAATAAATAAAAAAAAACTGAACCCTTAGTATCACTTTAAGTGTTTCAATTTGTATGCAATCAGGCAGGCCCTTGAACTACATGGTTTTGGTAAATCCATACCTCCCAACTTTCTGAAATGGGAATGAGGGACACCTATTCGCAAAAGTATGTAAGCATAGGACACACACCCTTACCACGCCCCCTTAAAAGGAGAATTGTACACACACAAAAAATTATTGGTTAAACCCACAAGTGCTTTTTACCACTACTATTCCTTTAAATTGGCTTTTAGTATTTACAAATGCAGCAATTTAGAATTTGGATGAAAGGTTTATCACTGGAAAACACTTTTTGATAGATAAATTGTGCATTTTATATACAACTATATAGATCAGACCAATATGAGGGACAAATGAGGAGGAAAGAGGGACAGAGGAACTTTGTTCTAAATCAGGCACAGTTGGGAGCCATGTAAATCGAAAGGGAATCAGACAACAAAAGTTGTATAGTGAGTATGGGGTCTAATATAGAGACAGGAGTGTGCCAGAACACAGCAGATAGCCTATCATAGAGTTAGGTGTATGCCAGAACTCTTAGGACTGGGCCAGAACCAGGGTGGATTTGATTTAAATCAAGTCGATTTAAACCATGATTTAAATCACTAGTAAAAAGGCTTGATTTAAATCAATGGTTCAAGAAAGGTTGACCGCACTGAACAGTGAGGATTACTTTATTGAAGATAAAAATCCATGAAATACATCATAAGACATCATGAGACCTCTATGCAGGCAAGGCAAGATTAACACGTTTCACAAATCAAGGTTCGCTTAGTCATAAACAACTCAATTTAAATCATAATCATCATCTCTGTCCTGCAGCGGCTCCTCCTCTGACCCGCTGTTGACTCCCGACAGTCCCATTCACTGTAATGGGATGGCTGGTGATGCAGCAATGATGCGAGAGAGTGCATTCTTCGCACACCGCGGTTCTGCTGAAACTACAGACTCCTGGGTGCATGTAGGGGATGACATCATACCACAACCGCCCAATCAATAAGCCGAATACTGTAAAGGCCCATACACACGATCTGACTTTTTGACAACAAACCTCTGACGGACCTGATTTTGCGGAAAATATCGACCGTGTGTACGCTCCATCGGACAAAAATTTTCGCTTTTTCATAGGACAAATGTTCGCTGTGAGAACAGACAAACTTTCCAGCAACAAATGTCCGATGGAGCAAATCCTATCGTGTGTACACAAGTCCATCGGACTAAAGTCCAGAGTACAAACACGCATGCTCAGAACCAATGCAAAAGATCAGACAAAAATACAGAAGTTGCCCACAGGTTGGCGGTAAAGAGCTGAAAAACCACGTGATTTGGTGAAAGTTTGCTAAAAAAGTCCTGCCGTGTGTATGCATACCAAGTTCACGGGAAACACCCTTCGGAGCAAAATCCACGTAAAAGTCAGTTGGAAGTCCGATCGTGTGTATGAGGCTTAAGGCTCCATTCACATATCTGCGTATGAGGGGGGGGGGGTGTCGAAAATTGCTGTAAAAACGTGCAAATAAAATCGCGTGACGCCCGTTGCCCAAAAGAGGCTCCTGCATTTCTTTTGGGCAATGGGCGTCCCGCTATTCTGTTTGTGTGTTTTTACCGCGATTATCGCCCAATGGATCGGTGCCGTGTTTTGGATGCTATTAAAGTCGACGGGGAACACATGGGCGTCCAGCAAATTGCCGCTATTTAGTCCGCAATTCGGAACGCGGAGATGTGAACGGAGCCTGAACCCAGAAATAGCCTAGGAGACCATGACAGCGGCATGGGATGTAACCGCCGCATCGCTGGACTGAGTAGGTGAAGATTTCTTGGAGTTTAGTTCTGCTTTTAGGGGGACCCAACCACAAGTGTAAACGAGGCTTTATAGAGTTAGGATTGTGCCAGAACACAATACTCGTTTAAAGAGTTACGAGTGTGCCAAAACTCTGCCCGGATTATTACAGAATAAGTAGTGTGTATAAGGGCACACTGTGCTACTAATGAGGAAGCACAGCATGTATATGTAATGAGCAAACATGGCTGACCGTACAGTATGTACTCGTATAATTACAGACCATAAAACATTGATACATATTTGAAAGGTTTACATCGACCCAAATGCGTTCTCATCTACTGCATATGTCTAAATCCCACTATAAATTCCCTACTAAAGTATTGTTTCCATGGTCCAGGTCACTTTATATAAGCTCCCGACAGGTGCTTTTTTCCCCTCTATTAAACGTAATCTATGACCCGGTGAAAACACACCATTAAAATAATGTAGGTGAGAGCAGAACACTATTGAGTTAAGCTTCCTATCACAAAGAAAAACATTTAGGAATAATCTTGATTAAGCTCCAAGCAATTACTTACACGGCGCTTAATACTATTTAGTCTATAATTTGTGTTTTGTCCCCTCGTACTATTGTTTAAAAAAATCCAAGAAACAAGAAAGACACAGCAGTATTCTTTTCTACAGAAGTATATTCAGCGTAATGGAAGACATAGTAGTTGAAAAGAAAGGTTTTTGATACAGTGCCCATTTTTTTTTTTTAAAGACAGTTCATGTGTTAAATGGGTGAGTGGATGGCGGCAATACATGCTGTAGGGCAGTAGATGTAAATACTATCATATTATAAAATATAGGCATACACAGCAATACAAGTAGCTAAACCAAAACCGTTTTCCTGGTCCATAGTATTTTTAATATCGATTTAAAAAGGGACTGTAGAGGGTTTTTTTATTTTATTTTATTAATTGTTTTATTATGCTCAGAGTTAAAAAACACAATTCCTAATGTATGTATGATGGGTTTTTTTTATTTCTTGAAAATAAAATACTTTGAAAGTAAAAAAACACAATTCAAAAATGTTATATTTATTTTTCATTCAGGTATTTATGAAATAATGCATCTATATCACGAAAAGTATTGGGACGCCTACCTTTACACGCACATGAAGTTTTACCACTTGCTGCCCAGTCGTATAGTCATATGACGTCCGCAGGAACCCTTCGTCCCTCCGGGCGGACGTCATATGACGTCCAGGGCTTCACAGGCCGCATTGCTCGGGACCCGGTGCGCGTGCCCGGCGGCCGCGATGTCCGCCGGGCACCCGCGATTGCCCGCAATCACAGCAGGACCGTGGATCTGTGTGTGTAAACACACAGATCCACGTCCTGTCAGAGGTGAGGAGACCGATGTGTGTTCCCAGTACAGAGGAACACACATCGGTCTCCTCCCCTTGTGAGTCTCCTCCCCCTACAGTTAGAATCACTCCTAGGCAACATATTTAACCCCTTCAGCGGCCCCTAGTGTTAACCCCTTCCCTGCCAGTCACATTTACACAGTAATTAGTGCAGTTTTAGAGCACTAATCGCTGTATAAATGTGAATGGTCCCAAAAACGTGTCAAAAGTGTCCGATATGTCCGTCGCAATGTCACGGTCACAATAAAAATCGCAGATTGCCGCCATTACTAGTAAAAAAAATTAAATAAATAAAAATGCCATAAAACTATCCCCTATTTTGTAGATGCTATAACTTTTGCGCAAACCAATTAATTACGCTTCTTGCGGTTTTTATACCAAAAATATGTAGAAGAATACATATCGGCCTAAACTGAGGAAAAAATGTATTTTATTTTTTTTTAAATTGTGATATTATTAAATCAAAAAGTAAAAGATAGTGTTTTTTTCAAAATTGTCGCTCTTCTTTTGTTTATAGCGCAAAACATAAAAACCGCAGAGGTGATCAAATACCACCAAAAGAAAGCTCTATTTGTGGGAAAAAAATAAAGATTTAATTTAGGTACAGTGTTGCATGACCGTGCAATTGTCATTCAAAGTGCGACAGCGCTGAAAACTAAAAATTGGTCTGGGCAGGAAGGGGGTGAAAATGCCCTGTATTGAAGTGGTTAAAGGCATCCCAGTCTTAGTCCGTAGGGTTCAATATTGAGTTGCCCCACCCTATAACAGCTTCAACTCCTCTGTAAAGGCCAACTTTCAGGGGTTGGGTTTGGCTCCTTAGTTCCAGTGAAGGGAACTCTTAAGTTGTCAGCATACCAGAAGACATTTTGGACAATTTTATGCTCCCAACTTTGTCGGAACAGTTTGGGGATGGCCCTTCACTGGGTCCTGACCTCAACCCCATAGAACACCTATGACTGCGAGCCAGGCCTTCTCGTCTAACATCAGTGCCTGACCTCATAAATGCGCTTCTGGAAGAATGGTCAAACATTCCCATAGACACACTCCTAAACCTTGTGGACAGCCTTCCCAGAAGAGTTGAAGCTTTTATAGCTGCAAAGGGTGGGCCAACGTAATATTCTAAGACTGGGATGCCATTAAAGTTCATGTGTGTGTAAAGGCAGGTGTCCCAATACTTTTGGTAACATAGTGTATTTCCAAATGTATGCAACAAAAACGGTTTCCCGGTCCATAGAATTTCTGATATTGTTGTAAAGGGACTCTAGAGGGTTTTTATATATATATATACACACATACACATACATATACACACACACTGTGTGTGTGTATGTATGTGTATATATATATATATATATATATATATATATATATAATTGTTTTCTTGTGCTCAGGGTTAATTAAAACACAATAAAAAAAAAGAAAGATTTATTTATCATTTAAACCAGCAACTGCTGTTTTACGGGTTCAGCTGAGATATTCAACTGCTAAGCCGTGAATAGCCTAAATTGCCAGAGTGCTAGCCACATCTTTGGAGCGGTGAAGGAGCGGTGTGTATACCGCTCCTTCACCGCTTCTGCCCATTGAAATCAATGGGACACCGCGGCTATACCGCCCGCAAACCGCTGCTGCAGCAGTGTATTGCGGGCCGTATTAACCCTTTTTCGGCTGCTAGCGGGGGGGGTAAAACTGCACCGCTAGCGGCTGAATACCGCCGCAATTCCGACGGTATAGCGCCGCTAAAAATAGTGGCGCTATACCGCCAGCGCACCTCCCGCCCCAGTGTGAAAGGGGCCTAAAACTGAAGTTAAAGCTGATTGGTTAGTATGCACAGCTGCTCCAGATTCTGCCTTCTCCCATTGAGGCCTGGTTCACACTGGGGCGACAAACGCTCCGACATTGGGAGCTCATGTCGCATGACGTGTGAAAATCAATGTTTCCCTATGGGAGCCGTCTTAACTGGTCCGACACATGTCGGTCCGACTTTGAGAATGCTCCCTGTACTACTTTGGTCCGACTTTGATCCGACTTCAGCCCATTGACTATCATTGAAGTCGGATCAAAGTCGGACCGCAGTCTTGCATGGTCCGACTTTGGCATGCGACTTGTGCTGTACTGCTCTTAAGGGGGAACTCCAGGCCAAATTTTAAATTAAAAAACCGGCGTGGGTTCCCCTCCAGAGGCATACCAGGCCCTTGGGTCTGGTCTGGATTTGAACGGCACCCCTACGCCGAAGAAACGGCGTGGGGGGTCCCCCCAAAATCCAAACCAGACCCTTATCCGAGCACGCAACCTGGCAGGCCGCAGGGGAAGAGGGGGGGACGAGAGAGCGGCCCCCCCTCCCTCCTGAACCGTACCAGGCCGCATGCCCTCAACATGGGGGGGGTTTGGTGCTCTGGGGCAGGAGGGCGACCTGCGGCCCCCCCACCCCAGAGCACCCTGCCCTCATGTTGATGAGGATAGGGCCTCTTCCCGACAACCCTGGCCGTTGGTTGTCGGGGTCTGCGGGCGGGGGGCTTATCGGAATCCGGGAGCCCCCTTCAATAAGGGGGCCCCCGGATCCCGGCCCCCCCACCCTATGTGAATGAGTATGGGGTACATCGTACCCCTACCCATTCACCTGGTGGAAAAAAATTGCAATAAAAAAACACTACACAGGTTTTTAAAGTAATTTATTGCACAGCTCCGGGGGTCTTCTTCCGACTTCGGGCGTCTCCGGTGTCGTCTCCACGCTCTCCGGTTCTTTCTTCCGCCGGGCCTCCGCTAACTTCTTTTTAGCTCTCTTGCTAACGGAGGCCCGGTCTTCCCGTTGTCTCGTCCGGCTCTCCGTTGTCCTTCTGCCGGCCCCTCCACTAACTTCTTGGTAGCTCTTTCGCTAGTGGAGGGGCGCGGTCTTCCCGTCGCCATCAGCTTCTTCTTCCCTCTTCTCCTCTTCGATGTTGACGCGCCGCTTCTTCCCGCTGTAATACTGGCTCTCCGCTCCGCATTAATATAGGCTTCTCATGACGTCACAGTCACATGTTCCCATGACGTCACAGTCACATGCTCCGGGGCCATGTGCCCCGGAACGTGTGACTGTGACGTCATGAGAAGCCTATATTAATGCGGAGCGGAGCGGAGAGCCAGTATTACAGCGGGAGGAAGCGACGCGTCAACATCGAGGAGGAGAAGAGGGAAGAAGACGCCGACGGCGACGACGGGAAGACCGGCTCCTCCACTAGCAAAAGAGCTAAAAAGAAGTTAGCGGAGGCCCGGCGGATGAAAGAACCGGAGAGCGGGAGACGACACCGGAGACCCCCGAAGTCGGAAAAGACCCCCGGAAGTCGGAAGAAGAGCGCCGGAGCTGTGCAATAAATTACTTTAAAAACCTGTGTAGTGTTTTTTTATTGCAATTTTTTTCCACCAGGTGAATGGGTAGGGGTACGATGTACCCCATACTCATTCACATAGGGTGGGGGGGCCGGTATCTGGGGGCCCCCTTATTGAAGGGGGCTCCCGGATTCCGATAAGCCCCCCGCCCGCAGACCCCGACAACCAACGGCCAGGGTTGTCGGGAAGAGGCCCTGTCCTCATCAACATGGGGGCAGGGTGCTCTGGGGTGGGGGGGCCGCAGGTCGCCCCCCTGCCCCAGAGCACCAAACCCCCCCATGTTGAGGGCATGCGGCCTGGTACGGTTCAGGAGGGATGGGGGGGCGCTCTCTCGTCCCCGCCTCTTCCCCTGCAGCCTGCCAGGTTGCGTGCTCGGATAAGGGTCTGGTTTGGATTTTGGGGGGACCCCCACGCCGTTTTTTCGGCGTAGGGGCGCCCGTTCAAATCCAGACCAGACCCAAGGGCCTGGTATGCCTCTGGAGGGGAACCCACGCCGTTTTTTTTTTATTTAAAATTTGGCCTGGAGTTCCCCCTCAAGATTCATACCAAACACAGTGCCTGATATTGGCGGGGATCCAAGTCGGATCCCCGTTCATTGAAAGTCGGACATATGTCGGCTTCATGTCGCAGGGCAAAGTCGGATCCAAAGTAGGACGGATGTCGTGTCGCACTAGTGTGAACCCAGCCTTAAGGAAATTCCCCCCATAGCTGGATGCTAGTTCATATAGAGCTCTCTTAAGCCTCATACACACTATTAGATTTTCTGCAGATTTTTGTCTTCAGATTTACCAAAAACATAATATGAGGTCAAACCTTAAGAGTTTAAATTTGTATGCAATCAGGCAGGCCCTTGCACTACATGGTTTTGGTAAATCTGAAGACAAAAATCTGCAGAAAATCTAATAGTGTGTATGGGGCCTTAGATTATTAAAGTAGAACCAAACCCTCCTATCCCTTAGGCTCCTTTCAGACAATAGACCCGCTCAGATTTGATGTCTATTATTCAGGCCGATCCGAGCAGACCACCCATTGACTTTTATGGGCAGGCAGATGTCAGCGGAGATGTGTCTGCTGACAACCGTCTGCCATCCGATCCGACAAGATCTGCTCAAAACAGACGAATGGCGATACATTCACCATGCGTCCAGCAGATCGGATGGGATTGGATGAAAACGGACATGTTGTCCACTCCGTTTACATCCGATCTCCCCATACAGAACAGCGGGGCTCTGACAGGTCCGTCCCTGCACAGTAAGCAGAGACAGATCCTGTCATCCTCCTGCTCAGCGGGGGATCAACGGAGCGATCTCCCGCTGAGCTAGCAGAGGTGTCCGTTTATGAAGCAGTGATCAGCAGTGATCCCAAGGATCGCCACTAATCACAGTCCAGAAACAGTTTATGATAATCGGGGGGAGAAGTGTTCGAACATGTTCTACCACCGATGATCTCTGCACAGTGAGAAGTCTCATTGAATGACACAGTAACGGCCAGTTTATGAAGCTGCAATCTCAGCACTTCACTGGCGATCTGTGTCAGGATTCACCCTCCCCGATTCACCAGCTCAGAGGTGGTGAATCGGGGAGCGAAGAGGGAATCCCGGGGGATCTGAGGAGGAAGGAGGAAGATTTTTAACTTCCTTCTATCTCGTTCAGACCCCCTAACACTGTAACCATGTCCCCCTGTCATATTTATGTGTATACATATATATATTGTGAGGGGGTAAGCTCGGCAGCGGGTGTGTGTGACCCCCGGGATGGGCTCCCCAGACAAAAACAGGCCCAGCAAACGGAGGTTGTGGTTTTCAAAATCAAAAAGGTGCGGTTTATTTTCTATTTACAGTGACAAAACACAGCAAAGCAAAAGAAACATAAATAAAATAAATCCTGGTCAACTTGACCTCTGACTAAACATACAGGTTTCCTAACTAACAACTGGGATCAGCCTAGTGCTGTCCTAGTCCCTAAGTCCCTGGTTTTAAATGTCCAAGCAAATAGCCACACAGGCTTGGTCTCACCGCACAGGGGTTCACTCTCCCTAGACAGTCCACACAGGTCTGGTTCCAGGCATGAGCTAACACCTAATGAATCTGGGAGTTCTTATAGAGGCCTAAATGAGCTGACAAGCTTCAGCTGGCCTCATCAACTCCCTGTCTGTACGACGCCCCACACTCTCCCTAGAGGTATGAGTCATCCATGAGCCCACTAGCCTTATACAACTCTCCACCTAGTTGTATAAGTCGGCGTAAAGCCTGAATCTGGGCGAAATATATCTACCCCCCTGGATGCAACCAGGTGACTTTACCTTCCTGCTGTCACAATATATACACACACACACAATATATAATTATATATATATATATATATATATATACGTATATACAATGTGTGTGTGTGTGTGTGTATACATCAGAGGCGTAGCGTGGGGGGGGCAGGGGGGCCGTGGCCCCGGGCGCAACATTTAGGGGGGCGCCATTCCGTGCCTCCGAGTCCTCCTAATTTTAATTTTCTGTGTCCGGGTGTCCCCGATCTCTGGCTGCCATGTTTAGTGTCCGGCGCCCTGTGATTGGGCGTATGGGGGTCATGTGCGGCGTGTGGCTGGCCTGTCTGTGATCGCTCTAGAAGTCCCGCCTCCGCCACATGACCGCCATACGCCCAATCACAGTGCGCCGGGAAACACTGAACATGGCAGCGGGAGACGTGCACTGTGTGAGCTGCCGGGGCCGCTATCTTCCCCTCCGCCTGTCCCTCTGCTCTGGTACGGCGCTGTGTGTCGAGCGGAGGGCGAGCACGGTGGAGATGGGAGCATGGAGCGGAGGTGCAGCCGACGTCTGACAAGGAGGAGCGGAGCCTCCACTACACTGACAAGGAGCGGGGCCTCCACTACACTGACAAGAAGCGGGGCCTCCACTACACCTGGAGGTGCAGCCGGCGTCTGACATGGAGCGGAGGTGCGGGTGGATGGCGCTGGCGGGGAGTCCTGCACATCCGTCCAGATCCAGTGCTGAGGTCATGAGGAGAGTCCTGGCGAAGAGCAGAGAGGTAAGGAGGATGTATTTGCTGTGTGGAGGGGGGAGGGGGGTGTGAGTAGTGCAGGAAGTAGGACTCCTACTGTAGGTGTAAGGTCATGGGGTCAGTGTAGGTGTAAGGTCAGGGGGTCAGTGTAGGTGTAAGGTCAGGGGGTCAGTGTAGGTGTAAGGTCAGGTGGTCAGTGTAGGTGTCAGGTAGGTGGGTCAGTGTATGTGTCAGGGGGTCAGTGTATGTGTCAGGTAAGTGTGTCAGGGGGTCAGTGTATGTGTCAGGGAGTCAGTGTATGTGTCAGGTAAGTGTGTCAGGGGGTCAGTGTATGTGTCAGGGGGTCAGTGTATGTGTCAGGTAAGTGTGTCAGGGGGACAGTGTATGTGTCAGGGGGTCAGTGTAGGGGTCAGATAGGTCACATGTGTTCATAAAATGGAAAGAGTGCAGCTCTATGTGGTTAAAACTATGTGTGAAATTAATGTTAAACCTTGAAATGTAAACAAATGATATGTGAAAAATGTATTAAAAAGAAAACTAATGCAGAGTCCAAAAAGAACACAACATAGTCCGTGAAGTGTTCATTCCAAAAGCAAATCCGTGAAGGGTTAATTCCCCCCAAAAAAAGACAAATTGCTTGCCAAGAAAGTGAAGTTCGGTGAATAATAAGTCCCAAAATAAATCAGGGTATTGCCAGAGAAGTAGTGAGTGATAGAAATCTTCCCAAGAGCAGTGTGATTTTTCAGGTGTGACACCCAAGTGATTAATATCTTGCTTACCAGATAGCCGTGACTGATGCACAATCTGGTAAGCAAGATATTAATCACTTGGGTGTCACACCTGAAAAATCACACTGCTCTTGGGAAGATTTCTATCACTCACTACTTCTCTGGCAATGCCCTGATTTATTTTGGGACTTATTATTTACCGAACTTCACTTTCTTGGCAAGCAATTTGTCTTTTTTTGGGGGGAATTAACCCTTCACGGATTTGCTTTTGGAATGAACTCTTCACGGACTATGTTGTGTTCTTTTTGGACTCTGCATTAGTTTTCTTTTTAATACATTTTTCACATATCATTTGTTTACATTTCAAGGTTTAACATTAATTTCACGCATGGTTTTAACCACATAGAGCTGCACTCTTTCCATTTTTTGCTATCTATCCTAAGTTTTTTGTACTGAACTTAAGTGCAAGCTGCTTTCTTATACACTTTATCATAATTTTTTTTATTATCATCTTAAATTAGCGCAGCGTTGGCCTTAGGGCTTCTTTTTTTCTAAGGTCACATGTGTTGCAGGGTAAAGTGGAGTCAGGGCGCAGCCGGGGGGAGGGCAGCAAAAATCCTTGCACCAGCCCTGGTGGTCAGTGTAGTGGCCAGTGTAGGAATCGGGATGGTCAGTGCAGTGGACAAGTAGGAAAGTGTAATGGTCAGTTTAGGAATCATGTAGGTCCGTGTAGAGGTTAGTGTAGTGGTCAGTTTAGGAATCAGGCTGGTCAGTACTACTGTAGGAAGGGACTCAGGGAGTGCAAAAAGTCCGCAAGTTAGGGGGCACAAATTTCTTGCCTTGCCCCGGGCGCTGACAACCCACGCTACGCCACTGGTATACATATATACATTATGAAGGGGGACTTGTTATTTTATTAACATTAACCACGCCGTCTGTCTGTGTACTGAGCGGTGATAATTTATCACTGCTTACTAAACTGACATCTCAGTGTTTCTGTGAATTTCTGGTACTGTAATCTCGTAAAGTCTCACGAGATTCCAGTATCAGGGGCCGTTCTCCAGTGTTGGAAGCTTTGGTAGATCACTTCACTCCTCCAAGGGTGAAGCGATCTACTCTGCTTCATAAACTGGCACCTAGAGGAGAAAGATCTCCACTGTGAATGCCAGGGAGTGAAGCAGTGAATAGATTTCACTGCTTCATAAACGGACACCAGAGTCCGTCCAGCGGATCCACCTTGTGTAAAAGGAGCCTTACAGCCAAGAAAGCTACCATCTTAGCCTCTGTTGGATCTTCAGTTGCCATGATGCTGCACACATGACCAGTTATGACACCAGCCATCTGATGGCTTGACAGTTCGGTTGAGAGCACAAGCAGCAGCGCATTGCGGGCGATATTAACCCTTTGTCGGCCGCTAGCGGGGGGTAATAACGCTCCGCTAGCGGCCGAATACTGCCGCAATTCCGACGGTATAGCGCCGCTCTTTAACCTCCACCTCCCTTCTCAGCAATATCCCCCCCCCCTCCCAAAAAAACAAAAACAAAAAAGGGGAAAAGAGGATGGGAAAATTTTAAAATTAAACTCCCTCCTCTTCGCACCCATACATCCTCCCTCTCCCCCCCCCCCAGCCTCCACTTACTCCCTCATCTTTCTTCTCTTAACCCTTCCCTGTATTTCAGGTAAGGTGTCCATATCGTCTGGTACCTCCCATCTTGATCTTTCATTGCCATCGTGAGGTTCTCCATTTGTTGAATCTCTGCGATTCTAGCGAACCACTGTGCTCTGGATGGGGGGGGCTCTCCTTTTTCCACAAGACAGGGATACACGCCCTCGCGGCTATAAGAAGGTGCCTTAGCAGCGAGTTTTTGTATTTTTCCACTGATATAGGGATATCAAGTATTAGAATGGCTGCTGGTCTGTCTTCTAAGGACACTCCTGTTATTATTTTGATAATTTCTATTACCATTCTCGGAAACTCATTAATTTTCACGCACTCCCAGAAGATATGTAGTAACGTACCCAGGGCCGATCCGCCCTATACGCGGACTACGCAAGCTGCGTAGGGCCCTGAGTAATACTCGGGCCGCCGCCGCTAGAGGTCCGCGGCCGGCGGAGATAATGTCTCCGCCGGCCGCCATTTTCCCGAAGACCATGATGAGAAGGGAGGGATCCTGCTGAAATAGAAATAGCGCTGCGGCGCCGCCCACCCCCGCCCCCGGTCTGTCTGTCATCTGAGACTGTGACCTGTGGGGGAAAGGGGTGGGCGGTGCCGCAGCTCACTGTAGCCGGCCGGCTCCACCTCTAATTTGTTCCCCCTCGCCTCTCGCCGCTGCTGAGCTATAAAGGGCTCAGGGGGGGGGGACTCCTGAGATGTAAGGAAGCACTCCGCTGGCTGGGGACACCTGAGATGTAAGGAGGTACTCCGCTGGCTGGGGACACCTGAGATGTAAGGAGGCACTCTGCTGGCTGGGGACACCTGAGATGTAAGGAGGCACTCCGCTAATGGCCCCTGACATGTAAGGAGGCACTCCGCTGGGGACACCTGAGATGTAAGGAGGCACTCCGCTGGGGACACCTGAGATGTAAGGAGGCACTCCGCTGGGGACACCTGAGATGTAAGGAGGCTTTCCGCTGGGGACTGCTGAGATGTAAGGAGGCACTCCACTGGCTGGGGACACCTGAAATGTAAGGAGGCACTCCGCTGGCTGGGGACAGTGACATCAGGGCTTCCACTGATTTTGCATTATGGTGAGTTGAATGATTTCATTTTATATTACAATGTAATAATAGAAATAATGCGCTTTAATCACCCTGACACCATAACAACCACGGTACCGGGATGATTGAATTGCTAACGCCAGGTGTTTGGAGAATCTTGATCTGCTGATTGTTAAACTTTCTGGAATACTCATATTTCTATTGCGGCGTAGGATCTGGGCCTGCTGTCCCTCCATCCCTCTTTTTTTACTTCCTCTCTCTCTCTCTTTCTTCCTTTGTTTCTCCCTCCATCCCTCGTTCATCTCAGACTCTAACCACACCCTTTGAGTCACTCCCCTTTAAGCCACGCCCAATATTATGCTTAAACAACGCCCATTATTCACAGGTCAGGTAGAGGGCCCCTTTGCAGAATTTTGCTTAGGGCCCCAGGGAGGTCAGGATCGGCACTGAACGTACCCTCTGCTGCATGACACCTCCAGCAGACATCTGACGTCTAAGGGTATTTTCGATGTAATACTGTTGGTGTTCGATACCATCCAGTTAAAATGTTATATCCTCCCTCTTGGTATCTGCTCGCTATTGAAGCCTTGTGGGTGAATACCAAGATCCTGTCTCTCTGTTTTTGGGAGAAGGTCATCCCAAAGTCCCTCTCCCATGCCTGAAGGAAAATAAGTTCTTGTGGTGTTTCTGAATTGATTAATATTGCATAAAAATATGACAACGAGCGTCTCAGAGGGTTCCCCTTCAGACATATCTGCTCGAATTTTGACAGTGTTCTGACTTCTGTATATATCTTTGCTTTCGTTCGAATGCTTCTAATTGCAACATCCGAAAAAAGTCTAATTCTGGTGCTACCTCTCTTTCAATCTCTCTTTTTGTCATTAGTCGGTTGTCTTTTAAAAAATGAACAATCCTACGAAGACCCCTTTGTCGTAGAGCGCTAAATCTTCGATCTATCAGACCTGGCTGAAAAGCCATGGTGCCTAGGATCAGAGTCATCGGGCTCGGGTATATAGACATAGTTGTTTTTAAAAAAAATCTTTTTAAATATTCATATAGTAGTACCTATCGTCGGATGTTTCTTTATTTCTGATGGCATTTCGGCTTCTGGAATCCAAACCAGGCCTTCCAGAGGTATATCCACCGTTGCCTGGTCCATTTTTATCCAGGGTTTCTTATTGAGCCCACACCACTCCACTACAGATGAGATGCTTCCTGATACTTTACTGGGTCCGGGAGCCCTATCTCTCCTTCTCCTTTGGGCAGTGACAAGATGGTTCTTCGTATTCTTGCCGGTTTCCCCGCCCATATGAATTTCAGAAACCTTGACCTAAGATCCCTTAAAAAACTTGGGGGGATCCTAATTGGTAGAGTCTATATTAAATACAGAAGTCTCGGTAACACGTTCATCTTTATTATGTTTGTCCGCACGAACCAAGTAAAGATTTCTTTATCCCATCTCATTAAATCTAATTTTATCCGTCTAATCAATGCTACATAGTTAAGTTCAAATAATTTAAGTTCTTCGATATTTTAGTCCCTAGGTAGCTTATGTAGGAGTCTGTCCATCTGAAATCGAATTGCGTAGTTATCTGGTGTAATAATGAGGATTTTATTTCTATTCCCATAGTTAACCTTAAAATTGGACAGTCTTCCATCGTCTCTTGGTTCTGACAATAGGGAAGGCAGGGCTATGACCGGAGACGTTATGAAGAAAATTAAGTCATCGGCATATGCCGCCAGTTTCTGTTCTTCACCCTTTGTTACTATCGCCTTGATATTCGAGTTTGCCCGTATCTTTCTTAAAAAACGTTCTATTGTCAAAATGAAAATAATAGGCGACAGTGGGCAACCCTGTCTTGTCCCATTTCGAATAAGAAATGGCTCAGAGATTCTGTCATCTATTTTAACCCTCGCGCTCGGTCCCGAGTATAAAACTAGAAAACCAGGTCCCTTCTCCCAGTCCTATATGCTGTAGCGTCGCTTTTAAAAACATCCAATCTACTCTATCGAAGGTTTTTTCCGCGTCAGCAGATACTAATATCAATGGCTTCCACTGCTTTTGTGCTAGATAAATCGCACTCACCACCCATTGTGTGTTCTCTCTTCCCTCACTCCCAGGGGTAAATCCCACTTGATCTGGGTGTATTAAACCCAGGATGTGATCTATTAACCTTGTGGCGAGAATCTTAGTGAACACTTTAAGGTCCACATTCAGCAGGGATATAAGACGGTAACTAGCGCATTGTGATGGATCTTTCCCTTCTTTTGGGATGACTGTTCTATGTGCTAACAGTGTCTCATTCGGTATTTTCTTTCCCTCGCGCAATGAGATCTAAGCTGCTGTAAACCTCTGAGCCAATTACTCAGCGAACATTCTATAGTATGAGAGGGTATACCCATCCGGGCCTGATGCCTTACCCAGTTTTAGTAGTTTTATTGCTCCCATAAACTCCTCTATTGTAATTGGTTCGTCCAATTCTCTAGCTATTTCATCTGTTAATTTTGGCATATCTGTTTCTCTGATATATTCCCTGGCAACTTCCAGTTTCTTTTGGGCATTTTCTGGGGTAGGTTCCTCTTCTAATTGATATAATCTCTCATAGTACTCCTTAAAGCACTGTGCGATTTTCTGTGGGGCATTAACCATTTCATCTTTTTGCATTTTAATTTGTACAATATGGTTACGTGTATTGGCTTCTCTAAGGGCATTTGCTAACATTCTACCTGGTTTATTCCCAAATTCATAGAATGTTCGCCTCCCTCTGGTTAGTTTTGTCTTCGCTTTGTCGATTAGTAATAAATTCAACTTCTCCCGTATGTCATCTAATTCTTGTTCTATTAATTGTGCCTGGGATTTTTTATGTACCGTTTCCAGTTCCCCAATGCGTTTAAGCATCGAGTCTATCTTTTCATTTAGTTTCCGCTTCCTATGTGCCCCCATAGAGATGAAATTGCCTCTCATGAAACACACTTATGTGTTTCCCACAGACAAAAGGGAGTTGTTGCTCCTGTATCATTCAATGCAAAAAAGGACTCCAATTCTTCCCTCAGTTTTCCCTCATACTCACTATCTTTTAATAGGGTCTCGTTTATCTTCCAATGCCATTCCTTAGTGTCTGCCTCCCCCAGTTTTATTGTGCAGCTTGTCAGAGCATGGTCTGAGAGGGTGAAAGATCCAATAGAGGCTTTTACGAGAGATGTAACTATGCTCTGGGATATTAAAACATACATGTAGTCGATTCTGGTATACGTCTTGTATTTCGCCAAGAGAAACGTGTATTCCCTGTCTTGCGTATGGGCAGTCCTCCAACTATCTATCAATTGCAAATCTTGTAAGAGTTTCTTTGCTTTTCTTAATTTGATATATGATAGATGGGAGGTACCTTTCGAAGTGTCCTTTATAGGGTCTAAAGCCATGTTGAGATCACCACCCATCACCAAAATTCCCTCCCTGTGTTGATGTACCAATTGCAGGTATGTTTCCAAACAGTTTATCTGATCTACATTTGGTAAATATATGTTCACCAATGTGACTTTTTGTTGACTCAGAGTTTCTTTTACTATTAAGAGACGTCCTCCCTCATCCTTAATTAGCCCAGGTTCCTTCCATGGTGTCTGCTTGGACACCATAATAGAGACGCCGCAAGATTTTGAGCTCTGTGATGTACTATGGTATATTGTCGGGAATCTACGGTTTTTAAAGCTTGGGATTTTGTCTCTTTTAAAATGTGTCTCTTGTAGAAAAATAATCTGTGATTTAAGTCTACCTAGTTCCGAAAACAGCCTTACCCGTTTCTCTGGGATATTAAGTCCCTTAACGTTATATGAGGTGAAAGTTATCTTAGTCATTTCTATCCTGATTGGGGCTGTCCGATAAGGGAGGTGGAGGAAGTGAGGGGGGAAGAGAGAAGAGAGAAAAAAAAAAGAAAACCTTTTTTAATTCCCCCTGGGAGATTGAACGTGTATGGTGACCTAGTACAACACCGGGACCAGGCCACTGTCCAAAAAAAAAAAAAAACCTGTGACGCCTCCGACTTATCCTCCCCTCGGATGAGAGGCATTTATTGTGGCGGGTGTTGTCAAGCAGGCCAGAGTTTGTGCCTGGAGTCCCTAGACAGTACCCTCGGTCTGTTCCTCCATTGACTTTTACATGATCCACATATTTAACTTTTAACTTATAACTTTACATCATATACAGTTTCGATCCTCCACTGCCCCTATCTTCCCCCTCTTGTATATACTTTTGCCAACATTTCATTATCCATTTTCATCACCTCAACAACCACCTTATCTCCTTATAATAACACAAAATCAAAGAGAAACTTATATATATATATTGTGACAGCAGGAAGGTAAAGTCACCTGGTTGCATCCAGGGGGGTAGATATATTTCTCCCAGATTCAGGCTTTATGCTGACTTATACAACTAGGGTGGAGAGTTGTATAAGCCCAGCTGAGGCTAGTAGGCTCATGGATGACTCATACCTCTAGGGAGAGTGTGGGGCGTCGTACAGACAGGGAGTTGATGAGGCCAGCTGAAGCTTGACAGCTCATTTAGGCCTCTATAAGAACTCCCAGATTCATTAGGTGTTAGCTCATGCCTGGAAGCAGACCTGTGTGGACTTCCTGGAGAGAGTGAACCCTTGTCCGGTGAGACAAAGCCTGTGTGGCTATTTGCTTGGACATTTAAAACCAGGGACTTAGGGACTAGGACAGCACTAGGCTGATCCCAGTTGTTAGTTAGGAAACCTGTATGTTTAGTCAGAGGTCAAGTTGACCAGGATTTAATTTGTTTATGTTTCTTTTGGCTTTGCTGTGTTTTGTCACTGTAAATAGAAAATAAACCGCACCTTTTTTTTGATTGTGAAAACCACAACCTCCGTTTGCTGGGCCTGTTTTTGTGTGGGGAGCCCATCCCGGGGGTCACACACACCCGCTGCCAAGCTAACTCCCTCACAGTTGGTGGAGAACCAGTGGCAGTTTTTTTTTAAGCCAGCATGGAGGAGATACTGAAGCAGCTGGCTCTAGCAAATGCCAATCAACAGCAGACAAATGCAGGTTTGCAAAAGAGCCTTGCAGCTCAACAACAGAACTTCGCAGCCCAGCAGCAAGCTCATCAACAGAGCCTTGCAGCTCAGCAACAAGCCCAGCAGCAATCTGAGGCCCGCTTCATAGACCTGTTACAGAAGCAAGAGCAGAGACTACAACAAATGGAAGCAGTAATGCAGCAACGTCCGCAGACCAGTGAGGAAAGCCGTCCCACTAATACCGCGTCCTTTGGGGTGAGTCATTTATTGACAAAAATGACTGGAGAGGATGATCCAGAGGTATTTTTGACCACATTTGAAAGGACTGCTGAAAGAGAAAAGTGGCCTGAGGAGCAGTGGGCTGGACTGGTGGCTCCTCTGTTAACTGGTGAATCGCAGAAGGCTTACTATGACCTAGAGCCTGACCAAGCAAAAGACTATGTGATGCTAAAAGCTGAAATATTGGCAAGGCTGGGTGTCACCCAGGCTGTCCGGGCTCAGCGTGTGCATAACTGGACTTTCCAGCTTGGAAAACCCCCCAGGTCTCAAATGTATGATCTCATTCACCTAAGCAGAAAGTGGCTACAGCCAGAGACTTTGTCCGCACCAAAGATTGTGGAACGTGTTGTAATGGATCGGTTTTTGAGAGCTCTTCCTACTGCCATCCAAAAGTGGGTAAGCCATGGAGACCCAGAGACGGCCGATGGTCTTGTGGATCGTGTGGAGAAATACTTGGCTACAGAGAACCTGACGGCCTCTTCCAGAGACACTCGGACTTTCCACCCTAAGACCAGACCATCCCCAGGGGCGGATAAGAGGATTCCAAGGGGTGAGGGTGGAGAGAGTGAGAGGGTGGGAGCTCTACCCCAAGTTTGGCGAGAACAGCCTGGGAAATCAGCGGCTCAAGAGGCGGCAAGAAGGATCGTTTGCTACCGCTGCCGGCAAGCGGGACATATTGCAGCCAATTGCCCGGTTGTGGAGGAACCCATGCAGTGTGACTTTCTGATGGGCAGACGTCAGTCGCTGTGTGCGACAGTCGCATGCACTGCCATTCGAGGAACTGAGAAACATTTATGCAAAATGTGTGTTAATGGTAGAAATGTTGTGGTATTGCTGGATTCAGGTAGCCTTGTGACCCTGATAAAGGCTGAGTTAGTTAAAACAGAGGTCTCTGGGAATAGCAAGGTAGCTGTTATTTGTGTGCATGGGGACACCCGAGAGTATCCAGTGACTACAGTGTGTTTCGAGACCCCCAAAGGTACCCTCTCTCATCCAGTGGGCTTAGTATCTCAGTTACCGCATGACGCCATTGTGGGAAGGGATTTTCCGAAGTTCTGGGAACTGTGGGATGATCCTGAGCCCCCCACTGGTGCCCCTATGTACCAGGAATGGGATAGCCAGAACTCCCCTGAGAGTGGTGAGGACTCTCCGGAATTTCCCTTATCAGTATTGGCAGGGGAGACTCAAGAAACTGGAGAGGAGCCCACCTCCTCAGACGAAAACCTACCGTCTGTGGAGTTTTCTGATCTTGAGGTTCACAGGGAAAACTTTGCCACAGAACAGTTGAAAGACCCCGCCCTAATAAAGGCACGGGAAAACGTAGTGAAAATAGATGGCGAGTTAGTGAACCCAGATAATACCTGCACTTACCCATACTTCAGCGTAGAGAAGGACCTACTGTATCGGGTGGCAAAAAGGGCAGAAGAAACCGTTGAGCAGCTTGTGGTGCCCAAACCTTACAGGAAGTTGGTGTTGGAGTTGGCCCATGGGCACATTCTTGGAGGTCATCTGGGGACAGAGAAAACCCGAGAGAGGGTATTACAGAGATTCTATTGGCCGGGGGTGATAAAGGACATAGAAAATTATTGTTCCTCCTGCCCTGTGTGTCAGAGGTCGGCCCCGATGCCACATTTCCGTAGCCCGCTGGTCCCTCTACCCATCATTGAGGTCCCGTTTGAGAGGATCGCCATGGATTTGGTAGGTCCTATAATCAAGTCCGCTAGGGGGCACCAGTACATATTAGTTATAATGGACTATGCCACCCGTTATCCAGAAGCGATCCCTCTCCGAAATACCTCGGCCAAAACCATAGCCAAAGAGCTATCTCTTGTGTTTAGCCGGGTGGGTATTTGTAGAGAACTGCTTACGGACCAAGGTACACCCTTTATGTCCCGGGTTATGAAGGAGCTGTGTAAATTGTTCAAAGTGACGCAATTACGTACATCTGTGTATCACCCCCAAACCGATGGGCTGGTTGAAAGATTCAACAAAACCCTAAAGCAAATGTTGAAGAAAGTGGTGGATAGAGATGGAAAGGATTGGGACTGTCTACTTCCTTATCTGATGTTTGCTATTAGGGAGGTGCCCCAATCCTCTACGGGATTCTCCCCCTTTGAGTTACTGTATGGGAGACACCCAAGAGGGCTGTTGGATATTGCCAAGGAAACTTGGGAAAGTGAGAGTTCTCCCCACAGGAGTGTGATTGAGCATGTCGCCCTGATGCAAGACCGAATTGCACAGGTAATGCCCATCGTGAAGGAACATTTGGCCCAAGCGCAGTTAGCACAGCAGAGAGTGTACAACCGTGGAGCCAAGACCCGTACCTTTTCCCCGGGGGATAGGATACTGGTACTTGTCCCTACGGTTGAAAGTAAATTCCTTGCCAAATGGCAAGGCCCCTACGAGATAATGGAAAAAGTGAGCGAAGTGAATTACAAGGTCAGACAACCAGGAAGGCGAAAGCCCGAACAGATCTATCACGTTAATCTGTTGAAAGCCTGGAGGGATAGAGAGTCCCTAGTCGCAGACACTTGGTCACCAGCTCAAACTGGTTGCGTGATTCCTGAGGTTGGAATAGCAGCCACCCTGTCACAACCCCAACAACAGGAGGTTAAGGAGTTTGTGCTTCGCAACAAGGAGGTATTCTCTGAGCTGCCGGGACAAACATCTGGGGTAGAGCATGACATCATTACCCCGCCCGGTGAAAGGGTGAAGTTAAAACCCTATCGGATCCCAGAGGCCCGACGGGAGGCAATACGGGAGGAAGTACAGAAAATGCTGAACTTAGGGGTGATAGAGGAGTCCCAAAGTGATTGGTCTAGTCCCATTGTGTTGGTGCCTAAACCGGATGGGAGCTGGCGATTTTGTAACGATTTTCATCAGTTGAACAAAGTTACAAAATTTGACACCTACCCCATGCCACGTATAGATGAGTTGATCGACCGGCTGGGAACAGCCCGATACATGACGACTCTTGACCTCACAAAAGGGTATTGGCAAATCCCCCTGGCCAAATTGGCCAAAGAGAAAACCGCATTTGTAACCCCAGACGGGGCATTCCAATATAAAAGAATGCCGTTCGGGTTACAGAATGCGCCGGCCACGTTCCAGCGGAAAATGGACCAGATGCTGAGGCCCCATCGGAAGTATGCTGCGGCTTACCTGGATGACGTAATTGTCCATAGCACAGATTGGGCCTCACATCTGCCAAAAGTGCAAGCAGTCCTGGACTCTGTTCGGGAAGCGGGGTTTACGGCTAACCCCAAGAAGTGTACCATTGGGCAGGAGGAGGCCAAATATCTTGGGTACACCATTGGGAGGGGAGTAATAAAACCCCAACTCAACAAAGTCGAGGCCATCCAGAGTTGGCCACGTCCCAACAGCAAGAAGCAGGTACGAGCCTTTCTGGGAATCGCTGGGTATTATCGGCGATTCATTCCCCACTTTGCCTCTAAGGCTGTGCCCCTAACCAACCTAACGAAGGGGAAAGGGTCGGTCATGATTAAATGGACCCCCGAGGCTGAGGCAGCATTCCAATTCTTGAAACAAGCCTTATGTAGCCAGCCAGTGTTGTACTCACCCGACTTCTCTAAAGACTTTGTCGTACAAAGTGATGCGTCAGATGTGGGGTTAGGAGCAGTATTGTCCCAGGTCTGGAATGGGGAAGAGCACCCAGTCATTTACCTCAGCAGGAAGTTGAAGTCCCATGAGGTAAATTACGCCACCGTTGAAAAGGAGTGTTTAGCGGTGAAGTGGGCTCTAGATTCCCTTCGGTATTACCTGCTAGGTAGGCACTTTGACATGGTTACGGATCACGCTCCGTTAAAGTGGATGGCTCAAAACAAGGAAACAAATAGAAGAGTGAATAGGTGGTTCCTGGCCCTCCAGGAATTCAACTTCACAGTAAAGCATCGCCCTGGCGTTCAAATGGGGAATGTGGATGCTTTGTCTCGAGTACATGAATGCCTGATTGCTGGTGTTCCAACCCCGAGGTTAAAACAAGAGGGGGGGGTATGTGACAGCAGGAAGGTAAAGTCACCTGGTTGCATCCAGGGGGGTAGATATATTTCTCCCAGATTCAGGCTTTATGCTGACTTATACAACTAGGGTGGAGAGTTGTATAAGCCCAGCTGAGGCTAGTAGGCTCATGGATGACTCATACCTCTAGGGAGAGTGTGGGGCGTCGTACAGACAGGGAGTTGATGAGGCCAGCTGAAGCTTGTCAGCTCATTTAGGCCTCTATAAGAACTCCCAGATTCATTAGGTGTTAGCTCATGCCTGGAAGCAGACCTGTGTGGACTTCCTGGAGAGAGTGAACCCTTGTCCGGTGAGACAAAGCCTGTGTGGCTATTTGCTTGGACATTTAAAACCAGGGACTTAGGGACTAGGACAGCACTAGGCTGATCCCAGTTGTTAGTTAGGAAACCTGTATGTTTAGTCAGAGGTCAAGTTGACCAGGATTTAATTTGTTTATGTTTCTTTTGGCTTTGCTGTGTTTTGTCACTGTAAATAGAAAATAAACCGCACCTTTTTTTTGATTGTGAAAACCACAACCTCCGTTTGCTGGGCCTGTTTTTGTGTGGGGAGCCCATCCCGGGGGTCACACACACCCGCTGCCAAGCTAACTCCCTCACAATATAGTACACCTCTACCTTATTTGTAGCTATGTACAAGTCTATTCCCGAGAAGAGTCCAAGTTCCCCCTCTCTCTCCCCACCTCCCAAAAAAAGGGAGAGATCCCAACCTTGTACCCACACCATTACCTTTCTTATTCAAAAAACAAAACAAAAAAAAACACATCACTACTAACATTGTGTCCAATAAAAAAAAAAAAAACATAACTACTAACATTGTGTCTAAAAATTATTGGAGGCATAGCAGCAGGAGTATCTATCCCCCCCCCCATCCACTTCCCCCCCACCTCTTCCCTACACCCCCCCCCTACTTCCGAACCAAGTGTTAATGATCAATATCTTATTTTAAAAAAAAAAAAAAATTGTTGTAGCTGTGAGCCCCCCTCTATACCCTATCCTTTGTGAACAGGCAACTATCGTTGCGACTTATATCCTAATCAATGTTTTATTCTCTCAACCCTTCTCTCTTTGGGAAAAAAAAAATGAAAACCCCAGGGGCATCCCACCTATTTCACCCGTGATATTCACACCCCAACCTGTGAGCACCTCTTCCCCCCTACCCTCCCCTCTCCCTCCTCATAACCCCCGACCCTTCCTTGCCCTGTTGCTGTACCTCCTCCCTTACCTAAAATGTGATTAATTACAATTAGTTTAACATAGAACAATAATACCCAATGTCCATTCAAAAAAACTCCCAGAACCACCAAAAAATATATTTAAAAAAATCCCCCTCCCCCATAGTCCGGTGGGGATAGGAAGTCCATCTCACCCCCCCCCCCCCCGGGGAAAAAACAAAATTGTCCACAGGTTGCCCAGTACACGTAGCTGTTAGAGGATTGCGAGAAATCTTTTATCATTGACAGGGGTGCTAGCAAAAAAAGGGGGGGGGGCGCATGGAGAACAGAGATTCTCCTTTTTAAAGAAAAAAAATTTGTCTATTTATCGACCAAGCATATGGGGCTATTCAATAGTCTGTTGCACTCAAGCTAAATTGTCCCTTTCTTCTGATATTTCTGAAATTTCCTCTGCGGGGGCCGCTCCTCTCTCTACAGTTGATGGTAAATCTATCCAATTGGGTACTTCGAAGGCCTCCGAGCCCAGGAACAGAAACAGTTCTGGCAGCTTTTCTGGATCGTATAAATTAAAGGTATCACCATCTTTTTTAATCAGAGAGATTGGGTACCCCCAGCTGTATGATGCCCCTTTTACTCGTAGATTATCCAGTAAAGGTCTCAGCATCCGTCGTCTATCCCTTGTTTGACGGCATAGATCAGGAAAAACTTGTATTTCTTCCTTGTTTATTTCTACTGATCCTTTCTGCCATGCTGCTCTCATGGTCTCCTCCTTTATCCTAAAGAAATGCACTCTGCATAAAATATCCCTCAGAGTTGTTTGAGCGGGATTACGGACTGTAGGGATCCTATGTGTCAGGGACCTGCCAGAAACAGAAGACAATTCTTGCTTCCCTCGGTACCTGTGCGTCGGTGCGCGCCAATTGCGCACGCGCATGCGCCAATTGCGCGTGCGCGATGTGTGCGCGTGCATGCACGCTAACGATATGGCGCCATTAGGCCTTTAAAAGGCCAGCAGTTACAACAGTGCATTGCTGTCTGATCTGCAGCTTTGTAACCCGAATATCTGCATACCTGCTACCTGTTACCAGTACCGACCCGGCTTGCTCGACCACCCGATACATCTCCAAGCCTGACCTCGGCTCGCCTTGACCCTGCTCTGTCTCTCACCTGCCTACCTGCTGCCAAATCTTGCCTGTGTTCCAGACTACGTCTAAGCCTGCTGATCCATACATCTGACTACCTGCTCTGACCCGGCTTGTCTGACCCTCCTGCTGCCTGCTGTTGTGTGCAACCTAACCAGGTTTATCTCACCTTGCTCCAGCTTCCGCTGTTCCGGTATCCGCTAGCTTCAGGGTCGCTGACCTGCAACCACCTGCTCTGCTGCCTACAAGCTCCAGCCACCACAGGCACCCCTACCTCACTGCGCTCTCGAGTTCACTGTTCCCACTCCAGTGGCTCCTGAGCCAGGGCTGTAAGAGAGGTCTCCTCCTACAAAGTCGGCTCTACGATCAGGTACGTTCTGTACATAACACTATGTACTCTGTCCAATTCAATATGAGTGTCGGGGGACTACTCAATATTTCATTAAAGATAGCTATCACTTTTTCTCTCAGTTCTACTATTGTAACTACTTCTGAGACCCCTTTAATCCGTACATTATTTCTTCTGCTTCCATTTCGTTTTCTTCTGCCTGTAATTGTAATGCCAACATTCTCTCGTGTTGTACCTTAATTTTCTCCTCCATCAGATCTATACGTATGTCAGTCAGACCTTGCAATGTTGTACAGCTATGCAGCTGTTTGTCTAACACTTCTGTACTCAGTCGTATCTCATCAATTTCCTCTCTCAGAGGGTCCAGCCACTTGCTCATCATTACTTGAATATCCTCCTTAGTGGGGAGAGCGCTCATCAATTTCCTAATGTCCTGCTCTCCTCCCAGGTCTTTTGTCTCTGTGCCCTGTACTTTTGAACTGAAAGCCAACAGGTCATTATCAGCCATGTCAGCCATGTTTTGCAGCGTTGTATTTAGTATCAGAGACACTGAGGGAGACGCCTCTTTTGTGACATGTTGCATTAACCCGCTGGACGGAGCCATCAGAAGATGGGTACACTGTAGTCATAAAGGGATGTACATGGTCATCAACAATACTCAGGTAGGCCGTGGCATTTAAACGATGCTCAATTAGTACTAAGGGGCCCAAAGTGTGCCAATGGTATCCCTCACACCATTACACCACCACCACCAGCCTGAAAATATTAATACAAGGCAGGATGGATCCATGCTTTCATGTTGTTTACACCAAATTCTGACCCTATCTGAATGCTGCAGCTAAAATTGAGACTCATCAGACCAGGCAACCAGACCTACTGGCTGGATAACCAGGTGAAAATAGAAGAAAGAAAGCCTAAAGAAAATTAATGCAGCCATCACATCCAAGAATTTGTCAGCTGGAATTTAATAAATGTTTGCTTTTAAGTTTAAAGTGGTTGTAAAGGTTCATTTTTTATTTTCTAAATAGGTTCCTTTAAGCTAGTGCATTGTTGGTTCACTTACCTTTTCCTTAGATTTCCCTTCTAAATATTTTTTTTTTTTGTCTGAATTTCTCACTTCCTGTTCCTCCTCAGTAAGCTGTTCAGTAAGCTGTTCTGGCTGACTCAACACCACTCGGATGATGGTGTGAAGTTTAGTGAGGAGAAACAGGAAGTGAGAAATTCAGACAAAGAAAACAAACATTTAGAAGGTAAATCAAAGGGAAAGGTAAGTGAAGCAACAATGCACTAGCTGAAAGGAACCTATTTAGAAAATAAAAAATGAACCTTTACAACCCCTTTAATACTGCTTAAGTGATACTAAAGTCTTTTTTTTTTCCTTTAAAAAACAAAAAACAAACATGTTATACTTACCTGCTCTGTGTAGTGGTTTTGTAACTTGCAGCCCAGATCCTCCTCTGCTCAGGGCCTTTCCACGGCACTCCTGGCCCCTCCCTCCTGCAGAGTGCCTCCACAGCAAGTAGCTGGCTATGGGGGCACCCGAGCCGAGCCATAGCTCCCTGTGTCCATTCAGACACAGAGTCATGGTCTGTCTCCACCCCATCTCTCTCCTGATTAGCTAACTGATTTTGATTGACAGCAGCGGGAGCCAATGGGACCGCTGATGTGTCTCAGCCAATCAGGAGGAAGAGTCCCAGACGGCCGAGGCACTCGTGCACATCACTGGATAGAGATTGGGCTCAGATAAGTATTAGGGGGTGCTGGGGGGGGGGGGCTGCTACACACACAGAAGTTTTTTTTATCTTAATGCATTAGGATAAAAAAAAAAACTTCTATCTTTACAACAACTTTAAAGTGCTTGTAAACCCTTAAGCCTTGTACACACGACCGGTTTTCCCGGCAGGAAAACTGCCATGAGAGCTTTTGGCCGGGAAAACTGGCCGTGTGTATGCTTCATCGCAGTTTTCCCGACAGGAAAACTGCCGTGAATCGCGGCGGGAAAAAAAGAGAGCTGGCTCTCTTTTTTCCCCACCGGGATTCCCGGCGGTTTTTAAGCCGGCAGTTTTCCTATGGGGAAAACCTGCGGTGGAGCATACACACGGCCGGGTTTCCCGACCAAAGCTCTCATGGCAGTTTTCCTGTCGGGAAACCCAGCCGTGTGTAGGGGGAAAAAGCTACGAGAAGGTTCTCGGTTTTCCCAGCTGACTTTTTATCACCGGGAAACCGAACGTGTGTACAGGGCTTCACATATATCCATTGAAGTCACTGGCAGAGCACACTTTTGAGGAAGGGGGTGCGCCTCTGAAACCTGTCAGTTTGCTAGTGTACGGGAGGTTATTGGAGCACTTGCACCTTACGGCATCTTCTGGTCTACTGTACATGTTTTTTTATACTGTTGTCATTTTTATTGGTTTTATATTTTTGTACCTTCCCCATTTGTTATTCTTGTTGTTCATTTTCATGTCTGAGGTTTACAACCACTTTAGTTTTATTTTTTAACCCTGAACATAATAAAACTCTTTCCATTTACATAAAAAAAAAAAAAAAAAAAATCGAAAAAGTTTTTTTTGTGCAACACTAACCCCCATATAGCAGTTGATGGTGATGTGTTACATAGCTGTTTAAAGTGCATACCATATCCTTAAAGCGTAACTCCACTTTTGTTGAGAAAAAAACATTCCCCTCTGGGTGATATCTTTTCATGTGACAACACTAAAGAAATGACAGTTTGCTACAATGTAAAGTAGTGAGTGTACATCTTGTATAACAGTGAAAAATTTGCTGTCCCCTCAAAATAACTCAACACACAGCCATTAATGTCTAAACTAGCTGGCAACAAAAGTGAGTACACCACCAAGTGAAAATGTCCAAATTGGGCCCAATTAGTTGTTCCCCCCCCCCCGGTGTCATGTGACCTGTTAGTGTTACAAGGTCTCAGGTGTGAATGGGGAGCAGTTGTGTTAAATTTGGTATTATCGCTCTCACTCCCTCATACTGGTCACTGGAAGGTCAACATGTCACCTCATGGTAAGGAACTCTCTGATGATCTGAAAAAAATAATGAATTGTTGCTCTACATAAAGATGGCCTAGGCTATAAGAAGATTGCCAAGACCCTGAAACTGAGCTGCAGCACGGTGGTTTAAAAGGGCAGGTTCCACTCAGAACAGGCCTCGCTATGGTTGACCAACGAAGTTGAGTCCACGTGCTCAGCATCTTATCCAGAAGTTGTCTTTGGGAAATAGACGTATGAGTGCTGCCAGCATTACTGCAGAGGTTGGAGGGGTGGGGGGGGGGGTGTCAGCCTGTCAGTACTCAGACCATACGCCACACACTGCATAAAATTGGTCTGCATGTCCCAAAAGGAAGTCTCTTCTAAAGATGATGCACAAGAAAGCCCAAAAACGGTTTGCTGAAGACAAGCAGACTAAGGACATGGATTACTGGAACCATTTCCTGTGATCTGATGAGACCAAGATAAACTTATTTGGTTCAGATGGTGTCAAGCGTGTGGCAGCAACCAGTTAAAGTGGTTGTAAACTCAGTACAACCACTTTTACCTACAGGTAAGCCTATATTAAGGCTTACCTGTAGGTGCTAGAAATATCTCCTAAACTTGCACGGTTTAGGAGATATTTACAATGTAATAGTGTGCCGATCTACTTAGCGCATGCGCGCTTTAGAAAGGGCGCAATCATGCTGTTTCTAAAGGAATCATGCCGTGACTGGTGGCTCCCGCCCGCATGACAGTCACAGAGCCGGAGTTTGCGGCCCCAGGAGGAAGAGGGGTGAAGATGTACACTTCATGCCAGAGGGGACAGCGGTAACTTCGGTTCCAGGTAAGTGACACATAATGGGCTACTATGCAATGAATAGTATATGCTTTACCTTTGCAGGGAAATAATGAGGAAGTAAAACCCATCAGGGTTTACTTCCTCTTTAAGGAGTACAAAGACAAGTTTGTTTTGCCTACAGTCAAGCATGCTGACTTGTATCTTAGGTAAACTTCTGGGAAATTTGGTGAGCCAATCACACAATTCTGTGTATAGAACACCTCCAGGAAGCCATATTGCATTTTCAGAAATCTACAGCGGCTGCAGATTGAAAAGGAAAGGTAATTTTTATTTAACATTCAATTACAATAGGACTTGTGTCCCAATTGTATACGCAATATAATTTTTTCTTTATTTGCTATTCTTTTCCCCACAAAAAGTGGAGTTACCCTTTAAAATTATTGTGTTTTTGCACTGCGGGGTCATTCCTTTCAATATTCCATGCAAGAAAAAAAAAAATGCACTTTGAGCAATATAAAGTGCTAACTATATCAGCTCTCCTGTGCTTCCAGTCAAATTTTAACGGCGTTTGCGTGACACTTTCATTAAGCTACGATTTCAGCCCTGCTGCTTAATACACGAGCTGCTGGTGGGTAAAAGGGAATGGATTTCATCCAGTGGGCCTCTGTTGCACTCGTGTGTAGGTGAGCCAAAAGAATTCCGCTGGGTAGCAGCAATAAGAAATGCGAAGGTGCCCCTTCCATCAACACATCAACAGCCAGTGGGAAGCACTTTATCACACAAGGCCGTGTCATTGGTGAAATGTTCAATGTGGGTGAGTAAATGTATAGACGATCTTCTAGGTATACTTAAATAATTACAACTGTCTCCTGTAGACAGGCTCTAGGTTTTATTTGATAGTGGAAGAAAGACGTATATTAAAACAGGGGAGGGGGGTTTTATTTCAAAAGACCTAAACTGAAGAATAATATACCAGTGTGTAGGTGGCCATTCTATACTCGTCTGCGTCTAACTATAGTGTTTACCATTCCTAACGGTTAAACCCTTTATGCTTTGTGGTTTTACAAAACATTAAAAAAAAAGTAGACACAGCAGACCTTTTAAACACTAAATCAGTTTCATTTTTTCATCATTGTTCGCGTTTATATAACTACATTTGGGTATAACAGAAGATATAATAGAACAGAAAATATGAAAGGACGAATAGCCCAAAGTACTGACAATAAAAGGTTATTCTTTGTCATGCATTTCATTTTATTTTCTCCTTTTTTGTTTAGTTTTTTACGTTTAGATCCTTTTCTTCTCTCTTTTTTTTTTTTTTTTTAAATGCACAGAACTTTTGCATATAAAACAATATTCATGCATTCCTATTTATATGAGACAGGACAACAAAAGAATAAACATATAAAAGTGTTCTGAAATCTGATGACATATGTATTTATCCTTGAAAAATGAAGGAGAAAAAAAAAAAAAAAAAAAGACCAAAAAAAAAAAATGCCATACAATAATCTGTGTATGAACATTTTTGCAATTCAGAAGGTCAAACAACAGATGGGACACTGGCACAATAAACTGCAAATCAAATGGATAATTAAACATTATTACTTTTATTTTTATATTTGTCAGAAAATATGAAAATTTAAATCAGGATCAAGGTTTCCGGCCTATTGCAGTTGTATTGAATAGGTGACCTTGTACATGCTTCTCAAAAAAGGTGTGCAAATTGCAGTCATTGTGCACATAAAAATAAATTATAATAATTTTATTTATTAAAAATATAAGCATATAAAAAATTGTAAACATTTTTTTTTCAAATAGTGGTTTGGATTTCTATCAGATACGCTCATATGATTCTATATAAGTCTCTTTGTTTTTTGAGGGGAGTATGGTTAGCACCTTAACCACTTGCCAACCTCGCTGTAGCCGAATTATGTAATTGCGCCCACCGAGCGCCCGCTGCGGGGATACCCATGCTATCTGGATTTCCAAGGTTTTGATATAGGCGCCCCTACCCTATTGAGTGTTTGGCCTAGCTCCAATGGTGAGCTCCTAAGTGTGGGAGAGCCGATATACTACTATAAGGCTTCTTTACCCCCATCTGGTAGCTGGTAAGCTCTATTTGAGATTGTTTAAAAAGGGACAGTTCCGCTTTTGAAGGGTGTTGATACCATCTAAGATGCTCGTAATTGGGTTCCTGTGTTTGATTTACCCACCCCTGGCGGCACTGAGCTCCATTTGATCTATACTACTCTACCCTTGAAAGAGTTGCCAGTTTTTCTTGGTCACCCTGGAGGGTGGATTTCTATCGGTCCAGGTGTCCTATGTGGGAGTTGTACGCCTTCAATATTTTAGATTCCTGTTTCTTGGCAGGACCGATTTTGTTCTGCTTTGTTTCGTGCGATTTCACCCAGTGTATGATCTTCAAAGTCAATCAGCACCTACCCAGTATGTCCTGAGGAAGCAATTAGATGCAAAACACGTTGACAAGCAAGCATGGAGGAGTTCATGGACCTGATTCTTTGATAATCACATATACTTTTTTTTCTGCACATTGTTGGACTTTTTATCAACCTTATAAAAGGATCCATGCCTCCATGTCTGTAACTGGGTATCTGTTGACCTTTGTCTAGTAGAGGGTGTTTTTGTTTTATATTCATGTGCAATTTTAACTTTTTTGTAATAAAGATACAATTTTTTTTATTCTTACTGCCTTGTGTTGTGCCCACAAAGTGCGCTTTTTTTTAGAGAGTCTACTACTTTTTCTACTACTCTTTCAATCCATGTTTTCTCATAATTGGATGCTGGCATGGTGGGGGTCCTCCCTTATCAGGATCAAGGTTTCTGGCCTATTGCAGTTGTACTGAATAGGTTACCTTGTACATTCTTCTCATGAAGGAGTGCAAATTGCATTTATTGTGCACATAAAAATACATTTTAATAATTGTATTTATTAAAAATATAAACATATAAAAAAATAGAATTTTTTTTTTTAAATAGAATTTGGATTTGTATCACAGATACATTCATATAATTCTATATATGTCGCTTTGTTTTTCTGAGGGAAGTATGGTTAGCACCTTAACCCAGGGCTTGACAAATTTGCTTGGAATCTATGAGCCAGCTTAAAAAGTTAGGAGCCAGGAACGCGCCCCGTCCCACGAGCTTGCGCGCAGAAGCGAACGCATACATGAGTAGTGCCCGCATATGAAAGCGGTGTTCAAACCACACGTGAGGTATCGCCGCGATTTGTAGAGCGAGAGCAATAATTCTAGCCCTAGACCTCCTCTGTAACTCAAAACTGGCAACCTGTAGAATTTTTTAAACGTCGCGTATGGAGATTTTAAAGGGTAAAAGTTTGCCGCCATTCCACAAGCGGATGCAATTTTGAAGCGTGACATGTTGGGTATCAATTTACTCGGCGTAACATTATCTTTCACAATACAAAAAAAACTTGGGCTAACTTTACTGTGGTCTTATTTTTTAATTAAAAAAAGTGTATATTTTCCCAAAAAAGTGCGCTTGTAAGACCGCTGCGTAAATACGGTGTGACAAAGTATTGCAACGACCTGTCATTTTATTCTCTAGGGTGTTAGAATAAAAAATATATATAATGTTTGGGGGTTTTAACCACTTAACGACCGCTCACTGTATATATACGTCGGCACAATGGCACCGACAGGCACAATCACGTAGAGTATACGTGATCGCATTTGTACAGTTGGGGGGTCCAATCGGACCCCCCTTCTGTACAGTGAGCGGTCGGAATTCGTCTGGGAGTGATCCGAGATGGGGGGGCGACCGTTCGATTCCGGCCATCCCCCGCGATCGCTCCCGGCGAATGGAAATGCCCCCTCTGCCTGTGTAATGTAAACACAGGCAGAGGAAGCAGGAGGAAGTGATGTCATCTCTTGTGCGGCGCTCACATATACCGAGCGCCGTACAAGAGAAGACATCAAGGTTAGTGCACAAACACTACACTAATACCAGCACACATAGGCACATAAATCGCCCCCCAGGCCCCCCCAGATCACTCCCCAGCCCCCAGTCACAGTGTCACTGATTGCAGTGACCATTTATTTACTGATCACTGCAATCAGTGACATTTGTGACTGTAAAAGTGTCACTACATTTAGTTTTAGGTCCAGTGTAGCCCCCTAACCCCTCCTTAATAAAGGTTTAACCCCTTGATCACCCCCCAGATAACCCTTTCACCCCCTAGCACCGCCGTCACTAAGCGATCATTTTTCTGATCGCTGTCTTAGCGTCGGTAGCCAGTAATTTTTTTTTAGGTTCGTCGCAGGTTTTTATAGCGTCGGGTACCCCCATAAATTATCTAATAAAGGTTTAACCCCCTTGATCGCCCCCCAGGTAACCCTTTCACCCCCTATCACCACTGCCGCTAAGCGATCATTTTTCTGATCACTGTCTTAGCGTCGGTGATGCAGATCGGTAGCCAGTATTTTTTTTTTAGGTTCGCCGTAGGTTTTTATAGCGTCATGTACCCCCATAAATTATCTAATAAAGGTTTAACCCCCTTGATCGCCCCCCAGGTAACCCTTTCACCCCCTATCACCACTGTCGCTAAGCGATCATTTTTCTGATCGCTGTCTTAGCGTCGGTGATGCAGATCGGTAGCCAGTAATTTTTTTTAGGTTCGCCGCAGGTTTTTATAGCGTCAGGTACCCCCATAAATTATCTAATAAAAGGTTTAACCCCCTTGATCGCCCCCCAGGTAACCCTTTCACCCCCTATCACCACTGTCGCTAAGCGATCATTTTTCTGATCGCTGTCTTAGCGTCGGTGATGCAGATTGGTAGCCAGTAATTTCTTTTAGGTTCGCTGCAAGTTTTTATAGCGTCAGGTACCCCCATATATTATCTAATAAAGGTTTTAACCCCCTAATTGCCCCTAGTTAACCCTTTCACCAGTGATCATCATATAAGTGTTACAGGTGACGCTGGTTAGTTAGTTTGCTTTTTATAGTGTCAGGGCACCCGCCGTATATATAACCCAATAAAGGTTTAACCCCCTGATCGCCCGGCGGGTGATATCAATTAGGTTTTAGCGTCAGAGAGGGTCTGCGTCACACCCCAGGCAGCGTCAGGTTAGTGCCAGTAACGCTAACACTCACACGTGAAGCATACACCCTCCTTAGTGGTATAGTATCTGAACAGATCAATATCTGATCTGATCAGATCTATACTAGCGTCCCCAGCAGTTTAGGGTTCCCAAAAACGCAGTGTTAGCGGGATCAGCCCAGATACCTGCTAGCACCTGCGTTTTGCCCCTCCGTCCAGCCCAGGCCACCCAAGTGCAGTATCGATCGATCACTGTCACTTGCAAAACACAACACACATAACTGCAGCGTTCGCAGAGACAGGCCTGACCCCTGCGACTCCAGTGCTGTAGGAGGTGATTTCACCACCACAGTTAAAAAAAAAAGCAAATATGCCGAAGCATTGGGGCAGCAGGGGCGGAGGAGTGATTTTGCTCCTAATGCCGCGTACATACAGTCGAAATTCCGACGGAGGCTTGCCCGTGGAAAAGTCCGACCATGTGTGTGCGGCATAACTTTTTTGCGGGAGGATGCCTCCATGCTTCGGCATATATAAATGGTGCATGTATGCCCATCATTAGAAGTGGGTGGATGAAGGGCGGTATTCTAATGGTGGGCATACCCACCCGATCAATCTCTTTTTTCGTTCAGCCAACTGGCTGCATGAAAAAAAAAAGATTACAATACATGTCCAACAAGGACCAGCAACGTACTTGTATGTTGCTGGACTTTGAATGGTTATACCAGATTGATGCCTGCGGGTTTAGGTATCATCTTGGTATCATTCTTTTCAGCCAGCGGCCGGCTTTCATGTAAAAGCAATCCTAGTGGCTAATTAGCCTCTGGACTGCTTTTACAAGCAGTGGGAGGGAATGTCCCCCCCCGGATATAAAAAGCGCCATTGGGAAATTGGGAAAGCATTTTATCACACCGATCTTGGTGTGGTCAGATGCTTTGAGGGCAGAGGAAAGATCTAGGGTCTAGACCCCAGTTTTTTCAAAAAAAAGAGTACCTGTCACTACTTATTGCTATCATAGGGGATATTTACATTCCCTGAGATAACAATAAAAATGATAAATAAAAAAAAAATATGGAAGGAACAATTTAAAAATAAAATAAAAAAGCAAAATTAATAATAAAAAAAAAAAAAAAAAAGCACCCCCGTCCTGCCCTGCTCTTGCCCAATGGCGAATGCAAGCGTCGGTCTGGCGTCATATGTAAACAGCAATTGCACCATGCATGTGAGGTATCACCGCGAAGGTCAGATCGAGAGCAGTAATTTTAGCAGTAGACCTCCTCTGTAAATCTAACGGGGTAACCTGTAAAGGCTTTTAAAAATGTATGTAGTTTGTCGCCAATGCGCGTTTGTGCGAAATTTTAAAGCATGTCGTGTTTGGTATCTATGTACTGGGCCTAAGATCATCTTTTTTATTTCATCAAACATTTGGGCAATATAGTGTGCAACACCCACCATTTTATTCTGTAGGGCCTTTGCTTTAAAAATATATATGTTTGGGGGCTCAACATAATTTTCTTGCAAAAAAAAAAATGTTTTCATGTAAACAAAAAGTGTCAAAAAGGGCTTTGTCTTCAAGTGGTTAGAAGAGTGGATGTAAGCTTCCTAATGTTGTGTATAAAATGCCAGAACAGTTCAAAACCCCCCCAAATGACCCCATTTTGGAAAGTAGACACCCCAAGCTATATACTGAGAGGCATGTCGAGTCCATGGAATATATTATATGTTGACAAGTTGCGGAAAAAATACAATTTTTTTTTTTTTGCACAAAGTTGTCACTAAATGATATATTGCTCAAACATGCCATGGGCATATGTGGAATTACACCCCAAAATACATTCTGTTGCTTCTCCTGAGTATGGGGATATCACATGTGTGAGACTTTTTGGGAGCCTAGCCGCGTACGGGACCCCAAAAACCAATCACCGCCTTCAGGCTTTCTAAGGGTGTAAATTTTTGATTTCACTTCTCACTGCCTATCACAGTTTCGGAGGCCATGGAATGCCTAGATGGCACAAAACCCCCCCCCAAATGACCCCATTTTGGAAAGTAGACACCCCAAGCTATTTGCTGAGAGGTATTGTGAGTATTTTGCAGATCTCGCTTTTTGTCACAAAGTTTTGAAAATTGAAAAAAAAAACATTTTCTTTCTTCATTTTCAAAAACAAATGAGAGCTGTAAAATACTCACCATGCCTCTCAGCAAACAGCTTGGGGTGTCTACTTTCCAAAATGGGGTCATTTGGGGGGGTTTGTGCTATTTTGGCATTTTATGGCCTTCAAAACTGTGATAGGTAGTGAGGAGTAAAATCAAAAATTTGCGCCCTTAGAAATCCTGAAGGCGGTGCTTGGTTTCCGGGGTCCCGTACGTGGCTAGGCTCCTAAAAAGTCCCACACATGTGGTATCCCCGTACTCAGGAGAAGCAGCAGAATGTATTTTGGGGTGCAATTCCACATATAACCATGGCATGTGTGAGCAATCTATCATTTAGTGACAACTTTTTGTAATTTTTATTTTTTTTGTCATTATTCAATCACTTGGGACAAAAAAAAAAAAATATTCAATGGGCTCAACATGCCTCTCAGCAATTTCCTTGGGGTGTCTACTTTCCAAAATGGGGTCATTTGGGGGGGTTTGTACTGCCCTGCCATTTTAGCACCTCAAGAAATGAGATAGGCAGTCATAAATTAAAAGCTGTGTAAATTCCAGAAAATGTACCCTAGTTTGTAGACGCTATAACTTTTGCGCAAACCAATAAATATACGCTTATTGACATTTTTTTTACTAAAGACATGTGGCTGAATACATTTTGGCCTAAATGTATGACTACAATTGAGTTTATTCGATTTTTCTTATAACAAAAAGTAGAAAATATCATTTTTTTTCAAAATTTTCGGTCTTTTTCCGTTTATATCGCAAAAAATAAAAATCGCAGAGGCAATCAAATACCATTAAAAGAAAGCTCTATTTGTGGGAAGAAAAGGACGCAAATTTCGTTTGGGTACAACATTGCATGTCTGCACAATTTACAGTTAAAGCAGCGCAGTGCAAAATTCTGAATTCACCTCTGGTCCTTTAGCTACCAAATGGTCCGGGGCTTAAGTGGTTAATTAGAGGGAAGGAGATGGCAGTGAAAACAGACAGGGGAAGCTCCATTAGCATTGCTGGTTGTCTTGTCATACCAACGGCCACCACAAGATGGAGCCAGATCACAGGAGGAAGCATAGGCCTGCAGAAGGCCGCAAAGCCGCAGCCTCAATTACCGTCCTGCGCGATCGCACGGCGGAGGGGCGCACGGAGACACAGGATACCCCAGCTGTGCCGCCCCAGGTCGTTAATTCTAGTCGCAATGGCAACCTGGCGCCCGGGGTTTGTCGAACCCTGCCTTAACCACTTGCCAACCGCACTGTAGCCGAATGATGGCTACAGCGCAGTCCTCAAGTTTTGGGACGCCGTCATATGACGGCTTCCTGTGAACGCGCCCAGCGATTGCCCGCTGCGGGCCATGGGCGGTGCACTCTGTGATCGTAGTGTCCTCTGGACCTTGCTGATCACAGATTCAGGTAAAGAGCCAATCAGCGGCTTTTTACCACGTGATCAGCGGTGTCCAATCACGGAGGAAAACAGATGCTGGTTATCGGCACGCCTTTCCTCACGCTGACAGCATGAGGAGAGGAAAAGAGCCGATAACCCAGCTTCTGTAAAAGGCACATCTACACTGATATCTAGGGCACCGATTATCAATGCAGTCCCACCAGTGCTGCCAATCAGTGTCCACCAGTGTGTCCTCATCAGTGTCACCCATCAGTGACACCTACCAGTGCTGCCTCATCAGTGCAGCCTACATCAGTGAAAGAAAAATATTACCTGTTTGCAAAATTTTATAACAAACTATGAAAAAGTTTGGGGTTTTTTTTCAAAGTTTTTGGTCTTTCTTTGTTTATTTAGCAAAAAAATTAAAAACTCAGTGGCGTTTAAATACCACCAAAAACAAACTCTATTTGTGTGAAAACATTAATAAAAATTGAGTTTGGGTACAGTGTTGCATGACCGCGCAAAGAGGATAAAAGTGCCTGGTAGGCAAGTGGTTAAAAGCTCCATCACTCATCCTTGTCAATTTGTAGTATTTGGATTTAGTTTGGTTGCTCGCCATCAAGAGAGCATCTATCTGCAATGGCATGTATACAATGGGACAAAATGAAAACTAGAATTTCTATACTGTGAATCTTCCATAATGGCGCCCTTGACCCTTTACAGATTGCCTTTGTTACTCAACTGGGAAGGCAAGCAGGGAGCACTGGCGTCATTTGTGACCCCAGAACATAGACACAATTCAATAGATTGAGCAAAAAAAATAATTATATATCATATCATCATATTATATATGATCATTGACTTTCACAGGAAACGGCAAGGCCTTGTCTATAATTTCAGTTGTATCTATCTTTGTACCCACTGATCATTCTGACACACGTTTCATGGAAGTTAACCTTGTCTTGTGCATTTATTTAATCTTACACTCAGTTGGGGTTGTCCACGTATCGTCATTCTACTTGTACATAACAACAGCATCAACAGGAGAAATTCTTGTAAGAGAGATCGCTTAACACCTATTTAGTGCCTGTTCACACATAGGGGTTGATTTACTAAAATTGGAGAGTGCAAAATCTGATGCAGCACTGCATGGTGGTCAATCAGCTCCTAACTTCAGCTTGTTCAATTAACCACTTGCCCTCCCAGGAGATTTACCCTCCTTCATGACCAGGCCATTTTTTTGCAATACGGCACTGCGTTATATTAACTGACAATTGTGCGGTCGTGCGACGCTGCACATAAATAAAATGCATGTCCTTTTTTCCTCCCACAAATAGAGCCCTCTTTTGGTGGTATTTGAGCACCTCTGCGGTTTAAACAAAAAAAAAGACCAACAATTTTCAAAAGAAAAAAACAATATTTTTTACTTTCTGCTATAAAATGCATCCAAGGTAAAAAAAAAAATCGAATATCTTGATCAATTTAAGCCAATATGTATTCCGCTACATATTTTTGGTAATTTTTTTTTAGAATAAGCGTATATTGATTGGTTTGCACAAAAGTTATAGCTTCTACAAACTATGGGATATATTAATGGAATTTTTATTTATGTATTTTTTTTACTAGTAATGGCGGCAATCAGTGACTTATAGCGGGGCTGCGATATTGTGTCAGACAAATCTGCTATAAAGAAAAAAGTCAGACAATTTTGAAAAAAAAAAACAATATTTTTTACTTTCTGTCATAAGACATACCCAATAAAAAAAAATCTATTTTCTTTATCAATTTAGGCCAATATGTATTCTGCTATATATTTTTTGTGAAAGAAAAACCCAATAAGTGTATATTGATTGGTTTGCGCAAAACGTTAGCGTCTACAAACTATGGGATATGTTTATAAAAAATGTTTTACTAGTAATGGCGGTGATCAGCGACTTATATCGGGACTGAGATATTGCAGCAGACAAATCAAGACACTGACACTTTTTGCGGACCAGTGACACTGATATAGTGATCAGTGCTAAAAAAAATATGCATTGTCACTGTACTAATGACACTGGCTGGGAAGGGGTTAACATCAGGAGGGATCAAGGGGTTTACTGTGTGCCCAGCCTGTGTTTTCTTACTGTGGGGTAGGAGCTTGTACTAGGGGAAGACATGGATTGGTGCCCCTGCTTTGCAGGAACATAGGATCGATGCCTTCTGTACTGACAGATCGCCGCTCTCCCTCTGCACCGAAGGATTGGTGGGTGCCAGCGGACATCGAGTCCGTTGTACCCACTGATCAGCTCCTGCTGTGTGTAACCACATCGGGCCGCCGTGGGCATGCGTGTGCGCCCCAGACCCGGAAGTGTTGGATCACATACCAGGTAGGTAATCTGGCGCAGAGCAGCCACCCTAACTACAGTGGGCTGTGTAGTTAAGCTTATTAATTTCTATGCAGACCTGCCCCAGATTTTGCACCCTCTACTTTCAGTAAATCAACCCCATGGTGTGGCAATTGGTGTTTTTCCACACTTGAAGAATGAAGATCATTTCTAGAACACACAGAAATCAGTTGTTTTCTATGTACCCAGTTAACACTTAAATGCAGCCTGAGGTGCGGTGAAGTGAGCCGTGATAAAATTCAGACCTGCTGCATTTTATCAAAGCCCACAGGAAGGCACCACACCACCGTACAGCAGTGCAACGCACTGTGATGCTGTCCAGTAGCCTGAATGAAGTGTCACTTTGTGCACTTCAAATAAAGTTGTCAAATAAAAAAGAAAAGTGATACACTGAAATCACATAGGTCTCTACAGCTGAAAATGGACAGCTGCCTGCCCACTAAAAACTGCTCCAAGTTAGAAAGTGGGCAGTGTTAATAGGCACTTAGTCTCAAAAAAAAAAAAAAAAAATTGACTTTCCCCCCAATTTAGCCTCTAGTTTTGGAAGTGATGGGAAATCTTTCAAAAAAAAGGGTAAACAGACTAAAATACATTTTTAGTGAAAAAGAGTTCTGACAATGTTTATATTGCGGTCCATGCTTTCCTGTTTCGGTGACAGCCACACTTTTTATTTTTCTTGTATGGGTGTCACAAGCACAGGAATTAAGGAAAAATCTCATCAGCAGGTGGCTCAGGCAGATAAAAATGCCAACATATGCCTATAAGACAGTCAAAGTTTAGATTTTAGATACTGGTCCACTTTACCATCACTCAAACTTTTCCCCTAAAAGCGAGGCTGGGCATATCCCAGAAACCAAGTTAAAAAAATGGGGCACTTAAGTGGCGTCATACCCTTACCACTTTTTTTTCCGTGTTTCATTATTTTTTTTAAATCACAAGAAAAAGAAAGCTAGTGCACGAATTGCCATACCGGTACAGCGATTTGCGCAGCCGAGCCACCTTGCCACAGTACATCTGCGGCGGGTGGTCGGCAAGTAGTTAATGCGTAGAATGTAACAAGGTGAAAAACCTTGAGGCTTTACAACCACTTTCACTATAGAAGTTTTTTTGTGCTGAAAATGCCCCCCTCGGCTTATACTCGAGTCACCTTTTTGCGCCTGATCTCCCGGACTTTGGGGACCCGGAAACGGCCGGCCGTAGGTCCCCTGGACACCAAACTTGGCACACATGTAGCCCCACTCTTCCTATATAAGTGTGCAAAGTTTGTTGTCCGGAGGACCTACGGCCGGGGAGCACCGATTTTTCAAATCCGGGCACCCCTTCCATAGACTCCCATGTTAAACAGTAATTTCTCTGGTGAATTTGGGGACCTGGAACCGGTCGATCGTAGGTCTCCTGGACCCGAAACTTGCCAAACATGTAGCCCCATTTCTCCTCTACAAGTGTACAAGTTGTTGTCTGGTGGACCTACGGCCGGGGAGCACCGATTTTTCAAAGCCGGGCATCCCTTCCATAGACTCCCATGTTAAACGTCATTCTAGTCATGGGCGCAGTGAGGCATGGGCCAAGTGAGGCATGCACATGGACACCCTAGGCTTATACTCGAGTCAATACATTTTAACAGTTTTTTGTGGTAAAATTAGGGCCTCGGCTTATATTCGGTCGGCTTATACTCGAGTATATACGGTAATTGTACAAGCATCAAATAAAGACACACAGTTCAAGTGTCAAGTCAAGTGTTGATTAAAATGCATTTTCTTCATTTTTGTATGGAACGAATATATTTGTTATAATACTCAATTTTACTTGTAGAATAATGTATTGTCAGTATTGAATTAGCAGCTGTAACACCACAAACATTCAAAAATTAAGTGGATCTTGAGGAAGCTCGTTTTGGGCGAAACGTGTCGATCCAATTATCCTTCGTTGTCGTTTGGTGAATTGATGTTCCTATTATGTGCTTATAGCTTAGACTTTATATTTTATAACTTTTTTTACTGTGTAAAATAAAAATGACTTTTTATTAATACTATTTACCTTGTTATTGGTTGTACTGTTAGGCACTTTAAAATCCCAATTTACCATAACCTCTCTGATGGAAAGACATGGGGATTTTTTGTTTCCCCTAATCTTTGTAATGGCAATGGCTGGTTTGGAGCCAAAGGGTAGTCACACTAAACACTGATTTGATTTAGATTTTTCTTCTGTTCACTCACTTTGCATTTTGTAAAAACAAACAATTAAAATTTATAAAATTTAATGCATTCCTAATTTACAGCATTTCTTCAAACCTGCCCAAAAGCTTTCTATACACTGCTCAAACAATTTAAAAGGAACACTTTTTAATCAGAGTATAGCATTAAGTCAATTAAACTCCTGGGATATTGATCTGGTCAGTTAAGAAGGAGAGAGGGCTGTTAATTTCATTAACACCAAAGCAGCTAAAACGAATTAACAACAGGTGCACTAGATGGGCAACAATGAGATGACCTCCAAAACAGGAATGGTTTTACAGGTGGAGGCCAATGACATTTTTTTTCCCTACTCATCTTTTCTGACTGTTTTTCACTAGTTTTGCATCTGGCTAGGGTCAGTGTCACTACTGGTAGCACGAGGCGATACCTGGACCCTATAAAGGTTGCACAGGCAGTCCAACTCCTCCAGGATGGCACATCAATACGTGTCATTGCCAGAAGATTTGCTGCGTCTCCCAGCACAGTTTCAAGAGCATGTAGGAGATTGCAGGAGACAGGCAGTTACTCTACAAGAAAGGCAAAAAGTATCCCCAGGTGGGGAGAGAAAAGGAGGGCTGCCCAAGTGACAGAAGTGCCGACTACTATATGAAGGATATAAATAAATACTTTATTACTATACAGGTCATTAAAAACATAATGTGGTGGTCATGGTCATAACTTAGAGACTTGCAGAATAATTCAGCTTGACTAAAGGAGACAAGCCAAATGGATCAAAAACCATGCAGATAAATTACACACATACAACATGTAACATCAAAACACAAAACGTCTGGACGCCAGGTGGATTGGAACATGCTGCATCCACTCGGCCCTGGCCGTGTATTGTTTAGCAATGCAGTATTCTATGTGGAGAATACATGTTCCAGCCCCCTGGAGGCTCGAGCCAGTAAGGAGGAGGGAGGGAGATGGGAAAGGGGAGGGGGAAGTCCGAAGACCCCAAATTGGGTCAATGAGCCTGGAAGCATAGGCTTATGGCACTGTCAAAAGGATCAATGATCAATGATCCAGTAAAACAACACAATCCGTAACTTGGCCTCCGGATGTTTCAGATGGATGCAGTAACTTTCAGGATGAAGAGTGCCGTGTTGCTGCTATTCCCTATACAGATGAATAGACTGGCTGAGAGGCTGTGTACATGGCTGGTGCAATGTTATCATGTAAGAAGCGATATGTCACACAATTAGTAAATACATTATCACTCCTATGAGTTGCTCAGTCCATGTTTCATTCAAAGCATCTCCTTATTCCGTATTAAGTAACTGGCTGCTGTCGTCTTCTATGTCTGGCACATTGCCACAGACCAGAGCATAAGCAGGCATAAACAGGTCACCGGAATCGCCAAATACAGAGCCATTTTCTCCTGACCCTACTCCAATCGCTGAGACAGGCTCCTTGTTCACTTCCTCTTTGACTCGCCAATACATGGCGGGATATGATGGCGGCGTCCGGGTGGAAATTACATCAACGCGTTTCGCTAAGGGGTTACTCTAGGAGAGCTGGACAGGGCCGTAGAAGGTCCTTAACCCATCAGCAGGACCGGTATCTGCTCCTTTGTGCAAGGAGGAACAGGGCGAGCACTGTCAGATCCCTACAAAATTAGGCCACTGGTGTGAATGTCTAACCAATCAAACAGACTTCATGAGGGTGGCCTATTGGCCTGATGTCCTCTAGTAGGCCCTGTGCTCACTGCCCGGCACCATGGAGCTCGATTGGCATTTGCCATTGAACACCAGAATTGGCAGGTCTGCCACTGGCGCCCTGTGCTTTTCACAGATGAGAGCAGGTTCACCCTGAGGACATGTTACAGACGTGAAAGGGTCAGCATGACCGGTTTGGTGATAGGTCAGTGATGGTCAGGGGAGGCATATCCATGCAGGGATGCATAGACCTCTTCAGGTTAGACAATGGCACCCTGCCATTAGGTATCCGGATGAAATCTTTGGACCCATTGTCAGACTGTCATGTACCTGGGTGTATTTGAACCGGGATTTTCCTGGTCCCACAGCTGCAGCCTTACCTGTTGTGCTACGGAGGAGATCTGGACTTATGGAAATGTCCTCTCAGTATTAAGCATTACCTTGGACTCACTAGCCCCACCTGCTGCCAGCTGTGGACAATTTTCAATCAAAGCAGCCCATAAATAGGAAGTGATGCTATCTCTCAGCGCCCATTTTTGTGGAATAGCTTCCTGGGTGTTGCGACTGCTTTTTGATCTTGATTATCATGTTGAACTTCTGCCTGAATTCCTGACTACTCTCTAGCCTGCTGATTTTGTACTTCACCGCCAGCTCATGTATGACCTTTGCCTGCCTGACCACTCTCTGGATTTCGATCGTGTATCGTTTTGCCTGATCTGTTGCCAACCTAATCTGCTTGACTACGTATTCGCCTGAATCCTCAGCACACAAGTTCCACTTCGGACACTACCAATCACAGGTAAGTTACACAGACCCTACACTGGTGCAGTGGGTCCTGGGTTCCTCTTGGTGCACGACAATGCTCGGCCTCATATGGCAAGAGCATGCAGTCAGTTTAGGAGGATCAAAGAATTGATACCATTGATTGGCCTTGAATGGCTCGCCTGACCTAAATCCAATAGAACACCTCTGGCACATTATGTTTCGGTCCATCTGAAACCGCCAGGCTTCACCTCAATCTGCTCAGGAGCTTAGGTGATGCCCTGGTCCAGATCTAGAAGGAAATACACCAGGACACCATCCATTGTTTCATTAGGAGCATGCCCCGACGTTGTCAGGCATGCATACAAGCACATGGAGGCCATACAAACTACTGAGTACCATTTGGAGTTGCTGCAATGAAATTTCAGCAAAATGGACTAGCCTGTTGCATAATTTTTTCACTTTGATTTTCGGGGTGCCTTTGAATTCAGCCCTCTGTAGGTTGATAATTTTCATTTCCATCAAACGATGTGCCATCCTTTCATTCCTAACACATTACCCAGTCCATATCAGTATAGATATCCAGCATGATATTTTTCCCCATTGAGATCTGATGTGTTTTCAAAATGTTCCTTTAATTTTTTTGAGCAATATTATATATTATACACACACACACACACTTATTTTAAAACAATTTCCAACTTAAGAATCAAAATGTACAAAATCACCATGTATTCCCTTTAAAAACATTCTGTTCTGACTGAGGATAGAAAAATACAGCCCATGACCAACTTTAAAATTCAGGTTAGAGAAAAACAAGTTCAACGCAGCATTCACTTTGAATTCCATTGAATTCACTTAACATATCTTTAAACTTTCCGCTGATGTAAAAACCACAAACAGAATGATTGTTCTTAATGTCTGCGCTATAGCGAGTTCAGTACGTCTGTCCTTTTCAATGAGTGTGATATTTTAAGCTGAATGACAACATTTATAATTGTTACAGAGCCAACGGGAGTCTGAATGAATCAATGGTACAAAACATCAAACCGCTCCACCTGTAAACTAAACATGACTACCACTCAAGAGACAAATCCATTAATTAAATACATGATTACCTGTATTTTAATTTGAATAGAAAGCCTGAGTAACCAACAATGATTCTAGTTACAGGAAAATGGCTTCATAATGCTCTCTCTGAGATGCATAATACACAGCGAGAGAAAAACATTAACTCTCAAGAAGGCCCTCGGTGGAGTTTAGCTCCATGGAATAACTTAAGTGGCAGTTTATAACTTCAAGAAATAAGACTGTAGACTGTGCAGGAACATGTCTAGCAAAAGTGTGCCCAGATTGTATAACACACAGGACACAGACAAGGCTTATCTGCTGGGTGGTCCCAAATTGTCATCCTGGAGATATTGCGGTTGATTTACTAAAGGCAAATAGACTCTTCAATTTGTTGGGGAAGCTGCATTCTGAAAGGGAATTTTCCCTAGTGAATGAGGCGAAGCTCTGGTGACCTCCATCATCCAATCATATGCTTTTTTTCTTTACATGTGATTGGGTATTAAGTCAAACGTGATGTTTATCAAGGTAGATGTGTTATATGGCTGTGTAATGTTCATAAAATAATTCTAGCTGAACTTCACTTTTAAGTTAACCTCTTCATGCCAAAGGTTATGCACCTTTACAGAATTAACACAAAAATGGGGTGGCAGACCACTGGATAGGTGGAGACATGCACAAATACAGTACTTTACACAAACACTCCCCCAACCGCTGCGGGGAAAGGGGGACATGAACTCAATTGAGAGACTCCTCCCCTCCCCGCGATGCTTGAGGCAGAGTGTGTACAAAATGTATAAAATATTGACGGAAGAAATAGGACCCAAACATCCAACTTATCTGGGAAAATGGGAGGAAGAAATAGGCGCTCTACAGGGGGAAAAACATAGAAAGAAGATCTTGAAGATAGCCTGCTTTGCTTCTAGCGATGTTAAGACAGTAGAGATGTGTTACAAACTAATAGCAAGGTGGTATATTACCCCGCAGAGAGCAAGTAAGGTGAGCACAGAGATCCCACCAACGTGCTGGAGGGGCTGTGAGGCTCTGGGGACCTTCGCACATCTATGGTTGGGAGTGTGGGAAGATCCGGTCTTACTGGGAGAGAGTAATAGATAATATCTATCAAATAACAGGGGAACAGATTCAGAAAGACCCGTGGAAATGCTTGTTCCATGATACAGATAAGAAGATAGCTCATTATAAAAATAACTTAGTGCCTCACCTCCTAAACACAGCTAAAAGTCTGATTCCAAGACTGTGGAAATTCCTGAAGTCCCCTCAATGAAGGAATGGGCAGTTAAAAAAGAGTGGTTAAGATCAATAGAGGAAACAATACACAGAAGGGAAGACTCTATAGAAAGATATAACAACGTATGGGGGAAGTGGATAGAAGTTAAAAAGTCATGTGAATATATGTGGCTGTTGGAGTGTTAAGAGAAGTGGGGGAAGCGAAGGAGGACAGGGCTCCGGGGAGAAATGGGATGTGATATTAGACAGGATTGATTAATACTGGAGGTGATGGGGGGGAGGGGGAGAGAGAGACAGGTGGGGTATTTTTTTTTTTTTTTTGGAGGGGAGGGAATGTAGTTTTTTTTTTACTGTATAAAATGGAAACGTAAAAGGTGGAGACACCGATTCTATATGCCGTTAATCTGAAAAATTCATAAATAAAGAGATAATATACAAAAAAAAAACAACCTCTTCACGCCGATGCCTCCCGGCCCTTTAAGAAATTTAGGATGCCAGGAAGCGGAGTAGGGCTTAAGATCATGTGGCTGCCATGATTGGCGGTCACGCGATACAGAAACGTTCAAAAAAGCTTTCGTTTAGGCACCGGTAACTGTCATTGACCGCAATTCACGCAAATATGCGGCCTCTCTGCGCCAAGGACCAGGCGCAGAGAGGCCGCATATTTGGGTGCGGCCCGCGCCAAGGGGTTAAAGAGAGTAGACTCTCTGAATTTAGCACAGCTGTATTGTTTACTGGGCAGTATTAGCGGTGTGCTGGTTCACACCTTAGTGTTACAAAGAGCATAACATCCAGTTTTCTTGCATTTGTAAAGCTTTTTTTTTTTTTTATTCAGTTTAAATTATCTAAATACATCTCACCAACAAAGAGTCCAAGCTTTTTTCTTTTGTCTCAAACTTTGACACCACTGCATGGTCATTTTTGCCTTGATGCTTATTACCAAATAGTGCTGGATAGGGCTGCAACTAACGATTATTTTCATAATCGATTAGTTGGGCGATTATTTTTCCGATTAATCGGATAAAATCATAAAAAATTAATTTAAAAAAATCAATTTTTTTGTTTATTTAAAATAATAATGAAAAAACAGAGTGTTACACTCAAACTGCATCACAACATAACTATTAAAGTAAATTCCTCATTCATTACTGACAATGCAGTGAGGGGGCTGGCCATGAATGGGAGAGGGGACCGTACCAGAGGGTGGGAGAGAGTTAGCTAGTTTGGAGACCAGGCGTTAGAGGGAGTAGGTTGGGAGGGAGGGAGTTTGGAAGAGGCATGTGGGAGAGGAACCGAACCAGAGGGGGTTGCGATTGAAATGGAGTTTGGTTGGACAAAGAACAAGACCCAAAAGGGGGGGAGTGGGCTGGGGCAAGGGACCGGACCAAAGCGGGCTGGAGGAACCGGACCGGAGTGTGGGAAGGAGAGGTGGCAGCTCCGGACCGGAGTGTGGGTGGGAGAGGTCTGTATGCCTTAAACTGGCACCAATGATGGGGCACTATTTCCCCCCCCCCAGTAACACCAATGATGGGGCACTACTTCCCCCCCCCAGGAACACCAATGATGGAGCACTATTCCCCCCCAGAAACACCAATAGTGGGGCACTATCCCCCCCCCCAGGAACACCAATGATGGAGCACTGTCCCCCCCCAGGAACATTAATAATGGAGCACTATTCCCCCCCCCCCAGGAACATTAATAATGGAGCACTATTTCCCCCCTCCAGGAACACCAATGATGGAGCACTATCCCCCCCCCCCGGAACACCAATGATGGGGCACTATTCCCCCCCAGGAACACCAATGATGGGGCACTATTCCCCCCCAGGAACACCAATGATGGGGCACTATTCCCCCCCAGGAACACCAATGATGGGGCACTATTCCCCCCCCAGGAACACCAATGATGGGGCACTACCCCTCCCCCCTGGAACACCAATGATGGAGCACTATCCCCCCCCCCAGGAACACCAATAAGGGAGCACTATTCCCCCCCCAGGAACACCAATAATAGGGCACTTGTCCTCCCATAAATACCAAGATGAATGCTTTGCCAAGTTCACTATATTTTAAAAGCAAGCTGCTACCTTATCGCAGCTCGGCACTCACGTGACCGGCTGCTTCTCTCTCTCTCTCTTCTCCCTCGAGGCAGCAAAGCGAGCAGGGCTGAGAATACAGTGCTGATGTACATCAGCAGAGAGGGGAGGAGGAGAGAGGCCGACGTGCCTGGTCACATGAGCGTCGCTGTATTCTCGTGAGAATACGGCGCCGCCGCCGGCTTGTACACAGGATTCACTAACACTAAGACGGTCGGAGGCGGGACTGGCAGGGAGGAAGGTGTGTTATACCAACTAATCGATAATGAAAATCGTTGTCAATGATTTTGATTATCGATTATTATCAATTTTATCGAATAATCGTTTCAGCCCTAGTGCTGGATATATCTTTGAACATACAAATTCCACCTTTCCGGGTGAAAGTAAGTTTATCCACAATCAGTCCAGAGGGGAAAAAAATAAAAAAATAAAATTATACATTATATATATATATATATATATATATATATATTGTGACAGCAGGAAGGTAAAGTCACCTGGTTGCATCCAGGGGGGTAGGTATATTTCTCCCAGATTCAGGCTTTATGCCGACTTATACAACTAGGGAGAGAGTTGATGAAGCCCAGCTGAGGCTAGTGGGCTCATGGATGATTCATACCTCTAGGGAGAGTGCTGGGCGTCGTGCAGGCAGGGAGTTGATGAGACCAGCTGAAGCTTGTCAGCTCGTTTAAGGCCTCTATAAAAACTCCCAGCTTCATTAGGTGTTTGCTCATGCCTGGAACCAGACCTGTGTGGACTGTCTAGGGAGAGTGAACCCCTGTGCGGTGAGACAAAGCCTGTGTGGCTATTTGTTTGGACATTTACTAAACCAGGGACTTAGGGACTAGGACAGCACCAGGCTGATCCCAGTTGTTAGTTAGGGAAACCTGCATGTTTAGTCAGAGGTCAAGCTGACCAGGATTTATTTTGTTTATGTTTCTTTTTGCTTTGCTGTGTTTTTGTCACTGTAAATAGAGAAATAAACCGCACCTTTTGATCTTGAAAACCACAACCTCCGTCTGCTGGGCCTGTTTTTGTGTGGGGAGCCCATCCAGGGGGTCACACACACCCGCTACCGAGCGAACCCCCTCACAGTTGGTGGAGAACCAGTGGCAGTTTTTTTTTAAGCCAGCATGGAGGAGATACTGAAATAGCTGGCTCTAGCAAATGCCAATCAACAGCAGACAAATGCAGGTTTGCAAAAGAGCCTTGCAGCTCAACAACAGAGCTTCGCAGCCCAGCAACAAGCCCAGCAGCAATCTGAGGCCCGCTTCATAGACCTGTTGCAGAAGCAAGAGCAGAGACTACAACAACAGATGGAAGCAGTAATGCAGCAACGTCCGCAGACCAGTGAGGAAAGCCGTCCCACTAATACCGCGTCCTTTGGGGTGAGTCGTTTATTGACAAAAATGACTGGAGAGGATGATCCAGAGGTATTTTTGACCACATTTGAAAGGACTGCTGAAAGAGAAAAGTGGCCTGAGGAGCAGTGGGCTGGACTGGTGGCTCCTCTGTTAACTGGTGAATCGCAGAAAGCTTACTATGACCTAGAGCCTGACCAAGCAAAAGACTATGTGATGCTAAAAGCTGAAATATTGGCAAGGCTGGGTGTCACCCTGGCTGTCCGGGCTCAGCGTGTGCATAACTGGACTTTCCAGCTTGGAAAACCCCCCAGGTCTCAAATGTATGATCTCATTCACCTGAGCAGGAAGTGGCTACAGCCAGAGACTTTGTCCGCACCGGAGATTGTGGAACGTGTTGTGATGGATCGTTTCTTGAGAGCTCTTCCTACCGCCATTCAAAAGTGGGTAAGCCATGGAGACCCAGAAACGGCCGGTAAACTTGTGGATCGTGTAGAGAGATACTTGGCTGCAGAGAACCTGACGGCCTCTTCCAGAGACTCTCGGACTTTCCACCCCAAGACCAGACCATCCCCAGGGGCGGATAAGATGATTCCAAGGGGTGAGGGTGGAGAGAGTGAGAGGGTGGGAGCTCTGCCCAGGGTTTGGCGAGAACAGCCTGGGAAGTCGGGGGCTCAAGAGGCAGCCAAAAGGATTGTTTGCTACCGCTGCCGGCAAACGGGACATATTGCAGCAAATTGCCCGGTTGTGGAGGAACCCATGCAATGTGACTTTCTGATGGACAGACGTCAGTCGCTGTGTGCGACAGTCGCATGCACTGCCATTCGGGGAACTGAGAAACATTTATGCAAAATGTGTATTAATGGTAGAAATGTTGTGGTATTACTGGATTCAGGTAGCCTTGTGACCCTGATAAAGGCTGAATTAGTTAAAACAGAGGTCTCTGGGAATAGCAAGGTAGCTGTTATTTGTGTGCATGGGGACACCCGAGAGTATCCAGTGACTACAGTGTGTTTCAAGACCCCCAAAGGTACCCTCTCTCATCCAGTGGGGTTAGTATCTCAATTACCGCATGATGCCATTGTGGGAAGGGATTTTCCGAAGTTCTGGGAACTGTGGGATGATCCTGAGCCCCCCACTGGTGCCCCTATGTACCAGGAAGGTGATAGCCAGAACTCCTCTGAGAGTGGTGAGGACTCTCCAGAATTTCCCTTGTCAGTATTGGCAGGCGAGACTCAAGAAACTGGAGAGGAGCCCACCTCCTCAGACGAAAACCTACCGTCTGTGGAGTTTTCTGATCTTGAGGTTCACAGGGAAAATTTTGCCACAGAACAGTTAAAGGACCCCGCCCTAATAAAGGCACGGGAAAACGTAGTGGAAATAGATGGCGAGTTAGTGAACCCAGATAATACCTGCACTTACCCATACTTCAGCGTAGAGAAGGACCTACTGTATCGGGTGGCAAAAAGGGCAGAAGAAACCGTTGAGCAGCTTGTGGTGCCCAAACCTTACAGGAAGTTGGTGTTGGAGTTGGCCCATGGGCACATTCTTGGAGGTCATCTGGGGACAGAGAAAACCCGAGAGAGGGTATTACAGAGATTCTATTGACCTGGGGTGATGAAGGACATAGAAAATTATTGTTCCTCCTGCCCTGTGTGTCAGAGGTCGGCCCCGATGCCACATTTCCGTAGCCCGCTGGTCCCTCTACCCATCATTGAGGTCCCGTTTGAGAGGATCGCAATGGATTTGGTAGGTCCTATAATCAAGTCCGCTAGGGGGCACCAGTACATATTAGTTATAATGGACTATGCCACCCGTTATCCAGAAGCGATCCCTCTCCGAAATACCTCGGCCAAAACCATAGCCAAAGAGCTATCTCTTGTTTTTAGCCGGGTGGGTATTTGTAAAGAACTGCTTACGGACCAAGGTACACCCTTTATGTCCCGGGTTATGAAAGAGCTGTGTAAATTGTTCAAAGTGACGCAATTGCGTACGTCTGTGTATCACCCCCAAACCGATGGGCTGGTTGAAAGATTCAACAAAACCCTAAAACAAATGTTGAAGAAAGTGGTGGATAGAGATGGAAAGGATTGGGACTGTCTACTTCCTTATTTGATGTTTGCTATTAGGGAGGTGCCCCAATCCTCTACGGGATTCTCCCCCTTTGAGTTACTGTATGGGAGACACCCAAGAGGGCTGTTGGATATTGCCAAGGAAACTTGGGAAAGTGAGAGTTCTCCCCACAGGAGTGTGATTGAGCATGTCGCCCTGATGCAAGATCGAATTGCACAGGTAATGCCCATCGTGAAGGAACATTTGGCCCAAGCGCAGTTGGCACAGCAGAGAGTGTACAACCGTGGAGCCAAGACCCGTACCTTTTCCCCGGGGGATAGGATATTGGTACTTGTCCCTACGGTTGAAAGTAAATTCCTTGCCAAATGGCAAGGCCCCTACGAGATAATGGAAAAAGTGAGCAAAGTGAATTACAAGGTCAGACAACCAGGAAGGCGAAAGCCCGAACAGATCTATCACGTTAATCTGTTGAAAGCCTGGAGGGATAGAGAGTCCCTAGTCGCAGAAACTTGGTCACCAGCTCAAACTGGTTGCGTGATTCCGGAGGTTGGAATAGCAGCCACCTTGTCACAACCCCAACAACAGGAGGTTAAGGAGTTTGTGCTTCGCAACAAGGAGGTGTTCTCTGAGCTGCCGGGACAAACATCTGGGGTAGAGCATGATATTATTACCCCGCCCGGTGAAAGGGTGAAGTTAAAACCCTATCGGATCCCAGAGGCCCGACGGGAGGCAATACGGGAGGAAGTACAGAAAATGCTGAACTTAGGGGTGATAGAGGAGTCCCAAAGTGATTGGTCTAGTCCCATTGTGTTGGTGCCTAAACCGGATGGGAGCTGGCGATTTTGTAACGATTTTCGTCAGTTGAACAAAGTTACAAAATTTGACACCTACCCCATGCCACGTATAGATGAGTTGATCGACCGGCTGGGAACAGCCCGATACATGACGACTCTTGACCTCACAAAAGGGTATTGGCAAATTCCCCTGGCCAAGTCGGCCAAAGAGAAAACCGCATTTGTAACCCCAGACGGGGCGTTCCAATATAAGAGAATGCCGTTCGGGTTACAGAATGCGCCGGCCACATTCCAGCGGAAAATGGACCAGATACTGAGGCCCCATCGAAAGAATGCTGCGGCTTACCTGGATGACGTAATTGTCCATAGCACAGATTGGGCCTCACATCTGCCAAAAGTGCAAGCAGTCCTAGACTCTATCCGGGAAGCGGGGTTTACGGCTAACCCCAAGAAGTGTACCATTGGGCAGGAGGAGGCCAAATATCTTGGGTACACCATTGGCAGGGGAGTAATAAAACCCCAACCCAACAAAGTCGAGGCCATCCAGAGTTGGCCACGTCCCAACAGCAAGAAGCAGGTACGAGCCTTTCTGGGAATCGCGGGTTATTATCGGCGCTTCATTCCCCACTTTGCTTCTAAGGCTGTGCCCCTAACCAACCTGACGAAAGGGAAAGGGTCGGTCATGATTAAATGGACCCCCGAGGCTGAGGCAGCGTTCCAATTCTTGAAACAAGCCTTATGTAGCCAGCCAGTGTTGTACTCACCCGACTTCTCTAAAGACTTTGTCGTACAAAGTGATGCGTCAGATGTGGGGTTAGGAGCAGTATTGTCCCAGGTCTGGAACGGGGAAGAGCACCCAGTCATTTACCTCAGCAGGAAGTTGAAGTCCCATGAGGTAAATTACGCCACGGTTGAAAAGGAGTGTTTAGCGGTGAAGTGGGCTCTAGATTCCCTTCGGTACTATCTGCTAGTTAGGCACTTTGACATGGTTACGGATCACGCTCCGTTAAAGTGGATGGCTCAAAACAAGGAGACAAATAGAAGAGTAAATAGGTGGTTCCTGGCCCTACAGGAATTCAACTTCACAGTAAAGCATCGCCCTGGCGTTCAAATGGGGAATGTGGATGCTTTGTCTCGAGTACATGAATGCCTGATTGCTGGTGTTCCAACCCCAAGGTTAAAACAAGAGGGGGGGGTATGTGACAGCAGGAAGGTAAAGTCACCTGGTTGCATCCAGGGGGGTAGGTATATTTCTCCCAGATTCAGGCTTTATGCCGACTTATACAACTAGGGAGAGAGTTGATGAAGCCCAGCTGAGGCTAGTGGGCTCATGGATGATTCATACCTCTAGGAAGAGTGCTGGGCGTCGTGCAGGCAGGGAGTTGATGAGACCAAAAAAACTTAAAAAAAAAAAAAAAAAAAAAAACTTAATAAATTTGAGACATACATGGACATACACAAGTATGTAAGAAGAATTAACATCAAAAGACATTTTGCCAGTATGCCATCTTTACAGGGAGGATGCAATGTATCCAAATATCATTATTCGGGTTTGTCTAATGCCTCCACATTTAACCCCCCAGGAACATTGGCTCCTTCACTAAGGATATTCCGTGATGTGGTGTTAAGGGATTTAGAATCAGTGAAGGTCAAAAATAAAGAAATGGAAAATAACTTGAAAAAGGGTTTAGACTCTTTGTGCAACAACAAAGAGTTGGTTATCCGCCCTGCAGATAAGGGGGGAGGGATTGTTGTCCTGGATCGAAAGAGTTATCTCCAGGAACTATCTAGGATTGTAGGAGATAGTGATACATATGTGCCTCTATTGGGAAATCCAGTAGTACAATACAAAAAAACACTGGAATCATTGATCCAGAAAGGTGCATCGCTTGGTATTTTGAATGAGAAGGAGCAACTATTCCTGATCCCCAAAGCACCAAGGGTTCCTATCCTTTACTGTCTGCCGAAAATCCACAAAAGCCTCACTTGCCCCCCGGGTCGTCCGATCATAAGCGGGATAGATTCCATCACGTCCCGGGTGGGCAAGTATGTAGACTATTTTTTGCAGCCGTTGGTACAACAAATGCCATCGTACCTTAAAGATAGTCGGCATGTAATCAATCTATTGGCGAACCAGAAAACAACAGAATCCACTTGGATGGTTACGGCTGATGTAACATCATTGTACACGGTCATACCTCACACGTTGGGATTATTTGCTGTAAAATATTATTTGAATCTCCTTTCTAAAATCCCACATGAACAGCAAATGTTTGTGATGGAATTATTGGAATTTGCTGCTAACCATAAATATTTCTGGTTTAGCCAGAATTTCTACAAACAGAAAAGGGGTGTAGCCATGGGGGCCAAATATGCCCCCAGTTTGGCCAACCTGTTCATGGCCAAATGGGAGGAGGACGTCATCTATAAAGATCAAAATCCTTGCCTTACTTTTTGGGCAAGATATATTGATGACGTCCTCCTCCTATGGGAGGGGACGGCCCCCCAATTGGAGGAATTTTTTGTGAAAATCAATGCTAACGATAGAGGTATACATTTTGTATATGAGGCCAGTCAGGATAGGATACACTTCCTTGATCTCACAATCAGAAAGGAGGGAACTGGCTTCAAGACAACTACATATTTCAAACAGACGGATCGCAACTCCTACATTCCTTTGGGGAGTTGCCACAAGGAATCATGGTTAAAATCAGTACCCAAGAGTCAGTTTTTGAGAATAAGGCGGAATTGTTCGGATATATCTGACTACGTTCTTCAAGCTAACATTTTGAAGAACAGATTAATGGATAAAGGTTATGATGCAGACTCTTTGGAAACAACTTTAAAAGAAGTTGAAAAAATAGAAAGATCTGTTTTGTTGGATACAAATTCTAAAACTAAACGTGAGGGACCATTGATACCATTTATCACTACCTATTCTACCCAACATTATTTAGTGAAGAAGATTGTTCGTAAACACTGGCATATTTTGAGAAGTGATCTAATTATCAACTCATTCTTGCCAGTTACTCCACAAGTTATTTTTAGGGGTGTCCCTTCACTAAGGGATAAAATAGCGCTAAATGTGGTTGATCCACCCCCAAAAAAAGTTTCTTTCTTTCAGAACATTTCTGGCTACCACCAGTGTCGTAGGTGCCAGGTATGTACACTGAATAAAATCAAATCAAAGAAAACAATGTCGTTTAAATCAACTAGCACCTCTAGGGAACATAAAATCGAGGCCTTTGTGACCTGTAGTTCCACGGGTATGGTCTACCTGTTGGAATGCCCATGTGGCATGCAATACATAGGTAGAACAAAAAGATCTATGCAGGTGCGTCTTGGTGAGCACATCACAAATATTAAGAGTGGATTTAAGGATCACTCGGTTTCAAGGCATTATGATTTGCATCACCAACGTAATCCAGCTGGAACACTATTTTTGGGTATAGATAGGTATAGTCCACATTGGAGGGGAGGTTCCCTAGTGAGAGAGATATCGAGGATGGAAATGTCTTGGATATATAGGGTTCGTAGCTACACCCCTTATGGCCTTAACATCGACATAGATGTGAACGCATTTATAGATAATGCATAGGACATGAGTTTATGGTTTCATATTTTCTCTGTTTTTGTTATAGAGATCTGTGAACCAGATCTGATCATTTAGTGGTGTCTGTTTATTAGCTACATAATTTAACCATTATACTTAACATATGAACGGAAACTATTAGTTTCTTGTTTCTATGATACAATGAAATGTGAATATCTTTGAATAGATACATCTAGACTTTTATAATGGGATACATCTTTTTGACCCCGTATGATGATATGACACCACATATTGTGAGTTACAAATATCACAGAGAGTACTCATAAAATGTGAGAAGTTATTATTTGACCTAATGAATAATTATTGGTCCAATGACCAATTAATTTTTGCTTATTGTTTTCCTTTTCCTTTTAATTTTAATTTATTTTTATTTTTGCATTTGTTTTTGGGGGGTGGTAGCCATACATCTTATGTCCTTTGATGTGTGTTCTATCACCTAGCTGTACGATGCAAATATTTAAATAAGCATTTTCATTTTTAACATTTTTTGGAAGTGCCATCATGTATAGCATCCTGTCTGGGTCTATTTCCATGCTAATGTTGGAATTTGACCGTTAGAGGGCTGCTTTATCTTATAGTATTTTTTAATTATATTTTAACGTTGTTAATTTGTGTTGGATTATATTAAATATGCACCAACTTGTAATTCTATTAAAGGTAACATATATGAGTTGGCGATATATATTGCTTAATATATGGGGTTGTTGTTGGAAGATGTGATTTGGTCAGTTATGGTTGTGCTGCGCGCGGCACCACCAGCCAGCCCGCATACCATTTACAGACTAAAGTTCCTTCTTTCGTCCCCAGGCTCCAATCAGAAATAAATATAAATAATTTTTTGTCCTATGATTAGGAGTGTTTACATTTTTAGGTGGCAATATGGATTATCGCCTTATCATCTTGTTGCTGTATGGGCATGCTTGCCAATAGTCAACATGGCGATTCATTTGTCAGGAGTGCTGAATGATCAGATCTGGGCGTTCCTATTGTATTCATGAGTATTTATGGCGGTGAGTCAGCACGCCGCCCGTGCCCCTGGACGCCGTCATCTGTGACGAAACGGCGTAGGGAGGAGCGGCGTGCTGACGTCACCGACATACCAACGAGTCCCGGAAGGAACAGGCAGTCTTAGCCGGCCGGCTAAATATACTACACGCCATAATAACTTGCGTTTCATGTAAGTGCATTACTTTTTTACAATAAATTGTTTTATCGGTTTCACGCTATGGTGGCTTTCTTTCCATTTGCATATTTACTTTGCGATATGTGGAGAGGAGTGGCGTGAAATTCGGGAGTTAAACTGATACTATCTAGAGACCCTGGCTGGGGAATAGCCATCTGCTTGTATCGATCTCTGTGGAGATCACCATTTCTGGTAAGCGGCAGTGTGAACTGATGGTGGTGGAATCTACATCTATCCAGTGTTTGGCGCTTTTCATTGGGTGTTGTGTGTTTGAAGTCACCAATTAGCCTAACGAGAAGATCCATATCTACACTTCGTTGCAGTTTTGGCTATCTGGACTGTACTATTCACACAGTTACTATTCAACATCAATTCTTTCACTACACAAGACTTTTGCTGAATGTGATGTGGGTGTCTGATTGACAGTTGGGACTTTCTTCAGTTCTATTTGTCACATTGGCAAATAAGATCCAGTCCAATTATATTAATTTATTTAATCATCATTATTTTTTCATTCAATATATATCTTTCACTTATGTTTTAAGGTGGTGCTCATATACCATTTTTCACTATTTGCGCAGCTTTATTATCTTTAGTTGATGAGACCAGCTGAAGCTTGTCAGCTCGTTTAAGGCCTCTATAAAAACTCCCAGCTTCATTAGGTGTTTGCTCATGCCTGGAACCAGACCTGTGTGGACTGTCTAGGGAGAGTGAACCCCTGTGCGGTGAGACAAAGCCTGTGTGGCTATTTGTTTGGACATTTACTAAACCAGGGACTTAGGGACTAGGACAGCACCAGGCTGATCCCAGTTGTTAGTTAGGGAAACCTGCATGTTTAGTCAGAGGTCAAGCTGACCAGGATTTATTTTGTTTATGTTTCTTTTTGCTTTGCTGTGTTTTTGTCACTGTAAATAGAGAAATAAACCGCACCTTTTGATCTTGAAAACCACAACCTCCGTCTGCTGGGCCTGTTTTTGTGTGGGGAGCCCATCCAGGGGGTCACACACACCCGCTACCGAGCGAACCCCCTCACAATATATATATATATATATATATATATATATATATATATATATATATATATATATATATATATATATATATATATATTCTTGTCAACCATAATATTGAGACACATCCCCTTCAAAGTTAAAAACCATTCCAACTTGAAAAAAAAAAAAGTTTAAACCATTCAGTATGCGAGTATTCAACATGAAAATCCCCCAAAAATGCTCTCCTATTCAAAATGGATCCTTGTCTCCACCTATAATGGAAGTATCAATAAAAACAAATTTGTAATATTAACCCTTTCACGCCTAAGCCTATTTCTGATATTTGTTGCTTAGTTTAAATCCATATTTTTTTTTTTATGTCACGCGGTATTTGCACAGCGGTCTTTCAAACACATTTTTTGGGGGAGAAAAGACACTTTCATGAATAAAAAAAAAAAAAAAAACAAACTAAACAGTAAAGTTAGCCCAATTGTTTTGTATAATGTGAAAGATGATGTAATGCCGAGTAAATAGATACATAACATGTCATGCTTTGAAATTGCGCACACTTGTGGAATGGCGACAAACTATGGTACCTAAAAATCTCCATAGGCGACACTTTATAAAAAGGTAACGATTACCAGGTTAGAGTTATAGAGGAGGTCTGGTGCTAGAATTATTGCTCTCACTCTGACAATTGCGGCAATACCTCACATGTGTGATTTGAACACAGTTTACATTTGCGGGTACAATTTGCGTATGCGTTTTCTTTGCTGCGCAAGCATACTGGGACGGGGGCGCTTTAAAATGTATTTATTTTTTCTTATTTATTTTTTACATTGTCACTTTAAAAAATAAAAAATTCTGATCACTTTTGTTGCTGTCACAAGGAATGTAAACATCCCTTCTAACAGTAATAGGTGGTGAGAGGTACTTTTTATGAAGGGATCGGTGTCTAAAAGACCCCAAATCCCTCCTTTGCACTTGAAAGTATTTAAATTGCCAAAAACTGCGATTCTGAATACTGAATTTTTTTTAAAGCTGCGCCATTGGCAGCCGAGTAAACCAGAAGTGACGTCGCTACAGAATGACGGTGTGAGCGTGTGGGGTCCGCTTTCGTGATGCTTCCAGCGTGAAATACCAGCCTCAGTTGTACCGCTGAACGGCTCCCCCCGCCGAATAGCTCTTTGTCTCCAGCGTTTGGATCCGGAGTCTTACGAAGGGACAACGGAGCGGTGGAGCAGCAGTAGGAGGAGGAGGTGAGAGATGAGGTGAGGGAAAGTCATCAGCAGCCCCCGATATTTGAATGCCCTGCCAGTGTGGATAGCAGAGCAACAGGGGGAATAGTGGATGGGCTCTGGCTCTCTCAAAGTATCCCGACCCCTCCCAGCTCCTTCTAGCGGCTGCATGCCTCCGGATGTATCCTGACGCATCTTGACCCCTGGATTTCCGGAGCAGGCACGGCACTGAATACAGCTTGAGGTACCGAGCTCCAGTATCCTTAATCCGGATCCGTGGCTCTGCCCCCCCCCCCCCGATGGCCCTCCTTTCCTGAGCACCTTATCAGCTAATGATATATACAGCTAGCCAGGGAGAAAAGAAGGAAGACAGCAAAAAGTAGGTCTGGTCTTCTTATTTTTACATATACTTTGTGCCTCTCCCTTCCCTTATTGAATAAGCAGCAGGAGAGTGAGGGTGATGCTGGAGTAAAAACAGAATAAGGACATTTATGTTGTTGAGCTGCATTAAGTCATAAACTGCCCTAGGAGAAAGGGGAACATTGCTAAAAGGAAGGAGGTGGGGAAAAAATACTCTACCCCCCCCCCGCAGGAAATTGAGCGGAGCTTGAATGGCCCCCAGCAGATCTAGGGGTAAAACACAGACGGTTACCCCGTGCTCTTCCCTTATATCAAGGGCAGCAAAAGGAACTGTGAAATCAGCAGCAAAATCTCCTATAACTGTAAAATCTTCCCAAGCCACTGGGGTACCGGTGGAAAGATGGAGGAAAAACAGAAAATGGATAAAGGAGAATGGCATACAATGAAAAAACTAATTATGACACTCCAAGAAAAGGCAATTGATGCAGAAAGCCGATTAAGAAGGAACAACAGTCGGATTTTAGGACTACCGGAGCGAGCAGAAGGGGACAATCCAGTAGAGTTTTCAGAAAAACTATTGACAGGTACTTTGGGCCTGACAAAACGAACTCCACCATTGGAATAGAGAGAGCACATAGGATCTCCTTTCGTATCCCCAAACCAGGGGAATTTCCTAGACCCTTTCTGTTGCGTCTATTACATTTTAGAGATCGAGATCAAATTTTATCAGCAGCCAGGATAAAAGGGGACATACAATTTGAGAATGTGAGGTGGTTGTTTTTCCCAGATTATCCCCCAGAAATACAGGAACGGAGAAGAGCCTATACTGAAGCTCAGAAGAGACTTAGGAGAAGGGGCTGAAATATAGTCTTTTATACCCCAGCAAACTAAGGGTGAATGATGAGACACAAACACGTTTTTTTGAAACTAGATAATCTATACCCTTTTTTTGTGGTCTAATATTTTCTCTCTTTTTTTTTCCCCCTCTTTTTCTTAGCAGTGTGTTATAAAATTATTTTCATGAAGAGATTATTAAGAGATCTTTAAGAGAATGTTGTTGTTTTTTTTTCTCTTTTCTCCCTATTTTTTTTTTTGGGGTGGGGGGGGGAATGGGAGGTTCCTCTTGAGACATTAGAACAATTGGTAATGAATAATACAATAGCACTGGTATAATGATTTTATGTGAGAAATGGCACTATGAAAGGACACGTGGTAACATATTGTCTGAAGAAGATGTTGGATGATTCATAAATAAGGTGGTGGTGGGGGGGGGGGGGGTGTTTAGGATACATGGATTAGGACAAGAAAAGTATCTATACCGGAGGTCTGTTGGGTCTTTTCAAAATACTTGATCACATCAGCCCCCAGAGGATGAAACAGCACAACTAGAGGCAGAGGGAGTATCAGGATCTCGGAGTCATGACACCCCCAGGATCAGCACCAATACCCCGCAGAGGGTGATATCTGCAGGCTTTTTCCGACCTTGCCACAGTGGAGGTCCACCTTTTACGGTAAGGTACCCATCTTGATTTCATACTCACCGTGGTGGATGCAGCTTCCCTACGATATCTGTGGATCTATCTTGGGCACTATTCCTTTCAACATTCTCCTACAAACCCCTGCTTTTTTCTCATCTGAATCAATTGTTTTTTGTATTGGAACCCTCTTTGGAACCTTTGAGGAATGGACTTCCCTACTGTTGTTGTTATGCATCTAATAATTTAGATCACTATTGCAGTAATAATTTGTGATAATATTCAGTAACTCATGTTTAATATTACACATACGGTATATTAGTAATACTGTGCAGCAGTGTTGAGGTATCTTTTTGTTTGATTACACATACAGTATGAGCATTATTCTTGCAGGCTCTACATTCACTTATTTTGAGTAGGGGTTTAGTCCCTGTATCTGCACATTTATTAGTTTGTGGGTATTTATTCACTTTTTATGTTTATCCATTTTATATTCATATTTTCATATGAACTCTCACTAGAGTTATATCTTTCACATGTCTGTGCGCGACATACTTTCTTAATTACATTCTATTTGATATGGTTTCACATATTTTTGTTTGAGTCACAGCCTAGCTGTTACTAGCACGTTATTTTCACTTTTTCACATTAGCGCAGTAATACCTTTTACTATTGATAGTTTGTTGTATGCCTCCTCTTTCCCCCCCGAATTTCCACCCGGAGGCTATGACGGATCTTTTGGACCGGGTAGCCCTCGGGTGGTTGTCGGATGGGGAAATGAGGGCATTGGTCTGCCCTATTACGATCGAGGAGATTATGGAGGTCATCCGTACATTTCCAGGGGAAAAGGCACCAGGTCCAGACGGAATTCCTGCGGAATTTTATAAAAAATATGGGGCTTTAATAGCCCCCAAACTAGCAGAAGTATTCACAACTGGGTTATCGAAAGGGGCCCTCCCAGATTCAATGAGAGAGGCACATATAACATTAATATACAAGGAAACAAAGGACCCAAAATTATGTTCATCATACAGGCCAATAGCATTATTAAATATAGATCTTAAAATACTGACAAAGATATTAACAATAAGACTACAACCCCTGCTTAGAAATATTATAGACTCAGATCAGACAGGATTTATGCCACAGAGAACAACAGATGTTAATTTACGTAGGCTTTATACAAATATACATACTCATCATATTCAGGAGGGATCCAGGACGGTGGCCTCTTTAGACATAGAGAAGGCCTTCGATACAATAGAGTGGCCTTTTCTATGGGAAATACTCAGAAGGATGGGATTCCCATTAGTATTCAATAAGTGGATCCAAATAATATATGGGAGACCCATGTCAGCGGTTAAATTGGGAGGAAAGCTATCATCTTTTTTTCCGTTATACAGAGGTACGAGGCAGGGCTGCCCTCTCTCTCCAGCACTCTTTGCAATAGCAATAGATCCAGTGGCAGAGGCTCTTAAGACTTCGCCAAATATTCAAGGACTTCGAGTGGGGGGGCTGGAGAAGAGGGTAGACCTGGATGCCGATGATATGCTTCCGTTTTTGGGAGATGCGGGCTCATCTTTAGAAGGAGCTTTAGGACTATTAAATACGTTTTCACTTATTACAGGGCTCAAAGTAAACTGGGGTAAGTCCCTATTATTCCCTATTAATCAGGGAGCACAAGATACAGCTGCTCCAGATTTGCCATAGAAATGGGTGACAGAATTTAAATATCTTGGCATAATGATATCTAGACAGGCTGAAGATTTCAGAGTTTTGAACCTGGATCCAGTGGTACAGGAGTTAGGGAAGAGACTAAAGATATGGGTAACATTTCCTCTGTCGTTATTAGGACGTATAAATCTGGTGAAGATGAAGATTTTGCCTAAGTTTCTGTATATATTCAAGAATTCTCCACAGTGGTTGCCAAAAAGCTTTTTACACAGCTACATGGAATGCTCTCCACATTTATATGGGCAAATAAACCAGCCAGAATTAAATTAAGTACACTTATGAGACCGGCAGTACAGGGAGGTCTGGCCTTTCCAGATTTTCACAAGTACTATTTAGCTACACAGTTAGTGACGGTGGGGAGATGGTTGAACCCTGATGAGTTTGACTCTGCTACTATGCTGGAAGCAGCAGCGGTCCAATCGATGGAAGCACTGCAGGGATTACTGTATAGGGTGTACAGGACGCCAAGGTTGGGTCCTGGACGGGTGCTATATAGCACCAATATTTGGGTTATGATCCCTTTAATGAGTAGTAATGGTGCTCAGGAGGTCGCCCAGAATGGGTGAGGAGTTCCGGGCAAAATAAATAGCCCAGAGAGGACTGGCTCGCAGTCCTCTTTGTATTAATAAAGAGGTATTTGGGGCCCGGAATTTCAGAGGCTCTAAAGTGACATTCGGGTGGGATAGAGCCTCCACTCCTGACCACTGAGAGTCAGCACACAGGGGGTTAAGGACTTCCAGGAAAACAGCTCATATAACAGGAAGTAGTGCTAGAGGTGTGAGAGAGGATTATGAGGATTGCACCTGAGTTGAGCTGTGTGTCTGCTAGGAGCTGGTAAAGTTCAGCAAGAGCCCTGGAAGTTCCCCTACAAACTGTATGTGCCTTTTTCTTTGATTTATACTTGTGCTGAAGACAAGCCGGACTTTGTTTTGATATTTTTCTGTGTGCTGAATCAAGCTTGTTTCTTTTGGTTTGTTCACGAATAAAAGCCTTTCTGCTCAAAGTACAACGGTTTATGCACTTAGTCCTGTGGAGCTATAACCCCAAAGTTTACAAGGGGGATAAAAAACTAGGCGAGATCTAACGCCTTCAATGACAACAACAGTTAAAATATGGAAAGCTGCCATAGCAAAAGAAGGATACTCCAAAACGAATTTATGCCCAAATACCCCACTGTGGAGAAATCCTGAACTGCCACATCTGGACTCCATTCAGGATCCAGGGGCATGGACTAGATACGGGGTGAAAAAATTATCGCAAGTTCTGCAGAGGGAAAAGTTTCTCTCATATGCAGAAATGAGGCAGCTTTGGAATATCCCTGAGAGTTATGCCTTCAGATATATGCAACTTAGCCATGCCTTATCAGCTTACTTCCCTGGGGGAAGCCCGCAATTAATGGAATCAGGTATGGAGCAAATGGTAAAAAGTCGAAAAAAGTCAACTTCAACCTTGTATATGCATTTATTAAAGACTAAATCACCAGATATAAGTAAATTAAGAGAAAATTGAAGAAGAGACGTTCCAAAATTGGTGGAGGAGGACTGGGAGGAAGTATGGAGGTTCCCATTTCAGATATTGGTATCACTTCGGGATAAATTAATACAATTTAAAAATAATACACAGGAGCCACTATACACCATATAAGTTATACAAGATTTCCCCATCAAATCCTCAGAACTGCTGGAGATGTGCAGACATTCCAGGAAACTTTGTGCATATATTTTGGTTATGCCCGAAGATAGTGGTATTTTGGAGGGAGGTCCTGAGAACGATTGCTATAGTAACATCAATAGTTTTGGAACAGGAGGCGGAGATCTGCCTGCTAGGATTGATAGGAAAGAATATTGTCTCTGTGGGAAGAAGAACACAGGTGGGCCTATTATTATTCTATGCTAGAAAGACGATAGTGTTAAATTGGAAAAAAAGCAGTAGCTCCCTCGAAAGCACATTGGAAAAATCTAGTAAATAACAACCTACCATTGTACAGGGAGACATATTGCAATAGAGGACATGGGGAGAAGTATGGGAGAGTATGGGCAAGCTGGACAGAAAACTGTATGACAGCTTCAGGATAAATAGGGCATAGGGAGAGGCTAACCACACCATTGAATAAAGGGAGAGAGATGAGTGTATAAGGTAATTGTGTCAGGTGAAATGAATGTTAAGTGGAATTTTATGGAGGCTCCAGAAGAGAGCAGATAAATGTATATTTGTCAAATGAATTTCTAGTCAAAATATTTTAAACTCGACATAGTTTTAATGAATTTTATCGAATAAATTTGTTAAAATATTTTAATATTGTCAAATGTGTATAAACTGTTATTTGTTATTAAAGTTTGGTATGACTTGGCAATAACAGGAAGTGATGTGGTTGAAGGGAAGTAGGTGTTTAATTAAACCAGAAGGTTCTCGTTCATACCATTGGCTATTTAGCTTGGAGGTGACGGCTCCCATGCATATAAATTCTTCTTACGAAACCGGAAATTATGTCCTTGATGATGCCCTGGAGGAGGGGTGAAACGCGTCAACGTATTTCCGGTTTTGTGAACCAGTGACGCTACTTCCGTTTCCCGTGAAACGCACGCCGTCGTTGCGAACCCGGAACACGCTGATGCCTGTTTTTGCCTACTGTCTCGTGAGTGATACATGCTTACAGCGCAGTGTTGTTTATACTGGTGGTACTTCACCTGTGTATTTCTCTTTTCCTTTTCCTTGCCATGTTTCATCTCCCTCACGTTCTCTGAGATCTGTGGAATTACCTCTGGAACTTGGATACTTATATCAGAACTCCCAAAATCCTAAGCCTGTTTGACCCCTGGACTGCAAAGCTGAGGGTCCATTAAGTTTGGTGAGTGGGGCCACAAGAGGGGAGACCATCTGAGTGGAACCTACATTCATTGATAATTTACTAGGGATGCACCGATATCGATACTAAGCATTTTCACGAGTATCGGTACTCGTGAAAATGCTCCGATACTGAAAACCAATAGCGGAAGTGACGTCAGTTGGGGCGGGACACCTTCTATAGGACTAGGAAGTTGGTGCCGGGGCACGGGCATGGCGGCCTGGTGTAGCAGTATCCCGCGTGAAGCTGAGCACAGAGCTGCTGCAGCCAAACACAATGCCAAGTGATTGGCTGGATTTTAATGACAGGCTGGATCTGGATGCAAACGGGACACAGCGAGACACAGGCTGGTTGGGAGAAGGGGACAGCAGCAAGCTGTATCGGCGAAACACAACCTGAATGAGAGGTGACACGGGGACCCAGGCTGGATGAGGGGGTGACACAGGGGGACACAGGCTGGATGAGGGGTTACACAGGGGAACAGGCTGGATGAGGGGTTGCACAGGGGAACACAGGCTGGATGAGGGGTTACACAGGGGAACACAGGCTGGATGAGGGGGGACACAGGGTGGATGAGGGGTGACACGGGGACAGAGGCTGGATGAGGGGTTACACAGGCTGGATGAGGAGTTACACAGGGGCACCAGTCTTAAACACTGACACTGTATATTATATACAAACCAGTCTGTACCCCAACACTGTACAGTATATGTTATACACACACCAGTCTGTATATGATGTACAGTATGGCATCAGTGTACAGACTGGTCTGTACCCAACACCCTTACTGCGCCTTCCTAACACCCACCTAACGCCCTGAACTGCGCCATCCTAACACCTTTCTAATGCCCTGTACTGCACCATCCGAACACCTTTCTAATGCCCTGTACTGCGCCATCCTAACACCTTTCTAATGCCCTGTACTGTGCCATCCCAATGCCCTGTACTGCGCCCACCCTGTGTTGCCTCCTCCTTCCCTCACCAGCTGTCACCTCTGCCCCCATGTCTCTCAATGACCCTCCCATCCTCTTCTTCCAGCAATCACAGCCTTTTTCTTCTCAATTCTCCCACCCCACAATCCCTATATCACCCCACCCTCAACTACCCTGCCCTCACTCACCCCTCTACTTCCCACCCTGCCCTCACCCCAGCCTCGCCCATCTCCCTAACAACCCCCCGCCAAACCACTCTCCTACCTACGCGATAGGCATCGGTAATTGGTATCGGCGAGTACTTGCAAAAAAGTATCGGTACTCGTAATCGGTGCTAAAAAAGTGGCATTGGTGCATCCCTAATATTTACCATTGTTGGAAGTACTTAGCACTTTGTGAACAGTTTCATCACATTGTACTTGGGTATATTGTGTTATATGGTAGCACTTTATTTTCAGCTAGCGCCGTCATGTTCCAAATCAAGTTGGAAACACTTAGCACCTTATGAATAGTTCACTATTTTATTGAGTTATATTGCATTATATATTAGTACTCATTCCGCGAGCGCTGTCATTATCCAAATATCCATCTATTAAGGTGTTAGTACCTTTGCCACAGCAGCTGCGGTCTCATTTTATTTAATTTCAGCACTTGTTTAATTCCACTAACGATCGCGGTGATACCTCACATGTGTGGTTTGAACACCGTTTTCATATGCGGGCGCTGCTCACGTATGCGTACGCTTCTACACGCGAGCTCAGCGGGATGGGGCGCGTTAATTTTTATTTTATTTTACCTTTTATTTTTTATTTTTACATTGTTTTTAAAAAAAAAAAAAGTGTCACTTTTATTCCTATTACAAGGAATGTAAACATCCCTTGTAAAAGAAAAAAAAGCATGACATGACCTCTTAAATATGAGATCTGGGGTCAAAAAAGACCTCAGATCTCATATTTACACAAAAATGCAATAAAAAGATGCAATAAAAAAAAAAATTATGTCCCTTTAAGAGCTATAGGCGAAGTGACGTTTTGACGCAACTTTCGCCATGCAATAATATGGAGACAGGTGGGGGCCATCTGCCCCTCACTCATCTCCATACCCAGCCAGGGAGAGGACGCGATTGCCTCCACAGCTGCCGACGGCTCCGGGAAGCGTTGAAGGGCACCGGAGCGTGGCGGGAGGGGGGCCCTCTCCCGCCACCGATAAAAGTGATCTTGCAGCGAATCCACCACAGAGACCACTTTTATCTGAAACCGGACCGCTCACTGAAGAAGAGAATACCGGGGTTATGGTAGCTAGCTGCTGTCATAACAACGATATCCCTCTTCAAACAGCCGACGTATAAGTGGTCAAGGATGAAAAACACAAGAGGGCAAAACTAGAACCAAAATATCCGATGAGCACCTTGAGAATTTATTGGGGATTGCCACTACATCCATCCAACCAAATAGCACTTAATTTTTTGTTGCCCTCTTTTACATTTATAATAAGAAATATTACAAAAATTTGAGTTTTATTACACAAGTTCCTTGGAGTTGATTGGAGAGTGCAAAATCCGGAGCAGCTATACATTGTAGCCAATCAGCTTCTAACTTCAGCTTGTTCAATTGAGCTTTGACAATAAAACCTGGAAGCTGATTGGTTTCTATTAGGGTTGTCCCGATACCGATACTAGTATCGGTATCGGGACCGATACCAAGCATTTGCGCGAGTACTTGTACTCGCGCAAATGCTCCCGATGCCCAGTCCGATACTTTTTTTCAGAGCGGACGCAGAGAGGGGGTGGAGAGCGGGGGGCGGAGAGCAGGACGGAGAGCGTGGCGGGGGGGGCGGAGACCAGGGCGGAGAGTGGGGCGGGGGGCGGAGACCAAGGCGGAGAGCGGGACGGAGAGTGCGGCAGGGGGCGGAGACCAGGGCGGAGAGCGAGTCCCTCACCTGCAGTTGAAACTGGTAAGCTGGCAGGGGTGCAGGGTGTCCCCACGCCCATCTTGGTACACCTTGCACTCGGCTGCAGTAAGCAGCAGCAGACATCTTGTTACACCCAGCCTGAGCTATATGGGCTGGGTGTAACAAGATGATTGCTGCTGCTTACTTCAGCCGAGTGCAGGGTGTACCAAGATGGGCGTTGCAGCAGTTTTTTTTATTTTAAATCCTGTGTCATTTTTTTCCCCCGCAGCATTTCAGTGCCAGCCACCTATCAGTACCCACAAGTGCTACCTATCAGTGCCATCTACCAGTGCCACCTATCAGTGCACTTGTGGGCACTGATAGTGCAATCAGTGCCACCAAGTGCTACCTATCAGTGCTGTCAATGCCCACAAGTGCCATCTATCAGTGCCACCTTTCAGTGCCACATATCAGTGCCCACAAGTGCCACATATCAGTGCCCACAAGTGCCACATATCAGTGTCCACAAGTGCCACCTTTCAGTGCTATCAGTGCCCACAAGTGCCACCTATCAGTGCCCACAAGTGCCACCTATCAGTGCCCACAAGTGCCACCTATCAGTGCAATCAGTGCCATCTATCAGTGCCCATAAGTGCCATCTATCAGTGCCCATAAGTGCCACCTATCAGTGCAATCAGTGCCATCTATCAGTGCCATTCACCTATTAGTGCCCATCAGAGCTAGTCACCAGTCAGTGCCCATAAGTGCCACCTGTCAGTGCCACCTATCAGTCCCCATTTTTCAAACTGTCACATGACATTGAAAAAAAAGTATCGGTAATCGGTATCGGCGAGTACTTGGAAAAAAGTATCGGTACTTGTACTCGGTCCTAAAAAAGTGGTATCGGGACAACCCTAGTTTCTATGCAGAGCTGCACCAGATTTTGCACTCTCCAGTTGTAGGCTGGGTTCATACTATAGCGATGTCAAATATTGCATGTGATTTGCACCGCATTGCTGTGCAGATCACATGCGATGTCTGCGCAATGCGAATTCAGCCATACAGAATTTGCATTTGGACCAAAATGGTGCAGGACCCTTTTTTTGGTCCGGATATTTGTTCACACTTATGTGATCCGATTCCTGTACCATTTCACAGTTCACACTGCGATCTGCAAACCAATCTGGGGATGTCATTAACTTTGTATTAACACCTTCAGCAGTTTGCAGAGGGCAGTGTGAACCGCCGGCAATTCAGGTGCGATGTGGGAACCCGCACAAGATTCGCAGGTGCGAACCGAGCCTCAGTAAATCAACCCCATTATCTAAATCAATTATCATTTAATACTAAAGATTAGTCTTTTTTTTTTAAATAACAAACCTATCAATACTTACCTCCACTTTGCAGTTTGTTTTGCACAGAGTGGCCCTGATCCTCCTCTTCTGGGCTCTTCCCTGCATTAGATAACCCCCTAGGAGAAGCGCTCTCCCGAGAGTGTTACCTTGCGGGCACGCTCCTGAGTCATACACTCAGCATCCATGGACGCCGAGTGTATGATTAGGCCCCGCCCCCCGCATCATTGGATTTAATTGACAGCAGTGGGAGCCAATGGCTGCCCTACCATCAATCTATCCAATCAAAACCGGGACTCCGTGGAGAGAAGGACGGCGGGGACACGCCCACGGAAATTCAGGGCTCAGGTAAGTGAAACAGGGGGGCTGGGGGGCCGGACACTGCATAGGATGCATTAAGGTGAAAAAACACAAAGGTTTTCAACCCCTTTAACTTGTGATCTGCCCGACATTTTCTGCTCATTAGCTATCTATACTGTTAGCGCATTTTATGCTTGGCCCGAGACAATTCCTCTTCTTCCAATGTGGCCCTGGAAGATCAAAAGGTTGGACACCCCTGTCCTACACCTTTCTTGACCCAACTTAACTGTAATAAAAGTATTTTCCATGTTCTGCAGACTGTTGGATCTTGTCCATCCTCTTCCCATCTCTGAACTTCCAATGATTTTGTTTATCAATCCCAATAAATTATATTTAGGGATCAAAAGATCTCAAGACTATAGAAAGGTTTTTTTTGAGATCGGAGTTCTTCTTTACAATAAGTTCTAAAGTCAAACCTGCACTGCAAAACCGAAATGGTTTTTACATTTATCACATAGCTGTTATAATAGCAGACAGATTGAATTACCTTGTACATCATGCTGTTTTCAACCCCTTTCTTGCTTATTTTTCTACTGTCATTTTTTAGTTGAATAAAAAGAAGAAAAAAAAAATACACAATAGGCTCTTTGTACATACGCCATAAACAATGACAACATGAAGCACTATACCAACCGTAATGTGGAAAACAAAGCACATTTTTTTTTTACCTATCTCTCTCTCTATTTGTGTCAGCTGGAATGATACGGGAGCTGTGACAGTAGCGCCCTCTGCTGTTCTCTCCACTATTGCAGGTAATTGTTTTGCAATTCCAATTATGTCTTTGGCTACTGAAACGCGAGGGGTACATATTGGGGTTGGTTTACTAAAGGCAATTAGGCTGTTTATTTTGCGAGCTCCTTAGCTTAGTAAACTAAGGTGAAGCTCTACTTACTTGTGCAAGCAAAAATACTGGTTTTCATTTTCTTTGTACAGCAAATTTTTACCACATTTACTAAAGCCGAGGATGTAGGGTGTTGCCTCAAACAAGTTAATCTAGGAATAAGGGCGGGTACAATCATCCTTAATAGTAGGATATTGGGAGGGAATACCTAGGGTTGCCTAAAACATGCCCCATACTAAAGCCAAGGGAAAACTCCCCAAACAAAGTGAATGGCCTAATTGTCTTTAGTAAAATAAACTCCAATGTTTCAGAACCATGAAAAATCATCACCTGACTGCTTCCTCTGTGTAATGTACATTGAGCATCTGTTATAAAAATGCTTGACATTTCTGCATTGCCTATTGCAACAAGTTATCCTTTTAATTTTAATGAAAAAGAACCTACATTGGACAAAATGATGGCTGCTTTACCTATCTGGAAAAAAAACAGGCACCCTTTAAAATTCTGCATAATCTCAAGGCACCCCTTTTAAAATGTAAAGAACTAAATAAATAGATTTACATAACGCAGCAACATCCAAACATGTAGGACCCTCATCATTACAGGCGATTTATTCTTGCAAAGCCAATACACCTTTGCACACTGGTAATGACTGGTATTCCAGAGTTCCTCTTCTCACTCACTCAGCTAAAGTGACCCCAGTGCTGATGGAGAGGGGACGGAGAGGGGTAGGAGAAGGGATGGAGAGGGGTAGGAGAATGAATGGAGAGGGGTAGGAGAATGAATGGAGAGGGGTAGGAGAATGAATGGAGAGGGGTAGGAGAATGAATGGAGAGGGGTAGGAGAAGGGATGGAGGGGGGGTAGGAGAAGGGATGGAGGGGGGGTAGGAGAAGGGATGGGGAGGGGTAGGAGAAGGGGTAGGAAAGGGGTAGGAGAAGGGTAGGAGAAGGGCGAACAAGGATGCAGGCCCCTCAAGTCCTCCTTATCAACCAATTACATCATCAGTTGTTAAGATGCAAGTGGCAGGCCCTCACAGTGTCCAAGATTGTAATGGTGCACATTAAAAACCTGTGCTTTGTAGAAAAAAAGGGCAGGCTTGTTCCACTTGCTGGTTTGTTGACATTTTTTGGGCAATTTGGGGCAATTTTTAGACAAAATTGTGGTGGACCTTATTACAGTGATCAGTGCTAAAAATATGCACTGTCACTGTACTAATGGCACTGGCTGGGAAGGGGTTAACATCAGAGGCGATCAAATGATTATGAGGATTATCATAGTATTCCCTTCTCACAGACCATCGTTCTGCCTGTGTCCCGAACGATCAGCGGGTCCCGGCGGACATCTCGTACGCTAGACCTGCTAACTGGCTCCTGCTGTGTCCAATTACAGCGATAGCGGCCTGCCGGTGGTGCGCTTGAGCGTCCCAGACCCCGAAGTGCAAAATCACATACAGGTACATAGTTTTGCACAGGAGAGCTGCCTTGCCGTTGGCAAGCGGTTAAAACTTGTAGGAGGAGTTTTCATTCTCCTCTGACTGTCCTATGAGGTTGCATGTCCCCTGACCCTCTGTCTGGACAGTGCTGATTGGCCCTGTGCTGATCATATGCTCTTCCCAAAAAACAAAACAAAAAACAACAACGCAATACACACCAAACTGAGCATGTGCAGAGTGTCTCCAAGGCTCTGTTCTATCAGGAGATGGATTGGGGGCAGAAAAAGAAGAAGGAGGAGGATCAGAGAAAACAGGATCAAACAGCTCTTTTACACAACACAGAAGATTAACCACATACAGACTGATTTCACTGTTGTGGGTTTAGTAACACTGTAAATAAGCCTATATTGGCCCATGATTATAATCAAATACTTATTCACCAGCTGCCATCTTTCAGTCCCTGTTTGGACCCAACGGACTGCTATAAGGCAACGCAGACTGCTACTTTTGAAAAGATCAGTGGTACAATGACATCACACATTCCATTCTGCGCTCACACAGGAGGTAGAAGAATCCATTGGCTGTGTTGTTATTCCAGCCTCTGTCCAGACCACATTTCCCAAGCAGGCTTCGAAATTTGGAGAAACTATGGAATGAATGGGCCAGCAATGCCCAAATGTTGCATGAAATGATCAGGTTGCGGAAGCCACTTGGCTCATTATACCCTTTCAGATTTTTCATCTGTTCCCATGTATATTCGCCGGACTGAGTAACAGTTATTATATTGTGAATAGTGGGATTGGTTGACCACTGCAATGCCCAAGATAAGCATGAGGAGGTGTCTGTCCACTTAGCTGCATGTTTATTGGGAAATTGTTTGAAAAAAAAATTAGTTGTCTGGTTATGCTTCCTAAAGTGGTTTTAAACCCCAGACATGAAATATGAACAAAGCATATTCCTCTATAGTGTGTCACTTCTGACAAGTTTTCCTAACACCAAGAGAAAAAAGATGACAGGGGAGGGAGCTCCAGCACACAGCCTGTTCTTAACAGCCTCAGCTCAGTTCCTGTGTCCCATCCCTCCAATCAGCTCTCAGAGCTCTCCTCACTGAGGTCTGCAGAGTGTAACTTCAGCTCTCCACCCCCTTTTTTTCTGACAGCTCCGACAAGCTTTATAAATTCTTGGGCAGGTATGCATCTCTGTCCCACTTAGTGCAGGTGCCTCATTCGCCCACTGTGTTAACGAGTGCTACCTCTGATTTCTGGTGGGGTGGTCTAGGGTCCCTTGGTGTGTGGGGGGAGGTTTTTGTTTAGGGGTGGGTGGGCTCAGATCCGGCCTGGGACTGCATTCATTCCCCTTTTGGCAAGGGTGGTCCGTGGTTTCAGTCTGGGAGGGCATTTTTAGGAGGGGCTCAGGTAGTTGTTAGGATTTATGGGGATAGTTACCGTAAGATGTCTATGCTTGTATATTCTGAGCCTATTGCTCAATAAAATTTGTAGTTTACTCATTTTGGTGTGTAGTGTCTATTTTTATTTTTTTATGTTTAATCAGACTTTATACATTTTTTCCCCTTTTAATGGATATAGAGAAGAGAAAATTGAAGATAAACAGGTATAACTTGTGTAGGAGGATTTGTTTTACATCGGTGCATCACCTGAGGATAGTCAATTCACTGGGTATATGTATGGCTGTCCATACATTATACAATTTTCTTGTATAATTTTTCTTTAGATTTGCCAAAACCATATAATATGAGGTCAAACCTAATCACTTTCCATTTGATAAAGGTCTGGTATGGATTATGGGGGGGGACTCCACGCAATTTTCTTTTTTTCATTTTGGCGTGGGGTTCCCTTTAATATCCATAACAGATCCGAAAGTATGTTTCCCATTTCAATTATGTACTGCTTCTATTTCTCTTTTCTATTACAAAAAATTTAAATAAAATTGATATGAACTATAACTTTAATTAAAGCATAACTCGACTTTTGTTTATAAAAAAAAACAAAAAAAAAAAACATTCCCCTCTGGGTGATCTATGTACAGTGCAAGGATTATAAAAAACTTTGTTGCAGATGCCTAAATTTTGTTATTCTGATAAAAATCACTGTTTGTTCCTCTGTGCTGAGTGAATCTAATGGGAGTGGTTTCATAATTATCCATCAGCTGTGCAGCTGCAGAGCACTAATGAAGAAAACTGCTGGGTCTTCACTCCTTTAGACGTGTTCCTATTGGGCGTATCTCACCAAAAATGACATTTTTGTTGCAGGGGATGCCTGAAATCTGACTTGTATCTTAGGCAGACTTCTGGGAAAATTGGTGAGCCAATCACACAAGCAAGAAATTAGGTTTCTGGGGGACGTTCTGTATACAGAACAACTCCAGGTAGCCATGTTGCATTTTCAGAAAATTACAGCGGCTTCAGATTGAAAAGGAAAGGTAATTTTTAATAACATTCAATTACGATATGACTTGTGTCGCAATTGTATACACTATATTATTTTTTTCTTTGTTATTTTTTTCCCCTTGAATGTGGAGTTACCCTTTAAGTGATTAAAAAAATATTTTCACCTTCTTAGCAATAAAAAAAGTCCCTAAAATTGTACTTAAAGGAGCTGTAAAGGCAGAAGTTTTTTCTATCTTGATGCATTTTATGCATCAAGATAAAAAAAAACTTCTGTGTGTAGCAGCCACCCTAGCCCCCCCCCCAATTACCTACCTCAGTGTTTCTCAACTCCAGTCCTCGAGGCGCCCCAACAGGTCATGCTTTCAGGATTTCCATTATTTTGCACAGGTGATTTGATCAGTTTCACTGCCTTAGTAATTACCACAGCCGTTTCATCTGAGGGAAATCCTGAAAACATGACCTTTTGGGGCGCCTTGAGGACTGGAGTTGAGAAATACTGACCTACCTGAGCCCCTTCTCTCTCCAGCGATGTCCATGCTCCCCCTCAGCCATCCAGGACACTCCTCCTGATTGGCTGAGACAGAGCAGTGGCGCTATTGGCTCCTGCGGCTGTCAATCAAAGTCAGTCAGCCAATCGAGAGGGGGTGGAGCCAGGTCAGGGCCCCATATCTAAATGGATACACAAAGCTCTGACTCAGCTTGGGTGCCCCCTGTAGCAAGCTGATGGCTGAGGGGGCACTCAAAAGGAGGGAGGGGCTAGGAGCAGCTAAGAGGAGAGGAGGACCTGGGATGCTCTGTGCAAATCCAACTGTACAGAGGAGGGAAGTATAACATGCTTGTTATTTTTAAAATAATTAGCCTTTACAGATCACTTTAAAACGGAATTCCACCCAAAAATTTTACTTGCGCTTTTCAGATTCCTCCCCCCCCCCCTCCGGGGTCACATTTGGCACCTTTCAGGGGGTAGGAGGGAGCAGATACCTGTGTAATCCAGGTATTTACTCCCACTTCCGGGCATAGGTCCCCGTCGGCGACCTATGCCACGTACGGCGCCTTCTCCGCCCCCCCCCCCCGCTGTCTTCTGGGAGACACACAGGTCCCAGAAGACAGCAGGAACCAGTGGGATTGCGCAGCATGACTCGCGCATGCGCAGTAGGGAATCAGGAAGTGAAGCCACAAGGTTTCACTTCCTGGTTCGATTATAGAAGATGCCGGCACCTCCACCCGAGAGACAGATTGGCTTCGGGTGCCGACATCGCAGGCGCCTGGGACAGGTAAGTGTCCATATATTAAAAGTCAGCAGCTGCAGTATTTGTAGCTGCTGACTTTAATTTATTTTTTTTCGCCGGAACTCCGCTTTAATTAGGTTAGGTGTTGGTTTTAATTTTCTTGTGACTTTATTATAAATAACATTTAAAAAAAAATAGGATTAATATTAAAAGAAGATTAAACAAAATCGTGACCATTTATGATATCGGTAGATGTAATTTGTCAACATCACTGGGACCACCAATAAAAATAAATAAAACATCTTTTGCTTTGAAATATTGTATACGACATTGGCCAGCTAGGAGAGGAACCGCCGTGACGTTTAGGACCCGTCCTTGGCAGTCAAAGGGTTGATGAATAAGCTGGTTTGGCACACATGGTGAAATGTGCTAAATAATTACAGGAGATAAGTCGAACTAAGCCTTTACTATTTGTTGCCATGTCACTGTCATTCTTCCCACATTTTTTTTTTCTTTTTGCTCCAGTCACAAAATCGGTTCCTCTCCTCAAAGCACGGAATTCCCCTAGTTTTGAGAAACGCGGTTCTAAAACGTAGACATATTTCTACAAAGCTTAGCACATCTGCCTCTTATTTGACCTTGCAGATAAAATTTGCCATTCATAAAGCTTTCTCCCCCAGGCGTACAAACTGTTTTGAGTGTATTCAGTTAGCAGGCTTTAGCTTCTCATTCCATAAGGCTTTCTGCGGCCTAATCTATTTGAATGTACCAGCTGCCTTCCCCTCGCAGTTACCAAGCCTGTCAAAACGTATGCAGATCATTCATAATTGCTGACTGAAAAGAGCCGGGATTACATGAAGCCCGCAGTGCCTGCCGCACTGGAAAACAATTAAATATCGTCAAAATATCACAACAATTTTCACACTTTTGTCATGGAAATCGGCATCGCGGGAAAACAATGCACAGGGATATTAAACGGGGAACAATGAAAACAGAACTTACACACATTTCCGGTATTGTCAAAACTTGTCAGGATGTCAGAAACATTTAGAGCTCCTGTGCGGTGCCTGAAATAAAATATTGATTTGAATTACTCGTTTTTTTAATTTCCGCTGGTGCGTTGGTACTTAATGACAATATAAAGAGGAATGCAAGTAAAAGAGATAAAAAAAAAAAAAAAAAGGCTGCTTTCAAGCAAATCTACCTGCCACTGCCAAGCGGAACATCCAATCCCTGGTTCTATGAATGTGCCCTAGTGCTATACGGATTATTTTCCTAAAATCAGAAACCCAGTAATAAAAAAGAAAAAAAAAGAAAAAGTATGAGATTAAAAATAAAATAAAAAGCTACATCCTGCAGCACGTGTGTGATGTTGCAGCATACAGTGCCTTGAAAAAGTATTCATAGGAACTTGGCCCTGGTTTAGCCCAATTTATTCCCCCAGCTATTCTATAACACATTAGCCTCGTACACACGATCGGATATCCTATGGATTCTAATCCGATGGTTTTGTCCATCGGAAATCCGATGAAGCCGACTTCCATCAGTCTTGCCTACACACCATCAGTCAAAAAAGCGACCGTTCCAAACGCGGTGACGGAAAACACTCTGATGAGCCGAGAAAAATTAAGTTCAATGCTTCTGAGCATGCGTCGACTTGATTCTGAGCATGCGTGGGTTTTTTATCTGATGGACTTGCCCATAGACGATCAGAATTTGCTATCGGTTTTTTATCCATCGGAAAAATTTAAAACATGTTCTATTTTTTAAAACCGATGGAAAAAAGACCGATGGGTCCCATACACGATCGGTTTGTCCGATGAAAAAAGTCCATCGGACTGTTTTCATCTGTAAAACCGATCGTGTGTACAGGGCTATTACCTTATATTTCTTTATAGGTTCATTCAATTATATTCTCTTCATAGACGAGATAATTATATTGTATTATTTCAATCAACTTAATTTCTCAACCATTTGTCGTCAAATAGCTGCCATGAAGCTATGCTTATGACACTTCATGTTACATAATCTTATCCTACAATCCGATAGGATATCTATTTTCATTTACATTTATAAGTAGTGGTGCAATGGATGGTCACCGATCCGTGATACGAACGGGTTACCCTGTTCGGCTCGGCACACCACGTGATCCACGGAGCGCTCCGCAGCCTCGGCCATAGGAAAGGCGGCGACTTCGGCCTAGCTCCAGAGCGGCGGCCATCTTGGTACACCCGGCGGCCGCTGTAGTGACGTTTTGTCGCTGCCATCTTGCTCCACCCCACACTCCTGCACAGTAATGATAGTGAGAAGGGGGCAAGCGGACATCTTGTTACACCCAACGGAGTTTTAGATTTCACAGTTATTTTCAACACAAAACAGAGCTTATATGCTTAAATTAGCTTAAACTTAAATACAGTATTTGGAAATCCAACGGACTGTTTACATGTTAAATTTTAAAAAGCAGCAGCAAACCTTACATGCTTGCTAATGTGACAGAACACCTCTGATTTTCACATATAACATTTAGTTAAATGTGAATATCAAAAGGTGCTCTGTCACATTAGCAAGCATGTAAGGTCAGCAGGTTTGCTGCTGCTTTTAAAATTGAACATGTAAACAGTCCGTCAGATTTACAAATACTGTATTAAAGAGCCCTTTCACACAGGGGCGGCACGACTTGTCCCGCGACTCTGCCGGGCGATCTTAACACGACTTCAAAGGTGACTTGCAAAATGACTTCTGTATTGAAGTCAATGGAAGTTGCCCTGAAGTCGTCTTGAAGTAGTACAGGAACCTTTTTCTAAGTCAGAGCGACTTGAGACGCTCCTATTAGAACGGTTCCATTGTACAGAACGGGACGCAACTTGTCAGGGGGCTGACTCGCCTGACGAGTCGCCCCTGTGTGAATGGGGTCTAAGCATATAAACTCCGTTTTATGTTGAAAATAACTGTGAAATCTAAAACTCCGGTGGGTGTAACAAGATTTGTCTTTTTTTTTATCCGAAAAATTATCCGATCCGTGAGCTTTTTGATCCGTTGCACCTCTATTTATAAGAGTCACATTCCTGAATGATTATGCCTTTTTCTACTATACTATTGTACATGTTCTGTTAATGAAATATCTATTTCTCGGATTGCGAGTAACGCGGTTAACGAGCGTTTCGCAATACGAGCACTGTATTGAAAAAAAAACCTGACTCTGTTTGCGAGGGTTGTCTCGCAAAATGAGCAGGATTGAAGCCAAAGAGGTGTGCAATACCGTGTTTGGCCTGAGGTGGGGGGGCACCAGAGCCAAGCAGAGCCGTTCGGAAATGCTCGGAAAATCGCGGAAATACAAGGTTTTCCGAGTTCAGCCAAGGTGTCCTCTGCTCTTTCCGAGTGTTTACGAGGCTCTGCCGGCAATAGCTGCCAATTTGACATGTCAAATTGCATGCCAAACCGCACTAATGTGAACCTTGGCTAAATACAGCTGTTCTGTGAAGCCCTCAGAGGTTTGTTAGAGAACCTTAGCGAACAAACAGCAGCATGAAGGCCAAGGAACACACAAGACAGGTCAGGGATAAAGTTGTGGAGAAGTGTAAAAAAGGATTAGGTAATAAAAAAATATCCCAAGCTTTGAACATCTCACGGAGCACTGTTCAATCCATCATCCGAAAAAGGAAAGAGTATGGCACAACTGGAAACCTACCAAGACATGGCCGTCCACCTAAACTGACAGGCCGGGCAAGGAGAGCATTCATCAGAGAAGCAGCCAAGAGGCCCATGGTAACTCTGGAGGAGCTGCAGAGATCCACAGCTCAGGTGGGAGAATCTGTCCACAGGACAACTATTAGTTGTGCACTCCACAAATCTGACCTTTATGGAAGAGTGGCAAGAAGAAAGCCATTGTTGAAAGAAAACCATAAGAAGTCCTGTTTGCAGTTTGCAAGAAGCCATGTGGGGGACACAGCAAACATGTGGAAGAAGGTGCTCTGGTCAGATGAGACCAAATTTGAACTTTTTGGCCTAAAAGCAAAGCGCTATGTGTGGCAGAAAACCAACCATCCCCACCGTGAAACATGGTGGTGGCAGCATCATGTTGTGAGGATGCTTTTCTTCAGCAGGGACAGGGAAGCTGGTCATAGTTGATGGGAAGATGGATGGAGCCAAATACAGGGCAATCATAAGCCTCATACACACGATCGGACTTCCATCTGACTTTTCCGTGGTTTTGGTCCAAAGGGCGTTGGCCGTGATCTTCATACACACGGCAGAACATTTTCAGCCAACTTTCACCAAATCACGTGGTTTATCAGCTCTTTACCGCCACCCTTTGGGCAACTTCTGCTATTGTTGTCTGATCTTTAGCATTGGTTCTGAGCATGAGTGTTTGCATCGCATACTAGCACATTATGTGAAACTTACCTAAAAACAAAGCCTTCCAGCAATTACATCACATCGTTCATCTTCACCTGTCTTCCTTCTGGGTACGTGGACTCCAGCTGTGTGATTGGTCGAAGCCGCGATGACGTCACTCACACGCATGCGCAGGGGAGCCGGCATTCACTGCACAGGTATCTGAAGGAACGGCACGGAGCCCGTTTAGGAGATATTTACAGTACCTATAGGTAAGCCTTATTATAGGTTTACCTATAGGTACAAAGTATGCCTTTGAGTTTACTTCCACTTTAAACTAAAAATGCTGAGGGTTTACTATTGCTTTAAGATTATGTAATTTGATGTAAATCCAACTCTGCACCAAGTGTGGCCAGCACTGCTGTAATCTGTCTGGCATTTCAAACGATCTGATTCCGAGAAGCTTATGACTTAAGGTGAAGTTAAAAATAGTCATCTGAAAGATCATGCTGGCATGTAATAAAAGCGTGTCCATAATTCATTCTGAACTTTAACCACTAGAGGGGGTATGAACCAGCTGGAACGTGTAAAAGTGTCATTACTCAGAATCCACATGCTTAAAAGTTAATAAACCCATGCCAAAAAAAATTAAAAATGTAATGTGGGGTATTATTATTATTATTATTATTATACATGATTTATGTAGCGCCAACAGTACACACTAAAAGAAAATCAGGCGAACGATCGTCTGATTTCCTCGTAGTTTCACAGCAAATGGGAACCGATGAATGAAAATTTGTACGAAAATTCTCGTATGACAAAGGCTTTTTTTCTGTTGTTGTTTGTTTCTGATCATGCGCAGCCTTTCTTTTCAGATTTTTCTTCTAGGAAAATAGTACAAAAACAATACACATTAAACAAAAATCGCTCGTTCTGTTCCCGTATGAGAAAGATTTTGGAGTTTGTCACTTCGGGAACTTTCATAAGAAAATTCAGAATCGGCTGTGGAAAGTTGTGTACACAATATACCAAAATCGTACGAAAGTTCCCCAGACAAAAATGTTCGCCCGATTTTCTTACAGCGTCTATGAGGCCTTTAAAAAGGTCCTGGTTTTATACACCTTTATCTTGTACCAAATTCTTATAGCCAACATCATCCTAGCTAGGGTTGCACCACTTTTTAAGACCGAGTACAAGTACCAATACTTTTCTTCAAGTACTCGCCGATACCGATTACCGCTACTTTTTTTAAATGTCATGTGACAGTGGCACTAATATGCAGCACTGATAGGTGGCACTGGGGTGGCATGGACTGTGTCAGCAGTTTTTTTTTTTTTAACAAATTAATTTTTTTTATTTTTACAATTTATTACTTTTGGGTATTTTTTTTTTACAATGCTTTCTTTTTTTGGGGGGAGTGGACGGTGTCAGTTTTTTTTTAATTATTTTTATTTTTTTATTTAACTAATGGGGGGGGGCTTTGGTGAGATATCAGGGGTCTAAATAGACCCCTGACATCTCCCCTTTGAGACAGGGAAAGGGACTGAGGACACAGATTCCCCAGTCCCTTTCTCTGCAACCTCAGCTGCACTGGAGATGGAGAGTAGACACAGTTTACGATGCTCAGTTATAAATGGACTATAAAGTGATTACGGACTCTCTGCATTCAGAAAAGGAATAAGCCAGTAAATGACAGATTTACTGACTCCTTTCTCCGCTCTCCATCCTGACAGATCCAGGATGAGGGGGGACCAGAGGAGGAGCCAGAGGAGGACACAGGAGGACCCAGAGGACGACATGGATCAGGACCCGGAGGAGGACGATATGGCGCGGGACCCGGAGGAGGACAAAGGGGTCCCGGGGAGCACAGGGGGAGACTAGGAGGACACAGGGGACAGTCGGTGCAGCGATGGGGGCACTTACAAGCACTGATCTCCCTGACAGCCGTGGGAACAAGGGGAGGAGAAGCGGCTGTCAGAAAAGCTATTCATGGAGATTGGGGCTTGCAACTCCCTCACCGCCGCACCGATCATGTCTGAGGCTGCCCAGGTATCTGATCTAGCATTGGAGTATTTACACAAGTACTCATGCAAATGCTCTGTATCAGCACCAATACTAAAATCGGTATCGGCGCAACCCTAAACCTAGCTGTTTATTTGGAGAAACACAAAAAAAGTGTGACAATTAGGAGTTGACTTACTAAAACTGGAGAGCGCTGGTAGCCAATCAGCTTCTGACTTCAGCTTGTTCAATTAAGCTTTGATTAAAAACCTGGAAGCCGATTGGTTTCTATGAAGACCTTAATTTTAGTAAATAGACCCAACTGTATCCTGCTTAAAGCTAATCTAAGCCCTGGTTCACAATGCTGCGACGTACGACACAGAAAGTCACATAAGTCAAAACACATTCACTTCAATAGGTGCTGTCTAAATTTCTGTGACTCAAGTCACAGCAATAGAAAAAAAAAAAAGTTCCTGAACTACTTTTCTTCGTCTTCCTTGTGACATGAGTGAAAAAATAGGATTTTTGTAACAGCTTACCTGTAAAATCCTTTTCTTGGAGTACATCACGGGACACAGAGCGACATAGTCATTACTATGTGGGTTATATAGATTACCTTCAGGTGCTGGCACTGGCAACTTCCAAAACCGGAAGTACCCTCCCCTATATAAGCCCCTCCCATCCGGGAGTACCTCAGTTTTGTAGCAAAGCAATAAGTGTCCCCAAAAGAGGGGTGGGAGCTCTGTGTCCCGTGATGTACTCCAAGAAAAGGATTTTACAGGTAAGCTGTTATAAAAATCCTATTTTCTTTCTCGTACATCACGGGACACAGAGCGACATAGTCATTACTATGTGGGACGTCCCAAAGCAATGCCAAATGAGGGGGGGGATACACCATACATAAGCTGGGCGCTATCAGACATGAGGATCTTTTGCGGCCTGCAACACACTGCGCCCAAAGGCGACATCCTCCTGACTTCTAACGTCCACCTGGTAGAACCTAGTAAACGTGTGTACTGAAGACCATGTTGCCGCCTTACAGATTTGAGCCAGGGAGGCCTGGTGATGCACTGCCCATGAAGTTCCAACTGCTCTCGTGGAGTGCGCCCTAACTTTGAACGGAGGCGGTCTCCTTCTCAAGCCATAGGCTTGTATTATGACCTGTCGAATCCACTTGGCTAAAGTAGATTTTGACGCTGCCTGACCCTTTCTGGGGCCTTCCGGCAGAATAAACAAAGTATCCGTTCTACGAATCTGAGCAGTGGCTTTTAGATAAGCTTTAACTGCTCTTACTACATCCAAAGAATGTAATAACTTTTCCTCTACCGAACTAGGTTTGAGGAAAAAGGAAGGAAGAACCACATCTTGGTTCAAATGAAACCTCGATACCACCTTAGGAAGAAAGGCTGGATGAGGACGTAACACTACTCTGTCCTTATGGATAACCAGATATGGCTCCTTACAGGACATAGCGGCCAATTCCGACACTCTTTTAGCCGAACAAATGGCTACTAAAAAAATCAATTTCCTGGTGAGAAGAACCAAGGAAATGTGCTGTAATGGTTCAAATGGTTGTTTCTGTAGAACCGATAGAACCAGGTTTAGGTCCCATGGACATATGGGAATTTTAACCGGAGGGCTAATACGCATTATCCTTGTATAAAGTTTTGACTAGTGAATGCGAAGCCAAGGGCCTTTGAAAAAATATTGACAAGGCCGAAATCTGACCCTTGATAGTACTCGAGGCAAACTTCCTATCTACAGCCCACTGTAGGAAGTCCAGAATCCTACCTATTACGTATTTAAGTGGATGCCGTTTCTTGGCCTCACACCACGCGATGTACGCCTTCCAGATTCTATAGTAAATCTGCCTGGATACCGGCTTCCTGGCATTGATCATGGTAGATACCACAGGATTAGAGAGGCCTCTCTTTTTTAGAATGTGGGCTTCGATAGCCAGGCCGTCAAACCTAAGGCTAGTAAGGAAGGGTGGTATATCGGTCCTTGCGAAAGCAGAGACGGATGATGTGGAAGGGTCCAAGGACTCCCCACAGACATTTTTACAATCTCCGCGTACCATGCTCTTCGGGGCCACGCTGGAGCTACCAGAATCACTGGTTTCTTTTCTACCCTGATTCTGCGGAGTAATCGAGGCAACAATTGTGGCGGTGGAAATGCATATATCAGCTTGAATTGATCCCAAGGGAACACTAGAGCATCCGCGCCGCAAGCTAGGGGATCCCTTGTCCGAGAGACAAATCTGTCCACCTTTGCGTTGAATCTGGATGCTAGCAGATCTACATCCGGTGCTCCCCACCGCTGACATATTGCCTGGAAAACCTCGGGGGGAAGGGACCATTCCCCTGGGCATAATTGTTGGAGACTTAGAAAGTCCGCATTCCAATTCTCCACCCCTGGAATGAATACCGCGGATATGGCTGGGACATATCTTTCTGCCCATTTCAGGATGTAATTTACTTCCCTCTGGGCTGCACGACTCCTGATGCCCCCCTGATGGTTGATATATGCCACTGCCGTGGCATTGTCTGATTGCATTCTGACAGGGGACCCTTGGAGTTTGGATGTCCATGCTACTAGGGCATACCGGGCTGCTCGTATCTCTAAGACATTGATGGGCAGGGCCTTCTCTGCATCCGACCATCTGCCCTGGAGAGACCATTGCTCCAGTACTGCCCCCCAGCCTATAAGGCTGGCATCTGTAGTGACCACCTTCCAAGAAAATCGGACTGAAGGATTTCCCTTTTTCCAGATTCTGGGGAACCAACCACCAACGGAGGCTCTTGCGAACGGAAGGGGACAAGGACATTGGTAAGTCTAGGGCCTGAACTTTTTTGTTCCAGGCTGACAGTATGGCCCTTTGCAAATTCCTTGAATGGAATTGACCGTAGGGTACTGCTTCGAATGATGCCACCATTTTTCCCAGCAGCCTCATGCACAGGCGTATGGACGGCTGTCTTTTTGTACCCACCAGGTGGATCAAATCTCTCAAAGACGACACCTTTTCTCAAGGCAAGAAAATTTTTCTCAGGTCTGAATCCAGCCTTAGCCCCAAGTATTCCAGACTTTTGACTGGTTTTAGGGCTGACTTGTCTCGGTTGATAATCCAACCGTGAGACTCCAGATACTTGATTGTCTCGTGAACAACCACTTCTAGTTTTTCCACTGAGTGGTCCGTCAGCAACAAGTCGTCTAGATATGCCATTATCGTTACACCTCGTGTTCTTAGATTGGCCAATAGTGGGGCCAGAATTTTTGTGAACACTCGTGGTGCTGTGGCCAGACCGAAGGGTAAGGCTCTGAACTGAAAATGGCGCCCTTCTACTGCAAAGCGTAGAAATTTTTGGTGGACTGGAAAGATGGGAATGTGCAAATAAGCATCTTTGATGTCGATCGAGGCTAACCATTCCCCCCCTTGTAGGGCAGTGGCCACCAATCGGATCGACTCCACCCGAAAAGTCCTGATATGTAGGAATTTGTTTAGCCCTTTTAGATTTAATATGGGCCTCACGTCCCCGTTTGGCTTCGGGACTGTAAAGAGGTTTGAGTAAAACCCGAACCCGCATTCTTCCAGGGGAACCTCCATAATTACTCCTTGGAGCAATAGTTGTTCTAGTGCCGACAGGAGGGATCCTCTCTTCCGGGGATCTCTTGGCACGTTTGACCACATAAAATGGGAAGGAGGAGTGTCTTTTAACTCCAGCTTGTATCCCAGACTTACTGTGGAGAGCACCCATCTGTCTCTGATCGTGTCCCGCCAGGTCTCTGCGAACAACTGAAGTCTTCCCCCCACCCGATTGAGTGGGGGCGACCTTTCATAAATTTGACTTGGGGGGAGGTTTTGTACCTCTCCTGACCCAGGTTTTTTTGTTACCCTGTGATTGTCCCTGATTTTTCCCCCCGGGATTTGACCGCGGAGGCCGTCGGAACTGCTTCACAGCAGATGTCCCAGGGACTGGAGAGGCAGGCCTCTTAAAAGAGGGACCTCTAAATCTCTTTTTAACCGGCAAGAGTATACTTTTACCGCTGGAAATTTTCTGGATATATTTGTCCAGGTCTTCCCCGAATAAGCGTTCACCATGAAATGGGAAGCTAAACAGCAATTTTTTACAGGGAGCTTCAGCAGACCAGTTCTTGAGCCATAGAAGCCTACGCTTATGTACTACAGACAGCGTAAGGCGGGAGGCCTGATGGATTGAATCCTTGATGGCGTCAACCGCAAAGCATAAGGCTCTAGGCAGATCAGCTAGGGCAAGGGCCTGCTGATCCGGCAAGTCCCTTAAGACTTTTAACTGATCCTTCACCGCTTGGCAGACCCCAATAGCTGCTACTGCTGGTTGTGTCACCAAGCTTGCTGTAGAAAAAGCAGATTTTAATAAGGACTCCAATTTTTTATCTATCGGGTCCTTGAACATTTGAACATTATCTACTGGACATGTCAGTGATTTGTTCACACAAGAGATGGCTGCGTCCACTGTAGGCACCCTCCATTTTCAGATGAACTTATCCTCCATGGGATAGACCACCGGAAATCTCTTAGGGGGAGTAAATATTTTATCAGGATGTTCCCAATCCTGGTAAATGAGTCCTTCCAGTAAAGGATGGATTGGAAAGGAACAAACAGTCTGGGGAGCTTTTAGCGACCCCAACGAGGAGACAGAAGTGGTTGATGGCTCCGCAAGGGGCATTTTAAATGCTGATCAGACCATATCAGTCAGGGACTGAACCCATAATCTTTCAGCATGTGATGCTGAAAATGGCTCTTCCACTGTTGATTCCTCTAGAACAGAATCAACCTCATCCTGATCCCCTTCAGGTAGGTCAATCCCTGCATGGGACTGTTTTAACAGGTACTCTAAAGGGAGGAGACAGAGATCGGGCACGCTTTCCCTCTGACAGGGAAGCAGCTATCAATGTTGTCAATCTCTCTTCCAGTCCTCCCAGAGCTGAGGAAAAAACCTCCTCTGTTACATACACAGGAGCAGGTGAACTGAGGACAGCCACAGTACCAGGTACTCCTGAGGGTTCTCTACGGGCACCAACCTCTGATTTTCCAGGGGAGACTGGTGCAGCAAAAGCATGCCCAAGATCCTCAGAGCCCGACGGAGACCCCCTTTGCTTCCTGGGAGTCTTAGTCCCGGAGACTTTGGACGGCATATTCCTAAGCCCAAAGCTGAGGTATTCCAGCCGTAATACACCACTTACTGAAAATAGTCTAGCACAATTGCTGCTATATAAACAGTTGGTGTCTACTAATGTGCCTTTCTATGGGGATGCCTGCATCAACCGCCTGCTGTATGCCTTTTTTAAATGTTACCAGCTCTGTCTCTGCACTCCATAGCCAGCTCACAACACATAATTGTGCCTTTTAACATGCTGGGACGCCCGCACATGCGCAGAAGCGCTGCGGCGCGCACAGAGCGTCATCCGCCAAGCTCCGCCCCCTTCCCAGCTCACCTCTATATATAGAGGCGCGGGGACGTGTGCCTTCGGCGCTTCTTTTGAAAAAAACTAGGGAGAGGAGCCAGGGTCCCTGTTTGCAGCAGGGCCCGGGGATGGACGAGCATTACAACATGACAGAGGAAGCAGTTTCCCACAAGAGAACTCACCATCTGCCTGGACTTGACCTCAGAAGGAAATAGTCCACATAACAAGAAAACGACGTTCCACAGCGGCCTCTAGTGGATTAACACAGGTACCGCGGTTTGTCCATTTTTTTTATTTTTTTCTTGACCACCATTAAAATTATTACATTTTCTAGTAGTTATAGGCATGCACAGATATTTAGCGGGAATACCGTTAGGTAACAGGCAGAAAGACATATTAGGCTTGGGGGTCCCCCCAATAGAACCAAGTTCCTGAGGGGCCCCCACTTACCTTTTCCCCGCCGCAGGACTCCGTTTGGTCCACAAAAGCCCAAACTTCACCTCTCACGGCAGGCATTGTACTTAAACCTTCAGGGACCGGGTTCCCAAGGATTCCACTCCCCTGGACCTGTATAGCACCCTGCACAGAAAACATCTTGGTCGTGAGTATGACCAGAGCTCTGGATCCCAGGGTCCAGCCCTCCTAAGAGAGGCATTACAGGCAAAACCTTGCTCTTCTCTGCAAGGCCCGGGTACCGACCGTTTAGCTATGAAGCTTTTTTGGTCGGATCCGGAATAGCTTGCTGAGGCCCAAAAGAACCTGTACACAAGCCCAGATGAAAAAACATGTTAACCTTTGGCCAACACCTTAGACACTGGCAAAAAACTGAGGTACTCCCGGATGGGAGGGGCTTATATAGGGGAGGGTACTTCCGGTTTTGGAAGTTGCCAGTGCCAGCACCTGAAGGTAATCTATATAACCCACATAGTAATGACTATGTCGCTCTGTGTCCCGTGATGTAAGAGAAAGAAACTGCAATGTTAAAAGTCACAAGGAAGTTGTTGCTTTGTCTTATCTTTGCGACTTTGGCTGCAACTTCAGCGGGTTTTGTAAGTTCAATAATAAGTATCACACGCTGTATTGTTACGATTTGCCAAAGTCACAAAACATTGAAGTCGCATCAAGTTGCAAGCAAGTCACAATGAAAAGTTGCGGGAGGGAGAGAGAGAGAGAGAGAGAGAGAGAGAGAGAGGGGAGAAAGAGAGAGGGGGAGAGAGAGAGGGGGGGAGAGAGAGGGGGAGAGAGAGAGAGGGGGAGAGGGAGAGAGAGAGAGAGAGAGAGGAAGAGAGGGGGGAGAGAGAGAGAGATCTTGGGCAAATTAAATTATCTGCTATGGCTAAAGCCGAGGGAGCACCCTTCTTTCAGAGAAAATGAGCCAATTTTGGCAAGCCGGGCCACCTCGCCTAAAATAGAAATGTCCCTTTCAGAGAGTGGAAGCTCAACGGTGACATCCATTTCCAGCATACTCCAAGGGCAGGATGGAATAGGCAAGGGCCTGAGAAGCCCCCATGGCTTGGTTCTGTAGCACAGATGGTAAAGAATTAAACAAAGGCTTTACAATACTGACAAGATCCAGCCCAAGAAGGTTCGTAAGTTTTGTGTTTTGGCAATGCCAAAGTGCCCAGCAGCTGAAGATTACAGCAAGCACTAAGGAGAGTTGCCCAAAGGTCTGTGGGGACAAAAAAAATGTTCCTTCATGTACAAGCAAATGATTATAGTGGTGACAGACCAAATTAAAGTTGTTATACCCCTAAAAAATAAAAATAACTTAAAAGGAAAAAAAAAATGAAAAAAAAAATGATCCTGTTCCTTTAACCACTTCCATACTGGGCTTTTTTTACCACCTCAATACCGGGCCTATTCTGGCACTTCTCTCCTACATGTACAAATCATCATTCTTTTGCTAGAAAATTACTCAGAACCCCCAAACATTATATATGTTTTTTTAGCAGACACCCTAGGGAATAAAATGACGGTCATTGCAACTTTTTTTTATGCACGGTATTTGCGCAATAATTTTTCAAACGCCTTTTATTTGAAAAAAAAAATGGTTTCATGAATTAAAAAAGAACAAAACAGTAAAGTTAGCCAAATTTTTTGGGAAAATATGAAAGATGATGTTACGCCGAGTAAAAAGATACCCAACATGTCACGCTTTAAAATTGCGCACACTCATGGAATGGCGCCAAACTTCGGTACTTTAAAAATCTCCATAGGCGACGCTTTAATTTTTTTTACAGGTTACCAGGTTAGAGTGACAGAGGAGGTCTAGTGCTAGAATTATTGCACGCGCTCTAACGCACACGGCGATACCTCACATATGTGGTTTGAACGGCGTTTACATATGTGGGCGGGACTTACGTGTGCGTTCGCTTCTGATAGCGAGCTACCGGGGACAGGGGCATTTTAATTTTATTTATTTTTTTACACTTATTTTACTTTTTTTTTTTTTCTTGATCACTTTTATTCCTATTACAAGGAATGTAAACATCCCTTGTAATAGGAATGTGTGTGACAGGTCCTCTTTATTGAGAGATGCGGGGTCAATAAGACCCCACATCTCTCCTCCAGGTTGGAAAGCATGAGATAGTGAAAAAAAAATTCACTGATCTCATACTTACTAGCCGCAATGGCGGCTTTGTTTACATATGAGGACCCGGGCGTGACGCCATCACATCGCGCCCGGGCCTCCGACGATCATAGAGATGACTGGTGACCATCTGGTCACCAGTCATCTCTATGCTCGTCACGTGACCCACCACCGGCGCCGGACGATTCTCTCCGGGTCTCCGATGGCACGGGAGAGCCCGGAGAAGCACCGGATGGCGGTGGGAGGGGGGGGATGTCCCCTCCTGCCGCCTATAAGAACGATCAAGCGGTGGAATCGCCGCTATGATTGTTCTTATGGTGCGCAGAATCGCCGGCACAAGAAAAGGATATCTGAATGATGCCTCTAGCTGCAGGCATCATTCAGATATCCCCCCTCAAAGCTGAGGACGTCATATGACGTCCACCCAGGATGGGAGATCCCATCTGTGGACGTCATATGACTATGGGCGGTAGGGAAGTGGTTAAAGCATGTATAACAGCACAGTGCTTGTGCTGTGTAATTTGGCCCTTTGTATCATCTAAAAAACCTGGCTGATCCTGCCTGGTTCTACCCTCCCCTCTGTAAACTGACCACATTTCCATGGTCAGTTTACATGCCTCCGTCATCCCGCTATCTCTCCTTGTTTCCTCTCTCCCCCTCACTCTCTGCCTGCCTGTCAGCCAGTGTTGCCAACCTACCAGATTGAAATTTACTGACACAACGCCCAAAATTTGCTGGCACAGCCAAGTTTTTACTGACATTTCCAAAACTTTCAATATTACAGTTTTAAGTGCAAATTTCAGTAATTAGGCGATGAACAAATGCAATTAGCACTTTGATTTAACCACTTAACGACCGCCCACCGCCGATTTACGTCGGCAGAATGGCACCGACAGGCAGAATCACGTAGATCTACGTGATCGCCTTTGTGCAGTTGGGGGGTCCATCCGGACCCCCCTTCACTGCAGTGAGCGGCCGTTAAGTGTTCGGGAGCGATCAGGCATGAGGGGGCGGCCGCTCGATTCCGCCCCCCCCCCTCGCGATCGCTCCCGGCCAATGAAAATGCTTCCTCCTGCCTGAAATGTAAACACAGGCTGGAGGAAGTGATGTCATCTCCCTCGCCGCGGTCTTTTCGTTCCCGGCGCCGAGGAGAGAAGACAGAGGTTAGTGCTCCAACAGTCCACTGACACGTAGGTACACATAGGCACACAAATCACCCCCCAGTCACCCCCAGATCACCCCCCAGGTCACCCCAAAGCCCCCAATCACAGTGTCACTGATTGCAGTGATCATTTATTTTACTGATCACTGCATTTAGTGTCATCTGTGATTGTAAAAAGTTGCAGGGCAGTTAGGATTAGGCCCCTTTAGGTCCAGGGTAGCCCCCTAACCCCCCCTAATAAAGGTTTAACCCCTTGATCACCCCCCAGGTAACCCTTTCACCCCCTAACTTCAGCGTCACTAAGCGATTGTTTTTCCGATCGCTGTATTTGTGTCGCTGGTGTTTTAGATAGGCAGTTATTTTTTTTTTAGGTTCGCCGCAGGTTTTTATTAGTGTCAGGTACCCCCATATATTATTTTAACCCCCTGATTGCCCCTAGAGTTAACCCTTTCACCAGTGATCGCCGTATAAGCGTCACTGGTGTCACTGGTTAGCCAGTAAGTTATTTAGTTATTTAGGTTACCCGTCAGGTTTTTATATAGCGTCGGGTACCCCCATATTTAACCTAATAAAGGTTTTAACCCCCTGATTGCCCCTAGTTAACCCTTTCACCAGTGATCACCATATAAAGGTTACGGGTGACGCTGGTTGATTAGTTTGCTTTTTATAGCATCAGGGCAACCGCCGTATATAACCCAATAAAGGTTTAACCCCCCTGATCGCCCGGCGGGTGAGATCAATTAGGTTTTAGCGCCAGAGAGGGTCTGCGTCGCCCCAGGCAGTGTTAGGTTAGTGCCAGTAACGCTAACACCCACGCGCAAAGCATACACCCCCCTTAGTGGTATAGTATCTGATCAGATCTATACTAGCATCCCCAGCGGTTTAGGGTTCCCAAAAATGCAGTGTTAGCGGGATCAGCCCAGATACCTGCTAGCGCCTGCGTTTAGCCCCTCCGCCCAGCCCAGCCCAGCCCAGCCCACCCAAGTGCAGTATCGATCGATCACTGTCACTTACCAAACACAACACACATAACTGCAGCGTTCGCAGAGACAGGCCTGATCCCTGCGATCGCTAACAGTTTTTTTGTAGCGTTTGATATATTTGCTGACGACAGTCAGGTGCTTTTTTTCCTGTGAATCTTACTAGTGTACCCCTAAATTTAGAGCCCAAAATGGCAAGACGAAGGTACACTAGTAAAGAGGCCTACGAGATTCTGAGCATGACAGATAGTGAAGAGGAGGTCACGTATCTGTCAGATTCAGGCTCAGAATATCTTCCCGTAGAAGACAGTGACGTCAGCGGCCCCACGTCAGATAGCTCTGACGACGAAGTTGAGGTCCCTGCTAAGGTCAGGTGTACCCGATCCCGATCTTCTGAGGTTGTTGAGGAGCAAGAACCGCAGGTCTCTCGTATCATGGAGCAGAGTAGTACTAGCGCCGCTATTCCTTCTGGTGAACTGGCAAGCACCAGCGGCCTAGTACAGCCTGGACGTACATCCAGCACTGCAGTAACACTTGGTGACGTGGCGAGTCCCATAAGTGCAGTTCAAGCTGGCGAGGTGGCAAGCACAAGTAGTGTCCCGCTGCCACCAAGAAGACAAAGGCAGGCCCGTCGTGCCCATACTGCCCTTCCTGCAGAATTCGCCTATCCTGATTGGGTCCCCACCACTTCTGCAGAACCCGTACTTCCCCCATTCACTGCCCAACCCGGTATTCAGGTGGAAACAGCTGATTTTATTCCAATTGATTTTTATTCGCTGTTTTTCACGGAAGATCTCTATAGATCTATTGTGGACCAGAGTAATTTATATGCTGGTCAATTTATCGCCGCTAACCCCCAGTTGCCTAAAATTGCCAGAAATTGGAAACCAATTACGGTTTCCGAATTTAAGACCTTTCTGGGCCTTTCCCTCAACATGGGCACACATAAATTTCCGTCATTGCGTGCTTATTGGTCCACGCACCCAATTGACCACATGCCCGTGTTCTCTGCCTCCATGTCCAGGGCACGATACGAGCAGATTTTGCGGTTCATGCACTTCAACGACAATGAACTTTGTCGTCCACGTGGGGACCCTGAATACGACCGGCTCTATAAAATTCGGCCCCTCATAAACCACTTCAACGAACGTTTTGCAGCCTTGTTTACTCCCGATCAAGTTGTCTGCGTTGATGAGTCCCTGATTACATTTTCTGGCCGCTTGTCTTTCAAGCAGTACCTTCCCAGCAAGCGTGCCAGATACGGGGTCAAGCTCTACAAGTTCTGTGACAGGGCAACAGGCTATGTAGTGAACTTTACGGTTTATGAGGGAAAAGATAGTCAGATTGAGTCGGTCAACTGCCCGGATTAAATAGGGAGCACTGGCAAGATAGTGTGGAACTTGGTGTCACCCTTATTCGGAAAGGGGTACCACTTGTATGTGGACAATTATTACACGAGCGTGCCACTGTTTAGTCACTTGTTTGATCATCAGATTGGAGCATGTGGCACCGTGCGACCTAATCGCCGGGGCTTTCCCCAGCGGCTTGTAGATGCCCGTCTTAGGCTGGGGGAGAGAGCCTGCTTGAAGTGTAATAACTTGCTCGCTATGAAGTGGAGGGACAATAAGAATGTTTTCCTTCTTACCTCCCTTCATGCAAACACGACAGTCCAAATTCGTACGGCGACTGGTGTTGTGGAGAAACCCCTCTGTGTCCACGAATATAACCAAAATATGGGAGGGGTGGACCTCAATGACCAGTTGATGGCGCCGTATCTAATTGACCGTAAGGCGAGACGCTGGTACAAAAAAGTGTCTCTATCATTATTCCAATTGGCTTTGCTGAACGCTCATGTGCTATACAGAGCTTCAGGCGGGACGTTATCTCTTCTAAAATTCCAGAATGAGATAGTCACAGAACTCCTGTATCCAGGCGGTTCTGCACCTCACCATCCCCAACCAAATGCAGTAAGCCGGCTGCATGAGAGGCATTATTCGTATGTCCTCCCGAGTACCCCTACCCAAAGCCACCCCCAAAAAAGATGTCGTGTCTGTAGCAAGCGCGGATTTAGGCGTGACACCCGTAGTTTTTGTCCACTCTGTCCTGACAAGCCTGGTCTTTGCCAAGGTGAATGTTTTGAACGCTACCACTCAAAAGTGACGTTTTAGCGTAGGGTACAGCATTTCACAGACAAGGACACACTTACACAGGGTCTCCCAAGATGCCATTACATTTTGAGAGACCCGAACCATTACAGTTGTAAAGTTACAAAAAAAAGTGTAAAAAAGAAAATAAAAACGTAAAAAATACAAAAAAAATATAAAATAAAAAAACCAAAAATAGTTGTCGTTTTATTGTTCTCTCTCTCTCTATTTTCTCTCTATTGTTCTGCTCTTTTTTACTGTATTCTATTCTGCAATGTTTTATCATGCTTGCTTTTCAGGTATGTAATTTTTTGTTTTCAGGTGCGCCATTCAACTGCAGCGCGGAATTATTTATCTTGACAGCAACAGCGTTTGCTCCCACGATACATAAAGCCGTGACTCCAGTGCTGTAGGAGGTGATTTCACCACCACAGTTAAAAAAAAGAGCATATATGCCGAAGCATGGGGGCAGCAGGGGCGGAGGAGCGATTTTGCTCCTAATGCCGCGTACATACGGTCGAAATTCCGACGGAGGCCTGCCCGTGGAAAATTCCGACCGTGTGTACGCGGCATAACTTTTTTGCGGGAGGATGCCCCCATGCTTCGGCATATATATATTTTAGGCACAGGTTGCGTTAAAACATTTTTTTATTTTTTACTAGGTTTTGTTTTGGTATTTGCTTTGCAGGTATGGCATGGTAAGGTCTTACTGTTGTACTGTAATGTTACTTTGTTTTAATGTTAACCACCATTTGCTTAGCAGGTACGCCATTCAGTTGCAGCGCGGATCTATTTATCTTGACAGCAACAGCGTTTGCTCCCACGATACATAAAGCCGTGACTCCAACGCTGTAGGAGGTGATTTCACCACCACAGTTGAAAAAAAAGAGCATATATGCCGAAGCATGGGGGCAGCAGGGGCGGAGGAGCGATTTTGCTCCAAATGCCGCGTACATACGGTCGAAATTCCGACGGAGGCCTGCCCGTGGAAAATTCCGACCGTGTGTACGCGGCATAACTTTTTTGCGGGAGGATGCCCCCATGCTTCGGCATATATATATTTTAGGCACAGGTTGCGTTAAAACATTTTTTTATTTTTTACTAGGTTTTGTTTTGGTATTTGCTTTGCAGGTATGGCATGGTAAGGTCTTACTGTTGTACTGTAATGTTACTTTGTTTTAATGTTAACCACCATTTGCTTAGCAGGTACGCCATTCAGTTGCAGCGCGGATCTATTTATCTTGACAGCAACAGCGTTTGCTCCCACGATACATAAAGCCGTGACTCCAACGCTGTAGGAGGTGATTTCACCACCACAGTTAAAAAAAAGAGCATATATGCCGAAGCATGGGGGCAGCAGGGGCGGAGGAGCGATTTTGCTCCTAATGCCGCGTATATACGGTCGAAATTCCAACAGAGGCTTGCCCGTGGAAAAGTCCGACCGTGTGTACGCGGCATAACCTTTTATGCCGCGTACATACGGTCGAAATTCCGACGAAGGCTTGACCGTGTGTACGCGGCATAACTTTTTTGCGGGAGGATGCCCCCATGCTTCGGCATATATGCCCATCATTAGAAGTGGGTGGATGAAGGGAGGTATTCTAATGGTGGGCATACCCACCAATCAATCTCTTTTTTTCGTTCAGCCAATAGGCTGTATGAAAAAAAAGATTACAATACATGTCCAACAAGGACCAGCAACGTACTGGTATGTTGCTGGACTTTGAATGTTTATACCAGAATGATGCCTGCGGGTTTAGGTATCATCTTGGTATCATTCTTTTCAGCCAGCAGCCGGCTTTCATGTAAAAGCAATTCTAGCAGATAATTAGCCTCTAGACTGCTTTTACAAGCAGTGGGAGGGAATGCCCCCCCCCCGGATATAAAAAGCGCCATTGGGAAATTGGGAAAGCATTTTATCACACCGATCTTGGTGTGGTCAGATGCTTTGAGGGCAGAGGAAAGATCTAGGGTCTAACCCCCCAATTTTTTTCAAAAAAAGAGTACCTGTCACTACTTATTGCTATCATAGGGGATATTTACATTCCCTGAGATAACGATAAAAATGGTAAAAAAATAAAATATGGAAGGCACAGTTTAAAAATAAAATAAAAAAGCCAAATAAATAATAAAAAAAAAAAAAAAAAAAAAAAAAAGCACCGCTGTCCCCCCCTGCTCTTGCGCAAAGGCGAACGCAAGCGTCGGTCTAGCGTCATATGTAAACAGCAATTGCATCATGCATGTGAGGTATCACCGCGAAGGTCAGATCGAGGGCAGTCATTTTAGCAGTAGACCTCCTCTGTAAATCTAACGTGGTAACCTGTAAATGCTTTTAAATGCTTTTAAAAATGAATGTAGTTTGTCGCCGCTGCGCGTTTGTGCGCAATTTTAAAGCATGTCGTGTTTGGTATCCATGTACTCGGCCTATGATCATCTTTTTTATTTCATCAAACATTTGGGCAATATAGTGTTTTTTAGTGCATTAAAAATAAAAAAAGTGTGTTTTTCCCCCAAAAAATGCGTTTGAAAAATCGCTGCGCAAATACTGTGTGGAAAAAAAAAATGCAACACCCACTATTTTAATCTGTAGGGCCTTTGCTTTAAAAAATATATATAATGTTTGGGGGTTCAACATAATTTTCTTGCAAAAAAAATTTTTTTTTCATGTAAACAAAAAGTGTCAGAAAGGGCTTTAGGGTTAGAAGAGTGGATGATGTGTGACATAAGCTTCCTAATGTTGTGCATAAAATGCCAGGACAGTTCAAAACCCCCCCAAATGACCCCATTTTGTAAAGTAGACACCTCAAGCTATTTGCTGAGAGGCATGTTGAGCCCATTGAATATTTTTTTTTTTTTGTCCCAATTGATTGAATAATGACCAAAAAAAATGTACAAAAAGTTGTCACTAAATTATATATTGCTCAAACATGCCATGGGCATATGTGGAATTACACCCCAAAATACATTCTGTTGCTTCTCCTGAGTACGGGGATACCACATGTGTGGGACTTTTTGGGAGCCTAGTCGCGTACGGGACCCCAAAAACCAAGCACCGCCTTCAGGATTTCTATGGGTGTAAATTTTTGATTTCACTCCTCACTGCCTATCACAGTTTCGGAGGCCATGGAATGCCCAGATGGCACAAACCCCCCCAAATGACCCCATTTTGGAAAGTAGACACCCCAAGCTATTTGCTGAGAGGTATGTTGAGTATTTTGCAGATCTCGCTTTTTGTCACAAAGTTTTGAAAATGTAAAAAAAGAAAAAAAAAAAAAGAAAAAAAAATGTCTTTCTTAATTTTCAAAAACAAATGAGAGCTGTAAAATACTCACCATGCCTCTCAGCAAATAGCTTGGGGTGTCTACTTTCCAAAATGGGGTCATTTGTGGGGGTTTTGGGCTATTTTGACATTTTATGGCCTTCAAAACTTTGATAGGTAGTGAGGAGTGAAATCAAAAATTTATGCCCTTAGAAACCTTGAAGGCGGTGCTTGGTTTTTGGGGTCCCGTACGCGGCTAGGCTCCCAAAAAGTCCCACACATGTGGTATCCCCGTACTCAGGAGAAGCAGCAGAATGCATTTTGGGGTGTAATTTCACATATAACCATGGCATGTGTGAGCAATATATCATTTAGTGACAACTTTTTGTACATTTTTTTTTTTTCTTTTTGTCATTATTCAATCATTTGGGACAAAAAAAAAATATTCAATGGGCTCAACATGCCTCTCAGCAAATAGCTTGGGGTGTCTACTTTCCAAAATGGGGTCATTTGGGGGGGTTTTGTGCCATCTTGGCATTTTATGGCCTTCAAAACTGTGATAGGTAGTGAGGAGTGAAATCAAAAATGTATGCCCTTAGAAACCTTGAAGGCGGTGCTTGGTTTTTGGGGTCCCGTACGCGGCTAGGCTCCCAAAAAGTCCCACACATGTGGTATCCCCGTACTCAGGAGAAGCAGCAGAATGTATTTTGGGGTGTAATTTCACATATGCCCATGGCATGTGTGAGCAATATATCATTTAGTGACAACTTTGTGCAAAAAAAAAAAAAAGTTTGTCATATTCCCGCAACTTGTGGCAAAATATAAAATATTCCATGGACTGAACATGCCTCTCAGTAAATAGCTTGGGGTGTCTACTTTCCAAAATGGGGTCATTTGGGGGGGGTTTGTGCTATTTTGGCATTTTATGGCCTTCGAAACTGTGATAGGTAGTGAGGAGTGAAATCAAAAATTTGCGCCCTTAGAAATCCTGAAGGCGGTGCTTGGTTTCCGGGGTCCCGTACGTGGCTAGGCTCCTAAAAAGTCCCACACATGTGGTATCCCCGTACTCAGGAGAAGCAGCAGAATGTATTTTGGGGTGCAATTCCACATATAACCATGGCATGTGTGAGCAATATATCATTTAGTGACAACTTTTTGTAATTTTTTTTTTTTTTTGTCATTATTCAATCACTTGGGACAAAAAAAAAAAATATTCAATGGGCTCAACATGCCTCTCAGCAATTTCCTTGGGGTGTCTACTTTCCAAAATGGGGTCATTTGGGGGGGTTTTGTACTGCCCTGCCATTTTAGCACCTCAAGAAATGAGATAGGCAGTCATAAATTTAAAGCTGTGTAAATTTCAGAAAATGTACCCTAGTTTGTAAACGCTATAACTTTTGCGCAAACCAATAAATATACGCTTATTGACATTTTTTTTACTAAAGACATGTGGCTGAATACATTTTGGCCTAAATGTATGACTAAAATTGAGTTTATTCGATTTTTCTTATAACAAAAAGTAGAAAATATCATTTTTTTTCAAAATTTTCGGTCTTTTTCTGTTTATATCGCAAAAAATAAAAAATCGCAGAGGCAATCAAATACCATTAAAAGAAAGCTCTATTTGTGGGAAGAAAAGGACGCAAATTTCATTTGGGTACAACATTGCATGTCCGCACAATTTACAGTTAAAGCAGCGCAGTGCCGAATCCCAAAAACAGGCCTGGTCCTAATGGCCCGAAATGGTCCGGGGCTTAAGTGGTTAAGGGAGATATGAAGGCAAAAAAAATTTTTCTTCTTTTATTTTATAGTAGGTAAGTAGCTCAGGGAAAGGACTCAGGAGGGGAAGAAATTAGAATGGGCGGCACACACACATGAAACCGACTCTCACAGTGACACTGACAGCAGTGTGAAGCAGCATAGATATTGATGACACCACAAGACATGTCCCCTTCTGAGTCACAGTGACAGTCTCTCTCCACGCCAGGAGGTCCCTTCAGTCCAAACAGCACTGACAGTCCCACTCCAAGCTTGCCTTGCTTCCATCCCCCAGACCCACACACAAGGCTCTGCTCGGCTCTCTTGCACCATGAACACACTGTAGCAGGCACTTGGATGGTCTCATCTTGCTCCGGACCGGAACTACAGCCATATTTTTTACTGGCAACCTTTTTCTGTCACTGGCATTTACTGATAGGAGAAAAGTGCCTGGTTTTTACTGGCTGCCAGTAAAAATACTAACGGTTGGCAACACTGCTGTTAGCTAGTGACAGCACCGGTCTGCTCCCTGCCCCGCCCCACCTGCTGCTAAAATAACGGTTATTCCTACAATCCCCTGTGTTACATTAAACTATGTTCCCCAGTGTATGTGCTTTTTAAAAAATATACTGCTTTATACCTTATTTCATAGCACCGCTTGGTGCTCACGTGACTGCCCACCTCGCTCCTCCCCTCCTCCCAGCTGACATCAGTGGGGGATTCTCCTCCCCTCCCGCTGTAGTTATCAGATAGTGAGAGGAGAGCAGCAGGCAGTCACGTGAGCGGAGCAGCGCTATTAAATAAGGTTTTAAGCAACATATTTTTTAAAAAGCACATACACTGATACACATAATTTAATGTGACATAGGGGATTGTAGGAATAACACACTTTGGCTTTACAACCACTTTAAGAAAAGCTCAGTAAGTCCAAGAATTTTTTTTTCATTTGAGATAACAGACTTGGTAGGATAATAAGGAAGTTCTTATCTGAAAGTACTCTATCAGGTTGACCGGGAACAGTGAACATGGGAAATATTCAAGGCATTGAGCTTGAAGTTCTTGGACCCAGGTTGGGAAGTAAGGTGGAAGCCAAATCTGGATAAGAGCGAAGCCCTCCTAGTCTGGTGTGGCCTAAGGAGCTTGCAGTGATTGTAAACCCTCACCTTGTAAAACAACCCATTCAGTGAAAGAATAGGATTTTTGTACTCACCGTAAAATCCTTTTCTCTGTAGTTCACTGACTGACACAGCTCCTTTACTTTAGACCATTGGGTTGTTACGCCACCTTCAGGAGATGACTAGGCAGAACATGTTAACATGTGCAAAAAAACAGAACTTTCTAGTTCCGCCCAAGGGGCGGTCCCTTCAATAACAACCCCCCAGCCTGCGCCTTGCAGCCTCAGTACGTCAACAAGCAGTATAACGTAAAAAATAGGAGGGGTGGGTGCTGTGTCAGTCAGTGAACTACAGAGAAAAGGATTTTACGGTGAGTACAAAAATCCTATTTTCTCTTACGTTCACTGACTGACACAGCTCCTTTACTTTAGACCATCGGGACGTCCCCAAGCAGTGTCAAACGAGGGGTGGGAAAAAGCATAAAAAACATCACCCACAAAAACAGAAGTGCTCCCTAACAGGGGATACACCAACTTTTCTAACCGTCTCAGAACTTGCGGCAACAATGCAACAGTGCATTGACTGAAAAGTAACTGTGGTTCTTGCCAAAAATCAAGTGCAATTGCAAATTACACGGCCGCCTGCAAAACTTTGCGGCCAAAACAGGCATCAGCCGATGCACTGACATCTACTTTGTTCATACTTTTACAAAATTCTACAGACAACCAAGTCGCCGCTTTACACACTTGAGCGACAGACGCTTGATGTCGGAAAGCCCAAGAGGTGGAATGAGCCGTGACCGGAAAGGGGGGCACCTGCCCCTTCAAGGCATAGGCCTGAACCACAATCTGTCTGATCCACCTGGAAATGGTGGCCGACGAGACCGCCATGCCTTTTTTCGGACCAGCTACCGAAACAAACAGAGAGTCTGACTTCCGAAAGGGAGCCGTGGCAGACAAATATACCCTTAAAGCTCGGACCACGTCCAGGGAATGGAGGGCTACCTCCTTGGGATGTGTCGGTCTAGGGCACAGAGACGGTAATACAATGTCTTCATTGATGTGGAACGCCGAAACCACCTTCGGCAGAAAAGAAGGTTGCGGACGCAATACCACCTTATCCTTATGGATAACCAGATAAGGCGACTTGCAATACAAAGCCGCCAGTTCCGACACCCTCCTGGCCGATGTAATGGCCACAAGAAAAACAACTTTCTGGGAAAGAGTCAACAAGGGAATCTCTCTGATATTCTCAAACGACGGCTTCTGAAGCGCCGACAACACCAGGTTCAGATCCCACGGGGGTAACGGTGGACGCACCGGAAGAACTACATGCCGAACCCCCTGAACAAAAGGTGCTCACCAGAGAGTGAGATGCCAGGGGTCGCTGAAAAAAGATAGCCAAGGCAGATATTTGTCCTTTAATGGTGCTTAAAGCCAATTTCTGGTCAACTCCTCGCTGAAGAAACAGCAAGACCCTAGATACGGAATAGGAGCGCGGACGCCAGCCTTTCTCCTCACACATGGCGATGTAGGCCTTCCAGGTACGATGATATATCTTCCAAGACAAAGATTTACGAGCTCTCAACATAGTTGAAATCACAGAGTCCGATAGGCCCCGGTTCCTTAGCACCTGGCTCTCAACAGCCATGGCGTTAAACCCAGCGATGGTAAAGCAGAATGGAGAATCGGACCTTGAGATAAAAGGTCCTCTCGTAACGGCAGACATCAGGGGGCTTCCGCCACCAGGCGCACTAGGTCTGCGTACCAGGGACGCTGAGGCCAATCTGGGGCAATCAGAATGACTGGAATCCCCTCGGCCTCCACTCTGCGGAGCAGACGTGGTAGTAGCTTGAGCGGAGGAAAAGCATAGATCAGTTGGTACTGACCCCACGGAGCCACCAGCGCAACTGACGCGTCTGCCCAAGGATCTCTTGTCCTGGACACGAACCTCGGCACCTTCCGATTGAGACGGGAAGCCAGGAGATCCACGTCTGGTGTGCCCCACCGCATGCACAGTAGCCTGAACACATCCGGATGCAGCGCCCATTCTCCTGGGTCCAGCATCTGGCGACTTAGGTAGTCCGCCTGCCAGTTCTCCACTCCCGGGATGTAAATGGCCGTCAGGGCCGGTACATGTCGCTCTGCCCACTGAAGGATGTGAGCGACCTCCCGTGCGGCGGCTGAGCCTCTTGTTCCTCCTTGATGATTGACATATGCCACTGCCGTGGCGTTGTCGGACTGGATCCTGATCAGACGTCCTCGAAGTCTCATTGACCCCGTGGAGAGGCATAGCCTGATTGCACGTAGCTCGAGCACATTGATCGGCAACTTGGATTCCTCCTCCGACCAGAGGCCCTGGGACGACTGTACTCCCAGTACTCCACCCCAGCCGGACAGGCTGGCGTCCGTCGTGATCACTGTCCAATGTAGAGGTAGGAACGACTTTCCGTACCGAAGTGCCAGGGATCTCAGCCACCAGAGCAGGGAGTCCTTGACCGACCGGCTCACCTGAATCCGCCGATCAAGGGATAACGGAGATTTGTCCCATTTTGTCAAAATCTCCTTCTGCAAGACTCTGGTGTGAAACTGAGCATACGCTACTGCCTCGAAGGAGGCCAGCATGAGCCCCAGGACTCGCATGCAGAAGCGTAGGGACGACCACCTGCGGTTCACCAACAGGTTTACCGCGGCTCTGAGAGTCTGTAGCTTGTCCGGAGGGAGAAACACTCTCGCTTGCACGGAGTCCAGCAGTAAGCCCAGGTACTCCAAACGCTGAGTCGGTAAGAGTACCGACTTTTTTAGGTTCAACAGCCACCCAAAATCCCGCAGGGTCTGCATGGTGATCGCCACATCCTCCTTTAATTCTGAGGCGGAATATGCTCTCAGGAGGAGATCGTCTAGGTAGCCTACGATAGCGATCCCGCGTTGTCGCAACAACGCCAGAACTGGAGCCAATACCTTGGTAAAGACTCGGGGGGCTGATGCCAAGCCAAAAGGGAGAGCCACGAACTGGTAGTGGGCATCCCCAACTGCAAATCGCAGAAACTTCTGATGCCAGGGGCATATGGGTATGTGCAGGTACGCATCCTGGATGTCCAAGGACGCCAGGGAGTCCCCTTGATGGAGTGCAGCAACTACCGAGCGAACTGATTCCATTCTGAACCTCTGTACTTTCATGAAGCAATTGAGGGCTTTTAGGTCCAAGATTGGACGCACCCCTTCCTTTTTGGGAACTACAGATTGGAGTAGAACCCCTGGAATTATTCCGGCTCCGGAACAGGTACTATCACCCTGTGACTCAGCAAGTCCCTTACCGCCCCCATGAGGGCCTCCCGGCGAGCCGGGAGCACGGGTCTTTCCATCTTTTGGATGAATTCCAGTCCGGATTTCAACCTGGACATGGAACAGAGACAAGCCTCATCTGTGTTTACGATGATGTCCTTCACAGCTTGGACAGGGGTGACTCAGTAGCTCTGGTTCTCTTGGATCTGTCGGCCGCGTTTGATACCATAAATCATGGAATCTTACTGGAGCGGATGAGATCTGTTTTGGGTATGAGCGGGTCGGCTCTGGCATGGGTGGCTTCTTTTTTAGTCAAGACTGTCCCCTTTTTCTCTAAGCACACCGCCCTGGACTGCGGAGTGCCACAGGGCTCTGCCTTGTCAACCCTGTTGTTTAATATCTATATGAGGCCCCTCGCCGACCTGCTAAAGTCCCACGCCGTCAAGTACTATGTTTATGTTCTTGCCAGCTGTTTGGAGGCCATCAACACATGGATGTCTGCCAACTTCCTGAAACTTAATGGAGGGAAAAACTGAGGTGATCATCTTCAGCGATCTGGCCACCCCCCCCAATTATCCCACCTTGGCCTCCCTCATTTGGTCCTGCTCCGGAGGTGGCCCCCCAGGTCTGTGTTCTAGGATTCATCCTAGATTCAGGTTTAACCCCTGGCTCCTCAGGTAAAAAAGGTCATCAGTGCATGTCACTGGCAGTTTAAATATCTGGATATCTCGAACAGAAAAACTGTCGTCATCTGTGCCACGATAGGTAGCTGCCTAGACTACTGCAACTCTCTTTATCTGGGATTGCCAAAGATGTTAGTGCAGAAGCTTCAACTTATTCAAAATGCTGCGGCAAGGTTACTCATGGATGTCCCGTTGAGGGATATCACCCCTGTCCTCTGCGCCTTGCATTGGCTGCCGGTCCACAATCGCACCTTATTTAAGGCAGGATGTATCATGTTTAAGATTATGAGAGGCCTGGTCCCAAGCTATCTTTGCTCTCGTTTTCATAAACAAGCTCTTGTCAGATCACTCAGATCTACCGGCAGAGATCTCCTCTACATCTCAGTGCCCAAGAAGATCCGGCGTGGTGGTCGGGTCTTCTCCCACCAGGGTGCCGTATTATGGAATAGCCTCTCTGTCGAGCTCCAGGAGGCCCCTACTATCCTGGTTTTCCATGGGTTACTTAAGACTTGGCTTTTCACGCAAGCCTTTCCTGCGTAGCCTCTCTTCCACCCTTTCTGCCGCTCTGTGCTGCTTTTGGTTCCCGGGTCCTCTTTTCCCAGGAACTCTGCTATGCGCGTTGGGACCCTTCGGGGTAAGACCGCGCTATATTAAGATACAACTCAACTCAACTCAAAGTACCCAATTCTAGTACAGAAAGCAGTCTTCCAGTCGTCTTCCTCTCAGATTCTGATTAAATTATAAGTCACGCAAAGAGCCAACTTGGTAAACATCTCGGCAGACCAAAGGTTTCTTGAAGAGCTCAGGAACTAACGGGAGCATGTAAGGGTACTTGATGGTAATTTTGTTCAGGGCTAGGCAATATATGCATGTTCATAAGATGCCATGATTTTTCTTAACAAAAAAAAAAAAAGAAGAAGAAGATACAGGTTCCTACTGGGGATGATCAGATAACCACTTTCCAAAAGTTCTCCTTGAGTGTTACTTGCTGAAATTCAGATAGGTGATAAATCCAACCAAATGGGTTCTCTGCACTAGGAAAGAGTTACATCAAGCAATCATAGATGCAATGTGACACAGCATTTGACACAGTTACCCATAAACTTTTACTGTACAAAGTAAGGTCCATTGGCATGGAACATAGGGTGAGTACATGGATTGAAAACTGGCTACAAGGGCGAGTGGTGATAAATGGGGAATACTCGAAAAGGTCAAGGGTGGAAAGTGGGGTCCCCCAGAGTTCTGTGCTGGGATAAATCCTGTTTAATTTGTTCATAAACGACCTGGAGGATAGGGTAAACAGTTCAATCTGTAGTTGCGGATGACACCAAGCTAAGCAGGGCAATAACTTCTTTGCAGGTTGTGGAAACCTTGCAAGAAGATCTGAACAAATTAATGGGGTGGGCAACTACATGGCAAATGAGATTTAATGTGGAAAAATGTAAAATAATGCATTTGGGTGGCAAAAATATAAATGCAATCTACTCACTAGTGGGTGAACCTCTGGGGGAATCTAGGATGGAAAAGGGCCTGGGGGTCCTAGCAGATGATAGGCTCAGTAATGCCAAGCTGCTGCTAACAAAGCAAACAGAATATTGGCATGCAATAAAAAGGGGATTAATTCCAGAGATAAAATGATAATTCTTCCACTCTACAAGACTCCGGTCCGGCCTCACCTGGAGTATGCTGTCCAGTTCTGGGCACCAGTCCTCATGAAGGATGTACTGGAAATTGAGCGAGTACAAATAAGGGCAACAAAACTAATAAAGGGTCTGGAGGATATTAGTTATAAAGAAAGGTTGCGAGCACTGAACTTATAATCTCTGGAGAAAAGACGCTTGAGAGGGGATATGATTTCAAATTTACAAATACCATACTGGTGACCCCACAATAGGGATAAAACTTTTTCGCAGAAGGTAATTTAAGAAGAGGCTTAACCTTAAACTGCGTAGAGGGTTCTTTACTGTAAGAGCAGCAAGGATGTGGAATTCCCTTCCACAGGCAGTGGTTTCAGCGGGGGGGGGGACATCAATAGTTTAAAAAAACTATTAGATAAGCACTTGAACGACCGCAACATACAGGGATATACAATGTAATACTGACATATAATCATACACATAGGTTGGACTTGATGGACTTGTGTTTTTTTTTCAACCTCACCTACTATGTAACTATGTAACTATATGCAGAGAGAGAGAATGTTGGCCCCTTTCATATGTAAGACGCTGAGGAAATAGCTGTATGCCTGGAGAAAGCCCTCTATCTTTTCAGTGACAATGCAAAGGAGGCTTCCTTGTTGGACATGCAAAACTGGCGTCAATAGTCCGAATAGAAAACCACCTCTGCAGGTGATTAGTTGGTTGATACTGGGATTAGGGGTCTGCAACCAGGGTATTCCCAGGATAAGAGGGAAAAGGGATGAAGGGATCTCATCAAAGTAAAGGTACTTCTGGTGATCTGGAGAGACAGATTTAGAGGGGATTGGTTTCTTGTTTACCAATCCCAGTTTTATTGGCTGAACTATTGGCTAACCAGATGGTCAGCACATGATTCACATTAATGAGTGTAGCGAAAAAGGTCACCAGCACACCACAGATCTCCAGAATGGGTCTCAAGCTTTATTCAGCCATCACATCTTTGTAAAAGAAGCAACATTTTGGAGCCTCGCATGACCCCTTTATCGGGCATGCGACTAACCAAGAATGAGTGTATGACACAACCAAGAAGCAAGCATGTGTGCCTGAATCAATAATAGCTATGACTTTAGCAGTCTTTTCGGGCCCCTGGAAATACAGGGATGAATGAAATAAGAGTGAAAGAAGATATTGGGGTGATAGTAAACTAGGAGATGATGGTTGTTTTTTTAATCGGTTGGCCTAACAGGACAATTAAAGAGGAAATGACTCAGGGGCCCACAGTACAGGAAGAAATTGGCTTGTTTGAGCCTCGGGTGCTCCCCAGTAGTCAGGGCTAGTCGAGAAATGCCCAGCTGCACTGGTTCAGGAGTACCAGTGGGTTACGGAGGTGTAGGGCTCATCGTAAGCAGGAGATTCTGGAGGAACAGTAATATCCCATCTTCTTGTTTTTACTCCCTGAGATCAATCTGGGTAGCTAGCATAGTCAGCTCACTTATTGGTTTCCAAATTCAACACAAGCCAGCTTATTCCTTTAACTGTTCAGAACTAGTACTACAGTGCGGTATCACTCCATTCAGTGTCCATACGCTACCTGTGAAAATCTGAAATATACTATTCGACAAGCCTCCAGACAAGGCGAAAGGTTATGCAGAGCTGACTCAGTGAGATGTTTGATAGGGATCGTCACAGTTCCACAAAATGTATCAAACAGTTCAGAAAAACTGTCCAAAAATCTCGATTCCATGTTCCTTAAGGTGTATAACTCAGGCTTGAGGCTTATCCTGGTGTAGGGATATAATGGTGACTACTCTACCGCTCATCAGCAAAAGGGGGGGGGGGGGTTGCTCACTACCTTGTCCACACTGAAACAATTTGTACACAGTACACGGTTTGAATATAAATATTAGACATTCTTGAACATTACGGAATTTCTGTCCAGGTTCCAGATGTGGAAATGTAGGCAATTATTTGGAACACAATCAGTTCAGGGACTGTGCATTGTAAGAGTGAAACGTAGAAAAAAAAGCAATTATACTCCAGTTCATGTGTATTGACATCCCATGGATCATCCATGCTCTGAAGTTGAAGAGAGAGGTCGATGCACGTGTCGTATATTTGCCCGGCCATGCAGTTGTAACACAGTGAAAAAGATTGCATTCTTCTGATGGTGTACATTTTTATCCCCATGGAAACTGCTGAATCTGTACCCTGCTGCTCCTGACCCAATGCTCCTCTCTTTTGAAGGTGCAGGGAAACGGTCTCAAAGTCAAGGAAAACAATGGGTTCAATGCAAATGATTATTTAGGGAAAATAATCAGAGGTCACAAAAAAAAAAAAAAGTCTTGGTAGTATGGCGCATTCAGCATCTATGACTTTAATAATCAATGTACAGAAGACAAAAAAATAACTTTTCTATGGACCATTGCTGAGAAATTTTAACCCATCAACAGCTTTATAGGAAATTACATGCTTTTGGCCCATCGCGTAATAATACCCACATTTTCTTTATTTACGAAAATGGTTGCTCTGGCACTTGATCTCAGCAATTCATACATAATAGTCCTTATACAGGGAAATGTGCAATTTCTGCTAAATGCTACATGTTTCTACCTGAAGATTAACCACTTAAAGTGGTTATACACCCTGTACAACCACTTTTACCTACAGGTAAGCCTAGATTAAGGCTTACCTGTCGGTGCTGGAAATATCTCCTAAATCTCCACGGTTTAGGAGATATTTACAAAAGAGACAAGTGCCAATGTCTACGGCGCATGCACTGTAGACCAGTGTTTCTCAACTCCAGTCCTCAAGGCGCCCCAACAGGTCATGTTTTCAGGATTTCCCTCAAATGTAACAGCTGTGGGAATTACTAAAGCAGTTAAACTGATCAAATAACCTGTGCAAAACAATGGAGAGCCTGAAAACATGACCTGTTGGGGCGCCTTGAGGACTGGAGTTAAGAAACACTGCTGTAGACAACTGCGCAGGCGCACTTTAGAAACGGCGATCGTGCCGTTTCTACAGTAATGTCATGCCGTGAGTGGCGGCTCCCACGCACATGCGCGGGAGAGACGTCACGTGACTCCGGCCAGTCACAGAGCCGGAGTTCCCGGCCCTGGAAGGAAGAGGGGTGAAGAATGCAACAGGGGACAGCGGTGACATCGCAGGCTTCAGATTCAGGTAAGTGACACATAATGGGCTACTATGCCATGCATAGTAGCCCATTATGCTTTACCTTTGCAGAAAAATAAAGAGGAAGTAAAACCCATCAGGGTTTAATTCCTCTTTAAAAGCGGAGTTCCACCCATTAAAAAGTCAGCAGCTACAAAATTTGCCAGGGGAGGAAGTGGGAGCTGGGTGCCTCTAAAAACAGGGTACCGGCTCCCCCCCAAAAAAAATTACATGTCAAATGTGGCATGTCAGGGGATCACCATCACTTAAAGCGGAAGTTCCAATTTTGGGTGTAACTCCGCTTTAAGCTCTGGAAGGTTTTACCCCTTCATGACCAGGCCATTTTCTGATATACAGCAATGGTAATTGTGTGCTCATGCAAAACTGTACGCAAGTGAAATTTATATAATTTTTTTTACACAAATGGTGGTATTTGATCACCACTGAGTTTTTTTTTTGTTTATTATATAAATGAAAAAAAGACTGACAGTTTTAAAAAAAAAAAAAAAAAAAAAAAAAAAAAAAATTATATATATATATATATATATATATATATATATATATATATATTTTTTTACCTTCTGCTATAAAACGTATCCAATAAAAAATTAAATTGTATATACATATACACACACATACATATATACACACACTTGAATATTTATTGTTTTTTATACTAGTAATGGAGGTGATTAGCGACTTATAGTGGGACTGTGCTAGTGCAGCGGACAATCTGACACTGACACTTTGTGGGAGCTGACTAGCTGCCACTGACCTCTCCAGTGACACTAATACAGTAATCAGTGCACTAATGACACTGGCTGGGAAGGGTTTAAAAGGAGATGTTCACTTTTTAGAAAAAAATAAACTTTTTTATTTTTTTGGAGCCTGTAAAGCACTGCACCAGTGATCAGCAGATTACCGCTGCCATGCAGGTCTCCAGCAGATCTGTCAATGTATCCGTGTGCCTGTACATCCCAGGCAAGCAGATCTGACAGGAAGAGAGCTCCATGATAGTTCATTGAAAAACTACAAGCCGGCAGCTGAACATTGTTGTTTTCCATTCACAGAGCGCACATTAGCTGTCAGATCAGGGGGCGGTCCCTCTAACATGTTACACCCTGAATATGGGTGTAACATGTTTTGAAAGATGAACTTATTCTTTAACATCTAGGGACAATCAAGGGGTTAATTGTTGCTTACCAATGTGTATAATATTACTACAGATCAAATTGTTTATTTTCCCTGAACAAAGCGATCATTCCCTCTGTATAGAGCCCTGTGTTGTTTGTCAACACAAGTCTCTGGGCTGTGATTGGACACGGCCGATGAGCAGGTCCTGGTCATAAATCATTGGCCGGGATCTGCTGATAAACTCTTGCTGTGTCAAATCACAGGGGAGTAGGCGGGAGAGGGGCGAGTACCCGGACCCCAGAAACAGACAGCGATTTACGGGTATATCGCTGTGCCTGTATGAACCCCCCCTCGTTGCAGTATATGTACTGCGGTGGGTCGGTAAGTGGTTAAAGTATTGTGAACCCCTTCACGCCGACATAATGCAACTATGCGGCCTTCAGCTTAAAAGGGGTTGTACCGGGGTGATGCCCCAAGCTGCACGTATCACCCTGGTACAGTTTTTTGGAGTGGACGGTCGGCTTTCCAGTGATAACTAATGCGGCTAGACAGCCGCTCAACTGTTATTACAAGCAGCGGGAGGGGACGTCTCCCCCCTTCCCGCAGCTCGCCCGGGCTCTCCTGTCCCACCGGGAGGCCCAAGAGACAAGCCGTCTTGTAGAGATGTAGAGAAAATGTTTTTAAACTTGAGCTTTAGGATTGCCTTTTCATTTCAGACTGCAGTCATTTCCTATAACGATAAAAAAAAATGACAACAACAATTTGAAAGTTCTTCAATGTATAGGGCCCCTTTATAACACAGTGCCTCTTTGTGTCCCCCTTAGATCACAATACTGTCCCTCCACATCACAGAGCTCCTTTCAATGTAAGCCTCCCCCTGCACTGACGGCATGGTAGAGGCACAGTCAGCTGTGTGAGCTCTCCCGAGTCTCCTGCCCACTGTCATCCTCACAGCAGGCAGGGATGGGAGGAGCTGCAGATCGGGATGGAGGGTGGGAGCTGCCCAACTTACCTCCCGCCTCTGCCTGTTTTCAGGATGACAGCGGCAAGGCGGGGAATGGGGGTAGGCTCGGGAGAGCTCACAGAGCTGATAAGTGGTAACGGCGGTCCGGACAGGACTGTCACTGGGTCCGAGTTCGGACCGTGGTCCACCGTTTAATGATGCAAGGGTTAGTTCACTTTTTCAGAAAAAAAAATAATAAAAAATAAACTAACACCCTACAGCCTCCCCACCTCCTCCCCATCCCCTGGTTTCTGCTGTGGAGCGGTCACTGCAACCGGAGCCGGTCCAGCGGTTTGGTGAATTGAAATCCCAGCTCTTCTCTGTGCAGCGCTTCCAGGATGGACCAGAGTGATTCTGATTGGTCAGCGCCTGCACAGCGAATGCCTATTGTCTGTTTTTGAAGTGCTGCGCAGAGAGGAGGGAGAAGAGTTGGGATTTCAAATTCCCAAACCGCTGGACAGGCATGCATGGGCACTGACAACTCAGCATTGCCGGAGGGAAGTACAGCAGAAACCGGGCCGGTGGGGAGGATGATTTTTTCAGAAAAGGTGTATTAACACTTTAATGATAATGCAACAGCCAGAACTGTAGTGCGCGTGTTGCAGTAAACAGTGTTAATACATGTGTTACTGAATTGCGCCAGTCTAAATAGGCACATAGACCTTACACAACTGGCAAAGAGTTTGGGCATGTTCGGATACTAGTCCAAACCCACCTGATCTATCCTACCAGGAGGGTGTCAGTACGGGACGCCATCATAAGAGGCCAAGATTGTCCCCACCCCACATCAGCATGTGCACATGGGATGTGTATATGTATTGCTGCGGGGCAGGGAATGCCTTGGCAGCTGAATATTGATGGCCCGCCATGACACCCTCCTGGCAGAATAGCTCAGGCGGGTTCGGAACTAGAATCCGAACATGCCCGAGCTCATTCCTGAACACAACTAAGGGGATGCAAAAATAAAATTAGGTTTAAAAATGAAAAAAAAAACTTCCACAAAAGGATTTTATAACCAGCTACTGGTAGAGATCCCCATGTGATAGCGCAGGGCTTGAAAACATTCGCTTTGAATCTAGGAGCCAGCTAAAGAAGTTAGGCAAATTTTAACTAACAAAGCTTTTTTGCTACACGGCGCTGCGCTTCTTCAACTGGTAATTGCGTGTTATTGCAACACTGTATGCAAACAAATTTTTTATACTTTTTTCACACAAATAGAGCTTTTTTTCTGTGGTATTTGATCAATTGAAGGATGCATCCTGGCCAGTTTGCCTCACGGTGCTGCCGGATGGCTGAAAGATTCTGGCACCGTGAGCTGTGTACTTTTGAAGGAACTTTTGCAAAGTGTCAGTGTGGTTACACGATCTTTTGGCTGAAGATTGTTGAATCGACTGGACGGCACTCATCAAGTGTGGGGCAGAGAATTTTGAACGAGCTTCGCACCGGCTGCTAGGTCAGTGATAGTAGGCCTATCCGGTGGTTGCAAAATCCAGCGTGGAACCAAGTTATCCTCTGGATCTAAGATTGTGCCCATGATCCGCAAAGCAAGGTACCTGAACCTCCCCTGTCCCTCTACCTCTCTGTTGGAACTGATATAATAAAGCTCTTGAAGAAAAAGTAACCAAGCGTTGGTGTGAACATTTATATAGGTTCTTCAAGAGGGATCCCTGACACGAGTGTGGTGAACAGAAAAGATAACGGTAGGCCCAAAACTTTAAACCAGCAGCTCCTACGGGGTTAGTGCTACACTAGTAATGGCGGCGATAAGCGAATTATAGCAGTACGGCTGGCTTTCAGACACTGGCTAACTGACACTAATACAGTGATCAGTACTAATAAAATACACGGTCACTGTACTAATGACACTGGCAGGGAAGGGGTTCACATTTGGGGCAATCAAATGGTTAACTGTGTGCCTAGGGAGTGTAATGTAACTGCAATGTTATGAAGCCTCTTTCACACTTGTGCAACCTGAAAGTCACGCAACTAGAAGCAATGCCTGTGTAATCTTGGAGGTCTATGGACCTCAAGTCGCATCAAAGTCGGACCGAAGTAGTGCAGGGACTACTTTGAAGACGCACAGATATGAACGGTACCCATTGGAAATCATGGGGAACGACTTGTCATGGGACTTTGCAATCCCAAGTCACAGGACAAGTCACACAAGTGTGAAGGGGGCCTATGGGATGGGACAGTTTTTGTCTCCCTGTATCCTCGCTCTCAAAAGAGAGATCTGTGTTGATTACAACACAGATCTCTCTCCTGTCACTCGCTCTGACGATCGGCCAATGATTCATGGCCAGGACCAGGTGATCGGCACGTCAGGGAGCCAGTGAGACTGCAGCCGGGTGGTGCAGAAACTCGAATTGCTCACGCCTGGTGCCAACAGCGAATGAGCTGACAAGAGCCTAGGCACCAGGACGCTTTCTATTTGCTATGGCGACCTGGTGCCTGGGATCTGTCGAGTCCTGTATAACGTGCAAAGTCAGTGATTACCTTAAACACACGCTGTACTCCGGGGAGAATCTACTTCTGTATTGGAGCCAGGTGTGCTGCTCATCTTCCGTCTTCTCTGTTAATGGAGTTACTGAGAAAAGCTGAAAAGAATTGAACCTTCTAACAGATACTTTCTGGAGGTTCTCTTCATCTACGCGTCTCCTTCTTAGTGCCTGGATAAAAGAAGGAAAATCAAATGTAATAAACAACAAAAGACTTATAAAATATGTTTATCACTCAGAGGTCTAGATTCAAATGAAAACACAAGGTGGGTGTGTTCTCCCTCTCTCTCTCTCTCTCTCTCTCTCTCTCTAACTGTTTTTAGGCTATTGTTTAGGCTATTTTCTCTTCTGGTTGAATGTTGTTAGGCTATATTCTTTTTTGGTCAAACATCCTTAAGCTATTATTTTCAACTATTTTCTCTTCTGACCGAATGTTCTTAGGCTATTTTTTGAGAACAGTTTTTAGGCTATTGTTTAGGCCATTTTCTCTTCTGGTTTAATGTTGTTCAGTTATTGTTTTAGGCTATTTTCCCTTCTGGCCGAATGTTCTTAGACAATTGTTTTAGGCTATTTTTGGACAAACGATTTAGGCTGTTTAGGCTATTTTCTTTTCTGGTCAAATGCTGTTAGGCTTCCCTATAACAGAAGTTAGCCCCATTGTTGTTGCAATAAAAAAGTTAAATAATAATAAAATAAAAAAATTGTAATAAAATAAATAAAATAAAAAATGTAAAAGCACCCCCATTGCTTCATATATACATTCAAATGCAAACATGAACATAGGGCACGTACCTGTGTGTAAACAACAACTGCACCACACATGTGAGGGTCCTGTTCTGCTACCCTGCTGCCTAGTGAATATGGGAGATCACTCGTTCGGCATGAGCGCCATTCGGAGAACACTTTGCATTTTCTCAATGATTACAAAGTGTTCTCTGATTGGACAAGGTGGAGAGGTGGGGCGGTGGCATCACAATCTCCATCTCGTCGAAACAGATAATACTAATACATTGAAAGAATGCAAAGTGTTCTCTGAATGGTGCCCGTGCCAAGTGAGCGACCTCCTGTGTTCACTAAGCAACAAGGCAGCCGCTTGGCATGGGACCTAGATGCCAGTAGTAATCACTGTAGTAGAGGTGCATATTCTAGCGATTTCCAGCTTCTATGGGGGTCCCACGGGTATAGCACATACATAGTTGCACTGATACAAGCAGGACCAATATACCTATGCAAAAACAGCCATGACTAGATTTTTTTTTTCATTCTGAAGCCAGGAAGCCAACAACCAACATTTCCAGGAGGAGGTCCCTCGGTTTCTCTTATGACAAGCTTACTTATTTTTAACTGGCGCTTCTCTTGAAATATAGGCTCAGCATGAAAACAAGCTCACACCTCCCAACTGTCCCTAATTTGGAGGGATTGTCCCTATATTGGAACCAGACCCTTTTTTCCCCCCCATGTTACTCCCCAAATGTTCCTCTTTCTGGTCTAGGGTGTAGATTCCTCCAAAAAATGTAAAAGCTATAGGACTGTAAATATGAAAAACATGCAGAGCTATTCATCCTGGAAAACCAACCTATTTTCTCTCCCGGCCAAATATTATTCTTTCACAAAGAAGATAGTGAATGAGAAAAAAAATACAGCATTATGGCCACTAGATGGCGATAAGCATTTATTTCCTATCATTGTCAGAGTTTTCCAATTTACTCTACTCTTTATAAATGAATAACATTCAACCTGGAGAGAAAATAGCCTAATAAGATTTTGCCCCCATTCGCACAGTATATTATACTGGAAGAATAGCAGAAACCTCTTATGCGAGGGCTCTACTGAAAGTAAAGCAAAATTGGGCATAACTCTTCCTTTATAGTAACTCCTCTTCTCCTTTTTCATTGCAGGAAAATAATGGATTCCAAGCAGAAGCAACATGCCACCATTGCGTTCTTGATAAAGGAGGGGTGCAGGCTGCCCTACAACCACAGAAGGCTACAGAATGTTTATGGAGATGACACCACTGACAAGCGTCGTCAATGACAAGACATTCTTCTGGTCAAAGGTGTGATCTGCGTATGCATTCTGTAGCCTTCTGTGGATGTTGGACAGCCTACACCCTTTCTTCATGCTGATCCTGCTTGGAAAGAGGAGGGAGAAGAAAGGAGGGAGGAGGGAGAAGAAAGGAGGGAGGAGGGAGAAGAAAGGAGGGAGAAGAAAGGAGGGAGAAGAAAGGAGGGAGAAGAAAGGAGGGAGAAGAAAGGAGGGAGAAGAAAGGAGGGAGAAGAAAGGAGGGAGAAGAAAGGAGGGAGAAGAAAGGAGGGAGAAGAAAGGAGGGAGAAGAAAGGAGGGGAGGAGGGAAAAGAAAGGAGGGGAGGAGGGAAAAGAAAGGAGGGGAGGAGGGAAAAGAAAGGAGGGGAGGAGGGAAAAGAAAGGAGGGGAGGAGGGAAAAGAAAGGAGGGGAGGAGGGAAAAGAAAGGAGGGGAGGAGGGAAAAGAAAGGAGGGGAGGAGGGAAAAGAAAGGAGGGGAGGAGGGAAAAGAAAGGAGGGGAGGAGGGAAAAGAAAGGAGGGGAGGAGGGAAAAGAAAGGAGGGGAGGAGGGAAAAGAAAGGAGGGGAGGAGGGAAAAGAAAGGAGGGGAGGAGGGAAAAGAAAGGAGAAGAAGAAGGGAAAAGAAAGAAGAAGAAGAAGAAGGGAAAAGAAAGAAGAAGAAGAAGAAGGGAAAAGAAAGAAGAAGAAGAAGAAGGGAAAAGAAAGAAGAAGAAGGGAAAAGAAAGAAGAAGGGAAAAGAAAGAAGAAGAAGAAGAAGAAGGGAAAAGAAAGAAGAAGAAGAAGAAGAAGAAGGGAAAAGAAAGAAGAAGAAGAAGAAGAAGAAGAAGAAGAAGAAGAAGAAGGGAAAAGAAAGAAGAAGAAGGGAAAAGAAAGAAGAAGAAGAAGGGAAAAGAAAGAAGAAGAAGAAGAGAAAAGAAAGAAGAAGAAGAAGAAGAAGAAGGGAAAAGAAAGAAGAAGAAGAAGAAGAAGAAGAAGAAGAAGAAGGGAAAAGAAAGAAGAAGAAGAAGAAGAAGAAGAAGAAGGGAAAAGAAAGAAGAAGAAGAAGAAGAAGAAAAAAGAAAGAAGAAGAAGAAGGGAAAAGAAAGAAGAAGAAGAAGAAGAAGGGAAAAGAAAGAAGAAGAAGAAGAAGAAGAAGAAGAAGGGAAAAGAAAGAAGAAGAAGAAGAAGAAGAAGAAGAAGAAGGGAAAAGAAAGAAGAAGAAGAAGAAGAAGGGAAAAGAAAGAAGAAGAAGAAGAAGAAGAAGAAGAAGAAGAAGAAGAGAAAAGAAAGAAGAAGAAGAAGAAGAAGAAGAAGAAGAAGAAGGGAAAAGAAAGAAGAAGAAGAAGAAGAAGAAGGGAAAAGAAAGAAGAAGAAGGGAAAAGAAAGAAGAAGAAGAAGAAGAAGAAGGGAAAAGAAAGAAGAAGAAGAAGAAGAAGGGAAAAGAAAGAAGAAGAAGAAGAAGAAGAAGGGAAAAGAAAGAAGAAGAAGAAGAAGAAGAAGAAGAAGGAAGAAAGAAGAAGAAGAAGAAGAAGAAGAAGAAGAAGGGAAAAGAAAGAAGAAGAAGAAGAAGAAGAAGAAGAAGGGAAAAGAAAGAAGAAGAAGAAGAAGGGAAAAGAAAGAAGAAGAAGAAGAAGAAGAAGGGAAAAGAAAGAAGAAGAAGAAGAAGAAGGGAAAAGAAAGAAGAAGAAGGGAAAAGAAAGAAGAAGAAGAAGAAGAAGGGAAAAGAAAGAAGAAGAAGGGAAAAGAAAGAAGAAGAAGAAGAAGAAGAAGAAGAAGAAGGGAAAAGAAAGAAGAAGAAGAAGGGAAAAGAAAGAAGAAGAAGAAGAAGAAGAAGAAGAAGGGAAAAGAAAGAAGAAGAAGAAGAAGAAGAAGAAGGGAAAAGAAAGAAGAAGAAGAAGAAGAAGAAGGGAAAAGAAAGAAGAAGAAGAAGAAGGGAAAAGAAAGAAGAAGAAGAAGAAGAAGGGAAAAGAAAGAAGAAGAAGAAGAAGAAGAAGAAGAAGGGAAAAGAAAGAAGAAGAAGAAGGGAAAAGAAAGAAGAAGAAGGGAAAAGAAAGAAGAAGAAGAAGAAGAAGAAGAAGAAGGGAAAAGAAAGAAGAAGAAGAAGAAGAAGGGAAAAGAAAGAAGAAGAAGAAGAAGAAGGGAAAAGAAAGAAGAAGAAGAAGAAGAAGGGAAAAGAAAGAAGAAGAAGAAGAAGGGAAAAGAAAGAAGAAGAAGAAGAAGGGAAAAGAAAGAAGAAGAAGAAGAAGAAGGGAAAAGAAAGAAGAAGAAGAAGAAGAAGAAGGGAAAAGAAAGAAGAAGAAGAAGAAGAAGAAGAAGAAGGGAAAAGAAAGAAGAAGAAGAAGAAGGGAAAAGAAAGAAGAAGAAGAAGAAGAAGGGAAAAGAAAGAAAGAAGAAGAAGAAGAAGAAGGGAAAAGAAAGAAGAAGAAGAAGAAGAAGAAGGGAAAAGAAAGAAGAAGAAGAAGAAGGGAAAATAAAGAAGAAGAAGAAGAAGAAGGGAAAAGAAAGAAGAAGAAGAAGGGAAAAGAAAGAAGAAGAAGAAGAAGAAGGGAAAAGAAAGAAGAAGAAAAAGAAGAAGGGAAAAGAAAGAAGAAGAAAAAGAAGAAGGGAAAAGAAAGAAGAAGAAAAAGAAGAAGGGAAAAGAAAGAAGAAGGGAAAAGAAAGAAGAAGGGAAAAGAAAGAAGAAGGGAAAAGAAAGAAGAAGGGAAAAGAAAGAAGAAGGGAAAAGAAAGAAGAAGGGAAAAGAAAGAAGAAGGGAAAAGAAAGAAGAAGGGAAAAGAAAGAAGAAGAAGGGAAAAGAAAGAAGAAGAAGAAGAAGAAGAAAGAAGGGAGAGAGGAGGCAGAAGAAAGAAGGGAGGCAGAAGAAAGAAGGGAGGCAGAAGAAAGAAGGGAGGCAAAAGAAAGAAGGGAGGCAAAAGAAAGAAGGGAGGCAAAAGAAAGAAGGGAGGCAAAAGAAAGAAGGGAGGCAAAAGAAAGAAGGGAGGCAAAAGAAAGAAGGGAGGCAAAAGAAAGACGGGAGGCAAAAGAAAGACGGGAGCGAGGAGGCAGAAGAAAGACGGGAGCGAGGAGGCAGAAGAAAGACGGGAGCGAGGAGGCAGAAGAAAGACGGGAGCGAGGAGGCAGAAGAAAGACGGGAGCGAGGAGGCAGAAGAAAGACGGGAGCGAGGAGGCAGAAGAAAGACGGGAGAGTGGAGGCAGAAGAAAGACGGGAGAGAGGAGGCAGAAGAAAGACGGGAGAGAGGAGGCAGAAGAAAGACGGGAGAGAGGAGGCAGAAGAAAGACGGGAGGCAGAAGAAAGACAGGAGAGAGGAGGCAGAAGGAGGGAGAAGGGAGAAGAAAGAAGGGAGGGAGGAGGGAGAAGAAAGAAGGGAGGGGAGGAGGGAGAAGAAAGAAGGGAGGGGAGGAGGGAGAAGAAAGAAGGGAGGGGAGGAGGGAGAAGAAAGAAGGGAGGGGAGGAGGGAGAAGAAAGAAGGGAGGGGAGGAGGGAGAAGAAAGAAGGGAGGGGAGGAGGGAGAAGAAAGAAGGGAGGGGAGGAGGGAGAAGAAAGAAGGGAGGGGAGGAGGGAGAAGAAAGAAGGGAGAGTGGAGGCAGAAGAAAGACGGGAGAGAGGAGGCAGAAGAAAGACGGGAGAGAGGAGGCAGAAGAAAGACGGGAGAGAGGAGGCAGAAGAAAGACGGGAGGCAGAAGGAGGGAGAAGGGAGAAGAAAGAAGGGAGGGAGGAGGGAGAAGAAAGAAGGGAGGGGAGGAGGGAGAAGAAAGAAGGGAGGGGAGGAGGGAGAAGAAAGAAGGGAGGGGAGGAGGGAGAAGAAAGAAGGGAGGGGAGGAGGGAGAAGAAAGAAGGGAGGGGAGGAGGGAGAAGAAAGAAGGGAGGGGAGGAGGGAGAAGAAAGAAGGGAGGGGAGGAGGGAGAAGAAAGAAGGGAGGGGAGGAGGGAGAAGAAAGAAGGGAGGGGAGGAGGGAGAAGAAAGAAGGGAGGGGAGGAGGGAGAAGAAAGAAGGGAGGGAGGGAGGGAGGGAGAAGAAAGAAAGAAGGAAGGAAGGGAGAAGAAAGAAGAAAGAAAGAAGGAAGGAAGGAGAAAGAAGAAAGAAAGAAGGAAGGAAGGGAGGGAGGAGGGAGGGAGAAGAAGGAAGAAAGAAAGAAGGGAGGGAGGAGGGAGAAGAAGGAAGGAAGAAAGAAGGGAGGGAGGAGGGAGAAGAAGGAAGAAAGAAGGGAGGGAGGAGGGAGAAGAAAGAAGGGAGGAGGAGGGAGAAGAAGGAAGAAAGAAGGGAGGGAGGAGGGAGAAGAAAGAAGGGAGAAGAAAGAAGACCTAGTTAATAAAGTTTTGTCCACTTCTGCATAACTTTTGGGTACAGCCCTCATATAATCACAAAATTAAAAGATATTGTTATTATGGGCAATTATGGGTGTTTTTTTTTTGTGCATTTATCTTTTGTAAGGGTGGGGGGGTGGGGGGGTTATCGCTTGCCTACATACTTGCTAAAAGCGTCCCTCTTTGCTACCTCAGAACGTTGGGAGGTACACAAGCTATCCCAGCCTTGTATAAAAAATAGGTAAACTAACATGCCAGCCTCCTATACCTAAAAAGATAATAAGGGCTTCATAATAAAGAATAGCAGACATGTATTACTGAAAGATTTAAATAGATGCGTCTGTACTCAGACCTATGGGACACAATAACTACCGTATATTATATAGTAGTAATACATCCACTTACAGCATCTTTATCTAATGCTACTTGAGATCAACAAGCCCGGTTCTGTGTCTTCCATTTATACAGAACGATAGTTGAGCTTTTTCCCATCATCAACAGCAGAGTATGGACTGAAAAGGTACATTAAGAAGCCATTATGACAGGACTCCATGCTATGTGAACAAATGTGGTGCATAAAGGCCTATAACCTGAGCAAACAATGCCGACAGAAAAGCTACATATACAGTAGCAGAAGACTAAACAATCACTGAAGACTGAAAATCATCAAAAACTCTGAACCCAAAGAAAAACATCATTGAAGCAAATGGTGACAGAATACGTGTGGGCTGCAGTAATACCGCTAAGAATTACAGGTCACATAGTTGACCAAATTTATTTTTTTAACCATTTGACCTCCGGAAACCTTTTACCCCCTTGATGACTAGACCATTTTTTTTAGAGCTATTTAGCACTGCACTACTTTAACCACTTAAGGACCCGGAAGACTTTCCCCCTTAATGACCAGGCCCTTTTTTTGCGATACGGCACTGCGTCGCTTTAACTGACAATTGCGCAGTCGTGAAACGTTGCACCCAAACAAAATGTATGTCCTTTTTTCCCTACCAATAGTGTTTTCTTTTGGTGTTATTTGATCACCTGCCGTTTTTATTTTTTGCGCTATAAACAAAAAAAAAAAAAAACAATATTTTTAACTTTTTGCTATAATAAATATCCCCCCAATTTTTTTTTTAAAAAACAAAATGTAGTCATCAGTTTAGGCCAATATGTATTCTTCTACATATTTTTGGTAAAAAAAATTAATCGCAAAAAGCATATATTGATTGGTTTGCACAAAAGTTATAGCGTCTACAAAATAGGGGATAGACTTATGGCATTTTTATTATAATTTTTTATTTTACTAGTAATGGCGGCGATCTGCGACATTCAGATCGGACACTTTTGACGCTTTTTGGGACCAGTGACATTTATACAGCAATCAGTGCTATAAAAATAGCCACTGATTAGTGTATAAATGACACTGGCAGGGAAGGGGTTAACACTAGTGGTGATCAAGGGGTTAAATGTGTTCCCTGGGAGGTGTTTCTAACTGTGGGGGGGATGGGACTGATTAGAGGAAGAGAGAGATTGCTGTTCCTGAATACTAGGAACAGCAGATCTCTCTCTCTGCTCCCCTGACAGAACAGAGATCTGTTTGTTTACATTGACAGATCCCCGTTCTGGCTCTCTGTGGAGCGATCGCGGGTGGCCCGGTGGACATTGCGCCTGCTGGCCACGTGCATTAGCTCCCCGACTGTGCAGTGGGCGTATAACTATGTAAACTATAACTGTAAAACAGACCGACATACACCTAAGGCGATTTGCGGGAACGAGCCGACCTGCCGCTATATGACGGCGGCTGGTAGGCACTATACCCAAATGAAATGTATATCATTTTTTTCACACAAATAGTTTTATTTTGCCGGTATTTAATCGCCAGCGGGTTTTTTTCATTTTTTTGATACATAAATAAAGACCAAAAATTTGGAAAAAAATTAAAACTTGTTTCTTAGAATTGTGTTATAAAATTTTGCAAACAAATATTTGTTAGGGCCCTAAAATGGCAGGAAAGTACAAATACCCCCCAAATTACCCCTTTTTGTAAAGTAGACAGGCCAAGGTATTTAGTAAAATGCATGGCGAGTTTTTTGAAGTTGTAATTTTTTCCCTCAATTCTTTGTAAAATTAAGATTTTTTATTTTTTCCCCACAAAATTGTCATATTAAAAACGGGTTATTTCTCACACAGCATACTTGCAACTACACCCTAAAACACATTCTGCTACTCCTTAGTATGGCGATACCACGTGTGAGACTTTTACACAGCGTGGCCACATACAGAGGCCCAACATGCAGGGAGCACCATCAGGCATTCTAGATACATAAATTACACATTTAATTTCTTGACTACCGCTTACACTTTTGAAGGTCCTAGAACACCAGGACAATGGAAACGCCCAAAAAATTACCCCATTTTGGAAAGTAAACATCCCAATGTATATTCTATGGAGGCATAATCAGTCTTATGAACATGTCATTTTTTTCCACAAGTTTTTGGAAAACGTGGAAAGTAATGAAAAACGTATTTTTTTTCTGTTACACAAAAAGTTGTCAATTTATATGATATTTCTAACACATAGCATGTACATAGCAAAAATGACACTCCAAAACATATTCTGCTACTCCTCCTGAGTATGGCAATAACACATGTGTGAGACTTTTATACAGCCTGGCCACATACAGAGGCCCAATATGCAGGAAGCATCTCCAAGCGTTCTAGGGACATACATTTTAAATCTAATTTGACTACCTATTGCACTGCTGGGCACTGTAGTGGCACTGCAGTGGCATGGATGAGCACTGATGTGGCACGGATGAGCATTGAAGTAGCATGGATGAAACATTGATGTGGCACGTATGTGGCATGAATGAGCACTGATGTGGCATAGATGAGCACAGATGTCGCACGGATGAGCATTGAAGTGGCATGGATGAACATTGATGTGGCACAGATGTGGCATGAATGAGCACAGATGTGGCAAGAATGAGCACAGATGTGGCACGGATGAGCACAGATGTGGCACGGATGAGCACAGATGTGGCACGGATGAGCACAGATGTGGCACGGATGAGCACAGATGTGGCACGGATGAGCACAGATGTGGCACGGATGAGGCATAGATGTGGCACGGATGAGGCATAGATGTGGCACGGATGAGGCATAGCTTTAGGTAGGTTTTGCTTGAAATGGGTCTGTCTCTTTGCTGGTTATGTGGCTGTCTCTGCTGGATATGGAGCTGTCTATTTGCTGGTTATGTGGCTGTCTCTGCTGGATATGGAGCTGTCTAGTTGCTGGTTATGGAGCGTGTATTTGCTGTTTATGGAGCAGTCCATTTGCTGGTTATGTGGCTGTCTCTGCTGGATATGGAGCTGTCCATTTGCTGGTTATGGGCCTGTCTATTTGCTGGTTATGGGCCTGTCTATTTGCTGGTTATGGGCCTGTCTATTTGCTGGTTATGGGCCTGTCTATTTGCTGGTTATGGGCCTGTCTATTTGCTGGTTATGGGCCTGTCTATTTGCTGGTTATGGGCCTGTCTATTTGCTGGTTATGGGCCTGTCTATTTGCTGGTTATGGGCCTGTCGCTTGAGTGATATGAGGGTGTCTCTCTGCTGGATATGGACCGGTTCAAATAATCTGCAAGTGCCTTTGAGTTTACTTTGGTAAGAGCTGGATATTTCTAATGTTTGTGCATTTTACTACATTGCTTTTTATTAACAAATTTTATAAAAAATGACTTGTATAGCCCCCCAAAGTATACCTGTTCTCTAAAGGGGGCAGCGCTAGGAGGGGTGGAGATGAGGGGGACGGTTTTAGGGGTGGGGTAGGGGGCAGAGACAGGCGTGGCCTAGGGGAGGGTGATGAGTACCTGCTCATTTTCACCGGGAAAAAAGCCCTGCTTTTCAGGTACGCCATTCAGCTGCAGCACCGATTTATTTATCTTGACAGCAACAGCGTTTGCTCTCACGATACGTAAATCAGCGACTCCAGCGCTGCAGGAAGTGATTTCACCACCACAGTTTAAAAAAAAAAAAAAAACACTGCATGTATGCCCATCATTAGAAGTGGGTGGATGCAGGGCAGTATTCTAATGGTGGGCATACCCACCGATTAATCTCTTTTTCGTTCAGCCCACAGGCTGCATGAAAAAAAAAAAAAAAAAGAACATTACAATATATGTCCAACAAGGACCAGCGACATACTGGTATTGAGTAGTTATGAGTGGTTATACCAGAATGATGCCTGCAGGTATAGGTATCATCTTGATATCGTTCTTTTCAGCCAGCGGTCGACTTTCAGGTAAAAGAAATCCTGGTGGCTAATTAGCAGCTAGACTGCTTTAACAAGCAGTGGGAGGGAACGTTCCCCACCCCCCCTCCCGCCGTCATCCATGGTTTTCTCAGGCTCTCCTGTCCCACGAGAAACCTGAGAATGCAGCCAGTGGTTCCGCCCACTGACCATAGAGCCGATCAAAGCCTACAATGGCTCCAATCATCTCTAAGGCCTAAGAAACCGGAAGCTAAAAGCATTTCATGACTTTGGTTTCGCTGGATATAAACAGCACCATTGGGAAAGCATCTCATCACACCGCTTGGTGTGGTCAGATGCTTTGAGGGCAGAGGAGAGACTAATAGGTACTCCCTTTTTTATTTTTTGGAAAAAAAATTGGGGTCTGTCACTACCTATTGCTATCATAGAGGATATGTACATTCCCTGTGAGAACAATAAAAATTATTTTGAAAAAGAAAAAAGGAAAGGAACAGTGTAAAAAGAAAAATTAAAAAAATAAACAAAAGCACCCCTGTCGCAAGCGCCGGTCTCGTGTCATATGTAAACAGCAATTGCACCATGCATGTGAGGTATCACCACGAACATCAGATCGAGGACAGCAATTCTAGCAGTAGACCTCCTCTGTAAATCTAAAGTGGTAACTTGTAATGGCTTGTCAGAAACCATGAAATAGACCGAGACAAAAGTACAATTAAATCACACTTGTTTAATTATATAAGTAAATCGAACAAACGTAGTCATACATAGCCAAAGTTCGGTAACCGGAACGGATAGTCAGACAAGCAAGAAAGTCAGGAAGCCAGGAATCAGCGTAGTGGAACAGCAAGCAGGATCTGGAGCCAGAAGGTATGTCAGCCAAGCAAATCTTAAACAGGAATGCAGGAGATCGTCTCTGTGATGTTGATCAAGGCAAAGGCAGAGATCATCTGGGCTGGACGGCTTAGGTAGGCAGGACTGACAAGCAGGATATCATCAACAGGTGAGTCACTGTGGAGAGACAGGAGCTTGCAATTAGCTGACAGCTGAGCGGCCAGCTCAGAGAAGGAAGGGCTGAGCCCAGCCCTGACAGTACCCCCTCCTCAACGACCCCTTCCACTCAGCGGACCATTAGGCTTGAGGGAAAAACGTCTATGGAAATCACAGAGGAGGACAATGGCATGTACATCCAAGGATGAGACGCAAGAACAATCCTCTGGACCGTACCCTTTCCAATGCACCGGGTACTGTATGCACCCACGGAACCTATGCGAGTCAACAATGGACTGTACTTTATACTCCTCATGGTTCTCAACCTGTACAGGGTGAGGACGTGGCACCCAAATGGTAAAGCGGTTGCAGACCAAAGGTTTTATTAAGGAGACATGAAATTTCAGATACGTATATTAGAAGGAAGGCCTAACGCGTAAGCCACTGGGTTAATCCTGTGAAGAATACGGAAAGCCCCAATAAACCGGGGTGCGAACTTCAGAGAGGGAACACTAAGTCGGAGGTTGCGAGATGACAGCCAGACCCTGTCCCCAACCTGGAAGGAAGGCGCAGGCAGGCATCTGCGGTCAGCATGGAGTCTGTACCTATCATTAGCATGTTGCAAAGCCTCCTGGACTTGTGCCCAAGTGTACGAAGACCACGGAGATGCTCCTCTAACGCAGGAATACTCTGCAGAACAAATGAGTCAGGCAACATGGAAGGTTGGAAACAATAGTTCGCCATAAACCGGGACAATCGGGAAGCAGAATTCAAGTTACTATTGTGAGCAAACTCCGCCCACGGTAAGAGGTCTGACCAGTTATGATGGTCAGAAATATAGCAACGTAGGAATTGCTTCAAGGACCGATTGGCTCATTCTGCAGCCCCATTGGACTGCGGGTGACACACAGAGGGGAAAGCAAGCTGAATTCCCAACTGTGCACAAAAGGCTCGCCAGAACCGGGACAGAAACTGACTACCCATTCCCATACCCCATGGAAAGAGGCCCTAGACCCACCTGTCTAATGATTTCATTTTGGAGTTACCCAACTCCCAGGGCAACACAGTTATCTTTATGGGGGTTGATCGGCTCTCGAAAATGTCTCATTGTATTCCACTTAAGATCTTTCGCTTACATGGGCTACCCAAGGTGAGTGTCTCGAACTCGAGACACTCACTGCTCGAGACACTCACCTGCTCGAGACACTCACCTTGGGAAGCCCATGTAAGCGAAAGATCTTAAGTGGAATACAATGAGACATTTTCGAGAGCCGATCAACCCCCATAAAGATAACTGTGTTGCCCTGGGAGTTGGGTAACTCCACAATGAAATCATTAGACAGGTGGGTCTAGGGCCTCTTTCCATGGGGTATGGGTTGTAGGAGGCCCACTGGAAGGTGTTGTGGATTCTTACTCTGAGCACACATGGAACAGGCAGCTACGAAGGCGGTTACATCAGTACGTAGACTAGGCCACCAGAATTGTTGGAAAATGGCCCAAAAGAGTTGATTCTTCCCAGGGTGGCCAGCAGCCTTGGGAGAATGGCAAGTCTGGAGCATGGCAGTACAAAGACTCTCTGGGACAAGGCAGCGGTCACAAGGTTTCTCAGGAGAAGCATGGACCTGAGCAGCAAGAATTTTGTCACCCAAAGAAGAAGTGAGACTGGTGCGAACCGTAGCCAGAATACGATCAGGAGGAATCACAGGAACCGACTCCATCTTGGAAGTGGAGGAAAATTGTTGTGACAAGGCATCAGTCAGCCCTTACATTCTTAGTACCGGGTAAGAATGAGACAATGTAATTGAAACTTGACAAGAAAAGAGCCCATTGCGCCCTTCTGGGAGAGAGGCTTTTAGCCTCAGACAAGAATGTGAGATTCTAATGGTCAGTAAGAATAAGAACCGGCACAGTGATACCTTTGAGGAGATGTCTCCGATCTTTCAGGGCTAAAATGATCGCCAACAGCTCTCTTTCACCAATCTCGTAATTGCACTCCGCAGGTGACAATTTCTTGGAAGAGTAGCCACAAGGATGCATAGCGCTCTGAGATAGGACATTGAGACAGAAGAGCGTCAACTCCAGTCTCAGAAGCATCAACCTCAAGGATAAAAGGTAATGTAGGATCAGAATGTGCCAACACAGGAGCAGAAACAAAAGGCAGCCTTGAGACTCTCAAAGGCCTTATTGGACTCCGAAGACCAACTCTGTGGGATACCATCCTTTCTGGTCATATCAGTCAGGGGCTTGACCAGAGATGAGAAGCTATGAATAAAACTTCCGATAATAGTTGGCAAAGCCAAGAAAATACTGCAGAGGACATAAACCCATGGGTCAGTGCCACTGTAGGACTGCTGAAAGTTTCTCTGGGTCCATCGAAAAACCAGCAGTGGAAATTACATAACCCAGGAATTTAACCTGTTAACACCAGCAGGAGACGAGGATTTGCAGGTGAAAACTCGAGAAAGTGCATCTGCAACATACTCCTCCATGGCCTTATCCTCCAAGACCAACAAAGGGTAAACCCGGCCATGAGGGGGTATGGCATCAGGTTGAAGGTCAATTGTGCAATCATACGACCAGTGTGGAGACAAACTACCGGCTTGACCTTTGGCAAAGACTTTGCTAAAATTGCAGTACTCCTCCGGCAAGGAGGAGAGTGAAGAGGTGCACAAGACCTTGGCAACCTTCTGTAAGCATGTCTTACTGCATTGTGGCAACCAGGAGAGAACCTCGGCACGGAGCCAATCAAGAGGGGTTGTGCCTCTGTAACCATGGATAACCAATAACCAGGGGAAACTTAGGTGTGAAATAACTTGGAATTGGATTATCTCATGGTGAAGAGCCCCTACGGCCATGGACAACGGAACAGTCTCATGAGTCACATGGGCAGGCTGTAGAGGTCTCCCGGCAAGAGCCTCAATGGTAAGTGGAGTGCGACACTTTGCAGTGGAATCGAGTGCTTCGATACAAAGGCAGCATCAATAAACAGGCCTGCAGCCCCAGAGTCGATTATACAGCCTTTATCTCGACGGATGACTGGGCCCAAGAAAGGGTAACCAAAACCAGGGGCTTATCCTTCTGGATAACGGGGGACGAAACAACGCCACCTAAGGTCTGCTGTCCGTGACAGGACCTCAAGTTTCGGGCGTTCCCTGGATGAGTAGGACAAGACTTCAAAAAGTGACATGCCTGGCCACAATAAAGGCACAATCTCTCCCTCCTCCTAAGGGCTCTCTCATCTGCAGAGACGCGTGAAGCCAAAGTGCATGTGTTTATCTTCACTGATCGACTCGGTACCAGGAGGCATGGGAGATGAGGGAGGCAAGGGTGGGACTGTAAAGCTCAGAGACAAATGTACAGGAGGCTTCGGCAAGTGCTACTTAAAAGAGAGTCTTTCTCCGAGTCCGGAGTCAATGAGGATGGCAAACTTGATCAACTTCTCCAGCTCAGTGGGTATATCTCGGGCTGCCATCTCATCCTTGATGTTATCTGAGAGACCATGAGAAAATGCAGCAACGAGGGCCTCATTGTTCCAAGCAGCCTCTGCTGCCAGAGTACGTAATTCAATGGCGTAATTGGAAACAGTACTCTGTTTGATGAACCTGAGGCACTTGGCAACAGGAGCAGGGCGTGCGGGAACGGCAAATACCCTTTTAAACGAAGCCACAAACTCTGGGTAACTCAAGGCAACAGGTTTTTGCATCTCCCATAGAGGGTTTGCCCAGGCCAAGGCTCTCTCAGAAAGCAAAGATATCACGAAACCTACTTTGCTTCTGTCCGTGGGAAATGCCTGGGGGAGCATCTCAAATTATATCTGAACCTGGTTGAGAAACCCTTTGCATTGGATTGGATCGCCCCCAAATCGCTGGGGAAGCAGAGCGGAACCAGACATACCTCTTATAGAGGTAATATTTGAGGCGGGTGCCTGCACAGAAACTGGAGCAGCAGCAGAGATGGCCTGCAACACAGGTTGTACCGGAGCAGCCACAGTGGGAGATTCCAGGTGAGCCGTGCGACTGAGGAGCATTTGTAGTGCCATGGCAAACTGATCCATGCGGTGATCCTGCTCATCAAATCTGGAAAAAATATTACCAACAAGTGGATTGACTGCATCTTCTGAATTCATGGCCTTCGCCTACTGTCAGAAACCATGAAACAGACCGAGACAGAAGTACAGTTAAATCACACTTGTTTAATAATAAAAGTAAATAGAACAAATGTAGTCAAAACATAGCCAAAGTTCAGTATCCGGAACGGATAGTCAGACAACCAAGAAAGTCAGGAAGCCAGGGATCAGCGTAGTGGAACAGCAAGCAGGATCTGGAGCCAGAAGGAATGTCTGCCAAGCACGTCTTTAACAGGAACGCAGGAGATATTCTCAGTGATGTTGACCAAGGCGAAGGGGCTGGACGGCTTAAGTAGGCAGGACTGACGAGCAGGATATCATCAACAGGGGAGTCCCTGTGGAGAGATAGGAGTTGGCAATTAGCCAACAGCTGATCGGCCAGCTCAGAGAAGGAAGGGCTGAGCTCAGCCCTGACACTTTTAAAGGCCTTTAAAAATGTATGTAGTTTGTCGCCGCTGCACGGTTGTGCGCAATTTTAAAACATGTCGTGTTTGGTATCTATCTACTCGGCATAAGATCAACTTTTATATTTTACCAAACATTTGGGCAATATAGTGCATTAAAATTCCAAAAAGTGTTCTTTTTTTTTCTCAAAAAATTGCATTTGAAAAATCACTGTACAAATGATGTGTGAAAAAAAATTTTGCAACACCCACCATTTGAATCTGTAGGGACTTTGCTTTAAAAAAATTGAAAATTACTTTAAACCCCCGAACATTATATAACCAAAAAATTATATTTTCTCATGTAAACAAAAAGTGTCAGAAAGTGCTTTGTCTGCAAGTGGTTAGAGGAGTGGGTGATGTGTGACATAAGCTTCTAATGTTGTGCATAAAATGTCAGAACCGTTCAAAACCCCCCCCCCCCCCCCAAATGACCCCTGTTTGGAAAGTAGACACCCCACTCTATTTGCTGATAGGCTGATATTTGCTGAGAGGCATGTGGAGTCCATGGAATGTTTTATATTTTGCCACAAGTTATTTATTTATTTTTACACAAAGTTGTCACTAAATGATATATTGCTCACACATGACATGGGCATATGTGATATTACACCCCAAAATACATTCTGCTGCTTCTCCTGAGAAAACCAATCACTGCCTTCAGGCTTTCTAAGGGCGTAAAATGGTGATTTCACTTCCTCACTACCTATCACAGTTTCGGAGGCCATGCAATGCCAAGATAGCACCAAACCACCCCAAAGGACACCATTTTGGAAAGTAGACACCCCAAGCTATGTGCTGATAGGCATGGTGAGTATTTTGCAGCTCTCATTTGTTTTGGAAAATGAAAAAATAAATAAGGACATTTTTTTATTTTTTCAATTTTCAAAACTTTGTGACAAAAAGCGAGATCTGCAAAATACTCAACGTACCTCTCAGCAAATAAATGTTGTAATTTCCCATAAACTTGTGGCAAAATATAAAATATTCCATGGACTCAACATGCCTCTCAGCAAATAGCTTGGGGTGTCTACTTTCCAAAATGGGGTCATTTGGGGGGGTTTTGTACTATCTCTGCATTTCATGGCCTCCGAAACTTTGATAGGTAGTGAGGAGTGAAATCAAAAGTTTGCGCCCTTAGAAATCCTGAAGGCGGTGATTGGTTTTTGGGGTCCCGTACGTGGCTAGGCTCCCAAAAAGTCTCACACATGTGGTATCCCCTGTGACAGCAGGAAGGTAAAGTCACCTGGTTGCATCCAGGGGGGTAGATATATTTCTCCCAGATTCAGGCTTTACGCCGACTTATACAACTAGGTGGAGAGTTGTATAAGCCCAGCTAAGGCTAGTGGGCTCATGGATGACTCATACCTCTAGGGAGAGTTGTATAAGCCCAGCTGAGGCTAGTAGGCTCATGGATGACTCATACCTCTAGGGAGAGTGCTGGGCGTCGTGCAGACAGGGAGTTGATGAGACCAGCTGAAGCTTGTCAGCTCATTTAGGCCTCTATAAGAACTCCCAGCTTCATTAGATGTTAGCTCATGCCTGGACCCAGACCTGTGTGGACTGTCTAGGGAGAGTGAACCCCTGTGCGGTGAGAAAAAGCCTGTGTGGCTATTTGTTTGGACATTTACTAAACCAGGGACTTAGGGACTAGGACAGCACCAGGCTGATCCCAGTTGTTAGTTTAGGAAACCTGCATGTTTAGTCAGAGGTCAAACTGACCAGGATTTATTTTGTTTATGTTTCTTTTTGGCTTTGCTGTGTTTTTGTCACTGTACATAGAGAAATAAACCGCACCTTTTGATTTTGAAAACCACAACCTCCGTCTGCTGGCCCTGTTTTTGTGTGGGGAGCCCAACCAGGGGGTCACACACACCCGCTACCGAGTTAACCCCCTCACAGTTGGTGGAGAACCAGTGGCAGTTTTTTTTAAGCCAGCATGGAGGAGATACTGAAGCAGCTGGCTCTAGCAAATGCCAATCAACAGCAGACAAATGCAGGTTTGCAAAGGAGCCTTGCAGCCCAGCAGCAAGCTCATCAACAAGCCCAGCAGCAATCTGAGGCCCGCTTCATAGACCTGTTACAGAAGCAAGAGCAGAGACTACAACAAATGGAAGCAGTAATGCAGCAACGTCCGCAGACCAGTGAGGAAAGCCGTCCCACTAATACCGCGTCCTTTGGGGTGAGTCGTTTATTGACAAAAATGACTGGAGAGGATGATCCAGAGGTATTTTTGACCACATTTGAAAGGACTGCTGAAAGAGAAAAGTGGCCTGAGGAGCAGTGGGCTGGACTGGTGGCTCCTCTGTTAACTGGTGAATCGCAGAAGGCTTACTATGACCTAGAGCCTGACCAAGCAAAAGACTATGTGATGCTAAAAGCTGAAATATTGGCAAGGCTGGGTGTCACCCTGGCTGTCCGGGCTCAGCGTGTGCATAACTGGACTTTCCAGCTTGGAAAACCCCCCAGGTCTCAAATGTATGATCTCATTCACCTGAGCAGGAAGTGGCTACAGCCAGAGACTTTGTCCGCACCAGAGATTGTGGAACGTGTTGTAATGGATTGGTTTTTGAGAGCTCTTCCTACTGCCATCCAAAAGTGGGTAAGCCATGGAGACCCAGAGACGGCCGGTGGTCTTGTGGATCGTGTAGAGAAATACTTGGCTACAGAGAACCTGACGGCCTCTTCCAGAGACTCTCGGACTTTCCACCCTAAGACCAGACCATCCCCAGGGGCGGATAAGAGGATTCCAAGGGGTGAGGGTGGAGAGAGTGAGAGGGTGGGAGCTCTACCCAAAGTTTGGCGAGAACAGCCTGGGAAGTCAGGGGCTCAAGAGGCAGCCAAATGGATTGTTTGCTACCGCTGCCGGCAAGCGGGACATATTGCAGCAAATTGCCCGGTTGTGGAGGAACCCATGCAATGTGACTTTCTGATGGACAGACGTCAGTCGCTGTGTGCGACAGTCGCATGCACTGCCATTCGGGGAACTGAGAAACATTTATGCAAAATGTGTATTAATGGTAGAAATGTTGTGGTATTACTGGATTCAGGTAGCCTTGTGACCCTGATAAAGGCTGAATTAGTTAAAACAGAGGTCTCTGGGAATAGCAAGGTAGCTGTTATTTGTGTGCATGGGGACACCCGAGAGTATCCAGTGACTACAGTGTGTTTCGAGACCCCCAAAGGTACCCTCTCTCATCCAGTGGGGTTAGTATCTCAATTACCGCATGATGCCATTGTGGGAAGGGATTTTCCGAAGTTCTGGGAACTGTGGGATGATCCTGAGCCCCCCACTGGTGCCCCTATGTACCAGGAATGTGATAGCCAGAACTCCTCTGAGAGTGGTGAGGACTCTCCAGAATTTCCCTTGTCAGTATTGGCAGGGGAGACTCAAGAAACTGGAGAGGAGCCCACCTCCTCAGACGAAAACCTACCGTCTGTGGAGTTTTCTGATCTGGAGGTTCACAGGGAAAATTTTGCCACAGAACAGTTAAAAGACCCCGCCCTAATAAAGGCACGGGAAAACGTAGTGGAAATAGATGGCGAGTTAGTGAACCCAGATAATACCTGCACTTACCCATACTTCAGCGTAGAGAAGGACCTACTGTATCGGGTGGCAAAAAGGGCAGAAGAAACCGTTGAGCAGCTTGTGGTGCCCAAACCTTACAGGAAGTTGGTGTTGGAGTTGGCCCATGGGCACATTCTTGGAGGTCATCTGGGGACAGAGAAAACCCGAGAGAGGGTATTACAGAGATTCTATTGGCCTGGGGTGATGAAGGACATAGAAAATTATTGTTCCTCCTGCCCTGTGTGTCAGAGGTCGGCCCCGATGCCACATTTCCGTAGCCCGCTGGTCCCTCTACCCATCATTGAGGTCCCGTTTGAGAGAATCGCAATGGATTTGGTAGGTCCTATAATCAAGTCCGCTAGGGGGCACCAGTACATATTGGTTATAATGGACTATGCCACCCGTTATCCAGAAGCGATCCCTCTCAGAAATACCTCGGCCAAAACCATAGCCAAAGAGCTATCTCTTGTTTTTAGCCGGGTGGGTATTTGTAAAGAACTGCTTACGGACCAAGGTACACCCTTTATGTCCCGGGTTATGAAAGAGCTGTGTAAATTGTTCAAAGTGACGCAATTGCGTACATCTGTGTATCACCCCCAAACCGATGGGCTGGTTGAAAGATTCAACAAAACCCTAAAACAAATGTTGAAGAAAGTGGTGGATAGAGATGGAAAGGATTGGGACTGTCTACTTCCTTATTTGATGTTTGCTATTAGGGAGGTGCCCCAATCCTCTACGGGATTCTCCCCCTTTGAGTTACTGTATGGGAGACACCCAAGAGGGCTGTTGGATATTGCCAAGGAAACTTGGGAAAGTGAGAGTTCTCCCCACAGGAGTGTGATTGAGCATGTCGCCCTGATGCAAGATCGAATTGCACAGGTAATGCCCATCGTGAAGGAACATTTGGCCCAAGCGCAGTTGGCACAGCAGAGAGTGTACAACCGTGGAGCCAAGACCCGTACCTTTTCCCCGGGGGATAGGATATTGGTACTTGTCCCTACGGTTGAAAGTAAATTCCTTGTCAAATGGCAAGGCCCCTACGAGATAATGGAAAAAGTGAGCGAAGTGAATTACAAGGTCAGACAACCAGGAAGGCGAAAGCCCGAACAGATATATCACGTTAATCTGTTGAAAGCCTGGAGGGATAGAGAGTCCCTAGTCGCAGAAACTTGGTCACCAGCTCAAACTGGTTGCGTGATTCCGGAGGTTGGAATAGCAGCCACCTTGTCACAACCCCAACAACAGGAGGTTAAGGAGTTTGTGCTTCGCAACAAGGAGGTGTTCTCTGAGCTGCCGGGACAAACATCTGGGGTAGAGCATGATATTATTACCCCGCCCGGTGAAAGGGTGAAGTTAAAACCCTATCGGATCCCAGAGGCCCGACGGGAGGCAATACGGGAGGAAGTACAGAAAATGCTGAACTTAGGGGTGATAGAGGAGTCCCAAAGTGATTGGTCTAGTCCCATTGTGTTGGTGCCTAAACCGGATGGGAGCTGGCGATTTTGTAACGATTTTCGTCAGTTGAACAAAGTTACAAAATTTGACACCTACCCCATGCCACGTATAGATGAGTTGATCGACCGGCTGGGAACAGCCCGATACATGACGACTCTTGACCTCACAAAAGGGTATTGGCAAATTCCCCTGGCCAAGTCGGCCAAAGAGAAAACCGCATTTGTAACCCCAGACGGGGCGTTCCAATATAAGAGAATGCCGTTCGGGTTACAGAATGTGCCGGCCACATTCCAGCGGAAAATGGACCAGATACTGAGGCCCCATCGGAAGTATGCTGCGGCTTACCTGGATGACGTAATTGTCCATAGCACAGATTGGGCCTCACATCTGCCAAAAGTGCAAGCAGTCCTAGACTCTATCCGGGAAGCGGGGTTTACGGCTAACCCCAAGAAGTGTACCATTGGGCAGGAGGAGTCCAAATATCTTGGGTACACCATTGGCAGGGGAGTGATAAAACCCCAACTCAACAAAGTCGAGGCCATCCAGAGTTGGCCACGTCCCAACAGCAAGAAGCAGGTACGGGCCTTTCTGGGAATCGCGGGTTATTATCGGCGCTTCATTCCCCACTTTGCTTCTAAGGCTGTGCCCCTAACCAACCTGACGAAAGGGAAAGGGTCGGTCATGATTAAATGGACCCCCGAGGCTGAGGCAGCATTCCAATTCTTGAAACAAGCCTTATGTAGCCAGCCAGTGTTGTACTCACCCGACTTCTCTAAAGACTTTGTCGTACAAAGTGATGCGTCAGATGTGGGGTTAGGAGCAGTATTGTCCCAGGTCTGGAACGGGGAAGAGCACCCAGTCATTTACCTCAGCAGGAAGTTGAAGTCCCATGAGGTAAATTACGCCACCGTTGAAAAGGAGTGTTTAGCGGTGAAGTGGGCTCTAGATTCCCTTCGGTACTACCTGCTAGGTAGGCACTTTGACATGGTTACGGATCACGCTCCGTTAAAGTGGATGGCTCAAAACAAGGAGACAAATAGAAGAGTGAATAGGTGGTTCCTGGCCCTACAGGAATTCAACTTCACAGTAAAGCATCGCCCTGGCGTTCAAATGGGGAATGTGGATGCTTTGTCTCGAGTACATGAATGCCTGATTGCTGGTGTTCCAACCCCAAGGTTAAAACAAGAGGGGGGGGTATGTGACAGCAGGAAGGTAAAGTCACCTGGTTGCATCCAGGGGGGTAGATATATTTCTCCCAGATTCAGGCTTTACGCCGACTTATACAACTAGGTGGAGAGTTGTATAAGCCCAGCTAAGGCTAGTGGGCTCATGGATGACTCATACCTCTAGGGAGAGTTGTATAAGCCCAGCTGAGGCTAGTAGGCTCATGGATGACTCATACCTCTAGGGAGAGTGCTGGGCGTCGTGCAGACAGGGAGTTGATGAGACCAGCTGAAGCTTGTCAGCTCATTTAGGCCTCTATAAGAACTCCCAGCTTCATTAGATGTTAGCTCATGCCTGGACCCAGACCTGTGTGGACTGTCTAGGGAGAGTGAACCCCTGTGCGGTGAGAAAAAGCCTGTGTGGCTATTTGTTTGGACATTTACTAAACCAGGGACTTAGGGACTAGGACAGCACCAGGCTGATCCCAGTTGTTAGTTTAGGAAACCTGCATGTTTAGTCAGAGGTCAAACTGACCAGGATTTATTTTGTTTATGTTTCTTTTTGGCTTTGCTGTGTTTTTGTCACTGTACATAGAGAAATAAACCGCACCTTTTGATTTTGAAAACCACAACCTCCGTCTGCTGGCCCTGTTTTTGTGTGGGGAGCCCAACCAGGGGGTCACACACACCCGCTACCGAGTTAACCCCCTCACACCCCGTACTCAGGAGAAGCAGCAGAATGTATTTTGGGGTGCAATTCCACATATGCCCATGGCATGTGTAAGTAATATATCATTTTGTGACAAATTTTTGTAAATTGTCATTTTTCAATCACTTATAACTAAAACAAATTCAATAGGCTTCTCTTGTTAAAAAAAAAAAAATATTTAATGGGCTCAACATGCCTCTCAGCAAATTCCTTGGGGTGTCTACTTTCCAAAATGGGGTCATTTGGGGGGGTTTGTACTGCCCTGCCATTTTAGCACCTCAAGAAATGAGATAAGCAGTCATAAACTAAAAGCTGTGTAAATTCCAGGAAATGTACCCTAGTTTATAGACGCTATAACTTTTGCGCAAACCAATAAATATACGCTTATTTATTTATTTTTTACCGGAGACATGTGGCTGAATGCATTTTGGCCTAAATGTATGACTAAAATTTAGTTTATTGTATTTTTTTTAATGACAAAAAAGTAGAAAATATAATTTTTTTTTTTCAATTTTTGGTCTTTTTTTGTTTATAGCGCAAAAAAATAATAAAAAAAAGCAGAGGTGATCAAATACCACCAAAAGAAAGCTCTATTTGTGGAAAAAAAAAAAGGATGAAAATTTTGTTAGGGTACAGCATTGCCAGTTAAAGCGATGCAGTGCCAAATTGTAAAAAGTGCTCTGGTCAGGAAGGGGGCAAAACCTTCCGGGGATGAAGTGGTTAAACAATAGAAAGGATAAAATGTGTCCACAGAAGCGAAAAAAATATAAAAATAAATAAATAAAAATATTAATACATTTTAATGATGAACTTAAATTGAACTATATTATGAGGAAACTGTTGGTACATATATAAAAGCCTTTACAGGTTACCACTTTAGATTTAGGCCCCTTTACACTGGGGCATCCGCGGCATCGGCGGTAAAGCGCCGCTATTTTTAGCGGCGCTTTACCGTCGTATTTGCGGGGGTATTCGGCTGCTAGCGGGGTGATTTTAACCCCCGCTAGCGGCTGAAAAATGGTTAAAAACACCCGCAAAGCGCTGCTGCCGGTGGTTTAGCTGCGGCGGTGCCTATTGATTTCGATGGGCAGGAGCGGTATACACACCGCTCCAAAGATGACGCTAGCAGGACTTTTTTTACCGTCCTGCTAGCGCACCGTTCCAGTGTGAAAGTCCTCAGGGCTTTCACACTGGAGAGACAGCAGCGGCTCTTTCAGGGGGCTTTGCAAGCGCTATTTTTAGCGTTATAGCGCCTGCAAAGCACCTCAGTCTGAAAGGGGTCTTAGAGAGGAGGTCTGGTGATAGAATTACTGCTCATGATCTGACATTCGCGGTGATACCTCACATGTGTTGGACAATTGCTGTTTGCATGCGTGGAGGACCAAAGCGCGCGTTTGCCTTTGCACGCAAGCACGGTTGGATGGAGGCACTTTATTTAAATTTTTTTGTTATCAATTTTTATTTATTTTTTTACACTGTTGCTTTTTTTTTTTTTTATGATCACTTTTATTGCGGTCACAAGCAACGTAAACAGGTCAGAACAGAATGTGACAGGTCCTCTTTAGGAAGATATCTGGTGTCTATAAGACCCCAAATCCCTCCTCTGCACTTAAGAGCATTCAAAAAACACCAAGATCAGTGTTTCTGAATGTTTTACATTTTTTTTAAAATGGCGCCAATGGTTCAGAGTAAACCGGAAGTGATGTCATCACTACCGGGTTACTATTACGAACAGCCATCTCCAGCTTTGATTGGCTGTGCCCGCTGGGGTCTGCCAGTAGGATGGGGTCATCTCCTTCCGCTGCTTGTAATAGCTATTGGGTGGTTGCTGAGCCGCTCTGATTGCTATTACAAGAGAGCCGACCGTCGGCTCTACAAAAAAGTACCGTGTGATGCCAGCAACTGCAGAAATACAAGTCATGCCCTGTGCTTTCTGCTACAGGTTCAAGTTGCCCCCAACCTCTCAGCTACAGGTTCAAGTTACCCTCCGATATCCCAGCTACAGCTACAAGTTGCCCCAGGATACAAGTTGTGCCCTGTCCTCTCAGCTGCTTCTTTATTGGACTCCTAATCTCTCGCCCACAGGTACAAGTTGCCCCCTGATCTCTCCATCACAGGTACAACTTGCCCCCTGATCTCTCAGTCACAGGTACAAGTTGCCCCCTGATCTCTCAGTCACAGGTACAAGTTGCCCCCTGATCTCTCAGTCACAGGTACAAGTTGCCCCCTGATCTCTCAGTCACAGGTACAAGTTGCCCCCTGATCTCTCAATCAGAAGTTGCCCCCTCATCTCTTGCCCACAGGTACAAGTTGCCCCCTGACCTCTCAGTCATAGGTACAAGTTGCCTCCTCTTCTCTCGCCCACAGGTACAAGTTGCCCCCTGATCTCTCGCCCACAGGTACAAGTTGCCTCCTCTTCTCTCGCCCACAGGTACAAGTTGCCCCCTGATCTCTCAGTCACAGGTACAAGTTGCCCCTCGATCTCTCAGTCACAGGTACAAGTTGCCCCTCGATCTCTCAGTCACAGGTACAAGTTGCCCCCTGATCTCTCAGTCACAGGTACAAGTTGCCCCTCATCTCTCAGTCACAGGTACAAGTTGCCCCCTGATCTCTCAGTCACAGGTACAAGTTGCCCCCTGATCTCTCAGTCACAGGTACAAGTTGCCCCTCATCTCTCAGTCACAGGTACAAGTTGCCCCTCATCTCTCAGTCACAGGTACAAGTTGCCCCCTGATCTCTCAGTCACAGGTACAAGTTGCCCCTCATCTCTCAGTCACAGGTACAAGTTGCCCCCTGATCTCTCAGTCACAGGTACAAGTTGCCCCCTGATCTCTCAGTCACAGGTACAAGTTGCCCCTCGATCTCTCAGTCACAGGTACAAGTTGCCCCTCGATCTCTCAGTCACAGGTACAAGTTGCCCCCTGATCTCTCAGTCACAGGTACAAGTTGCCCCTCGATCTCTCAGTCACAGGTACAAGTTGCCCCTCATCTCTCAGTCACAGGTACAAGTTGCCCCTCATCTCTCAGTCACAGGTACAAGTTGCCCCTCATCTCTCAGTCACAGGTACAAGTTGCCCCTCATCTCTCAGTCACAGGTACAAGTTGCCCCTCATCTCTCAGTCACAGGTACAAGTTGCCCCTCATCTCTCAGTCACAGGTACAAGTTGTCCCTCATCTCTCAGTCACAGGTACAAGTTGCCCCTCATCTCTCAGTCACAGGTACAAGTTGCCCCTCATCTCTCAGTCACAGGTACAAGTTGCCCCTCATCTCTCAGTCACAGGTACAAGTTGCCCCTCATCTCTCAGTCACAGGTACAAGTTGCCCCTCATCTCTCAGTCACAGGTACAAGTTGCCCCTCATCTCTCAGTCACAGGTACAAGTTGCCCCTCATCTCTCAGTCACAGGTACAAGTTGCCCCTCATCTCTCAGTCACAGGTACAAGTTGCCCCTCATCTCTCAGTCACAGGTACAAGTTGCCCCTCATCTCTCAGTCACAGGTACAGGTTGCCCCTCATCTCTCAGTCACAGGTACAAATTGCCTCCTCATCTCTCGCCCACAAGTACAAGTTGCCCCCTGATCTCTCAGTCACAGGTACAAGTTGCCCCCTGATCTCTCAGTCACAGGTACAAGTTGCCTCCTCATCTCTCGCCCACAGGTACAAGTTGCCCCCTCATCTCTCAGTCAGAAGTTGCCCCCTCATCTCTCAGTCAGAAGTTGCCCCCTCATCTCTCAGTCAGAAGTTGCCCCCTCATCTCTCACCTGTCCCAGCAGCCTCCAGCGGGCTCTGGCAGTCCCAGCTCTGCCTGTCCCGGCCTCCTCCTCCTCCTCTGTCCTCTGCCCCTCTCCCAGCTCCATGTCTCCTCAGTGTATAGATCCGCCCGCCTGTCAAATTCTTCCCTGCCGCTTCCGAAACAAACAACACGCGAGCCGGTGTCTTAGCCACACCCCTCCCTCCTTCCAACCAATCGGGATCCTGCGATCCTTCTTTCCGGAAGATAAAAGCTCGGCGCCGTGAGACGTCATCGTTGTGCGCCGGGTGATGTACGCACGTGTAGTGTGTGGGGGAGAAGTGCGGGCTGGGGGGGTGTTCTAGCATGGGATCGGGGCACAGATCTGTGTTCTCCGTCCATCATTATGGTGGGCGGTAATAATCCTGCCATTGTGGGGCACACAGTGCTAGAAAAGCCTGGATAGTACTATAGGGGGTCAGAGGGGGAGGTATGAAGGATTTGCACTGGCAGGGTTAGTCGAGTGGCTGTCATGCTGGTGCAGTGTTGTCACTTTCTGGCCTGTATAATGAATGTGCTGATCACAGCTTCTCATTGGGATTGTTCCATGTGTGTTGTGGGTTAGTGTCCCTTGATCCAGAGACAGCCAGGCAACAGGTATTAGGAGTGCTGACCATCACCTGCCTTGTGTATGGGGGAGGGGATCACCTGGCTGTATCTTCTATCATTAATTTAACCACATCCCCTTTTTTTATTTTTTTGCTAGGAAACTACTTAGAACCCCCCCCCCCCCCCCCCAGGGCAAGGCAGGGGCCTCCAAACTTTACAGACAGGGCCAGTTTACTGTCCTTCTGACTTTAGTTGGGCCGGACTGTGGCCAGTGGGAGTAGAAAATATCCCAGGCCTAGCATCAATGCAAATAAATAATGCCTCAGGTGTGATGTTCAGTTGCATTGTACCTGTGGTCAGGAGGAATAATGCCCTATCATTGCTATCAGTGGGAGGAATAGTGCCCCATCATTCATATCAGTGGGGGGGGGGGGGGAATAGTGCCCTATCATTGGTATCAGTGGGAGGGTAATTGTCCCATCATTACTATCAGTGGGAGGAATAGTGTCTAATTATTGATATGAGTGGGAGAAAGTGCCCCCATCATTGGTATTTCGTCGTAGGAATAGTGTCCCATCATTGGTATCAGTGGCAGGACTAGAGCCCCATCATTGGTGTCAGTGGGAGGAATAGTGCCCCATCATTGGTGTCAGTGGGAGGAATAGTGCCCCATAATTGATTTCAGTGGGAGGAATAGTGCCCCATCATTGGTATTAGTGGGACGAATAGTGCCCCATCATTGGTGTCAGTGGGAGGAATAGTGCCCTATCATTGCTATCAGTGGGAGGAATAGTGCCCCATCATTCATATCAGTGGGAGGAATAGTGCCCTATCATTGGTATCCGTGGGAGGGTAATTGTCCCATCATTACTATCAGTGGGAGGAATAGTGTCTAATTATTGATATGAGTGGGAGAAAGTGCCCCCATCATTGGTATTTCGTGGTAGGAATAGTGTCCCATCATTGGTATCAGTGGCAGGAATAGTGCCTCATCAGTGGCAGGACTAGAGCCCCATCATTGGTGTCAGTGGGAGGAATAGTGCTCCATCATTGGTGTCAGTGGGAGGAATAGTGCCCCATAATTGATTTCAGTGGGAGAAAGTGCCCCATCATTGGTGTCAGTGGGGGGAATAGTGCCCCATCATTGGTGTCAGTGGGAGGAATAGTGCCCCATAATTGATTTCAGTGGGAGAAAGTGCCCCATCATTGGTATTAGTGGGACGAATAGTGCCCCATCATTGGTGTCAGTGGGAGGAATAGTGCCCCATCATTGGTGTCAGTGGGAGGAATAGTGCCCCGTAATTGATATCAGTGGGAGGAATAGTGCCCCGTAATTGATATCAGTGGGAGGAATAGTGCCCCATAATTGATATCAGTGGGAGGAATAGTGCCCCATCATTGGTATTAGTGGGACGAATAGTGCCCCATCATTGGTATCGGGGAGGAATAGTGTACTATCATTGGTTTTAGAGTGAGGAATTTTCTCAGATTCTGGAGACTCTGAATTCTCGGATCGCCCGGCAGGGGCGGGAGGTTCGATCTCCCCTTCCTGTAAAAGTAACCCAGCGGCTCGTTCTTTGCTCGGATTACTTTTTTTTTTTTTTAGGGATTTGCCAGCCCAGCAAAATCATATCTTGATCATTCCTGCTGCGATGACTGAGATATCACCCTTTCCGCTTGAGGACGTTTATATACGTATGGTGGACAGCAAAACATATTTTTTATAGTTTTGGATAGAGTGGAGAGGGATTAGAACGCTTGTCAGTTTATATAGCTGTCTGTATCCCTGTTAGGGAGATCCACCCTTTCCATTTATGAACAAATGTTAGCAACAAGGCGATATTCGAAAAAAATATAAGTAAAATATTCCATGGCACAACCCATGGTAACGCGTTTCAGTCCAGTAAAATTCCTTATTTATAGCCTCCCTTTTTATTTGTCCTGGTTAGTGTTGTCGCAAAAAATTGAAAAAAATCCTAAATTTTGGGTTAACACCAGAACAGGTTTAAAGGGAATGTTCCAATGGGGACATTTGTTCTTGTGGCAATCTGGGATTCCCTCACTATGACGGGATTTCCACTTGCTTCCTGTTTCAGCTATGACAGGAAATTAAGGGAAATCTCCCCAGTGAGACACAGGTAGCAAAAAAAAAAACTGACAGGTTATAACCCTGCTTACTCTATCCAAAGTGGGATGGAAAAAAGTTTTGGCTTTAGTATTACTTAAAGTGATAACGTCACCCCTTTTTTTTTTTTCACACAGATCCCGGTTCTCGCTGTGTCACGAGCGATCGCGGGTGCCCGCCGGTCATCGCGCACGCCAAACACTCGCATCGGCTCGGGGGGGAGCAGCGTGCCCCTAGTGGCCACAGGGCGAAGCGACATAACATAAAGTTGTTTCGCCAAGCCGAGCCATTCTGCCGCAGTAAAACTGCGGCGGCTGGTCGGCAAGTGGTTAAAGTGATAACGCCACTTTTTTTTTTCTCTTAAAGAACCTAAAGCTACATAGAGTGCTGGGTTCTGGCTGGGAGAAATCGACTTCCCTTCTCACACCTGGAACAAAATAAGAGTCGGTCTGAGCGGCACTCGGCCATTCATAGGCAGCTTTGTGTTCTGTGAATAAATACAAAGCTTCCTCTGGTTGGGCAAGTTGGAGAGTGTGATGTCATCAGCCAATCAGAGCAATTTTGGGGGAAGCGAAAGATAACGATGTTTCTAAGCTGTTTATAAAGTGTGGTGGAATGTCAAACTACATAGGTGACTAAAATAAAGTTCAGCTATAGGAAACTGCATAGAAATTTTTTTAACCTCTAATTGCCAACGTGGCTTATATATGTGGCCTTATGTAAACAGAGCGTGTGCCCTGTGCTCTACCAGGACCGGACCAGATAGCTCCCGATGCGTTCTTGCAATCGGGAGCTTTCAGATCACGAGACAGCCAATCATAGCAGTCACATGACCCGAATGCCCACCTCTCAGCATTTATAAGTTCTTAAAGGGCCAGGAAGGGGTTATGTAAGGGTCCACGCTACTGATCATGTTACTGCAACGCATGCTACATGCACTGGCTATTTATTCTAAATGGCACCCCATCACACCATAGGCCACTTTCACACTGAGGCGCTTGAAAAACTGCCAGTAAAACACTGAGCGCTTTTGAAGCGCTTTTCAGGCGCTTTTGAAGCGCTTTCAATTAATTTCAATGGAGAGGGGCGTTTTTTCAGCGCACTGCCCCGGTGTGAAAGGATTCATTGATTTTAATGGAAATAAGTTTTCAGGCGCTTTTTTTAGCGTAAAAGCGCCTCAGTGTGAAAGTGGTCTAACTGATGGACGTGCTTTGCTGTGCAACATGCGGCTACATGCCAATGTGCATTCTGGTGCACTGTGCTGCTGGAAATGGCATGTGTAATACATTGGGCAGTCCATTAAAATGAGTGAGCTGATTCACGGATTAGAAAAACACAGAACCCCCCCAATAAGCTGTGAGAGGCAGCCCCATTGAAAGCGGCTGTTGGCGTTCTCAGGCAATCATGCCCACTTGCATGTAATCGCTCTGGATACCGGCAGTATGCGTCATTAAACCTGCCCCTTACAGCTAATCGCAGGAACCCCCCTTGGCGTTCTCGCATCCAATCTCTGGGTAGGTGTATTCACAAGTGTGAATGCACCCTAAGGCAGCCCACTCTTTTCACTGGGGTGTCTAATGCATTAAAAAAAGGTGCACATAATTTTTCTGGCAGCACGGTGCACCAGAACACACATTGATGTGTGGCCACATGTTGCACAGCAAAGCATGTCCATCAGTAAGGTGCGTTGGGGTACCATTTAGAATAAATGCCCTGCGCATGTAACTTGTATTGCAGTAATGTGAGCAGTAGTGTGGACCCTTAAATAAAACTTTTTTCTATACAGTTTCTTATAGCTGTAGTTAAAGCGAAGCTCCACCCAAAAGGGGAAGCTACTTGTTTGCACCCTCCGCTGCCACATTTGCCACTTTTTGGGGGGGGAGCGGGTACCTGGATTTGACAGGTACCCGCTCCTACTTTGGTCTCAGAATGCTGCGATGATCTACGAGCACGTACGTCCCCCCAGAGCCTTCTGGGACACACACAGGTCTCAGAAGACTACGGGTCTATTCACAAAGCGCAGCGTGACTTGTGCACGCGCAGTAGGAAACCAGCTGTGAAGACAGAAGGCTTCACTTCCGGTTTCCCTTACTTACAAGGCCACCGTCTACACCCAAAGCTGATTGAAGAATTGGCTCTGGTAAGTACATTGTTGGATCCCTGGACAGGTAAGTGTCTATATATTAAAAGTCAGCCGCTACAATATTTGCTAGAGTAATAGCTGCTGACTTTTATTTTATTTTGTAATTTTTTTTTGGGAGACTGGAGCTCCACCTTCATTTTTGTCACCTTCCTATGTAGGTTGACCTTCCACAACATTTTATAAACAGCTTAGAATTGTCCATATCTTTCCCTTCTCCTAAAAGAGCTTACAGTCTTATCTCTACCACAGGCATGTACATGTTTCGCTAACCTAGCAACTTTTTTTGAAGTTGCGTGAGAAAACCCAATGTGGACTTGAGATCAACATACAAGTTCCATGCAGATAGCTTCCCAGGTGGGGATAAATTCCTGGACACCAGGCCAAGGCAGCAACCAGTAGGTCACCATGTTTCTGATATTATAATATTAAAATTAATATAAAAATATAATATTACAATTAGATACAAGATATAAGTTAGTCAATTAAAATGATTTGGTGTCTATAACTACCCTGTTTTAAGGTTGCATTCACACCTATCTGTTTGTGGGCAGATTGGTGTTCCATTTAAATTAATAGAAACATGCATTACAATCGATTATGCTTTGAGCATGAATGCGCTTTAAAATGCATATCCTCCTGCTTTTCCATTGAGTTCAGTGGGAATACATGTGAAATAAAATGAAATGGCATGTGTGCTGTGTCTGGCCATGTAACATTTGCCTGCCTTTATTATACCTCTGTATGACATTTGAGTGCAGAGAAAGACAATTTTTGTTTTTGTTTTTTTTTACAAAACAGCATTGTTTTTTTTTTTGTTTTTTTTATGTTGAGGTTTTGTTATATACCATATATACTCGGGTATAACCTGAGTTTTTTAGCACATTTTTTTGTGCTGAAAATGCCCCCCTCGGCTTATTCTCGAGTCTGTGTCCATCTTCAAATTTATGCGCCTGATCCCGGCCAGTTGTAGGTCCCCTGGACCCCAAACTTTCCCACATGTAGCCCCACTCTTCCTCTACAAGTGTGTTAAGTTTGTTGTCCGGGGGACCTACGGCCGGGGAGCCCCGATTTTTCAAAGCTGGGCACCCATTCCATAGACTCCAATGTTAAACGGTCATTTCTCTGGTGATTTTGGGGACCCGGTACTGGCCAGCCCTAGGTCCCCTGGACCCCACACATGGCACACATGTAGCCCCACTCTTTATCTACAAGTGTGCCAAGTTTATTGTCCAGGGGACCTACGGCCGGGGAGCACCAACTTTTCAAAGCCGGGCACCCCTTCCATAGACTCCCATGTTAAACGTCAGTCTAGTCACAGTGCCGGAGATCAGGTAGGGAGATTGGGCACAGTGAGGTATGCACATGGACACCCTAGGCTTATACTCCAGTCAATACGTTTTCCCAGTTTTTGTGGTAAAATTAGGTGCCTCGCCTTATATTCGGGTCAGCTTATACTCGAGTATATACTGTATGTGATTAGCAGAGCCCCTTTTTTAATTCCACACACTTCCCAGTACCATTATTGATAACATCCATATTGTTTTTTATTGCCTTTACTGCCTGGCTTAGATCCATCAAATCACTGGGATGTTGGCAACGAAAATGCGGTGAAATGAAAGTTGGGATATTTATGAGAGTGGCTGTGTCACATCTCAGAAACTGGTCACAACTGAAGACTGTTCAAAAACAAGGTTGCCTTTCATTCTTTCCAAACCGCTACAAGCAATATTTAGGGATTCAGCTGTACAGGAGTCTATCCACCTGGCAGGTTTGTACCTTAAATGAACATTGTCTAAGGAAGTACCGAAACCAAAGTGTCTGGCTAAGATATCTATGATAAATGCTAACTCCACTATTTATAGCATGTTCCAAGTTACACCCATGTTTAGAGTGTAACATGGTGCCAAGCCAATACCTAAACCAACCCCCCGACTGTGCAGGGATTCTTCTTTCAGGCAGAAGCTGTCAAATTAGAATTTTGCGTGGCTCTGCCTGCATGGCCGTGTCTTATTCACAGAGTACTGCAAACCACATGGCAGATGGACTTTTATGCCTCCTACACACGATCGGATTTCTATCGGACAAATCCGTGGAATTTTGTCCGAAGGGCGTTGGCCGTGAACTTGTTCTGCATACAGACGGCAAAACTTTGTCAGCCAACAAATACGAAACTTTGTGGTTTTTCAGCTCTTTAGCGCCACCCTTTGGGCAACTTCTGCTAATGTTGTGCTATGGTTATCATTGCTTCTGAGCATGCGTGTTTGTACTTTGGATTTTAAAGCATGCTATCCAACATTTGTTGTTAGAAAAGGCAACAACAACTGTCCGATGGAGCGTACAAACGGTCAGATTTTCCGACAAAACCCTGCCATCACACATTTGTTGTCGGAAAATCCGATCGTGTGTACGGGCCTTTAGTTGTCAATGGAACACAATTGCACAGCACTCGTAGTCCATTGACAGTTCTCTAGCCTGAAAGTCTGTATGAAAAATGGTGGACAAGTTGGTAGAGAAAGAGTCAGCAGGAGCCTGCGTGTTGCACCTGTGATCAATTGATCATGGTTGCAATGTTTTGCAGGCTCATATGCCAAAAAAATATATATATATTCACTTTTGTTTTCTGCATATGTGGGTGCTTTTGTCATTTTTTTTGGTCAATTTTTTTGAAGATGGTGTACTTAGCCTTTTAATTGCCATCTTCTTTAACCACTTCACCTCCAGAAGATTATACCCAATTTAATGACCAGGCAATTTTTTGCTGTTTGGCACTGCGTTAGTTTAACTGACAATTGCGCGGTCATATAACGCTGTACCCAAATTAAATTTATATAATTTTTTTCCCCACAGAGTTTTCTTTTGGTGGTATTTAATCACCCCTATGTTTCTAATTATAAAAGTGAAAAAAGACTGAACATTTTGAAAGCAAAACAATATTTTTTAATTTCTGCTATGAACCATATCCAATAAAAAATGTTTTATATTTAGGCCAATATGTATTCTGCCATTTCTTTTTGGTAAACAAATCCCCAAAAGTGTGTATTGATTGGTTTGCGTGAAAGTTATAGCGTCTACAAACTACGGTACATATATACTAGAATTTAAAAAAAATTATATAGCGGGACTGTGATAGTATGGCGGACAATCTGAAACTAACTGACACTTTGTGGGAACCAGTAGCCCTAATACAGTGATTAGTGCTAAAAATATACATTGACACTGTACTGATGACACTGGCTGGGAAGGGGTTTAACATCGGGGGTAATCAAAGGGTTAACTCTGTGCCTAACAGTGCTTGGCGCATTCACTGTGCTGTTTTTACTAAGGGATGTGCCGGTTTTTATTCCCTGCATTGCAAGGTAACAAAGAACGGCACATCCCCGCTGTCAGGACAGAGCTCTGTGTTTACATTCACAGAGCTCTGTGTTTACATTCACAGAGCTCTGTCCTGTCATCCTCTGCGACGATCAGCAAGTCCCAGTCAGCAGTCATTGACCGGGACCTGCTGATCAACTTGTGCTGGATCATTATTAGAAAAGTGATTCAGCGCAAGAGAGCCTCTCTGCCCCTGTACTCCTATGTGAGGTGGTCGGCAAGCGTTTAAATAGCAGGCACACTTTTTCTGGTTTCTTCTAGAGTCTTCTTGGAGATCAGAAAATCAGAGTGTTTCCATTGGCAGACCAAGCCTTGCTTCTTTGCTAGCTCTGGCCTAACGCCTCTTGCACCATACCAGTGGCCTATGACTGATCGTTCGTCAGTGTATTGGGCTTCCCCTAAGATTATATACTTGCTGTATTGTGTCTTTTGGCTGTGTAGGCTCTTTTAGACTCAGAGAGAAAACAATGGCAGATGTCATCTGTGAGATACAAAGATTTGGCAGCGGTTTTCAAGAAAAGACTTGACAAGATTCATCTCACTAGTCCTGGGAGATCAGAACAGGAGATGGTGAGTAAAACTCAAAATCACTTAAAATTTTATGTTTCTGAAAGTTTTAGTTTTTCTGGTAATGTTGTGGTAGGGGCTTTTCTAACAATGACACCATCAATGAGCTTTAGCATGTACATTGTGTTTATTTAGGGGTTTCAAACCAGCCCTCAGTGATCTCTGTAGCTTCAAGCACTGTGAAGCAATTCATCCCCAAAATTTAATGCAGAAGTCGATTTTAGTCACCCTCTTAGTAGTTTCCATTCTGATAATCTCTAAAGTAAAAAGGGAGCAGGAGCTCTGGCAGGGTGAGTCTTGTGAACTAAACTGCCGAGAGAAGGACACATAACTTCTGTGCTTCTCTTGTGAATTTTGAGGAGTGATTTCTCCCCAGTGTCTTAAAGAGGAGCTCCAAAAAATCAGCAGCTGCAAATACTGTTTCTGATGACTTTTAATATAAGGACACTTACCTGTCCAAGGATCCAGTGCTGTCCTCACCCAAACTAATTGTTTCTTTTGGCTTTGGGGGCAGGCACCAGCATAGCAAATAAGGGAAACAGCGCATGCACAAGCCGCCCTGCGCCTTGTGAATGGTCCCATAGTCTTCTGAGACCCGTGATGTGAGCTGGAAGTGGCAGCAGGTACCCGGTCCCCCCACAAAAAGTGCCAGATGTGGCAGTGGAGGGGGGGAGGATGCAAACGAGCTGAATTTCCCCTTTTGGGTGGAGCTCCGCTTTAAAGTGATTGTAAAGTCTCGTTTTTTTTAAATAATAAAAATAACAAACATGTAGTACTTGCTTGCTTTGTGTAGTGGTTTTTCACAGAGCAGCCCGGATCCTCCTCTTCCTGGGTCCCTCTTCAGCGCTCCTGACCCTTCCCTCCTGTCAAGTGCCCCCACAGCAAACATCTTGCTATGGAGGCACCCGAGCCGAGTCACAGCTCCCCGTGTCCATTCAGACACAGAGCTGCGGCCCGGCCCCACCCCGTTTTATCTTCTCATTGGCTGACTAACTTTGACAGCAGCGGGAGCCAATGGCGTTGCACTACTGTCTCAGCCAATGAGGAGTGGAGTCCCGGGCAGCCAAGACATTCCTTCAACATCACTGAATCCAACGGGAGCTCAGGTAAGTATTAGGGGGGCTGAGAGGGGGCTGCTGCTCACAGAAGGCTTTTTATTTTAATGCATAAAATGCATTAAGATAAAAAAAAAAAAACATTCTGCCTTTACAACCACTTTAAGTGGCAGAGGTTATTAAGTGCTTGTTTTAAAGCTTAAAGTGATTGTAAAGGCTTGTTTAAAAAAATAAATAAATACAATCATGTTATACTTACCTTTTCCGTGCAGTTGGTTTTGAACAGAGCCGCCCAGACCCTTCTCTTCTATGGTCCCTCTTTGCTGCTCCTAGCCCCTCCCTCTTTTCAGTGCCCCCTCAGCCAGCAGCTGGCTACAGGGGGCACCCAAGTCGAGTCAGAGCTCCGTGTATCCATTCAGACACGGAGCCACAACCTAGCCCCACCCCCTATCTCCCCTGATTGGCTGGCTGACTGACTTAGCTTGACAGCCATGGGTGCCAATGTCTTAGTCAATCAGGAGGAGTGTCCTGGATGGCTGAAGGGATCGTGAACATCGCTGGAGAGATATGGGGCTCAGGTAGGTAATTGGGGGGTGCTGGGGAGGCTGCTACACACAGAAGATTTATTATCTTAATGCATAGAGGGGGTTGTATCACCTCCTCATCACCTATTTTAACCCACTAAATGCTGCACTGTAAGCATGCACCTTGTGTGCAATTGTAGTTTGGCTCCATTTACTAGAATTATAGTATTTATCGGCGTATAACACGCACCCCAAGTTTAGGAGGAAATTTTAGGGAAAAAAACTTTTAGGAGGGAAGTTTAAGGAAAAATAAATTACATTTAAATGCAGCCTTGTCAGTGTCCATTGCAGCCTTGTCACAGTGCAGCCTTGTCAGTGTCCATTGCAGCCTTGTCACAGTGCAGCCTTGTCAGTGTCCATTGCAGCCTTGCCCCAGAGTCGCCGTGCAGCCTTGCCCCAGAGTCGCCGTGCAGCATTTTAAAATTGGCGCCGAGACTGTGCGGACGCCGCCGAGAACGCAGGGACTGGGCGGAGCCGCCGCCGAGATACACATAGCCGAGTGTACTCGGCTATACTCGGCTTTTCTCGGCTCCGCTCAGTCACTGGGCGTGACTGTGAGCGGAGCCGAGAAAAGCCGAGTACATTCGGCTATGTGTATCTCGCTCTGCTCCGCTCACAGTCAGCGGAGACAGCCCAGGGATGTGGGTATCGGCGTATAACACACACCCACGATTTTCCCCTGATTTTCAGGGGAAAAAGGTGTGTGATATATGCTGATAAATACGGTAGTTGTGTCTGGCAGGCAGTAGTGCTCACCAAGCATACAGGAGGTATAGTTCCCACCACAGACATGAAGCAGAGTATGGCAGTCTTGGATTGTGTTTACCCCCAGCTACTGCCCCTTCAGCTAAAGGGGGAGCAGTTGGGGGGAAGTAGAACTTTGTGGTTGTGCTGCATTTTTACACCATTAATTTAAACAAGCCCTGAGGCCCCTTTCACACTTGTCCTGCGACTCAGGACTGCAAAGTCGCATGACAAGTCGTTCCCCAATAAGTACCGTTCATATCTGTGCGACTTCAAGTCTCAGCGACTTCGAATTAGTCCCTGCACTACTTTGGTCCGACTTTGATGCGATTTGAGGTCCATAGACCTCATGTTTACACAGGCATTGCTTAAAATTGCATCAAAATCGCGGCAATAATTGCACGATTTTCAGGTCGTGAAAGGGGCCTACGACTGCAATGATTCTAGTATGGTCGTGATCCCTTGTATCTAAGGACCCATTAACACTTTGTACGACCTAAAAATCGTGCAATTTGTGCTGTACAGCACTCTGTTCACTGCAGAGAGGAATAGAGTGTGATTGGTGAAAGCAGAATTCCAATACTCTCCTTTCACCACCTACATTAAGGCCCAGAAACACCCACAGTAACTCTAGGGCCCACCTTCATTAACTCCCAGAACTGCTACAAGGGGCTCCCATAGCCAGTGTTCTGTCAGATTAGGCGACCCGTCAGATATCGTAACCAAAGTGACGTTCCGTCACGGCCATCTTGGTACACCCCGCACTCGGCCACACTAAGCCTACAGTCTGAAGTCGCCAAGCGGACATCTTTTTACACCTACCAAAATCTTGCATTTTACAGTAATTTTTAACACTAAAATGAGCTTATATAGTGAAATACAGTACTTAGAAATCAGTGACACTGTTTTGATGTTGAATTTTAAAAGCAGCAGCAAGCCTGCTGATCTTACAGGTCTGCTGATCTGACAGAAGACCGATGCTTTTAAAATTCAACATCAAAACAGTGTAACAGAGATCAAAATACTGTATAAAATAAGTGTGACATGCAAGATTTCGGTAGGTGTAAAAAGATGTCCGCTTGGTGACTTCAGACTGTATCTTTACTGCGGACGAGTGGGTGTACCAAGATGGCCGTGACCGTACGTCACTTCCGTTACAAGTTTTGACGGGTTGCCTAATCTGACGGACCACCTACCTGAAGCTACAGAAGCTCAAAGGATCATGGGACATGTAGTATCAGGACTGGTAAAGGAAGGGAACAGGAATTCAGAGAACTCTTAAAATCTAGCCAGAAGGAGGAGTGACATCACAGAAACCCGCTGTATACAGCTAAAGGAGGTAAGTTGCACACAATCTACATGCACAATGCATCTGTTGTTTTGAGGAGGAAAAGCTGGAGTTCTTCTTTAAAGTCCAATTACTGTTGGTTAAGAATATGTAAATAGTTAAATGTCCATAGTTTGAGTTCACTTTGAAAGATAAGTTCACCTTTCAAACACGTTTGATGTGTTACACCCGTGTTTAGGGTGTAACACGTTCCATTACCTGCAGCACTCCCCTCACCAATATCCTTCCCTCTCCCCATAGCCACTGTCACTTTTCAAAATTCTTTAACAGGAATCTGTGAATGAAGAAACTACAAATCCCCTCTACCACTGTGGCAGACAGCTTTTACTTTTCAATGGACTGTAAGGGTGTTGATGAGCGCCCTTGTTTTCCTTGGTGGAGGCTGACACAGACATCCCAAGTCTCCCGCGAGGTGTGGGAGACTCCCGTATATATATATATATATATATATATATATATATATATATATATATATATATATATATATATATCACACACACACTGTTTGTTTATTTGTTATGTTTTTTACTTTATTTCAGAGCAGATTATATAAAAAATTAAATAAAAAACTGACACCACTCTCCCCTGCCCTACTAACACTGTCCGCCGCCCCAACCCCCTCCCCCCAAAAAGCATTGTGAAAAAAAATTAACAAATAAATTAAATTGTAAAAAAATCAATTATTAAAAATAAAAAACTACTGACACCGTCCACTGCCACATACCACCCACCCCCTTCCCCAGAAGCACTGTGGAAAAATATTAAAAAGGTGATTTAAAAAATATTTTGCCGGGGGGGGGGGGGGGGGTTCCCTGAAATGAATTTTTGCAGGTTGGGATGTCTGCTGACATGAGAAAGTAAAGCCCTGACTCTACCAAGATGGAGGCCTCCACACAGTGCAGAGCAAAGCATGGCAAATCCATACTGAGGAAAATATCAGATTTGTAGGGAGACTACAAGCAATACTGTGACTAGGCCTTTACACTCTGCCTGCTTTTTTAGGGCAAAACTTTCACAGTTCAGTTCCTCTTTACCCTTTAAATACAAACCTGTCATTAGATATGTGTCCCGTATGTTGTTCAAATGTCAGCATTTTTCCATTCACAGATCACTCACGGAGAGTATGTTTATTTTGAAGAGGACAACTGTGTATACCGCTTTCAGAAAACGATTGGTAATTCAGCTATTATATACTTGATGTAACAATTAACATACACAGTGGGTAAAATAAGTATTGAACACGTCACCACTTTTCTAGATAAATGTACCGTATATACTCGAGTATAAGCCGAGTTTTTAAGCACAATTTTTTGTACAGAAAATGCCCCCCTCGGCTGATCTCCCGGACTTTGCGGAGCCGGTACCGGCTAGCCGTAAGTCCCCTGGATGCCAAACTTGCCACACATATAGCTCCACTTTTCCTCTATAAGCGTGCAAAGCTTCTTGTCCGGGGGACCTACGGCCGGGGAGCACCGATTTTTCAAAAGCGGGCACCCCTTCCATAGACTCTCATGTTAAATGGTAATTTCTTTGATGAATTTGGGGACCCGGTACCGGCCAGTCGTAGGTCCTCTGGACCCCAAACTTGGCACACATGTAGCCCCACTCTTCCTTTACAAGTTTGCAAAGTTTCTTGTCCGGGGGACCTACGGCCGAGTAGCACCAATTTTTCAAAGCCGGGAACCCCTTCCATAGACTCCCATGTTAAACGTCAGTCTAGTCATGGACACAATGAGGCACACCCTAGGCTTATACTCGAGTCAATAAGTTTTCCCAGTTTTTGTGGTAAAATTAGGTGCCTCGGCTTATATTCGGGTCGGCTTATACTCGAGTATATACGGTATTTCTAAAGGTGCTATTGACATGACATTTTCACCATGTCAGTAACAACCCATGCAATCCATACATAAAAAGACACCAAAACAAATAAGTTCAGAAATGAAGTTCTGTGTAATAAAATGGGATGACACATGGAAAAAGTACTGAACACGCAAACTGAAATGTATTTAATACTTGGTACAAAATCCTTTGTTGGTAATGAAAGCTTCAAGACGCCTCCGGTATGGAGAAACTAGTCGCATGCGTTGCTCAGGGGTGATTTTGGCCCATTCTTCCACATAGTCTTCAAATCTTGACAATTCCATGGGCCTCTTCTATGAACTCTGATCTTAAGTTCTTTCCATAGATTTTCTATTGGAATCAAGTCAGATGATTGGCTGGGCCCTTCTAGCAACTTTATTTTCTCTTTCTTTGAAACCAATTGAGAGCTTCCTTGGCTTTGTGTTTGGGATCGTTGTCTTGCTGAAATGTCCTCCCTCGTTTCATCTTCATCATCCTGGTAGATGGCAGCAGATTTTTATCAAGAATATCTTGGTACATTTCTCCATTCATTCTTCCTTCAATGATATGAAGTTTTCCAGCACCGTATGCTGAAAAACAGCCCCACACCATGATGTTCCCTCCTCCAAACACCACTGTTGGTATGGGGGTGTTTTTGGGGTGATGTGCAGTGCCATTTAACCTCCAAACATGGTGTGTATTATGGCATCCAAAGAATTAAATTTTGGTCTCATCTGACCAGAATATATTCTCCCCGTATTTCACAGGCTTGTCTAAATGTTGTGCAGCAAACTTTAAACAAGCTTCAACATGCTTTTTCTTCAGCAATGAAATCTTGCGTGCTGAGCGTGCATACAGGCCATGGTGGGTGAGTGCATTACTTATTGTTTTATTTGAAACAATTGTACCTGCTAATTCCAGGTCTTTCTGAAGCTCTGTACAAGTGGTCCTTGACTCTTGGACAACTCTTCTGATAATTCTTTTCACTCCTCTGTCAGAAATCTTGCGAGGAGCACCTGGTCATGGCCGGTTTATGGTGAAATGATGATCTTTCCACTTCTGGAATACGACTTAAATAGTGCTCACTGGAACATTCAGAAGTTTAGAAATCCTTCTGTAACCAATGCCATCAGTATGTTTTGCAACAATAAGGTTGCGAAGGTCTTGAGAGAGCTCTTTGCTTCTACCCATCATGAGATGTTTCTTGTGTGACACCTTGGTAATGAGACACCTTTTTATAGACCATCAGTTGAGACTGAACCAGCTGATATTAATTTGCTCTGACAAGGGGCAGGATTGCTTTCTATTTGCTGATAGATTTCAGCTGGTGTCCCACCTTTCTGTGCATTTTTGTACCTCCCTTTATTCATGTGTTCAATACTTTTTCCCCTGTCTCATTCCATTTTATTACACATAACTTCATTTCTGAACTTATTTGTATGTTTGGATTGCATTAGGAATTACCGACATTGTTGAAAATGTCATGTCAATAGCACCTTTAGAAATACATTTGCCTAGAAAAATGGTGACATGTTCAAGATTTATTTTACCCGCTGTACCTAAAAGAAAGTTATTTCACTCTTATTTTTGTCCACCGTGTTTTAAAGCTCAACCCCAGGAAACTTAAAATGTCTCCCTTTGCAGTGGGACTACGCCCACACTGCAGAAGTTTAACCACTTGTTTAGATCTAGGGGCATGGAAAAATAGATTTACTTACAGATCCTTTGCACTGTTAAACCAGTCCTTGCAGCCTCTTCTTCCCCACGCTCCCCAGTCGTCTACAGGCCAGATATTATCAAGAGTGATCTAGGGTTCATAACTTTGAAGTGGACATAAGAACGCCAAGGGACAGTCCACAGCTTGAGCATAGAGGAGCACCGTCTGCTGGGGGAGCAGATGATCAGGTAAGTCAGGGTTTCTCAACTCCAGTCCTCAAGGCGCCCCATCAGGTCATGTTTTCAGGATTTCCATTATTTTGCACAGGGGATGTAATCAGTTTCACTGCCTTAGTAATTACCACAGCTGTTTCATCTGAGGGAAATCCTGAAAACATGACCTGTTAGTGCGCCTTGAGGACTGGAGTTGAGAAATACTGCGGTAAGTAAAGGCACTTTTACTCTCATCTAGACCTGAATGGGTAGCTAACCCTTGCAGTGTAAAAATAAAAGAGGGTCTGGTGTCACCAGTGACACACCTCCATCCCTGCAATATACGTGAAAAGAGAAAGGGGCGCCCTTGGGACTTTAAGTGAGGCGATCACTATAGAGCCAGTAAAAATAGCAGAAATAAATACAGTATATATTTAATTCAAGAATAAAATAGTACATACATTGATGTCATGAACATCAGCCAATTCATACAAAATATAGAAAATGGGTAAAAATTATTTTGCAAGTATCTGTCAATATTAGCACACAAGCATAAAGTATAACTGACGCGTTTCGCGAGGCTTAGCTCGCTCTTCAGGGGTGGATGCTTGTAGTGTACCTAAAATGAAAGGATATGGTGTATAGTATGATATAAAAGGCACAGGGTAAGGGGGGGGGGGCCCTTGATGTAAAAAACCCCATACTCACCAATGGACATAGCCGGAAACCAGCGCATGTGAGGCCCCCAAACGGCGGCTGTGAATGTCTTGCCAGGGAGCAGAGGAGGCGGGGCCAAACGAAATCCCAACCCGGGTCAAACAGAAGGAGGGCACAGCATGGATGGAGTTTGTGTATCCCCAAAGTCTCAATGGGTCCATGAGGAATATTGGCTCTAAACACAAATATGTATGTTAGATAATTGAGGTAATAAGGTAGGTAAGCGTGAAAAAACGCATGTGTATCTGTATGTAGATGAAAGACCTGAGCCAAAGATGGTGAAAGCATAGAGACTGAAGGGGAATGCGGTGAAAAGATGCCAGAAACTGGCAGGTGTGATGGGGAAAAAAATCTAATAAAAAACGCAGGGAAGAAAAGAAAGTGAAAATAAACTGGAGTGCGGGTGTGTGATGAAGACTGTAATGAGAGGACGGGCTACAGGTGAATGCTCAGGGTGAGTCATATACAAAATGTACATGGGTAGTTTTGAGTATTGAAGTAGATAGGCGTACAAAAACGCATGTATATCCAAATGTAGATGAGAGACCTGAGCCCAGGGTAGTAAGAACATGAAGACTGAAAGAGAATGGTGGTAAGAAAATGCCAAGAACTGTCTGTGTGTGATGAAGGAAAAATCAGATAGGAAAGTAGGAAAGAAAGGAGAGTGAAAATAAAAGTAAAATGAAGTGCGGATGTGTGGTAAGCACTGTAATGAAAAGAGAGGCTGCAGGTGAGTACTCCAAGTGAGTCATATACAAACATGTAATATGTACCTGAGTGAAGAAAGTCTGGAGGTGATGGGTTCCTATTAGGAGACCTGCACTGGTGTGTCTGACCTCAGTGAGAGAAAGCAAAGAATGAATTCCATGCTGATCCTCCAATAAATACCCCCGGGAGAGCTTAAGAGGCTCCGCCCCCAACGCCATGTATGGATGACTGGGAGGCAAGCGCAAGAGACCGCCCACCGCCATGGGGCAGTGTGAAGGCCCAAACACTCCCTCAGGTCATCTAGGTGGTGTGATGCTTCCAGCCACAGAGATAACGCGGACGTCATGCGGCTGGTGTAAGCACAGCCCCACTGTAATTGAGAATTTTCAGGTTTCCCAGAGTTGGGCTCTAAATTATGAGTTGGCTTATTTAATTGGGCAATGAGAAATACATAGCAATTCTTCACAGAATCACAATCGGCAATCATTTTGTGGTGTTCTGGCTAATGACAATTGAATTCCCTTTGCTAGTTGTATTTTTAAGGCATTTTTCTTAGTATTGATGTTCTTTGCATTTTTAACCACTTCAGGAAGGATTTGCTCCCTTAATGACCAGGCCTTTTTTTGCGACGCTGGACCCAAACAAAATTGACATCCTTTTTTTCCTACAAATAGAGCTTCCTATTGGTGGTATTTGATCACCTCTGCAGTTTTTATTTTTTGCACTATAAACAAAAAAAGACCGACGATTTTGAAAAAAAAAACAATATTTCTCTTACCATCCATGGACTGACACGGTGTCTCTTTACACTTTACACGTGGTTATGTCCCTGGCAGAATGTGAAATGTTATACATACATTCTAAAAGCCAGAGCTGAACAGCCCCACCCAGGGGGCGGTCCCTCCGGACATAACCCTCCCAGTACAGTCAGCAGACTTCAGTTTTTTCTGCCTAGCAGAAGGAGAAGACGTGGCTCTCTCAGGAGCCAGTCTCCTGACCTATTTTTATTCCTTTTCTGGAATTCTTTTTTATTTTATTTTTGAGAATTTTCTATCAACTGTCGGCTGGGCAACAGGTTGGGTACAAGATATCCTCGTAGTCTTCCCTGTCCGACCATCGAGCGTGCTGATCCTCGCCTTGTGTGCGTGAGACTCAGTTTACGACAGGCCCCATGACTCCAGGGGTGGCCGGGTTTGCTTTCATGCTCCCACGGTCCTCTCAAGACTGAACAGTTCCTGACTGACTGTATCTTTCGCGGTGGACCGGGCCGACAGCTACTCAGTACTGCACTGTGATAGTCCTGTCAGAAACACACCAGTGGGTCCCTCAGGGGACGGGTAAGTAGTCTCTCCTGCCTGCAGGTGAGTACAAAAGGCTGCGTGTTTCTCTGTGGGGGATTTTCCCTGTCTCCCCCTGTATTTCATTGTCACTCTCTGTCACCATTGCTGGCGCTGTGCTGTGTGGGGTGCCTGGGGGTCACACTGTTCTTGGAGGGGCTAATGCTGGTCTGCAGATATGCTTGCAGCCTTTTTTTGTGTGTTTTGGGGCCTGAGCGCCGAGTGGCGCTGTTTGTGTGCTGTTTTTTTTTTTTCACTTTTGCTGAGTCATGGCGGCCATCTTGCCGCGGATCGCCTCAGTGAAGTGTGGCGGCCATTTTCTTGTAGCCCGCGCGCTCTTCAGCACTAGTTTTGGCCTCTAGCGCTGCTGTAACAGCGCGAATCTCCTCACAGCTCACCAGCGCTGACACAGCGCGGTACAGACAGCGGAACTGAGCGGTCCCTGGTCCGGTTTGGTGAGTCCCCTGGGCGCCCCCTCCTCAGTCAGCACAGCCTGTGGGTGGACTTTTTATCTGAGGAGTCTCAGAGGGGGGCAATATGGAGTCTCTGTCACCAGCTTCCCCTAAATGTCAGTGGACAACAGGCAGTGCTTCAGCACCTGCGGTCCCTAGGGACCAGTTGTGGGCAGTCCTGGAATCATTTCTGACCAGGATGGGAGCTGTGTGCAAGCGCAAGGGAGCAAAAAAAAAAAAAAAAAGCGCCCTCTCCCCACTTTACTTCATGAGGGCAGTGCGCTGATTCAGATATGGGCCTAGCCACTACCGCTCAGGACCCTAGTTCTGAATGTATTGGATGGTTTTGAACAGGACATTCCTTATGAGGAAAACTCCAGTTCTGAGTCAGTAAATGACAGGGCGCTTGTTAGTGTACTCATGACTGCGGTGAGGGACACTCTCAAGCTAAAATGCTGCGGATGCAGAACCTCAGGCGGATACAGTCTCCTTTGGTTCTTTTAAGGCCAGGCCTTCTAAAGAGGTTTTTCCATATGTACTTTCTTTGACCAGCTCATTGATAAGGTCTGGGAAAAGCCGCAGAAGAAATTTTTTATGGTCCCGCGGCGTTTGTCTATCAGATACCCCTTGAAGATGCCCTACTTAAAAAGTGGGCTTCTCCCCCAGGGTCGACCCTCCAGTCGCCCGGTTGAACAAGGCCATCACTCTCCCGATGGAGGGGACTCCTGCATTTGAGGACCCCACTGACAGGAGGTCAGAAGTGGTGAGCAGAGCCATGTTTGCCTTGTTGGGATCTGCCCTACGGCCTGTGGTAGCGGCGACCCTTGTGTCTTAAACACTTACAGGTTGGGCAAAAATGTTGCACCTAGCTGTACAGGAGCATAATCTTCCTCCAGACACAGTTGCTTTGGCCCACCAACTGGTTCAGGGCCTGGTTTATGTGTGCGACGCCACGTTGGACGCGGCCCCTTTAATATCCAGGGCCTCTGTCTCGGCGGTGGTATTGCATCGTCTTATCTGGTTGAAGTGCTGGTCTGCTGACCTAGCCTTAGGAAGCTCCTGACGGATCTACCATTTAAAGGTGGTAGACCTTTCGGTGCTGCTCTGGATGACATTGTGGATGTCATGGGAGGTAAAAGCACTCTTCTTCCTTAGACTAGCAAGGGTGAGGAGGCCCGCCGCAAACAGGGGCCTTCCTTTCCAGCAAAACAGGGTTTTTTCGTCAGTCAGAGTCCACGGGTAGGCCCTCTCAGACTGACGGCAGTGCGGCTGGTGGGCACAAGTGCCCCTGGGTGCGTAAGCCGAACAAGCGGCTCCCAAGCCTGCCTCCGCCCGACTCTGGGGTGGGGGGACGAATTCCTCCCGAATCTCCGACTGGTGGGTGTGCGAGGTGGTCACCTCAGGATACAGGATAGTATTCCGATCCTGGCCCCCAGACAGATTCTTTCCCTCAAATCTTCCTCTCCTTCCTACCTGTCGGGCAGCCCTCTTGGGGGCTGTACAGGATTTGATCAGGTCCGGAGTGATTGTGCCGGTTCCGTCACAGGAGAGTTTTCAGGGATTCTACTCGAATCTGTTTGTCGTCCCAAAAATAGGACGTGGTTCGACCTATCCTGGACCTCAAGGCCCTGAATGCCTTCAAGAAGGTGCAGAAATTCCGAATGGAATCCATTCGCACGGTGATCGCTACACAAGGGATTTTCTTCTGGCGTCCTTGGACTTCAAGGACGCCTACTTGCATGTTCCGATCTGCGCAAGTCACCAGAAGTTTCTGCACTTTGCGATCAGCGAAGTCCACTATCGATTGTGGCTCTTCCTTTCGGCCTAGCCTCGGCACCAAGGGTGTTCACCAAGGTGCTTGCTCCGGTTCTAGCCTTCTGTTACAGCGAGGTATTGCTGTCCTGGGCTATCTGGACGATCTTCTGCTAAGAGCAGAAAGTGGATCAGACTTAGAGGAAAGGTGACTATCGTCAATTAGACCCTCAGGGACTCGGGTGGTTCCTGAACATTCAGGAGTCAGTCCTGGTCCAGACTCAGTGTCTGGAGTATCTAGTTCTGATTCTGGACTCCTTGGAGGCAGAGGTATCCTACCTCTGGAGAAGTTGCTGACACTTCAGTCTGCGGTGCGGGTGCTGACATCCCAAAAATGGTTGTCAATCCGTTTTTTGCATGAGAGTCCCGAGACTCGTGGTGGCCTCCTTCGCGGCCGTTCCGTATGCCCAATCACACACCAGGGCATTGCAGAAGGATATCTTGTCCACCTGGGACAAATCCCCGTTGTCCTTGGATCTTCAGATCCAGGTGATTTACCTGGTCAGGGCGCCCCTGACATGGTGGTTGAGATCCTCGGCTCTTCGGTCCGGAAAGTCGTTCCCCTCCCATCCAATGGACGGTACTCACGACGGACACCAGCCTGATGGGCTGGGGTGGAGTCTGGGGAGTCCTGTCGGCTCAGGCCTTGGACTCCGGACGAGCCCGTTTACCAATCACTGTTCTGGAAATACGGGCCATCGGACTGTGTCTCTCCTCAGGTCGGAGAGAGTACGGGGTCGCTCCATCAGGAGGCAGTCGGATACCGCCACGGCGGTGGCGTATGTAAACCATCAAGGGGGAACTCGGAGCTCAGCTGCGGCTTCCGAGGTAGTCCGTATCCTGAAGTGGGCCGGAAGAAACGTGCCGGCTCTGTAGGCCATTTTACATTCTGGGCATAGACAATGGGCAGGCGGACTATCTGAGTCGCCAATCGCCAGACACCGGACCAAGAAGAGTGGTCCTTGCATATTTCAACTCCTTTACCAACGGTGGGGCACGTCGGATGTGGACCTGATGGCCTCTCGACTTAATCGCAAGGGTCGAGGTTGTGGCCAGATCCAGGGATCCTTGGGTGATGCCTCGGATGCGTTGGTGGCCCCATAGGGTCCTTATCGTCTGATATAAACTCTGGCGATCCTAATTGTTCCGGATTGGCCTCAGCATCACTGGTACGCTGATCTGGTACGTCTCGTCGCGGACGTTCCCTGGCGGTTGCCGATGAGGGAGGACCTTCAGTCTCAAGGTCCTATGTTTCATCCGGCTTACAGTCTCTGGCTTTAACGGCAGGGCTGTTAAAAGCCAGGTGTTGAGGGACCGAGGTCTCTCGGACTTGGTCATTTTGACCATGTTAAGGACACGGAAGTCTTTCTCCAGGCAGATCTATCACCGTGCCTGGAAAGCTTATATCGCCATGTGCGAAGCGCTGGACTGGCGTCCTCGGACGTATTCCATCCCCAGAATCCTGCGTCCTCTGCAGTGTAGAGTGACCCAAAAGCTTGCTTTGATTACCATCAAGGATCAGATTTCGGCCTTGGCCGTCTTCTTTCAGCGACCTCTAGCGGGTCATTTTCTTGGTTAGCACCTTGTGTTGGGGGTTCGCCATGTGCTCCCTCCTGTCAAGCCTCCTCTCCCACCGTGGGATCTGAATTTGGTGCTCTCGGTCCTCCAGGAACCTCCTTTTGGGAATATCCGGGATATTCCCCTCTTGTCTTGTCTCAGAAGGTGGCCCTTTTAGTGGCAATCACTTCTGTTTGACGAGTGTCTGAGTTGGCAGCTTTGTCCTGCAAGTCGCCATATTTAGTCATCCATAAGGATAAGGCGGTGTTGCATCCGCGACCTTCCTTTTTTGCCAAAGGTGGTGTCCACCTTTCACCTACATGAGGACATTGCCCTCCCGTCCTTGTGTCCTCACCCATCGCATCCCAGAGAGTTTGCGCTGCACATATTGGAGGTGGTACGAGCCTTACGGGTGTACCTGTCTGCTACTGCTTCTATTCGGAAGTCCGACTCACTGTTTGTGACTGTCTCTGGTCCATAACAGGGCCAAGTGGTTTCGTCTGCCATCATTTTTAGGGGAATCAGACAAACCGTCATTCAAGCCTATGCTCTCAAAGGGCGGGCGCCTCCCTTTCCGGTTACGGCGCATTCCACCAGGGCAATTGGTGCTTCCTGGGTTTCCCGACATCAAGCGTCGGTTGCACAAGTGTGCAAGGCGGCGACCTGGTCGTCTGTTCATGCCTTTTAAGTTTTATAAGGTTAATGTGGCTGCATCTTCGGATGCTTCCTTCGGCCGCAGGGTGCTGCAGGCCGCTGTTTAAAGTTGCGACTCCTCCGTTGAGGAGCTCTGCCTTATTGGAGTGAAGTTTTGGTTTTTCCATTTATACTGCTCCCATCCCTCTTGACACTGCTTTGGGACATCCCACGTGTAAAGTGTAAAGAGACACCGTGTCAGTCCATGGATGGTAAGAGAAAATAGGATTTTTTGTACTCACCGTAAAATCCTTTTCTCTGACATCCATGGACTGACACGGCACCCACCCTTCCTTTTAAGTTTGTACTGCTTTGTTACGAACTGAAGTCTGCTGACTGTAGTGGGAGGGTTATGTCCGGAGGGACCGCCCCCTGGGTGGGGCTGTTCAGCTCTGGCTTTTAGAATGTATGTATAACATTTCACATTCTGCCTAGGTCTTCTCCTGCAAGCAGGGACATAACCACGTGTAAAGTGTAAAGAGACACCGTGTCAGTCCATGGATGTCAGAGAAAAGGATTTTACCGTGAGTACAAAAAATCCTATTTTTTTACTTTTTGTTATAATAAAAATCTCCCCAAAAAATATATAAAAAAACAAATTTCTTCCTCAGTTTAGAAAAAAAAAATCGCAATAAGCGTCTATTGATTGGTTTGCGCAAAAGTTATAGAGTCTACAAAATAGGGTCTATATTTATGGCATTTTTATTATAAATACATTTTTTTACAAGTAATGGCTGCGATCTGCGATTTTTAGCTTGATTGCGGCGGAAAGATCGGACACTTTTGACACATTTTTGGGACCATTGACACTTGTATAGCAATCGGTGCTATAAAAATGCACTGATTACTGTGTAAATGTCACTGACGGGGAAGGGAACACTAGGGGGATGATCAGGGGGTTAATTGTGTTCCCTCCTGTGTGTTTCTAACTGGGGGGGGGTGGGACTGACTAGAGGAGGAGCCAGATCGCTGTTCCTAACTAATAGGAACAGACGATCTGTCTCTCCTCTCCTGACAGAATGGGGATATGTGTGTTTACATATACACATCCCCGCTCTGGCTCTCGTGCCAACGATAGCGCGTGGCCGGCAGACATCATACTGCCGGCCATGCGCAACAAGTCCCCCGCCTTACAGCGGGTGCGCTCACGCGCCTGCTATAGCTGTTTAAAGGGCTGACGTATAGCTACAGCGATTTGCGCAGGAGAGCCGACCTGCCGCCGTAGAATGATGGAGGCTGGTCAGCTAGTGGTTAAAGGTGAACTCCATCTTTTGATATACAACCTCAGAGGTTGTGACATCATCAGCCTGCCTCTCTGAATCAGAGGAAGCTTTGTATTCATTTTCCCAGAATGGCTGAGCGCCACTGTAATAGGCTCTACTGTGTTCCGGGTATGAGACAGGAAGACTCAGATCGCACAGTGCGGTATGGAGCCCCAGCTACATACAGTTTATACAGGACATCCAGCTGCCTCACATGTTCGTGAGGGACATCAATCGTTTGGGCAAAGCTGGCCAAACGAACTACGTAACGTGTAACAAAAGTTGGAGTTCATTACGTGTGTATGCTTTGCAGCCACTATGTTTTATACCACTGTATTGTGCAAAACCCAATAAATATAAAAAAAAAAAAAAAAAAAAATGTTGGAGTTCAGCTTTAACCACTTCCAAAAAAGGCCTTTTCTGACACTTTATTTACATGTAACAATCAATATTTCTTTCTCGTACATCACGGGACACAGAGCGACATAGTCATTACTAATGGGTTATATAGATACCGTCAGGTGCTGGCACTGGCAACTTCCAAAACCGGAAGTACCCTCCCCTATATAAGCCCCTCCCATCCGGGAGCACCTCAGTTTTTTGCCAGTGTCTAAGGTTGGATTCAGGCCAGAGAAAAATATTCTTGCCTCGAGGAAAGGTGTTGTCTTTGAAAGATTTGATCCACTTAGTGGGTACAAAAAAGACAGCCGTCCATACGCCTGTATATGAGGCTGCTGGGAAAAATGGTGGCATCATTCGAAGCAGTACCCTACGGTCAATTCCATTCAAGGAATTTGCAAGGGGCCATACTGTCAGCCTGGAACAAAAAAGTTCAGGCCCTAGACTTACAATGTCCTTGTCCCCTTCCGTTCGCAAGAGCCTCCGTTGGTGGTTGGTTCCCCAGAATCTGGAAAAAAGGAAATCCTTCAGTCCGATTTCTTGGAAGGTGGTCACTACAGATGCCAGCCTTATAGGCTGGGGAGCAGTACTGGAGCAATAGTCTCTCCAGGGCAGATGGTCGGATGCAGAAAAGGCCCTGCCCATCAATCTCTTAGAGATACGAGCAGCCCGGTATGCCCTAGTAGCATGGACATCCAAACTCCAAGGGTCCCCTGTCAGAATGCAATCAGACAATGCCACAGCAGTGGCATATATCAATCATCAGGGGGGCACCAGGAGTCGTGCAGCCCAGAGGGAAGTAAATTACATCCTGAAATGGGCAGAAAAATATGTCCCAGCCATATCTGCGGTATTCATTCCAGGAGTGGAGAATTGGAAGGCGGACTTTCTAAGTCGCCAGCAATTAGGCCCAGAGGAAGGGTCCCTTCACCCCGAGGTTTTCTGGACAATATGTCAGCGGTGGGGAACATCGGATGTAGATCTTCTAGCATCCAGATTCAACGCAAAGGTGGACAGGTTTGTCTCTTGGACAAGGGATCCCCTAGCTTGCGGCTCGGATGCCCTAGTGTTCCCTTGGGATCAGTTCAAGCTGATATATGCATTCACACCGCCACAATGGTTACCTCGATTACTCCGCAGAATCAGGGTAGAAAAGAAACCAGTGATTCCGGTGGCTCCAGCGTGGCCCCGAAGAGCGTGGTACGCAGAGATTGTAAAATTTCAGTGGGGAGTCCTTGGACTCTCCCACGTCGTCCGGCTTTCGCAAGGACCGATATACCACCCTTCCTTACCAGCCCTAGGTTTGACGGCCTGGCTATTGAAGCCCACATTCTAAAAAAGAGAGGGCTCTCTAATGCGGTGGTATCTACCATGATCAATGCCAGGAAGCCGGTATCCAGGCAGATCTACTATAGAATCTGGAAGGCGTACATCACGTGGTGTGAGGCCAAGAAATGGCATCCACATAAGTACGTAATAGGTAGGATTCTGGACTTCCTACAGTGGGCTGTAGATAGGAAGCTTGCCTTGAGTACTATCAAGGGTCAGATTTCGGCCTTGTCAATATTTTTTCAAAGGCCCTTGGCTTCGCATTCACTAGTCAAAGCCTTTATACAAGGAGTGATGCGTATTAGTCCTCCGGTTAATATTCCCATATGTCCATGGGATCTAAACTTGGTTCTGTCGGTTCTACAGAAACAACCATTTGAACCATTACAGCATATTTCCTTGGTGCTTCTCACCAGGAAATTGATTTTTCTAGTAGCCATTTGTTCGGCTAAAAGAGTATCGGAATTAGCAGCTATGTCCTGTAAGGAGCCATATCTGGTTATCCATAAGGACAGAGTAGTGTTACGTCCTCATCCAGCCTTTCTTCCTAAGGTGGTATCGAGGTTTCATTTGAGCCAAGATGTGGTTCTTCCTTCTTTTTTCCCCAAACCTACTTCGGTAGAGGAAAAGTTATTGCATTCTTTGGATGTAGTAAGAGCAGTTAAAGCTTATCTAAAAGCCACTGCTCAGATTCGCAGAACGGATACTTTGTTTATTCTGCCGGAAGGCCCCAGAAAGGGTCAGGCAGCGTCAAAATCTACTTTAGCCAAGTGGATTCGACAGGTCATTATGCAAGCTTATGGCTTGAGAAGGAGACCGCCTCCATTCAAAGTTAGAGCGCACTCCACGAGAGCAGTTGGAACTTCATGGGCAGTGCATCACCAGGCCTCCCTGGCTCAAATCTGTAAGGCCGCAACATGGTCTTCGGTACACACGTTTACTAGGTCCTACCAGGTGGACGTTAGAAGTCAGGAGGATGTCGCCTTTGGGCGCAGTGTGTTGCAGGCCGCAAAAGATCCTCATGTCTGTTAGCGCTCAGCTTATATATGGTGTATCCCCCCCCTCATTTGGCATTGCTTTAGGACATCCCATTAGTAATGACTATGTCGCTCTGTGTCCCGTGATGTACGAGAAAGAAAATAGGATTTTTATAACAGCTTACCTGTAAAATCCTTTTCTTGGAGTACATCACGGGACACAGAGCTCCCACCCCTCTTTAGGGACACTTATTGCTTTGCTACAAAACTGAGGTGCTCCCGGATGGGAGGGGCTTATATAGGGGAGGGTACTTCCGGTTTTGGAAGTTGCCAGTGCCAGCACCTGACGGTATCTATATAACCCATTAGTAATGACTATGTCGCTCTGTGTCCCGTGATGTACTCCAAGAAAAGGATTTTACAGGTAAGCTGTTATAAAAATCCTATTTTTTTGCCAGAACCCCCAAACATTATATATTCTTTTTAATGGTTATTTAGCACAGTAGTAGGAATCAACCTAGAGATGGTATGATATTGTAATGCACAGAACTCCCCAGAAAGCAGCCATGGCTCTGATAACCAACTCTCCTGGTTTGTCGGGAGATATAATTTGAGGTATTGGGCAGCCAATAATACAATTTTATTGCAATATATTTGCAAACATCTACAGCATGGTCAGCTATGCCTGTAAACGTGATAGAGTATTTTCCCTATGTTTACAGGTCTTATCAGTTCTTAATTTTTTTTAGGTGAAGAGAGCCTAGAGGTGGTGTTTTCTCCTGAAGATGCGGGGCTGCATGATAGTTTGGTTCAACGCATCCGAGTTTCACCCCAGCAAACTTATTTGGCCGTTGCCTTGAAAAACTTTGACTGCGAAGACTCAAAATGCTATGTTGTGAATCTTCAAAGGACCCCAGAATTAGTACACACTATATCAAACATATTCAGTTTTGGTAGGTCTGTTGGTGTGCTTACATTGATTGGCAAAAAATATTTACACCCCTAATCACTTCTCTTTCAGATCTTACTTGGCCTTGTTATGGCTCACGGTTGATCAGCGAGGTTACCAGTCATTATTTTGTACTAATAGCGTAAAGTATGAGAGGTAGTAAGGGCAAGTCAAGTGTCTAGCGTAACCCCTTCTGGACCAAGCCTATTTCTGACACTTGTTGTTTACAATTTAAAATCACTATTTTTTTGCTAGAAAAATTACTTAGAATCCCCAAACTTTATATACCAGTATATTTTTTTAGAACAGATTCTGGAGAATAAAATGGCAGTTGTTATATTTTATGCCACACGGTATTTGCGCAGCTGTCTTTCAAATGCAATTTTTTATTTTTAAATACACTTTTTTTAACCACTTGAGGACCGCCGCACGCCGATGTACGTCGGCAGAATGGCACGGCTGGGCACATGGGCGTACAGGTACGTCCCCTTTAAGAGCCCAGCCGTGGGTCGCGAGCGCGCCGCTGGTGGCGCGCTCGCGACCCGGTCCTCTTCTCCGTGACCGTCCCCACGGGAACAGCGGATCCGATCGCCGCTGGTGTCCCGCGATCGGGTCACAGAGAGGAAGAACGGGGAGAGGTAAGTGTAAACAAACCTCTCCCCGTGCTTCCTAGTGAGCCTGTCACTGATCGTCTGTTCCCTGTCATAGGGAACGACAATCAGTGACATCACATGCTAAGCCACGCCCCCCACAGTAAGTAAAACACATCAGGGCACACTAAACCCCTACAGCGCCCCCTCCTGGTTAACCCCTTCACTGCCAGTGTCATTTTCACAGAAAACCAGTGCATTTTTATAGCACTGATCGCTGTGAAAATGACAATGGTCCCAAAAATGTGTCAAAAGTGTCTGATGTGTCCGCCATAATGTCGCAGTCAAGAAAAAAAATCACTGGTCACCGCCATTACTAGTAAAAAAAAAAAAATTTATAAAAATGCCATAAAACTATCCCCCATTTTGTAAACGCTATAACTTGTGCAAACCAATCAATAAACACTTATTGCGATTTTTTTTTTTTTTTTTTACCAAAAATATGTAGAAGAATACATATCGGTCTAAACTGAGGGAAAAAAATGTTTTTTTATATATTTTTTGGGGATATTTATTATAGCAAAAAGTAAAAAATATAGAATTTTTTTCAAAATTGACGCTCTATTTTTGTTTATAGCGCAAAAAATAAAAGCCGCAGAGGTGATCAAATACCACCAAAAGAAAGCTCTATTTGTGGGAAAAAAGGACGCCAATTTTGTTTGGGAGCCACGTTGCACAACCGCGCAATTGTCAGTTAAAGCGACACAGTGCCGAATCGCAAAAAGTGGCCAGGTCTTTAAGCTACATAATGGTCCGGGTCTTAAGTGGTTAATGAAAAATAAGAACACAGTAAACTTAGCCCAATTTTTTAGTTGTTTTTTTTTTTTTTTTTAAATATGGTGTTACGCTGAGTAAATAGATACCTAACATGTTATGGTTTAAAATTGCGCACACTCATGGAATGGCGACAAACTACGGTACTTAGAAACCTCCATAGGCGGCGGTTTACATTTTTTTAACAGTTACCAGTCAAGAGTTTGAGGAGGTCTTTTGCTAGAATTATTACTCTCGCTCTGACGATCGCAGCCATACCTCACATCTGTGATTTGAACACCGTTTACACTTGTGGGCGCGACTTATGTATGTGCGTTCTTTTTTTTTAACGCTGTCTCTTTAAAAAAATTAAAATAATCTGATAACTTTTATTGCTGTGACAAGAAATGTAAAAATCCCTTGTGACAGTAATAGGTTGTGACAAGTACTCTTTATGGAGGGATCTGGAGTCTAAAAGACCCTAAAGCTCTCCTTTGCACTTAAAAGTATTGAAAACGCCCAAATCTGTGTTTTGGAATACTAAGATTTTTTATAAGACTTTTTTAAAATCAGCACCATTGTGACATTGTCCCCTCCCGCTCATTATGATAACGGGCGAGAGGCTGCTGAGCCACATCGGTTGTTATCATCAGAAAGCCGACCGCCAGCTCTAAAAAAAATGGTACCGAGGTGTAGCCTGCAGCTGCAGGCTTCACCCCATTACAACCACTTCCTCAAAGCGACGTACAGGTACGTAGTTTCGCGTGAAGTGGTTAGAGTGGAACTTTAGTCAGAAAATTAAGTCCTGCTAGATGACTTCAGGGTGGCAACTTTTGCAGGTTTAGCATATACTGTTTATAATCCAGTAAAACACTGTCTCAGCCTGCTCTGCACATGCTCAGTTGGTCTTTATTTTTAAGCACTGCCGACTTTGTAGAGGCCAATCTGCTGACAGCCTTAAAGCATAATTAAAACTCTCCTATACATTATAGCCACGGAAGCTGCTTCTGTTTGATCTGCAACTGCCATGGTGCTGCACATGTGATCAGTTATGACACCAACCATTTGATGGTTTGACAGTTTGGTTGAGGACACATGCAAATGTGACAGTTTTCAATCCCGGCATTCCAAGAATGTAACTATTTTTTTAACCCATTAAATCGATGGGTTTAGTTCTGCTTTAGTACCGCTCTTCAGGGGCACTGGGCTTCAATGGCAGGAAACAGGAGCAATGCTGGAGGCAATTTACAGCACACACTAATTTTGGTAGCGTAATTATTAATGTAGAATGTATGTTCCTTGCTAAAGAACATTCTTTTTTAACAAGTTGTTATGGGTAAAATTCCACTTTAAATAGCAGCGTCGATAATAGCACAAAGCACCTTACGTTATGCAATTCCAAGAAAGCGTTGCAGGATTTCTGTACATCTCTTGTGTATAGGCATATTAGCCAAATAAAATGTTTAATGGAGACCTGTCATGAGAAAAGGATGTGGGCTGCCATTGCTGACCTCTCCTTTGAAAAAGAAACTCATAGGTATACCACTGTCCTTTTTAATGCTTTATTATTCAATAAATTGCTATACTGCCCCTTTTACCACTTCAGCCCCGGACCATTTGGCTAGCCAAAGACCAGAGCACTTTTTGCGATTCGGCACTGTGTCGCTTTAACTGACAATTGTGCGGTCGTGCGACGTGGCTCCCAAACAAGAGCTTTCTTTTGGTGGTATTTGATCACCTCTGCGGTTTTTATTTTTTGCGCTATAAACAAAAATAGAGCGACAATTTTGAAAAAAAGCTATATTTTTTACATATTGCTATAATAAATATCCCCAAAAAATATATAAAAAAAAATATATAAAAAAATATATATTTTTCCTCAGTTTAGGCCGATACGTATTCTTCTACATATTTTTGGTAAAAAAAAAAACGCAATAAGCGTTTGATTGGTTTGCGCAAAAGTTATAGCGTCTACAAATAGGGGATAGTTTTATGGCATTTTTATTATAGTTTTTTTTTTTTTTTTTTTACTAGTAATGGCGGCGATCAGCGAATTTTATCGTGACTGCGACATTATGGCGGACACATCGGACACTTTTGACACTATTTTGGGACCATTGTCATCTTTACAGCAATCAGTGCTATAAAAATGCACTGATTACTGTAAAAATGACACTGGCAGTGAAGGGGTTAACCAGGAGGGGGCGCTGAGGGGGTTAAGTGTGTCCTAGGGATGTGTTCTAACTGTAGGGGGGATGGGCTACGTATGACACGACACTGATCACTGCTCCCAATTACAGGGAGATGTGATCAGTGTCCTGTCACTAGGAAGAATGGGGAAATGCTTGTTTACATCAGCATTTCCCCGTTTTTCCTATCCATAAGGCGATCGCGGGTATCCCCATGGACATCGAGTCCGTGGGACCCGCGGTCAGACTCATGAATGCCGCGTCCTAAAGGGGACGTACAGGTACGTTTTATCTGCCTGTACGTGCCATTCTGCCGACGTATATCGGCGTGAGCCGGTTGGCAAGTGGTTAAAGTGGTTGTAATGGCAGAAGGTTTTTTACGGAAGAAAGTGGGGTGACTCCGCGCAAAAGAATTCAAACACCACACAGTAGTCAGAACTGCTGCCTCTACTTATTGCTGCCTCCTGTCTAGGTGGAGCAAGAAATATGAAAGAAAATGAGGGGTGTAGTGGTGGCGCTGTTTTTACATAAACAAATCCAGTTGGTATGAGAATAAACCAAGTATTGTAGTAAAGGAATATAAAAATAAATGTATGTGTACAAGTACCAAGCGGTCTCTGCCGGGTGTTTGCTATTATCCCAACAAGTGATGGATATAGAAATGTAGTCAGAGCCTTATTATTAAATGTGACGAACCTCAAGTGAAATATGGGAAGTGAGGTAAAAGTAAAACATAAATAAACTAATTAATTCATTAAAATCGTCTCTGCCAGGTGTTTAATAAACCTTGGTGGTAAATTTAGTGTTCAGAGTGGTGGTGTTGATGGGTGTGCAAGTGGGTCAAAAAATATTCGAAAATAAGTAAGGGAAATGGGTTTGTCAATTCCGGCTCGGCCGGGTGTTTGTTAGTTTGCAAAAATAGCTACTAGGAGTGCTATTTGAAAAATATTATTAAGAAAAGTACTGACGATGAAATACTGTGCGTATCGCAGGGGATACAAAATAAGTGAATCAAATAAAATAAAATGGAATGGAATGTTGTCTCGGCCAGGTGTTGACTGGGCCCAGCTGAGATCGAGCTGTTAGAGAGAGTGTTTAGGTGATCCGTGGTACACTCTGATGTTTACACATGGAATGTACAACATAGGTGAAACAAGTTATAATAGAAAATAATAAATAAATGTTCAATTGTGATTAATCCAAAAAATGGTGACAGGATGAATTGGTGACTTTGCTGTAATAGTAGCCTGTGCCGTGACTGTGATTATCCGTGATCATTTAGGATGTTGCACTCACCAGATTCTTCATACCCTCGAGGGGTATGGTGCAGTCACAGTATTTGCCACTGTGTAGCAATCTCAGGAAGACGGGATGGCTCCAATGGTCCCTTGTGGTCCTGTCTTACGACTGTGTTGCAGGTCACCAGAAGTCACAACAATGTGAGCCAGGGCTAATCTACTTGTAGGCAAGGTTTGCCATGCAATATGATCCTTACTAAACGTTTCAGGGTATGAAGAATCTGGTGAGTGCAACATCCTAAATGATCACGGATAATCACAGTCACGGCACAGGCTACTATTACAGCAAAGTCACCAATTCATCCTGTCACCATTTTTTGGATTAATCACAATTGAACATTTATTTATTATTTTCTATTATAATTTGTTTCACCTATGTTGTACATTCCATGTGTAAACATCAGAGTGTACCACGGATCACCTAAACACTCTCTCTTAACAGCTCGATCTCAGCTGGGCCCAGTCAACACCTGGCCGAGACAACATTCCATTCCATTTTATTTTATTTGATTCACTTATTTTGTATCCCCTGCGATACGCACAGTATTTCATCGTCAGTACTTTTCTTAATAATATTTTTCAAATAGCACTCCTAGTAGCTATTTTTGCAAACTAACAAACACCCGGCCGAGCCGGAATTGACAAACCCATTTCCCTTACTTATTTTCGAATATTTTTTGACCCACTTGCACACCCATCAACACCACCACTCTGAACACTAAATTTACCACCAAGGTTTAATAAACACCTGGCAGAGACGATTTTAATTTAATTAATTTATGTTTTACTTTTACCTCATCTCACATATTTCACTTGAGGTTCGTCACATTTAATAATAATAAGGCTCTGACTACATTTCTATATCCATCACTTGTTGGGATAATAGCAAACACCCGGCAGAGACCGCTTGGTACTTGTACACAGGGCCGCCATCAGGGGGGTACCGGCAGTACACCTGTAAGGGGCCCGGAGGTCCCCAGGGGCCCGAGTTCCCCAGGGCCCCGAATGTCAACCCCCCTTTTTTGTATTTTGTTTTATAATTTTTTTATTATACATTTTTTTATTAAATTTTTTTTTATTTATTTACTTTCTTTTTTTTTTTTTTTTATAAGGGGCCCAGAGGCCCGGAGGTCCACAGGGCCCCGGATGGAAACCTCCCTTTTTTTTATTTATTTTTTATAAAAAAAAATTATTATACATTTTTTTTATTAATTTTTTTAAAATTAATTTATTTTATTTAATTTTTATTAATTTTTTGTAAGGGGCCCGGAGGTCCCCAGGGCCCCGGATGGAAACCTCCCTCTTTTTTTTTTTTTTTTTATAAAAATTACTATTATTATTTATTTTTTATAATTATTTATTTTTTTGTAAGGGGCCCAGGAGGTCCCCAGGGCCCTGGATGGCAACCCCCCTTTTTTTTTTGTGTTCGTCAGCACCCAAACCCCCTGCTTCTCAATGCGTGGCACCCCCCCCGCTTCTCAATTTGGGGCAGCCCCCCCGGTTCTCCTCTGCTCCAGGGGGGGCCGGGCCCCATGTCTGAAGCTGTGTAAGGGGCCCCAAAATTCCTGATGGCGGCCCTGCTTGTACACATACATTTATTTTTATATTCCTTTACTACAATACTTGGTTTATTCTCATACCAACTGGATTTGTTTATGTAAGAACAGCGCCACCACTACACCCCTCATTTTCTTTCAGAAGGTTTTTTACGTTACTGCATTCTATACAGTAAGGTAAAATACCTGCATGCAGCTTGCCCCGCAGCCTCCCAAAAATACATACCGTAGCCCGATCTCGATCCAGCGATGTGCATCAGAGCCGAAGTTCTCCTCTTTGGCTCAAATACAGCAGCAGGAGCCATTGGAGAGAACGGGATGGTGCTGAGCCCCACTCTGTGTGTTTTATGGACACACAGACCAGGGCTCTGGAGCGAACGTGCATGAGTGCCCCCATAGGTCTCAGCGGGGGGGAGGAGCGCAGGTGGGGCACCCAAGAAGAGAAGGATCGAGACTGCTCTGTGCAAAACCACTACACAGAGCAGGTAAGCATAACATGTTTATTATTTAAAAGAATAATATTACTTTCTAAAATATTGTACTCTAACAACCTGAAATAATCAAATACAATAAAGTGAACAACACATCTGTTAGAATAGTGACATTATTCTTGCAAATTTTTTTTTCAAACTCCTGAAAAAGCAAAACACCATAATTATTATAATTGTGAAAGTCCACATCTGGGTCCAATCATAAAGTTGTGAAAATGATCTTCATATGTGCTTATGAAGTGATTTTTTTCCTTTCACCACCATATATTAAAAGAGTAACTCCCCTTTGCTGACACAAAAATATTCCTCTCTGGGTGATTTATGTATATTGCAAACATTTTTACAAACTTAATACCTTTTGTTATTTTAAAGAAATAGCTGTTTGTCTGTGTTCATGGGCTGAGTGAATCTCTATGGGAGAGATTTTATAATTATCAGTCAGCTGCTTCACCTGCAGGGCTCTAGTGAGGAGAGTTGCAGGGTCTGCATCCCTTTAGATGTGTTTTCCCTCTAGGAGTATCCCACCAAAACCTATATTTTTGTTGCAGAGGATGTTCAAAACCTGACTTGTATCTTAGTGCAGACTTCTGGGGAAATCAGTAACCAATCACACAAGGAGGAAATCACATTTCTGGGGGCGGTCTGTATACCATCTGTGTACAGAACGCCTCTGTGGCGCATGCTGCCGGAACCCTGATCCCGCTGTGATTGGGCACAGCGGGAGCCAATCAGCAGGTCCAATGGGCGCCGACCATCGGTGATCGTTCACCAGAGACACAGAATGCCAGTCTGCCTATGTAAACAAGGCAGACCGCTGTTCAGTGAAGGAGGAAGATGGAGATCTTGTGTGTCCTAAGCAGAAACACGGATCTCTGTTTTCCTCCAGTCACAGCATTCCCCCCCACAGTTAGAAAGCAATCCCTAGGAGTACACTTAAAGTGGATGTAAACCCACTCTTATCCTTTCTAAACTTCTGCCATAGTGCTGATCTATAAGGATATAGATGTCTCCTGCATGTATCCTTATCTGTCAAATGTCTCCCCTCTGTCAGTTATAAGAACTGAAAAACTGCAGATTCTGTGGGTGGATCTGTTGTCTGGAGCTCGGTGGGTGGAGTCGTGATGTCAGTAGACTCCCCGCCCACCTCTACACTCCCCTTGTCAACATGCATTTTCTCCTGTGTATTCCTTCTGCTATGATCACTAACATCCAGTCAAAACCCAGAAAAGTAACCACATGACTTCAGAAAAGGAGTGGGGGTGGGAATTAAAAAATAATGCCTGTCTCAGGCTTAGTGCACAAGATATGTAAATAACCTGTCATTCACAGCAAGGGGGCGGAACGGACAAAAGTTCTCCTGTTTGTCTGTTTATCTCACTGAAAAAAGAAAAGAGGATTGCTCAGAGCTGGATTAACTCTTTGTGGCAAGACTGGGCACAGATGATAGGAAATCTTATACACTACATTGTGACAGCAAAAAAAAAATATTCGGGTTTACATCTACTTTAATCACCCCTGATGTTAACCCCTTCCCTGCCAGTGTCATTTATACAGTGACAGTGCATTTTTTTTTTTTTTTAGCACTGATCACTGTATTGGTGCCACTGGTCCCCAAAAAGTTAAAGACTTGGGGGGGCACACTCTAAAAATGCATTACATTAAAGATGGTGCAGCTATAAGACCATAAAAACAGAACGAAAGATTACAGCGCACAAAAATTACATTAAATCCTGCAAGGCTATTTAAGACACCTGAACATATTCAGCAAATGAAATGGAGATTTGGTCACACCATATGGCCATATAATGCTGTGTTATAGGAGGAGTCCTTTTTTTTTTTTTTTACAAAAAGGAGGAGTCCTTTAGTTCTCCCATATAGAGGAGTGTATTTCTCCCATGGTTCAGAGAACAGGATCTTCCATTCTATGAATAGTGTAGGACCCGCTGATAATGGGGTACTTTGACGCAGTAGTGGGCTAAAGCACTGTATGGCCATATGGTGTGACCAAATCCCCATATTTTTTGCTTATTTGCTGAATATGTTCAGGTGTTTTAAATAGCCTTGCAGGATTTAAATGTCATTTTTGTATGTGTGCTCTGTAATCTTTCGTTCTGGTCCCCAAAAAGTGTCACTTAGTGTCAGATTTGTCCACCACAGTCATTACTAGTAAAAAAACAACCAAAAAAAAAAAAAGTCCATAAATCTATCCCATAGTTTGTAGACGCAAACCAATTAATATACGTTTATTGGGATTTTTTTTTTTTAGCAAAATACATATTGGCCTAAATTGATAAAGAAATTTTTTATTTTTTTTTTACTTTTTTTTATTAAATTTTTTTTATTGGATATGTTTTATAGCAGAAAGTAAAAAATTTGTGTTTTTTTTTCTAAAATGTCGGTATTTTTTTGTTTATGGTTCAAAAAACAAAAACCGCAGAGTTGATCAAATACCACCAAAAGAAAGCTCTATTTGTGGGGAAAAAAGAACGTCAATTTTATTTGTGTTCATCGCACAGCCATGCATTTGTCAGTTAAAGCAACGCAGTGCCGTATCACAAAAAAATGGCCTGGTAAGGGGGGGGTAAAGGGGGTAAAACCTTCCAGAGCTGAAGTGGTTAATAAGCCTCTTACCAAATGGACATGACCCCCTAATCACCCGAGGGCATAAGAGCTTGTGTAACCTTAGGATATCATATGGAAGGTAATGGCAACTTCTGCAGCAATCTCCCACTGACTCACAAGCATATCAATGAATGTACTATAATGACTATGCGGCAGGAAGAAAGGTACTCCACATAGTGTGAATCAGCTAGGAAATATTATATATATCATTATATTTATTAAAGTTTAAAAGCATTACAAGTTTAAAATGAATCCCAGCATATAAACAGCGCCTCTCGCTCAGCGGGCGTGATGACGTCAACTCCCGTTTTTATGCTTGCATTCTTTATACACTTGTGAGTAATGCTTTTAAACTTTAATAAATTGATATTGCATGGCTGATTCACACTTCCTCCTGCATAGTCATTATGGTACATTCATTGAGATGCTTGTGGGAGAAGGTTGCTTGTGACCTCATTTTCTTTCTCGTACATCACGGGACCCAGAGCGACATAGTCATTACTATGTGGGTTATATAGATACCTTCAGGTGTTGGCACTGGCAACTTCCAAAACCGGAAGTACCCTCCCCTATATAAGCCCCTCCCATCCGGGAGCACCTCAGTTTTTTGCCAGTGTCTAAGGTGTTGGCCAAGAAGTAACATGTGTTTTTCACTGAGCTTGCGTACAGGTTCTTTTGGGCCTCAGTAAGCTATTCCGGATCCGACCAAAAAAGCTTCATAGCTAAACGGTCGGTACCCGGGCCTTGCAAAGAGAAGAGCAAGGTTTTGCCTGTAATGCCTCTCTTAGGAGGGCTGGACCCTGGGATCCAGAGCTCTGGTCATACCCACGACCAAGATGTTTTCTGTGCAGGGTGCTATACAGGTCCAGGGGAGTGGAATCCTTGGGAACCCGGTCCCTGAAGGTTTAATTACAATGCCTGCCGTGAGAGGTGAAGTTTGGGCTTCTGTGGACCAAACAGAGTCCTGCGGCGAGGAAAAGGTAAGTGGGGGCCCTCAGGAACTTGGTTCTATTGGGGGACCCCCAAGCCTATTTTGTCTTTCTGCCTGTTACCTAAGGTATTCCCGCTAATATTCTGTGTATGCCTGTTACTACTGAGAAAATGTAAAAATTGTAATAGTAGGCAAGAAAAAAAACAAAATGTGTAAGACCGCGATACCTGTGTTAGACACTAGAGGCCGCTATGGTTCTTTTTCTTGTAATGTGGATTTTTTTCTTCCAAAATCAAATCCAGGCAGTTGGTAAGTTCTCTGCTGGGAAGCTGTCTCCTCTGCCCTGTTGCTGCGCTCATCCATCCCCGGGCCCTGCGGCAGGGACCCTGGCTCCCATCTAGCTCCTTATTTTTTTCAAAAAAGACGCACGTGCCCGCGCGCGAGCGCGTGCACGCGCCTCTATATATAGAGGCGATCTGGAAAAAGGGGCGGAGCGGGTGGATGACGCTCGGTGTGCGCCGCGGCGCTACTGCGCATGTGCGGGCGTCCAGCGTGTTTTAAAGCACAATCACAGCTGGCTATTGAAGTGCACAGACAGAGCTAGCAACAGTAAAAAGGCACACAGAGGCGGTTGATGCAGGCATCCCCTAGAAAGGCACTTTAGTAGACACCAACTGTTATATAGCAGCAATTGTGCTAGACTATTCTCAGTAAAAGTGGTGTTTTTACGGCTGGAATACCTCAGCTTTAGGCTTAGGAATATGCCGTCCAGAAGCCCCGGAACTGAATCTTCCAGGAAGCAAAGGGGGTCTCATCGGGCTCTGAGGATCTTGGGCATGCTTCTGCTGCACCAGTCTCCCCTGAAAATTCAGAGGTAAGTGACCGTAGAGACCCCGCAGGGGTACTTGGTACTGTGGCTGTCCTCAGTTCACCTGCTCCTGTGTATGTAACAGAGGAGGTTTTTTCCTCAGCTCTGGGAGGATTAGAGAGAGATTGTCAACATTGATCGCTGCCTCCCTGTCAGGGAAAGCACGCCCGATCTCCGTCTCCTCCTTCAGAGTGCCTGTTAGCAGAGCAACAGTCCCATACAGGGATCGACCTGCCTGAAGGGGATCAGGATGAGGTTGATTCTGTTATAGAGGAATCAACAGTGGAGGAACCTTTTTCTCAGCATCTCAAGCTGAAAGATTATGGGTTCAGTCTCTGACTAACATGGTCCGATCAGCATTTAAAATGCACCTTGCGGAACCATCAACCACTACTGTCTCCTCGTTGGGGTCGCTAGAAGCCACCAGACTGTCTGTTCTTTTCCACTTCACCCTTTACTGAAAGGGCTCATTTACCAGGATTGGGAACATCCTGAGAAAATATTTATTCCCCCCAAGAGATTTCCGTGGTCTATCCCATGGAGGATAAGTTCATCAAAAAATGGAAGGTCCCTACAGTGGACGCAGCCATCTCTTGTGTGTATAAATCACTGACATGTCCAGTGGATAATGTCCAAATGTTCAAGAACCCAATAGATAAAAAATTGGAGTCCTTATGAAAATCTGCTTCTTTCTACAGCAAGCTTGGTGACACAACCAGCAGTAGCAGCTATTAGGGTCTGCTAAGCAGTGAAGGATCAGTTGAAACAGGTCTTGAGGGACTTGCCAGATCAGCAGGCCCTTGCCCTAACTGATCTACCTAGAGCCTTAAGCTTTGTGGTTGACGCCATAAAGGATTCCATCCATCAGGCCTCCCGCCTTACGCTGTCTGTAGTACATATGCGTAGGCTTCTATGGCTCAAAAACTGGTCTGCTGAAGCTCCCTGTAAAAAATGGCTGGTTAGCGTCCCATTTTCATGGTGAACGCGTATTCAGGGAAGACCTGGACAAATATATCCAGAAAATTTCCAGCGGTAAAAATACACTCTTGCCGGTTAAAAACAGAGTTAGAGGTCCCTCTTTTAAGAGGCCTGCTTCTCCAGTCCCTGGGGCATCGGCTGTGAAACAGTTCCGACGGCCTCCTCGGTCAATTCCCGGGGGTAAAAATCAGGGACAATCGCAGGGTAATGAGAAACCCTGGGTCAGGAGAGGTATAAAACCTTCCCCAAAGTTAAATTCATTGAAGGGTTGCCCCCACTCAGTCGGGTGGGGGGAAGACTCCAGTTGTTCGCAGAGACCTGGCGGGACACGATCAGAACAGATAGGTGCTCTCCGCAGTATGTTTGGGATACAGATTGGAGTTAAAAGACTCTCCTCCTTCCCATTTTTTGAGGTCAAACGTGCCAAGGGATCCCCGGAAGAGAGAGTCCCTCCTGTTGGCACTAGAACAACTATTGCTCCAAGGAGTAATTATGGAGGTTCCCCTGGAAGAATGGGGGTTCGGGTTTTACTCAAACCTCTTTACAGTCCCGAAGCAAACGGGGACGTGAGGCCCATATTAATTCTAAAAGGGCTAAACAAATTCCTGTATATGGAGTCGATCCGATCGGTGGCCACTGCCCTACAAGGGGAGGATTGGTTAGCCGCGATCGACATCAAAGATGCTTATTTGCACATTCCCATCTTTCCAGTCCACCAAAAATTTCTACGCTTTGCAGTAGAAGGGCGCCATTTTCAGTTCAGAGCCTTACCCTTCGGTCTGGCCACAGCACCACGAGTGTTTACAAAAATTCTGGCCCTTTATTGGCCAATCTAAGAACACAAGGTGTAATGATAATGGCATATCTAGATGACTTGTTGCTGATAGACCACTCAGTGAAAAAACTAGACGTGGTCGTTCACAAGACAATCAAGTATCTGGAATCTCACGGTTGGATTATCAACCGAGACAAGTCAGCCCTAAAAACCAGTCAAAAGTCTGGAATACTTGGGGCTAAGGTTGGATTCAGGCCAGAGAAAAATATTCTTGCCTCGAGGAAAGGTGTTGTCTTTGAAAGATTTGATCCACTTAGTGGGTACAAAAAGACAGCCGTCCATACGCCTGTGCATGAGGCTGCTGGGAAAAATGGTGGCATCATTCGAAGCAGTACCCTACGGTCAATTCCATTCAAGGAATTTGCAAAGGGCCATACTGTCAGCCTGGAACAAAAAAGTTCAGGCCCTAGACTTACAATGTCCTTGTCCCCTTCCGTTCGCAAGAGCCTCCGTTGGTGGTTGGTTCTCCAGAATCTGGAAAAAGGAAAATCCTTCAGTCCGATTTCTTGGAAGGTGGTCACTACAGATGCCAGCCTTATAGGCTGGGGAGCAGTACTGGAGCAATGGTCTCTCCAGGGCAGATGGTCGGATGCAGAAAAGGCCCTGCCCATCAATCTCTTAGAGATACGAGCAGCCCGGTATGCCCTAGTAGCATGGACATCCAAACTCCAAGGGTCCCCTGTCAGAATTCAATCAGACAATGCCACAGCAGTGGCATATATCAATCATCAGGGTGGCACCAGGAGTCGTGCAGCCCAGAGGGAAGTAAATTACATCCTGAAATGGGCAGAAAGATATGTCCCAGCCATATCTGCGGTATTCATTCCAGGAGTGGAGAATTGGAAGGCGGACTTTCTAAGTCGCCAGCAATTATGCCCAGGGGAATGGTCCCTTCACCCCGAGGTTTTCTGGACAATATGTCAGTGGTGGGGAACACCGGATGTAGATCTTCTAGCATCCAGATTCAACGCAAAGGTGGACAGGTTTGTCTCTCGGACAAGGGATCCCCTAGCTTGCGGCTCGGATGCCCTAGTGTTCCCTTGGGATCAGTTCAAGCTGATATATGCATTCCCACCGCCACAATTGTTACCTCGATTACTCCGCAGAATCAGGGTAGAAAAGAAACCAGTGATTCTGGTGGCTCCAGCGTGGCCCTGAAGAGCGTGGTACGCGGAGATTGTAAAATGTCAGTGGGGAGTCCTTGGACTCTCCCACGTCGTCCGGACCTGCTTTCGCAAGGACCGTTATACGACCCTTCCTTACCAGCCCTAGGTTTGACGGCCTGGCTATTGAAGCCCACATTCTAAAAAAGAGAGGGCTCTCTAATCCTGTGGTATCTACCATGATCAATGCCAGGAAGCCGGTATCCAGGCAGATCTACTATAGAATCTGGAAGGCGTACATCGCGTGGTGTGAGGCCAAGAAATGGCATCCACGTAAGTACGTAATAGGTAGGATTCTGGACTTCCTACAGTGGGCTGTAGATAGGAAGCTTGCCTTGAGTACTATCAAGGGTCAGATTTCGGCCTTGTCAATATTTTTTCAAAGGCCCTTGGCTTCGCATTCCCTAGCAAAGCCTTTATACAAGGAGTGGTGCGTATTAGTCCTCCGGTTAATATTCCCATATGTCCATGGGATCTAAACCTGGTTCTGTCGGTTCTACAGAAACAACCATTTGAACCATTACAGATATTTCCTTGGTTCTTCTCACCAGGAAATTGATCTTTCTAGTAGCCATTCGTTCGGCTAAAAGAGTGTCGGAATTAGCAGCTATATCCTGTAAGGAGCCATATCTGGTTATCCATAAGGACAGAGTAGTGTTACGTCCTCATCCAGCCTTTCTTCCTAAGGTGGTATCGAGGTTTTCATTTGAACCAAGATGTGGTTCTTCCTTTTTTTTTTTTTTTTTTCCCCAAACCTAGTTCGGTAGAGGAAAAGTTATTGCATTCTTTGGATGTAGTAAGAGCAGTTAAAGCTTATTTAAAAGCCACTGCTCAGATTCGCAGAACGGATACTTTGTTTATTCTGCCGGAAGGCCCCAGAAAGGGTCAGGCAGCGTCAAAATCTACTTCAGGCAAGTGGATTCGACAGGTCATAATGCAAGCCTATGGCTTGAGAAGGAGACCGCCTCCGTTCAAAGTTAGGGCGCACTCCACGAGAGCAGTTGGAACTTCATGGGCAGTGCATCACCAGGCCTCCCTGGCTCAAATCTGTAAGGCCGCAACATGGTCTTCAGTACACACGTTTACTAGGTTCTACCAGGTGGACGTTAGAAGTCAGGAGGATGTCGCCTTTGGGCGCAGTGTTTGGCAGGCCGCAAAAGATCCTCATGTCTGATAGCGCTCAGCTTATGTATGGTGTATCCCCCCCCCCTCATTGGGCATTGCTTTGGGACGTCCCATTAGTAATGACTATGTCGCTCTGTGTCCCGTGATGTACGAGAAAGAAAATAGGATTTTTATAACAGCTTACCTGTAAAATCCTTTTCTTGGAGTACATCACGGGACACAGAGCTCCCACCCCTCTTTTTGGGACACTTATTGCTTTGCTACAAAACTGAGGTGCTCCCAGATGGGAGGGGCTTATATAGGGGAGGGTACTTCCGGTTTTGGAAGTTGCCAGTGCCAGCACCTGAAGGTATCTATATAACCCACATAGTAATGACTATGTCGCTCTGTGTCCCGTGATGTACTCCAAGAAAAGGATTTTACAGGTAAGCTGTTATAAAAATCCTATTATTAGGAGTCCTGACCATTTAGTGAGAAGTATTTTTATTAATATGGCAGTGATTTAATATCATTTCAAGAGTCACATATCAAGATTCTTCTCACAAGTTTATGATTTGACTAATGTGGGCTTTCGCTATAATTTTAATAATTTGGTGTTTTGGTTTTTCACAAGTTTAAATATATTTTTTTTTGCACAAGAGTAATGTCACTATTATAAGAGATGTGTTGCTCACTTTATTGTATTTAATGCTAATTTGGATCAGGCAGCGTTACACCCAATGTGTGAAAAGATCCTTATCACAGCAGCTCCTTTTAACTCATAAATGTGTAACAATATAGAAAATAAAAAATAAATCAGTGCTAAAGCGACATTAAAGAGGAAGTAAACCTAAAAAAAATGTTGCTGAAAAAAAAAACCCTGCAAGAAAAAGGCATAATGAGCTAGTTTGCTATGCATACTAGCTCATTATGTGGCACTTACCTCAGATCGAAGCCTCCGAAGCGCTCCTCGTTCCCCTCCGCCGCCATGTCCCCTCCGACCGTCTTCCGGGTATCGCCGCTCCGGCGCTGTGATTGGCCGGAGTGGCGATGATGTCACACGCATGTGCGCGGGGCCGGCATTCTCCCATTCAGAAAACCGGCACGCTCAGTGCGCCTGCGCCGTTGTCTACGGCACGCATGCGTCGTAGCCATCGGTGCAGTGTTTTCTGCAAATATCTCCTTAACCGTGTAGGTTAAGGAGATATTTCTTGCACCTACAGGTAAGCCCTAATCTAGGCTTACCTGTAGGTGCAAGTTGTCACAGTGGGTTTACAACCACTTTAAAGCTTTGGGTTTTTATTTTTTATTTTTTTAATGAAAATAACAAACATACTTACCTGCTCTGTGTAATGGTTTTGCACAGAGCAACCCCCATCCGGTTCTTCTGGGCTCCCCCACCGGCGTGCCAGGCTCCTTCTCTTTAGCAAGTGCCCCCCGTTGGAAAGCAGATTTCCATGGGGGGCACCCATGCGTGCTTGCTCCCGAGCCGCCCTGCCTGTGTCCATCCACACAGGGAGGGTGGCTCGGCCCCACCCCTATTCGCTCGGCACAGTAGCAGGAACCAATGGGTGTTCAGTGTGCCCCTGCACCTTTAACCGCTTCCCGCCCACCGGCCGTCATATGACGTCCTTGACTGTGCGGGTGTATCTGAATGATGCGTTCAGCTACAGGTATCATTCAGATATCGGATTTTTAAACCAGCGATTCCCTACACCATATGAATGATCATATCGGCTGTTCCGCCACGTGATCGTTCTTATGAGTGGCGAGAGGAAACGTCCCCCCCCCCTCCCGCTGCCCTTGGGTGCTTCTCCCGACTCATCGCTATGATCGGTGGGTCGGAGACAGGATTCACCGGCCCCGGATATTTACCATAGAGATTTCTGGCGGATCGGATGGTCGCCAGAGTCTCTATGGTCGTTTGGAGGCCGGGCGCGATGTTATGACATCACGCCTGGCCTCTGCATTCAAGCAATTGGCGCCGCCTCGGCTGGGAAGCCAAAATCTTTTTTCTTTTATTTCAGGCTTCCCAGCCTAGAGGTCTTATTGACCCCATATCTCACTGTAAAGAGGACCTGTCATGCCATATTCCTTTTACAAAGGATGTTTACATTCCTTGTAATAGGAATAAAAGAGATCAATTTTTTTTTTTTTTAGAGTGTCATACTAAAAAAAATTAAGTAAAATTAACAATACATTTTTTTTTTATTAAAGTGCCCCTGTCCCCAGGTGCTCGCACGCAGAAGCGAACGCATAATTAAGTCCTGCCCACATATGGAAACGGTGTTCAAACCACACATGTGAGGTATCGCCACGAACTATAGAGCGGGAGCGTGTAACCAGTAAAAAAAAATTTAAGCGTCACCTATGGGGACTTTTAAGTACTGAACTTTGGCGCCAATCCACGAATGTGTGCAATTTTGAAGCGTGACATGTTAGGTATCTATTTACTCGACGTAACTTCATCTTTCACATTATGAAAAAACATTGGGCCCACTTTATTTTTATTTTTTTTAAAGCACAAAACTGTTTTCCCAAAAAAACGCGTTCGAAAAATTGCTGCGCAAATACCGATAAAAAGTTGCAACGACCGCCATTGTATTCTCTAGAGTCTTTGCTAAAAAAAACATATATAATGTTTGGTGGTTCTATGCAATTTTCTAGCAAAAAAAATGATGATTTTAACACGTAGGTGAGAAATGTCAGAATTGGCCTGGGTGGCAAGTGGTTAAAAAATGGTGTGCTCCCTCCAGCCCATCTGCCCTCTATCTATCCATCAGAATGCATGTGCTTCCTCTGTGAAGACTCTTAAAAGTTACAGGTAGTGACTAAAAGTTACAGGTAGTGACTATAGGTAACAGGGGGCCTTGATGAGGCCTGTAGATTACGCATGTATTTGCAAATATGTGCAGACTAAACCCCTGTTTTTAGTGCAGGTTAATTTGGTTGGTCGCAGGCTGGTCGGTAAGTAGAGCTGGGAATTGTCTTGCTGGAAAGGCCAGTTATAGGTGGGGGCAGTGGCTAACTTTTTGTACTGTTGATATTTTGTGGAGGACACTGAGCTTCCCAGAAAAAGGCTGTGCAGCAGGGGGCGTGTCAGGACAAGTCTGATCATTGGAGGAGAGCAGGCTGAGTTCCCAGCACAGCTAGAGAACTGACCGCGGTGTGTTCTCCTGCTTAGTGTGATCAGTTTTTGATAGGAAAGTAGAGGGACTGGCAGGAACACCAGTAAAGAAATACAAAGAGAACGGGATACTTTCTCATACAAGTACATGGTACAGCAGACACATATCAGGAATATGAAGGGTTGGGTAACAAGCGCTAGTATAGACACTTATTTTTTATGTTTTACATATCTATACCTGCAAAAGGAGCCAGCCTGAAGTAAAGTGGCAGGACTTTATTTTCTGACTAAAGTTCCACTTTAAGCTGGCCATATAAAAAAGGAATGTTGACCTATTTGTGATGAACCGTCTCAAATTCACAAAGTGGGTGGTCCTGTTAGCCACCTACCAACCGACATCCCTTGACGAAAAAAGCTATGGAGCCAGGCGGAAAATTGTCATTTAAGCAGTGCCTGCATTCAATCAGATTTGGCCATTGGCGCTGTGTAGCGTGGATGGTGAGCTCTTTTAGATTACAAAAGGTCTATATGCTTTTGAGTTGAGTTGAGTTGCATCTTGATATAGCGCGGTCATTTACCCCTTAGGATCCCGATTACAAACACATACACATACTAGGGCCAATTTTAGACAGGATCTGATTAAGTTTGACCAACTTTAGTCTTCTGCAGCATATGTAAAAGAAGTAGTGTGGAAATACTACAAAACCATCTGTACTCATCTCCTTGCTGCAGCATCAGTGTGATTCTGCAGCTGCCCCCGCTGGCTCTAAGCCTGGGAACTGAGAGATCACATGACCGCTGATCGCTCAGTTCTCGGTTTTCACTGAGCAGAGAGTGGTGACTGTCAGTCACCGCTCTCTTGCCTGCCTCTCCAGCGTTACCTGGAGCACCAGGTTGTGGAGGTGTTGGGAGCGGCTGGCTCAGACTCTCAGCAGGGCACTGAGAGGCTGAGCCAGCTGCTGGTCCAGGCATTCGGGTGGATCCCAACATTATTGTGTGAATCCTTCCAGAGCCTGTAGCAGCTATGCGACGTCAGCTGACAGTGGGCTTTAGTCCTCTGTCGGCTGAGTCTGAGTCACAGGAGAGCACTCCTGTGACCTACAAGAGAAATATGACCAAAAATTTTTTGGCCATACTTCTGTTTTAATAATCCTTTTTTTTTTTTCGCCTGCAGAGTGGGTTACTGACCATATTCTGTGTCACACAAGACTGGAGAACCTTCGGTGTCGTTCTGTGTATCTGACAGATTTCAGTAATAGAGGAACTACTAAGCTTGTTTACATGGAACAGGATCCCAGGTAACTCCAGATACCTACAGAATACATTGGCCATTATACGGTTCAGAATTTTATTTTCGTTTTTGGCTGAAGTCCTGTCTAATAGTGCATGATATGACCATTGCAAGCCAGAAACTTCCTGTGCCCCTCTTATGCTCGTCTCACTATGTTACCTAGGGCTCCAGTTCCCTAACTTTGGGCCAGGGGTCTCAAACTGGTGGCCCTCCAGCTTTTGCGAAACTACAAGTCCCATGATGCATTGCAAGGCTGACAGTTACAAGCATGACTCCCACAGGCAGAGGCATAATGGGACTTGTAGTTTTGCAACAGCTGGAGGGCCACCAGTTTGAGACCCCTCCTTTAGGCTAAGCCCTGCCAATGGAGCTAAGGCACACCTCCTTCCAGTCCAAAGAGAATTTCTTTTTGTCTGGTAAAGGAGCTTTCATTGGTCGAAGTGAAGGCCGGGGTTTAGCTCTTATGAGCTAAAGTTACACATTGCAGAGGGAAGGGAATGGACACACCCCCCTTCACACAGGAACAGAGCTGAGGCTGTCAATCAGTGCAGGAGCTCCCTCCCCTGTCCCCTTTTTTTTCTTGGTGTCAGAAAAACTTGTCAGAAGGGACTCATGTAGACAGAGGAACAAAACAGCTGACAGAAATGCAGAGTAAAATAATTAATATCAATCAACTGTTTTAAATTGTCATACAAATATATATTTGAAATCAAATATTTATTATTTTGTAGAAATAACATGGCGTGGGCAGACTTCTGCCAGTCGCAAGCTGTGTCATGTCCCTCCAGCCTGAGTCTTAGAATAAGAGGAAGGTGAAGCCACCATAAATCTACATGTAATATCACGCCCCCCATTGTGTTTAGCTGGTTAGTGGGCATGGAGGAGGAGGGAGGAAGTGGGCTGGCATTTACTACTTTGTATACACCCACAGGTGTGACTTTATGAAAACTGATCCGATGTGATAGGGAGGAAATTGTCAGCATAGAAACTCACTGAAAACTGAGCATGTGCAGAGTTGCCACCACAGCTGAAAAATTCCCTAGCTGAATTGAGGACATGGACAGAAGGGGGAGATAGAGAGCAGCAGGATCAACCAGGTTTTTTACAGAAAACAAATCTCATAGTGACTGAGTATAATCAGCATGTAATTCATCATTTATTAATCGTTTTTTATTATGTGGGTTTAGTGACACTTTAATAAGTGAGTCTTCAATAGCTTCGCTTTACGCTGTCCTTCCTGGCAGCATTCCAAATCACCTCCTGCCAGAGTCTGATCTTTGCACCTTTTAAACCTCCAAATGCATTTTGGCCATCATGAAAAAGCAATAAAATAGAAAGCCATAGTGCAGTAACTGTTTATTGCAATTGTAAAAATAAAAACACCTCCATGTGCGCACTCACATATAAAATAAAAGTCCCCATATTCAATATGGTTCTATACCACATGGATCCAAGATGGCCCAACTGACCCAACTTTCTGTTTTAAGCGGAACATCTTTGCAGTTTTTTACCTGTAAAGAATATATTACATTACAGTACATAGTCACTCACTCAGTCACTATGAGATTCATTTTCTGTATTCTGCAAAAAAAAACCTGGTTGATCCTGCTGCTCTCTACCTCCACCTTCTGTTCATGTCCCCAATTTAGTTAGGGATTTTGCAGCTGTGGTGGCAACTCTGCACTGCTCAGTTTTCAGTGAGTTTCCATGCTGACCATTTCCTCCCTATCACATCTGAGCAGCCCATGTGATTATAGAGTCACACATGTGGGAGTATACACAGTGGTAAATGACAGTCCACTCCCTCCTCCTCCATGCCCACTAACCAGCTAAACACAATAGGAGCAGGATATTACATGTAGATTAATGGAGGGTTCACTTCCGTCTTATTTTAAAGTGGTTGTAAACCCACTTTTTTTTTTTTTGGCCCACCTGCAAGAGAAAGGCATAATGAGCTATTATGACTAGCATAATAGCTCATTATGTTCCACTTACCTTAGATCGGGGCCCCCGAAGCCGTCCTCGTCCCTCTGTCCAGCCGCAGACATCACTGCGGCGATAGCCGGAATGTTACTTCCGGGTATCGCCGCACCAGCCAATCACAGCGCCGCTCCGGCGCTGTGATTGGCCGGAGCGGCGGAGACGTCACTCTGCGCATGCGCGCGGGAGGCGTCCCACTCGGCTACGCCCAGCGATTGCTGGGAAGTAGCCCAGTATGTGAATGGGATTAACCCCATAAATGCGCCGTTGTCTACGGCGCGCATGCGCCGTAGATAGCGGCGCTTGACATTTTAGTAAATATCTCCTAAACCGTGTAGGTTTAGGAGATATTTCTTGCACCTACAGGTAAGCCTTAATCTAGGCTTACCTGTAGGTGCAAGTTGAAAAAGTGGGTTTACAACCACTTTAAGGCACAGGCTGGAGGAGGTTGACACAGCCTGTGACTTGCAGATAAGTTTACATACCCTGGCGGAATTTATGATTTCTTGCCCATTTTTCAGAGAATATGAATAACACAAAAACTTTTCTTTCGCTCATGGTTAGTGTTTGGCTGAAGCCATTTATTATAAATCAACTGTGTTTACTCTTTTTAAATCATAATCACAACAGAAACTACCCAAATGACCCTGATCAAAAGTTTACATACCCCAGTTCTTAATACCGTGTATTGCCCCCTTTAACATCAATGACAGATTGAAGTCTTTTGTGGTATTTGTGGATGAGGCTCTTTAACTTCTCAGATGGTAAAGCTGCCCATTCCTCTGGGCAAAAAGCCTCCAGTTCCTGTAAATTCTTGGGCTGTCTCGCATGAACTGCACGTTTGAGATCTCTCCAGAGGGGCTCAATGATATTGAGGTCAGGAGACTGAGATGGCCACTCCAGAACCTTCACTTTATTCTGCTGTAGCCAATGACAGGTCAACTTGGCCTTGTGTTTTGGATCATTGTCATGTTGGAATGTCCAAGTAGGTCCCATGCGCAGCTTCCTGGCTGATAAATGCAAATGTTCCTCCAGAATTTTTTGATAACATACTGCTTTCATCTTTCCAACAATTTTGACCAAATTTCCTGTGCCTTTGTAGCTCACACATCCCCAAAATATCAGCGATCCACCTCTGTGTTTCACAGTAGGAATGGTGTACCTTTCATCATAGGCCTTGTTGACTCAATTTTGGTCTCATCACCCCAAATGACTTTGTGCCAGAAGGTTTGGGCTTGTCTCTGTGCTGTTTGGCGTATTGTAAGCGGCATACTTTGTGGAATTTGCGTAGTAATGGCTTTCTTCTGGCAACTCGACCATGCAGCCCATCTTTCTTCAAGTGCCTCCTTATTGTGCATCTTGAAACAGCCACACCACGTGTTTTCAGAGAGTCCTGTATTTCACCTGAAGTTATTTGTGGGTTTTTCTTTGCATCCCAAACTATTTTCCTGGCAGTTGTGGCAGAAATTTTAGTTGGTCTACCAGACCGTGATTTGGTTTCAACAGAATCCCTCATTTTCCACTTCTTGATTAGAGTTTGAACACTGCTGATTGGCATTCTCAATTCCTTGGATATCTTTGTATATCCCTTTCCTGTTTTATACAGTTCAACTACCTTTTCCCGCAGATCCTTAGACAATTATTTTGCTTTCCCCATGACTCAGAATCCAGAAACGTCAGTGCAGCACTGGATGAAAGATGCAAGGGTCTGTCAGGAGTCCAGAAACCCACTGACCTTTTATTCACACACACTAATTACAAGCAAACAGATCACAGGTGAGGATGGTTACCTTTAATAGCCATTCAAACCCCTTTGTGTTAACTTGTGTGCATGTTATCAGGCCAAAATCACCAGGGTATGTAAACTTTTGATTGTGGTCATTTGGGTAGTTTCTGTTGTCATTATGATTAAAAAAGAGTAAACACATTTGATTGATAATAAATGGCTTCAGCCAAACACTAACCATGAGTGAAAGAAAAGTTTTTGTGTTATCATTCATATTCTCTGAAAAATGGCCAAGAAAGCATAAATTCTGCCAGTTTATGTAAACGTATGAGCACAACTGTATATATAAAATCAAATCTTTATATATTTTTGTATGAGAATGTATACCAGTTTATTGATATTATTTAATTGTACTCTGTATTCCAAAGTCTGTTTTTTATTTTAAACATGTGACCAGCGGCAGAGGACTAGAAGCTTCTCCCACTTATGTTTCCCTGCAGACAGGCTGGGAAAGAGCTGGGTCATGTGACAGCTGTATATTGGTTAGGAAAACGGTACTTAGATGTTTTTTTTTTAATTAAAATAATTACAGTGCCATCATCAATATACGGAAAGTTAAGGGACAGTGTAAATGAAATATTGTGTGTTTAGTATCACTTTAAAGCAGAGTTCCGGCCCAGCCTACACAAGGGTGACAACTCTGCTGTGAATTCAGGAGCAGTGCAGCATAATTGTCACCCCTTCACATAAAGTTGCCTTAGGTGGACTTGAATGGCAGAATCTACAGGTATCTGTGAGACTGCAGTAGAAAGAGGGCTTTTCCCAGTTAAGTTTTGCATTATCTATATACAGTATCTCACAAAAGTAAGTACACACCTCACATTTTTGTAAATATTTTATTATATCTTTTCATGTGACAACACTAAAAAGAAAAAAAAATCCAGTATATATGTACCGTAGTTTGTAGATGCTATAACTTTCACCTAACCGATCAATATACACTTTTTTGGGGTTTTTTACCAAAAAGAAGTAGCAGAATACAAATTGGCCTAAATTTATGAAGAGATTTTTTATTTTTATTTTTTTAAATTATAGGATATGGTTTATAGCAGAAATTAAACAAAATTGTTTTGTTTTCAAAATGTTCAGTGTTTTTCCGCTTATATAATTAAAAACTAAAAAAAAACAAAAGAAAGCTCTATTTGCAGTGAAAAAATAATATAAATGTAATTTGGGTACAGTGTTATATGATCCCACACTTGTCAGTTAAACTAACGCAGTGCCAAACAGCAAAAAATTGCCTGGTTACGAAGAGGGTACAATCTTCTGGAGGTGAAGTGGTTAAAACAGATGGCAATTAAAATTAAAAGGCTAAGTACACCATTTTCAAAAACAGGAAAAGAAAATTACAAAAGCACCCACATATGCAGAAAAAAATGTGACTATACAGTATCTCACAAAAGTGAGTGCATCCTTCATATTTTTGTAAATATTTTATTCTATCTTTTCATGTGACAACACTGAAGAAATGACACTTTGTTACAATGTAAAGTAGTGAGTGTACAGCTTGTATAACAGTGTACATTTGTTGTCCCTTCAAAATAACTCAACACACAGCCATTAATGTCTAAACCGCTGGCAACAAAAGTGAGTACACCCCTAAGTGAAAATGTCCAAATTGGGAAAGTGTCAATATTTTGTGTGGCCAGCATTATTTTCCAGCACTGCCTTAACCCTTTTGGGCACACGCCACACACACACTTGACACCATCTGAATCAAATAAGTTTATCTTGGTCTCATCAGATCACAGGACATGGTTCCAGTAATCCATGTCATTAGTCTGCTTGTCTTCAGCAGACTATCTGTGGACTTTCTTGTGCATCATCTTTAGAAGAGGCTTCCTTCTGGGACGACAGCCATGCAGACCAATTTGATGTAGTGTGCGGCGTATGGTCTGAGCACTGACAGGCTGACCCCCCACCCCTTCAACCTCTGCAGCAATGCTGTCAGCACTCATATGTCTATTTCCCAAAGACAACCTCTGGATATGACGCTGAACACATGCACTCAACTTCTTTGGTCGACCATGGCGAGGCCTGTTCTGAGTGGAACCTGTCCTGTTAAACCGCTGTATGGTCGTGGCCACCATGCTGCAGCTCAGTTTCAGGGTCTTGGCAATCTTCTTATAGCCTAGGCCATCTTTATGTAGAGCAATAATTATTTTTTTGCAGATCCTCAGAGAGTTCTTTGCCATGAGGTGCCATGTTGAACTTCCAGTGAACAGTATGAGAGAGTGAGAGCGATAACACCAAATTTAACACACCTGCTCCCTATTCACACCTGAAACCTTGTAACACTAACGAGTCACATGACACCAGGGAGGGAAAATGGCTAATTGGGACCAATTTGGACATTTTCACTTAGGGGTGTACTCACTTTTGTTGCCAGCGGTTTAGACATTAATGGCTGTGTGTTGAGTTATTTTGAGGGGACAGCAAATTGACACTGTTATACAAGCTGTACACTCACTACTTTACATTGCAGCAAAGTGTCATTTCTTCAGTGTTGTCGCATGAAAAGATACAATAAAATATTTACAAAAATGTGAGGGGTGTACTCACTTTTGTGAGATACTGTATATTTTTCTTAAACCATACTTCTGTTTAAATACACTATTATTGCAGTATTGTTTCTGTTATGTAATCACAGAATTCTATTTGCATTGTTAGGTTTTTTGTCGATCTCTACCTGACCAGAGACCACCGCTTCCTCACCATCAACAGTAACAGTAAAACCACCTCTGAGGTCCGTCTAGTAGACTGTAATTGTCCTTTTCAATCCCCTTTTCTGGTACAGCAACGTGTGGCGGGCATAACATACCATGTGGAACACAGCAATGGATATCTTTATATTCTGATAATTCACGGAGAGCCTGCTGAGTACAAGGTATACTACTTTTATACAGTAGATCCAGAGGGATTGTAATTGGGTAAAAAACAACGTTACATGAAATAAGTTAAAGGATAAAATCACCTTTACAGAAATTTTTTATAAATGTGCATTTATTCTTTTTTCTAGCAGGAGCCTGTAAAGCATTGCACCCGCAATCAGTAGATCACAGGTGCAATGAGGGCCCCTGCAGACATGTCCTCCAGCTCTCAGCCTGTGCCTCTGTACAGGCTTTCTGTTTTAAAGCCAGAGAACATGTCAGTGGACTGCGAGAGCGCTCATCAACGCCCACGCAGCCCATTGAACCTGCCCCCATGTGCTAAGTGAATCTGTATGGGCGTTTTATAATTATCAATTAGCTGCAGCACCTGCAGTTCACTATCGAGGAAAATTGCAGGGTCTGCATCCCTTTAGACATTTTCCTTTGGGAGTAACTCACCAAAAATGACATTGTTGCAGTGGATGCCTGATATCTGACTTGTATCTTAGTGCAGACTTCTGGGAAAATCAGTGAGCCAATCACACAAGCAGGAAATTACATTTTCAGGGGGCGCCTGTACACCATCTATGTATAGAACACCTCCAGGTAGCCATATTGCATTGTATTTTTCAGAGAATTACAGCGCTGCAGATTGAAAAGGAAAGGTCATTTTTTAATACCATTCAATTACAATTTGCTTTGAGTCACAATTGTATAAAGTGACATTACCCTTTAACACTTTTCAGCCCCGGAAAGGATCACCTCTGCGGTTTTTATTTTTTGTACTGTAAACAAAAAAAGACCAACAATTTTGAAAAAAAAAATATAGATTTTTTACTTTTTGCTATAATAAATATCATTAAAAAAAAAAAAAATAATTTCTTCCTCAGTTTAGGCCAATATATATTCTTCTACAAATTTTTGGTAAAAAAAATCGCAATAAGCGTATATATTGATTGGTTTGTGCAAAAGATATAGAGTTTACAAAATATTATATTTTTTGTACTAGTAATGGTGGTGATCAGCGATTTTTAGCGGGACTGCAACATTGCGGCAGACAGGTCGGACACTTCTGATACTTTTTTGGGACCAGTGACACTTTTATGCTCTAAATGCTATATTTTATGCTATAAAAATGCACTGATTACTGTATAAATGACACTGGCAGGGAAGGGGTTAACACGAGGGGGCGATCAAGGGGTTAATTGTGTTCCCTAGGGAGGTGTTTCTAACTGTAGGGGGAGTGTACTGACTGGAAGTACAGAGAGATTGCTGTTCCCGATCACTAGGAACAGACGATCTCTCTGCACTCCTCTGACAGAACGGGGATCTCCTTGTTTACAGTGACTGATCCCCGTTCTGCCTCTCTGTGTAACGATCGCGGTTGGCCACTAGACATCGTGGCCACGCGCATCGGCCCTGGCGCTGCGGGCGCGTACCTACTGTATCTATTGGACGAAGCGACGTACACCTATGGCGATTTGCGCAAAAGAGCCGACGGTGGCTAGTCAGCAAGTGGTTAAGTAAGCAAATCTAGTTAAAGTAGAACTACAGGCGGTCCCCGGGTTACAAACAAGATGTATAGGCAAAACATTTTTTTACATTTTGGATAGAGTAAGGGAGGGTTATAACCCCTGTTAGATTTTTATTTTGCCACCTGTGTCCCATTGCGAAGATTTCCCCTTCACATCCTGTCCCATAGCCAAACAGGAAGTTTGAGGTAATCCCTGCAAATTAAGGGAATTTCTTGGGGACCCCCAGGCCACCAGAACTAGAGTCCCCATTGGAAGATTTCCTCTCTATTACATTTCTGGGGACTACCCAAAATATGGGGATTTTCTTTCACTTTCAATGATAATGGTAAACAGGACAAATGGTGAGGAGGAATCTCCTTAACGGGAACACAGACAGCAATAAAAACTGACAGGTGTTCCAGTCCCTCTCCACTCCATCCAAAATGAAAAAAACAAGTTTTGCCTTTAGTTATACTTTAACCACTTATCGACCGCCGCACGAACATTTACGTTGACAGAATGGCACGGACAGGCAAATGGGCGTATATCGGGAACAGCGATCAGTGATGTGTCACGGCAAGCCACGCCCCCTAACAGTTAGAATCACTCCCTAGGTCCCACTTAACCCCTTCAGCGCCCCCTACAGGTTAACCCCTTCACTGCCATTGTAATTTTTACAGTAATCAGTGCATTTTTATAGCACTGTTCGCTGTAAAAATGACAATGGTGTCAAAAGTGTCCGATGCGTCCGCCATAATGTCGCAGTCACGATAAAAATCGCTGATCGCCGCCATTACTAGTAAAAATAATTTTTTATAAAAATGCCATAAAACTACCCCCTATTTTGTAGATGCTATAACTTTTGCGCAAACCAATCAATAAACGCTTATTGTGGGTTTTTTTTTGTTTTTTTACCAAAAATATGTAGAATAATACGTATCGGCCTAAACTGAGGGGAAAAAAAAAAACATTTTATATATTTTTGGGGGGTATTTATTATAGCAAAAAGTAAAAAATATTGAATTTTTTTCAAAATTTCCGCTCTATTTTTGTTTATAGCGTCAAAAATAAAAACCGCAGAGGTGATCAAATACCACCAAAAGAAAGCTCTATTTGTGGGGAAAAAAGGACGTCAATTTTGTTTGGGATATTAAATTGAAGCTAAGAGGTTGGGACTTTTTAGTGAGGCCAGCTAGATGTAGGTTGATAGGTTGATGAGAAAGAACTAAATTTTTTTTTGGTGGTAGAGCCATCTATAGTGCCATATAGTAAATGCATAGACATGTAGTAACCATCATAGTAAAGTAAATAACTTTTATTCCATGACATGATACATAGTAATAAATTAACAGAATAGCATAATGACACACAGATAGCATATTGGCCTAGAGCAGGGGTCTCAAATTGGCGGCCCTGCAGCTGTTGCGGAACTACAAGTCCCATCATGCCTCTGCCTATGAGAGCCATGCTTGTAACTGTCAGCCTTGCAATGCCTCATGGGAATTGTAGTTCTGCAACAGCTGGAGGGCCACCAGTTTGAGACCCCTGGTCTAGAGCCACAGTAATGACATAATGATGACACACCAGACTAGTCGCAACGTATTCCCACAGTAAGTAATATATAGGTATATTCCAGTGAACCGTAATCATGGTATCTTGAATAAAAAGAGTGCCTATAACATCAGCGCCATACACCCAGCAATGGTTGGTCAGCAGGCGAGTGGTGGTCCTCACTCGGCTGTCGGCTCCGTCTCTCCCTTGTGTGACGCAGCGTGGCGTTGGCGGCTATCCCATACACTGAAGTTTCATTACTTCAGCCCACCTTAGGAAACCTTCCCTGGTACTTCCCCCATGTACACTTCTACGCCATTATTTGGACCTAACCTCTCACATACTGTAGGTCAGGGATATGCAATTAGCGGACCTCCAGCTGTTGAAAAACTACAAGTCCCATCATGCCTCTGCCTCTGGGTGTCATGCTTGCTGCTGTCAGAGTCTCGCTATGCCTCATGGGACTTGTAGTTTGGCAACAGCTGGAGGTCCGCAAATTGCATATCCCTGCTGTAGGTGATCCAGGTATGACATTGCTACACAATTTACTTTTTATCACTAGTATGTTTTTTACTCTATCCCACTCCATGGATTTTTTGGGGGGTTGTTCTTCCCCTCCCCCTTTGTTTCACCAAGGGTATTCTTTGTCCACTTTTTGGTTTTCACTGTTATTATTACTTTTTAACATCAATACAATATTACTTATTTAGCTACCACTGCACCTATTATATCAATGGATAAAATGCTACATTTTTTTAACCCATAAATGTTCACTATGCCATGCACCATTTACCATATAATTCCTATATTGATCCCTACATTTATTTACTATTATATTATAATTTTTTCAGATGGTATACACCCTTATGTCCTTTTCACAACCCATGGGGCAACTACTTATTTTTCATCATTCTTCTGCACATTATTTTACATATTGCCTCTTTTCATTATTCACAACACATCACATAGTTTCACACATATCCACTCATATATATTTCTCATTTATTTTTTTGCACCATCAGTTTTGACTTTCCCTTTTCTTCACACTTCACAGGTGTATCACTCTTCTTCCTTGCACTTGTCTTTGTCTTCACTGGATTCAATCATGATTTTGATCACATGGTAATTAGCCACACCTGTCCTCGGCAGGCGGTATGGCCCATTTTTATATTTAAACATGGTTGATTTCTTTGCATTTTCAGCTATGAGTAAGCATCCTATGATGTGAAACGTGTTAGCTAATCCCTGTGTTATATTTTTTTGGGGTGTTTTTGTTGTGTTTAATGGATTTTACTAATAAACCAGCATCTTCTGCAGAGTGCGGCCGTCCAGAAAATCTTTTTCCCTATCACCTATATTGTGCAGAGCCAGCATCTGTTTGCATTCAGAGTGGGGCGGGAGTATCATATGGACACAGTAGCTTGTGAGCGGTAATCTCTCTTCTTCAATATATTTACTATCTGGACTTTGCCTGTTACTTTTACCTGCTCAGCCATCTGTCTTCCTGCACCGTTACTTTTTACTCCATTCTTTCATTATGGAAATCCCCACGCCAAGGATGCTTTCTTCATATCCCATTTTGGCAGCAGACACCCCGGAAACAGACACAGCTTTCAGCAGAACATTAACGGCCCCATCCGATAATCCACTCCGATCTAGCCAGACTGTTTTGCTTCACACTCCGGACACGGGTGAACTTTCCTTGAAAACCACCTTTCGGAAATTAGAAAGTCTCATGGCTAAGGAGATCAGGACATTTTGGGATGTGACCACACTCACTGAATATTTATCATTGGAACAGATCCCTCGGGGTCTACGGATCAGGAAATTTCCTACTTTTGATCTCGCTAATGAAGAACTTAAACGTGAATGGACTAATACTCTTTCGGTCTGTTCCTTCAAATTAATGAATATGATTGTAAGTCAGAAACAACAGGAATTGGACCGGGTACAACGCGAAATGGCTATTATACAAAAGTATTTAACTGAACAACAGAAGGTTCCCGGTTCCACTGAATTGGATAATCAATTGAATAAAAGATTGAACAAACTGGAACGAAGTGTGATATCCAAAAAAAAGAAAAAACAAGCTCGTGACCAGCTTGATTACGATACTGATAATGTTTACATATGGAAAAAAACAGTCTTTCATACCCACCGCACAAGGAGACCACTCTCCAAAAAAAGAGTCAGTTTCTCAGACACGGAAGGTGAACCGGTTAACGATACCTTTGCCGTTACAGGATCAGACTCCTCATCAGATCTCAGTCCTTCGGCCGACCATACACGCACAGATCAAACGGCGACTTTAACCACTTCCCGCCCAGTCAATAGCGAATTGACGTCCGGGAAGTGGTTGTAATATCGATACTGGACGTCATATGACGTCCTGCAGGATATTGCCTTGCGCGCGCCCGCGGGGCGCGCAGCGCGGTGATCGGGGATGGCATGTGTCCCTCGGACACAGCGCTTCCCCGATCACGGTAAACAGCCAATTTTATTGGCTGTTTACCATGTGATCGGCTGTGTCAAAGTCACAGCCGATCACCTGTCAAAACAAACTCGGCGGCGCGCTCCGTGCGCGCCGCCACAGGCTTGCAGAGCGGGGATCGGGGAAGGCGAGTGTCCCTTGGACACAGCGCGTCCCCGATCAGAGTAAACAGCCAATGAATTGGCTGTTTACCACGTGACCGGCTGTGTCCAATCACAGCCGGTCACAAATGTAAACAAACTCCACAGGAGTTACTACCTGATCCCTGCTCTCTCCTCACACACCGATCTGTGAGGAGAGAGAAGAGATCAGTAAGTTAGCTCAGTGTAGTTTGTCTACATAAGTTTACAGTGCACAACACGCCCCCCCCCCCCCATAAAGAGGACCTGTCACACAGCCCAGCACATCAATCAGCCCATCTGTCAATCAGCCCATCTGTCAATCAGCCCATCTGTCAATCAGCCCATCTGTCAATCGGCCCATCTGTCAATCGGCCCATCTGTCAATCAGCCCATCTGTCAATCAATCAGCCCATCTGTCAATCAATCAGCCCATCTGTCAATCAATCAACCCATCTGTCAATCATCTGTCACAGGCCCACCTCCATTGGTACCGCCATTGGCACCGCCACACAGGCTACCAGTACCGCCATCGGTACCAGTACCACCACCAGTACCGCCACCAGGCCCAGCATCTATACTGCCACACAGGCCCGCTACCAGTATCACCACTAGTGCCACCACCCGTACCACCGTCGGTAGTGCCACCACCACCTGTACCGCCATCGGTACCATCACCACCACCTGTACCGCCATCGGTACCACCACCACCCATACCGCCATCGCTACCACCACTACCCGTACCGCCACCTGTACCGCCATCGGTACCGCCACCACCACCACCCGTACCGCCATCGGTACCACCTGTACCGCCATTGGTACCACCACCACCCATACCGCCATCGGTACCACCACACAGGCCCACCACTAATACCTCCTCCATCGGTACTACCACACAGACCGCCACCACTACCACCAGCAGTACCATTACACAGGCCCACCAATAAGCACTGCCATAATGTCCCAAAGGGTTTACACACCTGAGGAGGCATATGCCATTCTTGCCATGTCGGATGATGAGAGCAGCGGGGAGCTCCCATTATCCGATTCTGGTTCGGAATACGAGCCAGTGGAGGATAGTGGCTCAGAGTCCGAGTCCCCGGAGGAAACCGTCCCTCCCAAAAGAATGCGATCGGCACCAAGATCAGCACCAAGATCAGGAGAACTGCCCACCACCAGCAGCGCCATACCCCAGGAAGAGGAGCCCAGTACAAGCAATGGAAATGCACGCCCAACCCGAAGACTCCAGCCCCAATCCTACCTTCCCGATGCCCTGGCAAACCCCTTATGGTTGCCTGCCAACTCAGGATCCGCTATCATCCCCCCTTTCACCACACAGCCAGGTGTGCAGCCCGACACTACAAATTTTTCTAAATTTGATTATTTTTGTTTATTTTTCCCACAAGATTTGCTGCAGAATATAGTGGATCAAACGAATCTGTATGCATCCCAATTTAATGCTGCCAACCCCGATTCTTCCTACGCCCGCATGTTCCAGTGGCGGCGTCTAACATTGGAGGAATTTTAATTATTTTTGGGCCTTATGTTCAATATGGGGCTTACAAAAAAGAACGAAGTCCATTCATATTGGTCCAAACGCCCCATCCAACACATGCCCATATATTCCGCTGTCATGTCCAGGAAAAGATACGACATGATTATGCGCTTTCTCCACTTCAATGACAATTCACAGTGCCCTCCCCGAGATCATCCCAACTACGACAAATTGTACAAGATACGCCCCCTAATCAATGCCTTTTCCCAGCGATTTGAAGACGTTTTCATCCCAGACCAAAAAATTTGTGTGGACGAGTCCCTCGTACATTTCACCGGCCGACTGCAGTTCAAGCAGTACATACCAAGCAAGAGAGCCAGGTATGGGTTAAAATTAAATAAATTATGTGATCGAGCCACTGGATACGTCTGCAAATTCAGGATCTACGAAGGCAAAGACTCCCAGCTCCAGCCCCGTGATTGCCCCACATATATTGGAACCAGTGGGAAAATTGTCTGGGAGTTGGCATACCCCCTGTTCGGAAAAGGTTACCATTTATATGTTGATAATTATTATACCAGCCTGCCCCTTTTTCGCCACCTTTACAGTAAACAAACCCCGGCCTGCGGTACCTTCAAAAAAAACCGGAAGGGATTCCCACAAAATTTATTGACAAAAAAATTGCGACCTGGAGAATCGGCATCCATGAGGAACGAGGAGGTGTTGGCCATGAAGTGGAGGGACAAGAAAGATGTCCACATCCTCTCTACGATCCACAATGACACCATGGTGGAGATCCCAAGAAGACGCGGCTCCATTGTAAAGCCTGAATGTGTCCACGACTACAATTTGTACATGGGGGGGTGGGTGGATTTAAACGACCAGATGCTACAGCCCTACTTATCAACCAGAAAGTCCCATTATTGGCACAAAAAAGTTGCGTTTCACCTGGCCCTTTTTAATTTGTTTGTCTGCTACCAAAAAGCAACTCAAAATCACCGACTCCACTACCTCCAATATATCGAAGATATCATCGATGCCCTCATTTACCAACAAGATCCCGCCCCAGGAAGCATTCGCTCTGATAGTGTGAGTCGGCTTCACGAGCGACACTATCCCTTTAGCATCCCCCCCACAGAATCTGGAAGAAGACGCCAAAAGAAATGCCGTGTATGCAGCAGAGGAGGAGTAAGAAGAGACACCAGCTATTATTGTCCCGATTGTCCCTCCCAACCTGGCCTGTGCTTCGGAAATTGCTTCAAAAATTATCATACATCCATTAGTTCCCCTTATTAACAGACTGCCATTTCCCTATTTGCCTGCTACCATGTTACTAAACTACCTTCCATGTTAATTAACTGACCCTGGCCTGTTTACCAACGATGCCTCTGCCTGCCGATTTAAACCACGTTTCTGACTTCCACGTGTACCGACCTTGGCCTGTTAATCGACCATGTTTTTGCCTGCCACTTGGACTGATCTTTTGGCCATCTACTTTTAGTACACAGGGGTCTCACATATGTGAGGGGCTTCAGAATAGCGTTCTGAGTAGAGAAAACCAGTTTTTCGTTTTCTGTGCTCCAAGAACAGGGTCTGGTTGCCCGGAAGCTTCAAAGCGATTTGGGTGGGAGAAGCCTCTACCCCTGTCCCCCTGGCCCTAAGCTTGATGGTCCTTCCTGCTGCCTGGACCAATAATTTGGCTGTGCTGACCATATTACTGCCTGTAATGACCCATGACATTATGGACCATGTTTCTTCCTGCTGCTTGGACCAATACTTTGGCTGTGTTGACCATATATCTGCCTGCTGCCTCTACTGACTTTGGACAGCATTTCTGCCGGGACACCTCTGCCTGCTACCTGGACCTGTGCTTTGGCTGTGCTCTGGCTGTGCTGACAGTATCTCTGCCTGTGCGAACTATGGACAGTATTCCTGCCTGCTGCCTGGATGATTGCTTTTGCTGTCGCTGACCTCATCCCTGCCTGTTGCCTGGACCGATGCTCTCCTCTGTGGACCACTGCACTTCTAAAACCACAGGTAATCTTTTGTTATTTGGTATGTACCTGCTATGTGTTAGATATATGAAGGGCCTTCAAAAATGTGATCGGTAGTCAGAAAATGATATGTGCAATTAATGCTGCTAGAATGCCTGGAGGTGCTACTTGGATGTTGGGCCTCTGTATGTGGCCAGGCTGTGTAAAAGTCTCAAACATGTGGTATCGCCATACTCAGGAGGAGAAGCAGAATGCATTTTGGGGTGTAATTTTTGCTATGTACATATTATGTGTTAGAAATATCTTATAAATTGACAACTTTGTGTAAAAAAAAATGCATTTTAATTTTTTCTCCACATTTCCAAAACCTTCTGGAAAAAAATGAACCGTTCAAAAGACTCATAATGCCTCATAGATTATACGTTGGGGTGTGTGCTTTCAAAAATGGGGTAATTTTGTGGAAAATTCTATTGTCCTGGTGCTCCAGGGCCTTCAAAATTCTAATAGGTGGTTGAGAAAGGATATGTGCGATTTTTGCTTGTAGAACGCCTGAAAGTGCTACTTCAATGTTGGGCCTCTGTATATGGCCAGGCTGTGTAAAAGTCTCACACATGTGGTATCGCTATACTCAGGAGGAGTAGCAGAATGCATTTTGGGGTGTCATTTTTGCTATGTATATGCTATGCGTTAGAAATATCTTATAAATGGACAACTTTGTGTAAAAAAAAAATGCATTTTCATTTTTTCTCCACATTTTCCAAAACCTTCTGGATAAAAATGAACCGTTCAAAAGACTCATAATGCTTCATAGATTATACGTTGGGGTGTGTGCTTTCCAAAATGGGGTCATTTTGTGGAAAATTCCATTGTCCTGGTGCTCCAGGGCCTTCAAAAGTGTAATAGGTGGTTGAGAAAGGATATGTGCGATTTATGCTTGTAGAACGCCTGAAAGTGCTACTTCAATGTTGGGCCTCTGTATGTGGCCAGGCTGTGTAAAAGTCTCACACATGTGGTATCGCTACACTCAGGAGGAGTAGGAGAATGTATTTTGGGGTGTAGTTGCAATTATGCATATGCTGTGTGAGAAAAAAACTGTTAATATGACCAGTTTGTGTAAAAAAATAAAATAAAATTACATTTTCCCAAGAATTGTGGGAAAAAAATACAACTTCAAAAAACTCGCCACGCCTCTTAGTAAATACCTTGGACTGTCTACTTTCCAAAAGGGTAATTTTGGGGTATTTGTACTTTCCTCGCTTGTTAGTGTCTCAAGAAATGAGATATCCCTTCAGTACATCAGGCGTGATCAGATGTGATAAATTTTCAGTGATTGCCACCATAGTTTGTAGACTCTATAACTTTCACAAAGACCAAATAATATACACTAATTTGGGTTCATTTTACCAAAGATATGTAGCAGTATACATTTTGGCACAAATTTATGAAGAAAAATTACTTATTTGCAAAATTTTACAATAGAAACTAAAAAAAAGTGTTTTTTTTTTTTTAAAATTGCTGTTTTTTTGCTTATATCGCAAAAAATAAAAAACCCAGTGGCGATTAAATACCACCAAAAGAAAGCTCTATTTGTGAGAAGAAAATGATAAAAATTTTGTTTGGATACAGTGTAGCATGACTAAGTAATTGTCATTCAAAGTGTGAGAGTACTGAAAGCTGAAAATTGGTCTGGGCGGGAAGGTGCATAAGTGCATGGTATTGAAGTGGTTAAACAAGGATGGCCAGGGCCGCAACAGAAGGAGCAGAAAAAAGAAAGGAAAACGGGAAGAGGAGGCAAAAAACACAAAAGACACAAAAGAGTCAAAGGAAATTCGTTACCAACTGCGGGGTCGGAAGTAGCAGAACATCATAATGTCATTAATCTATCAACTCGTCCCCTTTCCCACACAGAGGTTTCACTTCTATCAAGGGGTTTGAACTTTTGTCCATCAAATCATTTTGATCTATTTGGCACTATATTGGACGTGAACAGATTGGCGCATGTATTGACGTTACAGAAGCATTACTTCACTGATTCTGAGAATGGCAATCAATCTACCCTGCCTGCAGAAGATACATCAAATGGTGAGTCCCTTCCTTCTCCCAAACTTTTTCCGGAGGTATGTGCACTTATAGATCTTATAGATCTTGCAGCAGAGTCCGATGCACATAATGACGATTGTAATTCTATGCCTTATCCAGTGTCATTTAAAACCAAATCGGATTTTTATCCCATTAACTCAAGGGGCAAAGACATGGATCTCTACCAAAAATTGGTGGAAAGAGATCTAACCAATCTAGCAAGGAACATTTCCAATAACATCATTGGCAATATTTCTGCTGACGAGAAAATATCTTTAGAAGGCTTACGCAAAGATTTATCAATTGTCATTAAAAATGCCGATAAAGGCGGTGCAGTTGTAGTATTGGATGCCACCCAATACAGGGATGAAGCACTAAGACAGCTATCCGATTCTAACACTTATTTAAAATTAAAAGGTGATCCCACCGCTGCTTTCTCTAAACAACTCTCTTCCATTTTGGACACAGCTATATCGATTGGGATTTTTACATCTAAAGATAAAGAAATGTTCCTTCCTGCCTCTCCGGTCATGCCGATATTTCATCATCTGCCAAAACTACATAAGGGACTTTCCCCATTAACAGGCAGACTGATTGTGGCAGGCATTAATTCATTAAATGAGCGGTTGGGGCAATGGGTGGACCAACAACTACAACCCTTGGTCACTGCATTACCTGGCTATTTACGTGATACCAAGCAATTATTGTCCAAATTGGAACATGTACCATGGAATGACAATTTTCGTTGGATCACATGTGACGTTTCCAGTTTATACTCATCCATTCCACACACGCTTGGTTTACAAGCAGTGTCCCATTTTTTGAAGAAATCAGGACGCTTCTCTCCAGTACTACAAGAATTTATTATTACGTGTTTGGAGTACCTCCTGACCCACAACTTTTTTATGTTTGACAGGGCCCACTACCTCCAGAAATGCGGTGCCTCCATGGGAGCTAAATTCTCACCATCCCTGGCCAATTTGTACATGTGGTGGTGGGAGAGACACCGCATTTTTGGACCTAGTGGTCCCCGTCGAAAGGATACTGTATTTTTCTGTAGATATATTGACGATCTCCTGTTCATTGTCTCCGATCCGCAAATCAATCTAGATATATGGTTAGAATACATGAATGACAACGTGCTTAATCTAAAATTCACAGGTGCCCTAAATGTTAAATCTATAGAGTTTTTGGATGTACAACTGACAGGCCAAGGCAGTACTATTGTTTCTACCTTACATAGGAAAGCTAGCGCAGGCAATACTATTCTCAGGGCAGACTCTAGTCATCCAAGTCACACCATTAAAAGCATTCCAGTAGGACAATTCCTCAGACTAAAAAGAATCTGCAGCACAGAATCGGATTTTGATCTACAAGCCTGCCAAATGGCACAGAGGTTCATAGAACGGGGATACCCTAAATCTGTCATTGACAGAGGTATGGCCATAGCTAAATCAGCACCACGTGACAGTCTTTTGAACGACAGGCCCTCTAAAAAATCCAAAAAATGTAACAAATTCAAATTCAACTTTCACTCGAAATCCTCACCGAACCTCCAATGCATTCCTAACTTCTCTACCCCTTACAGTACAGAATTTAACAAAATCCAAAAGATTGTAATTAAATATCTTCCTGTTTTGTCTCATGATCCTATATACTCACAAATCCTAGATAGAGGCATTCGTACTGTATCTCGTAGAGCTCCATCTCTCACCAGTATGCTGTCACCCAGTCTCTTTTCCAGTACAACCAATACTAATCATTGGTTGTCATTTAGAGGCACATACAAATGTGGTGGTCGAAGCTGTGTTTACTGCCCCTTTATAAGAAAAGGTGATTCTGTCACTTCTGCTACTACGGGCAAATCATACAGGATACATTCTTTTGTAAACTGCAACACACGGTATATAATTTATGTCATTACCTGTACGATTTGCTTGGTTCAATATGTAGGCAGAACAACGCAAAGACTCAAAGATCGCCTTTTTGACCACTTATATGACATTGATAAGGATCATGCCACCAATGTTGCCCGACACTGGAATTCAGTTCACCAAAAAGATACGTCCAGTTTAGTCATACAGGGCGTCAATAAAATAGTGAAACCTCTTAGAGGAGGTGACAAATTTAATTTCCTTTGTAAGCAGGAGGTTCGATGGATTTTTCTTTTGAATACTAGATATCCCAAAGGGCTTAACTTCGAATGGGATGTATCTCATTTCTATTGATTTATTGAATTTTTTGATGTGGTGTTTTTCAATTTGCGATGTGATATATGGTAATTGGAATGTTTGTGACTATTTACATTATGGTGGATCCTGCAGATCCAGCAGCATATATACATACATATATTCCTTCACACATATTTCCACCCATGGTTTATGCCGCAATTTTGTCATTATCACATCATCATTTCAAATCCAAAACTTCATCTCATTCTCTACCCATATCTAGTAATAGCCCTTTTACATTTAGAAGTAATACGCTTCCTTTGTTCTTTATGGTCCCTCATTTTCTCGTTCTATCGTTCAGTTTATCCAGTTCTTGATAGAGGCGCGCCTCATTCTGGATATACATATTTATTCAGTGAGTTACAATGTTCTGCCTGAATGTTCTCTTCTTTCTCTCCTTTTCTTTTCTTTTTCTTTTTCTCTCTTTTTCCTTATCTATTTTCCTCTCTTTTCTTCTTTGGCTCTTTTTAACATTACTCGTGTAGGAGATTCGGATGCTTCATATGAGACATTGTGAAGCACACCATATACACAGAATTGTAACACATTCTGTGATCATAATTACAGTTTGTTCAGCAGTCCGATTTTGGCTCTGTTTAACGGCTAATATAGTGTTATAACATGTCAATGCAGTCTAAATACATCAGAAGTACAAGTAATTCCTTCTACCTAGAGCTATCTACAATGTTCAAAAATGTTTCTATTATTACATATTTAATTTTGTGACAGTTGTATACACATACTATAATTATGATAGATTTATTATTAACTATCTAGGTTTTCTATATACGTTGTACTGTCTCATATATGTTTTTATATCACGCTATACATATTTTATATTGTATCATCCCTTTGTGGGTGGCTACACGCAAGAATTTATATATTAACTCATATATATCTAAATACATTTTTTATTTTCCATTTTATTTACCTCTTATGTTTCAAACTTCATCTCCCTTCTATTCTTTTTATCTCACCTCTTTCATCACTTTTCATTGTTCATTCATCCTTCGTATTATCACCTCTTTTTGTTTTGTTCTCTTTTTATTACCTTTTCAAGTCAACACCTCACACATGGTTCCATCATATCTTTTCACCACACAATTACGCAACAGTATTTTTCTTTAGTTCATCACTCATACACATATATGTGTCACCTCACTCATTGATCCCCCACTTTCACAACCAATGTTTCATTATTGACTTTTTTCTTTACCACACACCTCTCACATACACTATTCATTTTCACTTTTACATATTTTTTTTCTTATTTCATTTATTTTTATTTTATTTTATTTATTTTTTCACTTTCATTTTCTCTCATTATTTTTTATTATATTTTATTATTTTTCATCATTCTTCTGCACATTATTTTACATATTGCCTCTTTTCATTATTCACAACACATCACATAGTTTCACACATATCCACTCATATATATTTCTCATTTATTTTTTTGCACCATCAGTTTTGACTTTCCCTTTTCTTCACACTTTACAGGTGTATCACTCTTCTTCCTTGCACTTGTCTTTGTCTTCACTGGATTCAATCATGATTTTGATCACATGGTAATTAGCCACACCTGTCCTCGGCAGGCGGTATGGCCCATTTTTATATTTAAACATGTTTGATTTCTTTGCATTTTCAGCTATGAGTAAGCATCCTATGATATGAAACGCGTTAGCTAATCCCTGTGTTATATATTTTTTGGGGTGTTTTTGTTGTGTTTCGTGGATTTTACTAATAAACCAGCATCTTCTGCAGAGTGCGGCCGTCCAGAAAATCTTTTTCCCTATCACCATGGGGCAACTACCCTTGGAATGTTCTTCCCCTGGTTGGTCTATCTATCTTGATGCTTTTGGGGTTAGCCGCCCCAGGTTCCGGCGCGGACTGACATTTCAGCCTACCTCCAGTTCCCTCTGTCCATGTCCAGACTCTGATTTGACTTGCAAGTATGAGTGACTAATTTTTACTATTTTTTATTTTTTATAGTCTCTATTACGTTTTTACATGATCACTCATCATATCTACTTTTAAACATCTTTAGACAATATCTCTGCATCTGCTCCTGAAGAGTAGCGCTACAGCTACGAAACGCGTCGAGCTAATAGATGCCTTCCCTGCTGTTCTTTTTATTCAAGATACCATGATTACGGTTCACTGGAATATACCTATATATTACTTACTATGGGAATACGTTGCAACTAGTCTGGTGTGTCATCATTATGTCATTACTGTGGCTCTAGGCCAATATGCTATCTGTGTGTCATTATGCTATTCTGTTAATTTATTACGTATCATGTCATGGAATAAAAGTTATTTACTTTACTATGATGGTTACTACATGTCTATGCATTTACTATATGGTACTATAGATGGCTCTACCACCAGACAGTATTATAGTACCATGCAATGCTATTTTCCTGGCTGCACGCTTCAATTCAAAGTCCCAATTTTTTTTTTGTTCTTTCTTATCAATTTTGTTTGGAAGCCACGTCGCACGACTGTGCAATTGTCAGTTAAAGTGACGCAGTGTCAAATCGCAAAAAGTGGCCTGGTCATTGGCCAGCCAAATGGTCCGGGGCTGAAGTGGTTAAGGCATAACTAATGACAATTTGTTTTCGTTTTGAATAGAGTGGAGAGGGATTTGAACCCCTCTCTGGTTTTTATTGCTGTCTGCTCCCGTTAAGGAGATTCATCTTCTCTATTTTTCCTGGTAATCGTTACCACCGAAATTTAAAGAAAATACCAAATTTTGGGTTGTCATCAGAACAGGAATAGAGGGGGCATTTTCTAGTAAGGACACCAGTTCTGGTGACCCCAGTGACAACTATGGATTCCCTCACTTTAGAGGGATTTCCCGATTTAGCAATGGGGGAGGAAGTGAAGGGAAATCTCCTCAATGGGACACAAATAGCAAAGAAACGTATAGGGGTTATAACCCCACACCCCCCCCCCCCCCTTCCAAAATGGTAAAAAAAAAAAATTGCCTTTTTGTTCTACTTTAAAATGTTACTAAACCCAGGAGCCTGCATTCACTAGAAATGCAATAGATTTAATAAATATAAACTGCTAAATACCTTTTCTAATCAGCAGTATATAGGAGTCTTGTGACTTCTATCAGTGTCTGGTTAAAGCTTGTAGGAGGAATTTTCTTTTTTCTCTGACTGTCCTCTGAGGCTGCATGACCCCTGACCCTCTGTCTAGACAGTGCTGATTGGCTCTGTGCTAATCACATGCACCCTCCCAAAAAAAAAAAACTCTCTAGAAATGCACACCAAACTGAGCATGTGCAGAGTGACTCCTAGGGCTCTGCATTTTCAGGAGATAGATTGGGGACTGTGAAAGAAGGGGAGAATCAGAGATGACAGGATCAAACAGCCTTTATACACAATGCGGATGATTAAGCCCTTAGGTTCCACAGTTAGTATAACAAGCATGCTTTACTGCATTTACAGACTGAATTTACTGAATACACTGATCAGTTATACAGCCAATTGACTGCTGCTCTGATTGAAGGAAAATTTTCCAAATACCTGGTGTGAGACAAGTCTATCATTAGATCGACTTCTCTGGAATGGGATCGGCCCTAGATGGATGGATTGGTGTGCGCAGCCTATTGCATTAGGATGTGCACCCCAAAGCTCAAATCCTCTCACTTTTGAGACAAAGAAAGGGACTGAGGACAGAGATCCCTTTCTTTGCAGCCTCCGCGGCACTGGACAGTGAATGAATGGGAAGTGCTCTGTGCTGAGCGGTTTCTGTTCATTCACAAACTGAAGCATAGTAAAAAGGTGTTTACTATGCTTCAGTTATGAATGAACACAGTGAGTGATCAGTACCAATCACTCATTGTGTTTATTCAGAAAAGAAAGAGGCTGGTAAATTACATATTTACTGGCCCCTTCCGCGCTCTCCATCCTGAAACGATCCACCGCAGCATTCTGCGAAGAGTAGAGGAGGGAATCCAGCAGTGCTGCTGGGGGGACAAGCAGGAAGGGCAGTCTGCGCTTCACAGGTTGATCAGGATGTACCCATGCACTCCAGGCACACCCTGTGCACACGCCTATGGATAGATCAACATTTGTCCAGTCCCTGCTGAACCGGACAAATTTCAATCCATCTATGGCCAACTTTAATCATATGTATGTAACAGATACCTCCTGTTTTTAAATATAAACGATCTCTGTTATGATGTTCAACTTAAAAAATAGGCACTAACTGTTACCTCTACTTGTTGTTTGTACAGTTAATGAAGGCTCCTGTCAATAGCCCTATAAATCAATGGAAGCCGATTTATCATGTAAATCCTCATTTCCGATTGGTGGACATGGAGATAATAAAGGATCACTGTGTTATGTTCTTGAAACAACACAATGAGCTTCATATGGAGGTGACTTCCTTATCCAGTGAATTGCTTTATCGCTCTCTTAAGGTAAGTTTAGTCTTTGGGGTCCTTTAATCGTAGAATATGCAGCTGTTGTGGAGTCCTTGTCTTAAAGATTCAAATACACCTTGCTGATGAAAGCAAAAAATAACTGCTGTTGCCCCACATTTCCTTCTTAACCACTTAAGGACCTCCCACCGCATATAAACTGCGGCAGGGCGGCCATATTGGGCGAAATGACATACCCATACGTCGTTTCGTGCACAAGTCAATGTGGGCGTGTGTGCCCGCTACACAGCAGGGGAGCCGATGCGCGAGTCCGGCGGCCACAATGTCTGCCGGCCACCCGCGGTCGCTCCTCAGAGAGGCAGCATGGGGATCTGCCTTTGTAAACAAAGTGATCAGGAACAGTGGTCTCTCTGTATTCCAAGTCAGTCCCCTCCCCCCACAGTTAGAAACACCTCCCTTGGACACACTTAACCCCTTGATTGCCCCCTAGTGTTAACCACTTTCCTGACAGTGACATTTATACAGTGATCAGTGGCTATTTTTAGCTCTGATCACTGTAATAATGTCACTGGTCCCAAAAAAAGTGTCCGATCTGTCCACCGCAATGTTGCAGTCCCGCCAAAAATCTCTGATCACCGCCGTTACTAGTAAAAAAAAAAAAATAATAATAAAAATGCCATAAATCTATCCCCTATTTTGCGCACGTTCCGCCAGTGACCTGCTCCTGCTGTGATTGGACACAGCAGGAGCCAATCAGTGTCTCCCGCCGATCATTCAGCAGAAAGACAGAACAGCGGTCTGCCTATGTAAACAAGGCAGATCGCCGTTCTGTAAGAGAGGAGTGTGCTGATCCTGTGTTCCTGCTAAACAGGAACACGGATCTTTACATTCCCCCAGTCAAAGCACCCTCCACACAGTTAGTAATCCCTCCCAGGGAACACAGTTAATCCTTTGATTGCCCCTGATGTTAACCTCTTCCCTGCCAGTGTCATTAGTACAGTGACCGTGCATATTTTTTAGCACTGATCACTGTATTCATTTCGCTGGTCACCAAAAAGTGTCAGTTAGTGTCCAATTTGTCCGCCGCAACATCGCAGTCCCGCTATAAGTTGCTGATCGCTGCCATTACTAGTAAAAAATAAAAATAGAAAAAATATACCATAGTTTTGTAGATGCTGTAACTTTTGCGCAAACTAATCAATATACGCTTATTGGGATTTTTTTACCAAAAATAAATGGTAGAATACATATTAGCCTAAATTGATGAAGAAATTTAAATTATTGGATACGTTTTATAGCAGAAAGTAAAAAAAAACTTTTTTTTTTTTTTTCAAAACTGTCTTTTTTTTTTGTTTATAGCGCAAAAAATAAAAACCGCAGAGGTGATCAAATACCACCAAAAGAAAGCTCTATTTGTGGGAAAAAAAGGATATACATTTTATTTGGGTACAGCGTCGGACGACTGCGCAATTGTCCGTTAAAAATAACGCAGTGCCGTATCGCAAAAAATGGCCTGGTCATGAAGGGGGGTAAACCTGTCCGGAGCGGAAGTGGTTAATCTAAATAACTTTCAAAGTGCCACATCCAAATATATTGGAACCAAAACTTAATTATTGGGTTTGAATAAGGGAATTAACCCCAACCGGGCCCCTGTGTACACGGGGGGCCCGGTTGGGGTTAATTCTCTTATCCAGACCCCATAATCTCATGAAACATAATCTTCTTGGCTTGCTCAGAACTCATGCAGGTGTACAGATGGTGAATCTCATATCTTTATCTACAGCTTTCCAACAATCCACAGCTTTATGAACTAAAGGAAAAAAAAAAGCCAGTGTATGAAATATTATGCCAGGAAAGGATATTGTATTTGCAGCGGTGCGGTCGCTACATTTTCACTGCATCTCTTTTGAATTTTGGAAGCGTCGCCCTTTCAGAGACTGAATGCTGATTTTTATTTTTTCCCCCCCTTGCCGCATACACATAATAGCCTCAAACCACCAAGTGTACGTGTGCCAAAAAAAGGGGTATTGTTTTGCTGAATGGGTTTTCTTTAGCTCCCCGTTCCAAGGCACCAATTTCAAGTGACTAAATGCTTAAGAGCCAACGTCTAGCACAAGATCGCTAGCTGGAATCAAACTGGCTAGATTACAAGAGCGTGTCGGCCAAGGGGCGTATAATCAGAGATAGAGAGGAGGAAATAACAGGACTGAATAGAATTTCTCGCCGAATATAATGTCACTTAAACAAGATGGAATATTTCTCACCGGAGCCGTAAACTCGCCGTTTTTGCTCCCTAAAAGCATTACTTTACTACTGTAATCACAGCCGCCGGCTGGAAATTAACTTTCGATGCAGTCGTGATTATTTTAAATCACAAAGGGACCACAAGCGGCGTGTACTTGGAACAAATGTCATCTGCTTGTCTTGTTACGCTAAGCGATAGTTGTCCGCTTTCACGTGAAGGTAAAAATTGCTTTCCAGCCCACTCCAAATTCTCCCATTTCATGTCCTGTAGGAAGCATGTTATGAGAAAAATGTGGGCTGCTATTGCTGGTATCCCCCGAAAAGGGTGGCTGACTGTTACATAGTTACATAGTAGGTGAGGTTGAAAAAAGACACAAGTCCATCAAGTCCAATCTATGTGTGTGATTTTATGTCAGTATTACTTTGTATATCCCTGTATTTTGTGGTCATTCGGGTGCTTATCTAATTGTTTTTTGAAACTATCGATGCTCCTCGCTGAAACCACCGCCTGTGGAAGGGAATTCCACATCATTGGCGCTCTTATGCCGCGTACACACGACCGTTTTTCATGACGAGAAAAATGCCTTTTTTTTTTTTATTTGGTCATTAAAAACGATGGTGTGTGGGCTCCAGAGCATTTTTCACGACGTGAAACATGGGCATTAAAAATTTGGAACATGCTCTAATTTTTCTCGTCGTTTTTCACGTCGTCGTTTTTCTCGTCATGAAAAACGGCCGTGTGTAGGCTTTAACGACGTGAAAAAAACATGCATGCTCAGAAGCAAGTGATGAGATGGGAGCGCTCGTTCTGGTAAAACTAGCGTTCATAATGGAGATAGCACATTCGTCACGCTGTAATGGATTGAAGAGCACGAGGCTTAAAAGCGTGAATCGTCTCTCACCAAACTTCACTAAAACAAGGATCAGCAAAAGCAGCCCAAAGGGTGGCGCCATCCGAATGGAACTTCCCCTTTATAGTGCTGCCGTACATTTCGTACGTCACCGCGCTTTGCTCGTGCATTTTTTGTCATGATCGTGTGTAGGCAAGGCAGGCTTGAGAAGAATCACGTTGGGAAAAACTTATTTTTTTATAATGACATTAAAAACGGTCGTGTGTACGCGGCATAACAGTAGCAGTAGCAGTTTAAGGTTAAACCTCTTTTCTTCAATTTTTTTTTTTTTTTTTCAAATAACATATTTTTTTATTGTATTTCGAGAAAAAAAAAACATCAGTACATATGCACAGATGTAGTAAACAGACAAAAGCAGTAATAAAGATATGAATGTGTCTAATGTATACACAACACAATTGGAGGGAGGTAAACCGTCCTCCGATCTTCAGCATTACACATTCCAGCAGTAATAACAATGTCTCAGATAAACTATGTAGTGTGCAGTACTCTAATACTGATATCTTGCTTAACTGCACATAAATAACATCCAGAAAGAACCGAAAAAGAAAGAAAATAAGGGGGAGAAAGGGAAGGGGAAACCAGATAGGAGAAGACTCTAAGGTACCTCGATGATTCTGTCGCCGGCTCATAATGGGTCCTCCCGAGAATGCCACTGCTCCCAGACGCCGTTGTGTTCGTCCAGTCTGTCCCGTATTCTGGCCGTAATTTTTTCCATTATTTCTACGTCTTTGACCCTGGCGTACAGGGCCTCCTGAGATGGGGGCACTGTTTTCTTCCAGTGAAGGGCTATTAAGCACCTTGCTGCTGTAAGAACATGCCAGAGTAGTTTTTTATAGGTTTTAGCTATTTTTGGTTGAGAGAGACCTAATAGGTAGAGTTTCGGGGTCAGGGGTATGGGTGTCTCAAAGAGGCGGGTCAGTAGTTGCTGTGTCGAGGTCCAGAACGGGACTATCAGGGGGCAAGTCCAATAGATATAGAAAAGAGTGCCCCTGGCCTGCTGGCAACGCCAACAGCGATCGGAAGTGGAGGGGTACACTCTGTGGAGTACGTCCGGAGTCAGGTACCAAAAGAAGAGAATATTATAAGCATTTTCTTTGTAGAGGGTACACAAGGAGCTCTTAGCAGCCTGGCTCCAAACCGTCCTACACGCCTCCTCCGGGATCTCCTCTCCCAACTCCCTTTCCCAGCGAAGCATGTATGCATGCTTGCCCCGGTCTTGTATAGAGTACTTGTTTAGGATTTGATATATATCTGAGATCAGTCCTTTGCGTGAATGGCCTTAGAGTACGATACCTTCGAACGGGGAGGGTGCAGAAAATTGCAGGCGTGGGACTACGGTTTGGGCATAGTGACGGATCTGTAGATAACTATAGAACACCTGTCGGGCAAGGTCATGTTTGGTTTGAAGCTCAGTGAATGATAGCAGTTTACGGGATCTGGAGTCCACTAGGTGCCCGAAATGGAAAAGGTTCCGCGAGGCCCAAGGCCACGACATCTGGTGGGTGAGACTTGTTGGCACTTTGGGATTGCAGAAGAAGGAGGTCATCAGTGAACATTCAGATTTAAGTTCGCATTCACGAGACAGCTTCCGCCGGAGCTGTGGCAAGGACCCTAACAGGCGACCAGGCTCCACCTCCACATTCGCGTTCCAGAGAAGGCTATTCGGGTGAACAGGTGCCAGCCAAATTTTTTCTCCGTCCATTTATTTACGACCTTTGGGGAAACCAGGAAACTATCGCTCATAATTGGGCTGCTTGGTAGTATTTGACTAAATTGGGAAACTCCAGGCCCCCCATTTCTTCTAATTTTAATGAGGGGCCACGTGTCTTATTAAACTCCCTTTCGCGGAAAAGTTTTATCCCTATTATGGGGTCACCAGTAGGGTATTTGTACATTGAAATCATATCCCCTCTCAAGCGTATCTTCTCCAGAGAGAATAAGATCAGTGCTCGCAACCTTTCCTCATAACTAATATCCTCCAGTCCCTTTATTAGTTTTGTTGCCCTTCTTTGGATTCCATTTCCAGTACATCCTTCCTGAGGACTGGTGCCCAGAACTGGACAGCATACTCCAGGTGCGGCCGGACCAGAGTCTTGTAGAGTGGGAGAATTATCGTTTTATCTCTGGAGTTAATCCCCTTTTTATTGCATGCCAATATTCTGTTTGCTTTGTTAGCAGCAGCTTGGCATTGCATGCCATTGCTGAGCCTATCATCTGTCATGTTGATTCTCTGGCTTCAGTGCTTTGTGTGTCACTGACAAAGATATACACAAATCCAGAGTCCTGACTTCTATGGATGCATTTACATCCGTTCCCCGATCCCTCGTGTGACTAATGACCCTGGGAGGGACATGTATTACATCACTTCTAGGGCCACAGCTGCCATTCCTTGACTAATGTAGCTGAGGATTCAGCTATTCAAGCACAATTTGTGTTTGAATCGTTGCATTGGAGGGCATGGGAGACATTGTGGGTCTGATAGACCCCTGATGTCTCCATAAACAGTAAGGTCTCATGCACACTGGATGTTTTTACAGCTGCTGCTTTTGGCTTTAGGCGTTTTTTTTTTTCTGGAGCCAGTAAACTCCCCAGCATGTCATCCTATGCGTCTGTGCACACACAGGCTGTTATCAGCAGGTTTTGGCAGGGGCATTTTCTGGCTGGAAAAACCCCAGAACCTAGTGGGTTTTGAGAGGAGCTGTAAAAATGATCCAACTCTGATAAAAGCTTATCAAAGTTTTTGAGCCATAAGCTTTTGTGGGAGTATAGTTTTGCTAAAAAACGCTACTGGAAAAATACTGCAAAACTTATTCTCCAGCTTCCTACAGCTAACTCTACTGGAATTTTTATAATGTCCAGTGTGCATGAGGCCTAATGGTCACCTGCCAATGCTATCACATAGGAGGCTTGTTAGCCCCTTTGTGATAGCACTAAAGTTAAAGTGGAGTTCCGCCAATTTTTTTTTTTTTAAAGGCAGCAGCTACAAATACTGCAGCTGCAGACTTTTAAAATAAGGACACTTACCTGTCCAGGGTGCCCACGATGTCGGAACCCGAAGCCGATCTGTCCCTCGGGTGGAGGCGCCGCCATCTTCGGTAAGGGAATCAGGAAGTGAAGCCTTGCGTCTTCACAGCCTGGTTCCCTACTGCGCATGCGCAATTTCACTGGTCCCTGCTGTCTTCTGGGACCTGTGTGTCTCCCAGAAGACAGCGGGGGGGCGGAGGAGGTGCCGGACGTGGCGTAGATCGCTGCGGGTAGCTCGGTTATCTATGCCCCGAAGTGGGAGCAAAATACCTGGATTAGACAGGTATCTGCTCCCCCCTCCCCCCTGAAAGGTACCAAATGTGACACCGGAGGGGGGGATTCCGAAAAGCGGAAGTTCCATTTTTGAGTGGAACTCCGCTTTAAGAGAAAAAAAAAAAAACTATATAAAAGACATAAAAATATATATATTTTTTTTTTCAGCACTACTGCCCCCCATTACACACCCCATGTAAAAAGGGCAGCGTAGGGCGAGAATGTGTATGTAAAAATTTATTATGCCACACATGTAAGGTATCGTCACAAATGTCAGACTGACATCAATAATTCTAGGGCCATAGTCCACGGTTAAAGTGGTCGTAAACCCTCACATATTCCCAGTGAAATGACTGGCCTCAGGTGATACACAAAGATTAAACAAATCCACCTACATAAGTTGTACCTACCTGCGGTCCTCTCTTCCCTACATCCATTCAAAGTCCAGAATTCATAAAGCTTGTCTGAGCTGTCAGAAAAAAGTGGGCAGAGAGCTGAAATGACACACTGCAGAGCTCAGTGAGGAGAGGTCTGAGAGCTGATTGGAGGCCTAGAGGTAAGGGACACCCCCCCCCCCATCACACAGCACACAGGAACAGAGCCGAGGCTGTCAAATACAGGCTGTATGCTGGAGATCCCATCCCTGTCCTCTTTTTTCTCTTGGTGTCAGGAAAACTTGTCAAAGGTGACTTATGCTGATAGCAGAGGAATGAGGCAGCAGACAGACATGACACTTAGTGCTCCTAACTGAGACAAGTACACACTATAGAGGGATATGCTTTGTTCATGTCTGAGGTTGATGACCTGTAAAGGCTTTTAAAGCATTGTGTATGGAGAACTAGAAATCCCAGAAAAAGCCGCAAGAGGGCGGGGACATCCTTTCCTGCTACTTGTAAAAGCAATCCAGTGGCTAATTAATCGCTAGGATTGCTTTTACAAGAGAGCCGACCATCTGCTCTAAAAAAACGTACCGGGGGGGTGATGCCTGCAGCTGCAGACATCATCCCAGTGTATTTGCACCAGCCCCAATCGTTGGTGTGATGGTTGCCTAGTTTATAAGTTCATCCGGACCCTTTTCTCCCACCATGTCCTGTCTTTAGTGGTGTCTTGTATGGTTTGTATCATCTGCACAAAATTGTGTAATATGCAGCACTTTTGTAAATAAAAGACATTAGTAAATTGCCAAGTATAACACTGCCCTGGCTGAAAGAGAAGTGCGCCACCTGGGGACCACAGATCTGTATTTGATTTATCATTTTAAAATGATGGAGAACGACAAGCCTGTAAAAATACTAAAACCTCAGCAAAATGAATTTCCAGATACATTTTACATTAGCGACTTGAAAACAATGCCTGTTACTTTTACCTTTTTTACATTTTAGACAGTGTCTGCTTATGCAGAGAAGTGCAAGTTGGGGACAAAACAAGTCATCAGCCCTGTCACTGTCACCCCGTTCACTTTCAATAGGTGGAAGAGTAAACATTTTTCCTTTGTAAATGGAATTTGACTTTAAATATCACTTCACAGAGCAAATTAAATTTTGACAAGAAAATCATGACCTGTTTCATAGTTTGCTTTTTTAATTGAAATAGTGATTGAATTTCATTATAGTGTTTAAATAAAAAAGGTTATTAACAAGTTGAGTGCAGCGAACCATTTAAGCTACGCCACTGTCAGCGAATGTTTTGTTCTGAGCGTGTAAAGTCTTTCTTCAGCTCTGATATCCGTATATATAATTATCATATGAATTGAGGTGAAACAGCTTTGCAGATTAAATCTAGCACACACATTCAAGGATTTTTTCATTTTTTTTTTTACGAGTCTAAATATGGACATTGAATTTCCTGAGAAATGAGCATGTTATTCTCCCTTTTTTATTTCTGTCCAGCTTCCAGAATGGGCCTGTGCGGTTCAGCTGGCGGTGCCCCCAGAACGAGGCTCTGATCTCCTTCAGTTTTACCTGGAGTCTCCCGTATGTCGTCCAATCACATATGCTTATTCGGTACTAGAAAACACTTTGTCGATTGAAGCTGATCATGCCATTGGGAAGAACGAGACTTGCCAAGTTTTCCGCCTTAAAGCAAAAAGCAAGGTTTGCGCTATGCCATTTTCATTATTGGTTTTTTTTTTTGTTTTTTTTTATTGTTTTTTTGTTTTTAAGGTTACAGAGATTGAAAAAGACACATGTCCATTGGGTTTAACCAATAAAAAGCTAAGGAGATAGGCATCTGCAGTCCACATCAGGAGCGCAGCCCAGAGCAGCAATAGCGTTCCTCAAAAGGTGCAGTATGGTGAGCATGGGCCTTCACCCAAGTATAAAAAGGGTCATCGGCAAGTGAAAACAAAGGTAAAAAAATCATAATAAAGGATATACAGTGCCTTGAAAAAAGTATTCATACCCCTTAAAATTTTCAACATTTTGTCACATTACTACCAAAAACGTAAATGTATTTTATTGGGATTTTTTGTGATAGACCAACACAAAGTGGCACATAATTGTGAAGTGGAAAGAAAATGATAAATGGTTTTCATTTTTTTTTACAAATAAATATCTGAAAAGTGTGGCGTGCAGTTGTATTCAGCCCCCTTTACTCTGATACCCCTAACTAAAATATAGTAGAACCAATTGTCTTCAGAAGTCTCCAAATTAGTAAATAGAGTCCACCTGTGTGTAATTTAATCTCAGTAAAAATACAACCTTTCTGTGAAGCCCTCAGAGGTTTGTTCGAGAACCTTAGTGAACAAACAGCATCATGAAGGCCAAGGAACACACCAGACAGGTCAGGGATAAAATTGTGGAGAAGTTTAAAGCAGGGTTCGGTTATAAAAAATATCCCAAGCTTTGAACATCTCACAGAGCACTGTTCAATCCATCATCCGAAAATGGAAAGAGTATGGCACAACTGCAAACTTACCAAGACATGGCCGTCCACCTAAACTAACAGGCTGGGCAAGGAGAGCATTAATCAGAGAAGAAGCCAAGAGGCCCATGGTAACTCTGGAGGAGCTGCAGAGATACACAGCTCAGGTGGCAGAATCTGTCCACAGGACAACTATTAGTCGTGCACTCCACAAATCTGCCCTTTATGGAAGAGTGGCAAGAAGAAAGCCATTGTTGAAAGAAAGCCATAAGAAGTTCAGTTTGCAATTTGCGAGAAGCTATGTGGGGGACACAACAAATGTGGAAGAAGGTGCTTTGGTCAGATGAGCCGAAAATTGTACTTTTTGACCTAAAAGCAAATCACTATGTGTGGCAGAAAACTAACACTGCACATCACCCTGAACACACCATCCCCACTGTGAAACATGGTGGTGGCAGCATCATGTTGTGGGGATGCTTTTCTTCGGCAGGGACAGGGAAGCTGGTCAGAGTTGATGTGAAGATGGATGGAGCCAAATACAGAGCAATCCTAGAAGAAAATTTGTTAGAGTCTGCAAAAGACTTAAGACTGGAAGGGAGGTTCACCTTCCAGCAGGACAACAACCCTAAACATACAGCCAGAGCTACAATGGAATGGTTTAGATCAAATCATATTCATGTGTTAGAATGGCCCAGTCAAAGTCCAGACCAAAATTGAGAATCTGAGGCAAGGCTGGAAAATTGCTGTACAGACGCTCTCCATCCAATCTGACAGAGCTTGAGCTATTTTGCAAAGAAGAATGGGCAAAAATTTCCCTCTCTAGATCTGCAAAGCTGGTAGAGACATCCCCAAAAAGACTTGCAGCTGTAATTGCAGTGAAAGGTGGTTCTACAAAGTATTGACTCAGGGGGGCTGAATACAAATGTACCCCACACTTTTCACATATTTATTTGAAACCCTTTTATCATTTTCCTCCCACTTCACAATTATGTGCCACTTGGTCTATCACATAAAACCCCAATAAAATACATTTATGTTTTTGGTTGTATCATGACAAAATGTGGAAAATGTCAAGGGGTATGAATACTTTTTCAAGGCACTGAAAAATCAGCCTCAACCTCTGCAATATATCAAATCCTTCATTCTGGGCCTAGATACACCTCCAGGGATACATTTTGGGGTTAGGTTAGGAGTTTTCCTGTTTCCTGTGTTGACAAGGAGGCCACGTGTTAATACATATTGTTCTATTAAAGTGGTTCTAAAGTCTAAATGTTTTTTTAACTTTAGTGCATTCCCTGCAGTAATGTAATAAAGAACCCACTATTTGGCCTCCCCTAAACATTTACTTGGCTCCGTGTCTCCGGCTCCAGCACCGTTCCTCTCACTTCTCACAGTGGAGCCATAGGCTTCTGCTGCAGTCAGTCAAATTGCTTTAAAGAAGTGAGCGGTGGCATAGCTTACTGGCGCTCTGTGTGTCTATGAACACACACACAGCCCCCCTCGGAAACGCACATCCATGGGTGCCACCTTAGTACCTAGCTTGCTGCAGGAGGTACCCGAAGGAGGGAGGTGCAGACAGCATCGGTAGGGTACTATTAGAAGAGCAAGAAAGCAATCTTTCAGTTCAATATTGCTGGGCAAAATACGTACATCATCTTTTTTATTAAAAATAAAAACTAGCTTTTAGCATCACTTTAAAGTTGTTTAGCGTGGATGTAGGCATTTGATAAATTTCTCTCATTCAGCCTGATTTGGCTGAATTTCAAGCCGTGGGTGGCCCTGTCCTCCTCTCAGCAAAAGTTGTTGTTTTTTTGTAACCCAAAACGGTTGTCCTCTGGATCATTAGAGAGAGTGAACCTCCCCGGCAGGGACAACACAGCAGTAAAGTTTCATCTAAAGCAGTGGTTTCCAATTGTGGACCTTTGCTTGCCATTACCCAGCCCTTCTGCCACTGATACGAGGACCATTCCTTCCACTGACAACAGTGATGGGGCACTGTCCAGCCTATTGACACTAAAGACGGGCATAATTCTTCCCTCTGATATAAACAACTGGGCATTAATACACCCACTAATACCAATGATGGGTCATTATTCCTATTGACTACATCCGCTATTTTATATTTTTACTCCCACTGACCACCAAGCCTGAGACATTGTCTACATCCACCCAAAAACACAAGGAGAGAGGCGCCTCTGGGTGTAGCAGTATTAAAACAATTTATTTAGGCAGTGAACAAAAGCCACTCACATTTTGTTGGTAAAAAACAAGCATGTAGAACTTCCCAATCAGGGGAAAGGAGGGATCATCAGATGTGTCAGTCCACTTCTCTTCCTGCTGGGGCACTAGGGTGCTCTGGATTCGCTCGCACCGCTGACAGATGTATAGAAGAGGCTAGCTGTGATGGAGGAGGAAATCCAATGCGAGGCTTGGAGCGCGATAGTGTAGCAGGCGAGGGGTGCTGACGTCACTGCTACACCATCGCGCTCCAAGCCTCGCTTTGGATTTCCTCCTCCATCGCAGCTAGCCTCTTCTATACATCTGTCAGCGGTGCGAGCGAATCCAGAGCACCCTAGTGCCCCAGCAGGAAGAGAAGTGGACTGACACATCTGATGATCCCTCCTTTCCCCTGATTGGGAAGTTCTACATGCTTGTTTTTTACCAACAAAATGTGAGTGGCTTTTGTTCACTACCTAAATAAATTGTTTTAATACTGCTACACCCAGAGGCGCCTCTCTCCTTGTGTTTTTCCTGCAGAACTGGAACATGGTCTCTGTTACCCTTTGACGGCAGCCCTGGGAGTGTAACTTTAACCCCTGATATACCCTTCACCTCCAGTACTTGGACTTTCAACTAACTTTTCACCTAAGTCTACTTAGCTGTGTCTATCACTATGTACACTTAGTTACTACCATATTGTTTGGATATTTGAGTCTCTGGTATTTTTGCGCATTTTTACTTGTATAGTCTACATCCACCCACACTGGGCAATTTCTAATCCCACTGGCCACAGTCTGGCCCCCTTAGAGCACTTTCACACCGAGCCACCCTGAGCGTCGGCGGTAAAGCGCTAATATTTTTAGCGGGGCTCTACCGTCGGATTTGCGACGCATTTCGTCTGCTAGCGGGGCAATTTCTTTCTCATACATCACGGGACACAGAGCGGCATAGTCATTACTATGTGGGTTATATAGTTTACCTTCAGGTGCTGGCACTGGCAACTTCCAAACCGGAAGTACCCTCCCCTATATAGGCCCCTTCCATCCGGGAGCACCTCAGTTTTTTGCCAGTGTCTAAGGTGTTGGCCAAGAAGTAACATGTGTTTTTCACTGAGCTTGCGTACAGGTTCTTTTGGGCCTCAGTAAGCTATTCCGGATCCGACCAAAAAAGCTTCATAGCTAAACGGTCGGTACCCGGGCCTTGCAAAGAGAAGAGCAAGGTTTTGCCTGTAATGCTTCTCTTAGGAGGGCTGGACCCTGGGATCCAGAGCTCTGGTCATACCCACGACCAAGATGTTTTCTGTGCAGGGTGCTATACAGGTCCAGGGGAGTGGAATCCTTGGGAACCCGGTCCCTGAAGGTTTAATTACAATGCCTGCCGTGAGAGGTGAAGTTTGGGCTTCTGTGGACCAAACCGAGTCCTGCGGCGGGGAAAAGGTAAGTGGGGGCCCCTCAGGAACTTGGTTCTATTGAGGGGACCCCCAAGCCTAATATGTCTTTCTGCCTGTTACCTAACGGTATTCCCGCTAAATATCTGTGCATGCCTGTAACTACTAAAAAATGTAATAATTTTAAGAGTGGTCAAAAAAAAAAAAATGGTTAAACCGCGGTACCTGTGTTAAACCACTAGAGGCCGCTGTGGAACGTTGTTTTCTTGTCATGTGGATTTTTTCTTTCCAAGTCAAAATCCAGGCAGATGGTGAGTTCTCTGGATGGGAAACTGTTTCCTCTGCCATGTTGCAATGCTCGTCCATCCTCCGGCCCTGGGGCAAACAGGGCCCTGGCTTCTGTCCCTAGTTCCTTTCAAAAAAGAGCGCCGAAGGCGCACGTGCCCGTGCGCGTGCGCGAGCACGCGCCTCTATTTATAGAGGTGAGCTGGAAAAAGGGGCGGAATTTGGTGGATGACGCTCTGTGCGCGCCGCAGCGCTTCTGCGCATGTGTGGGCGTCCCAGCATGATAAAAAGCACAATTAGGTGGTGTCAGCTGGTTATGGAAGGCAAAAACAGAGCTGGCAACATTTAGAAAGGCATACAGCAGGCGGTTGATGCAGGCATCCCCATAGAAAGGCACATTAGTAGACACCAACTGTTTATATAGCAGCAATTGTGCTAGACTATTGTCAGTAAGTGGTGTATTTCGGCTGGAATACCTCAGCTTTGGGCTTAGGAATATGCCGTCTAAAGTCTCCGGGTCTAAGAATCCCAGCAAGCATAGGGGGTCTCCATCGGGCTCTGAGGATCTTGGGCATGCTTCGGCTGCACCAATCTCCCCTGAAAAATCAGAGGTTAGTGACCGTAGAGCACCCTCAGGAGTACCTGGTACTGTGGCTGTCCTCAGTTCACCTGCTCCTGTGTATATAACAGAGGAGGTTTTTTCCGCAGCTCTGGGAGGACTGGAAGAGAGATTGACAACATTGATCGCTGCTTCCCTGTCAGAGGGAAAGCGCGCCCGATCTCCGTCTCCTCCCTCAGAGTACCTGTTAGCAGAGCAACAGTCCCATACATTGATCGACCTACCTGAAGGGGATCAGGATGAGGTTGATTCTGTTGTAGAGGAATCAACAGTGGAAGAGCCATTCTCAGCATCACATGCTGAAAGATTATAGGTTCAGTCCCTGACTAACATGGTCCGATCAGCATTTAAAATGCCCCTTGCGGAGCCATCATCCACTTCTGTCTCCTCGTTGGGGTCGCTAAAAGCTCCCCAGACTGTTTGTTCCCTTCCAATCCATCCTTTACTGGAAGGGCTCATTTACCAGGATTGGGAACATCCTGATAAAATATTTACTCCCCCCAAGAGATTTACGGTGGTCTATCCCATGGAGGATAAGTTCATCAAAAAATGGAGGGTCCCTACAGTGGACGCAGCCATCTCTTGTGTGAATAAATCACTGACATGTCCAGTAGATTATGTCCAAATGTTCAAGGACCCAATAGATAAAAAATTGGAGTCCTTATTAAAATCTGCTTTCTCTACAGCAGGCTTGGTGACACAACCAGCAGTGGCAGCTATTGGGGTCTGCCAAGCAGTGAAGGATCAGTTGAAACAGGTCTTAAGGGACTTGCCAGATCAGCAGGCTCTTGCCCTAGCTGATCTACCTAGAGCCTTATGCTTTGCGGTTGACGCTATAAAGGATTCAATCCATCAGGCCTCCCGCCTTACGCTGTCTGTAGTGCATATGCGCAGGCATCTATGGCTCAAAAACTGGTCTGCTGAAGCTCCCTGTAAAAAATTGCTGGTCAGCTTCCCATTTCATGGTGAACGCTTATTCGGGGAAGACCTGGACAAATATATCCAGAAAATTTCCAGCGGTAAAAGTACACTCTTGCCGGTTAAAAACAGAGTTAGAGGTCCCTCTTTTAAGAGGCCTTCTTCTCCAGTCCCTAGGACATCGGCTGTGAAACAGTTCCGACGGCCTCCTCGGTCAAATCCCGGGGGTAAAAATCAGGGACAATCGCAGGGTAACAAGAAACCCTGGGTCAGGAGAGGTACAAAACCTCCCCCAAAGTCAAATGCATGAAGGGTTGCCCCCACTCAATCGGGTGGGGGGAAGACTTCAGTTGTTCGCAGAGACCTGGCGGGACACGATCAGAGACAGATGGGTGCTCTCCGCAGTAAGTCTGGGATACAAATTGGAGTTAAAAGACTCCCCTCCTTCCCATTTTATAAGGTCAAACGTGCCAAGGGATCCCCGGAAGAGAGGATCCCTCCTGTTGGCACTAGAACAACTATTGCTCCAAGGAGTAATTATGGAGGTTCCCCTGGAAGAATGGGGGTTCGGGTTTTACTCAAACCTCTTTACAGTCCCGAAGCCAAACGGGGACGTGAGGCCCATATTAAACCTAAAAGGGCTAAACAAATTCCTACATATCAGGACTTTCCGGATGGAGTCGATCCGATCGGTGGCCACTGCCCTACAAGGGGAGGAATGGTTAGCCTCGATCGACATCAAAGATGCTTATTTGCACATTCCCATCTTTCCAGTCCACCAAAAATTTCTACGCTTTGCAGTAGAAGGGCGCCATTTTCAGTTCAGAGCCTTACCCTTCGGTCTGGCCACAGCACCAAGAGTGTTCACAAAAATTCTGGCCCCATTATTGGCCAATCTAAGAACACAAGGTGTAACGATAATGGCATATCTAGACGACTTGTTGCTGATAGACCACTCAGTGGAAAAACTAGAAGTGGTCGTTCACAAGACAATCAAGTATCTGGAATCTCACGGTTGGATTATCAACCGAGACAAGTCAGCCCTAAAACCAGTCAAAAGTCTGGAATACTTGGGGCTAAGGCTGGATTCAGACCAGAGAAAAATTTTCTTGCCTCAAGAAAAGGTGTCGTCTTTGAGAGATTTGATCCACCTAGTGGGTACAAAAAAACAGCCGTCCATACGCCTGTGCATGAGGCTGCTGGGAAAAATGGTGGCATCATTCGAAGCAGTACCCTACGGTCAATTCCATTCAAGGAATTTGCAAAGGGCTCTACAGTCAGCCTGGTACAAAAAAGTTCAGGCCCTAGACTTACCAATGTCCTTGTCCCCTTCTGTTCGCAAGAGCCTCCGTTGGTGGTTGATTCCCCAGAATCTGGAAAAAGGGAAATCCTTCAGTCCGATTTCTTGGAAGGTGGTCACTACAGATGCCAGCCTTATAGGCTGGGGAGCAGTACTGGAGCAATGGTCTCTCCAGGGCAGATGGTCGGATGCAGAAAAGGCCCTGCCCATCAATCTCTTAGCGATACGAGCAGCCCGGTATGCCCTAGTAGCATGGACATCCAAACTCCAAGGGTCCCCTGTCAGAATTCAATCGGACAATGCCACGGCAGTGGCATATATCAATCATCAGGGTGGCACCAGGAGTCGTGCAGCCCAGAGGGAAGTAAATTGCATCCTGAAATGGGCAGAAAGATATGTCCCAGCCATATCCGCGGTATTCATTCCAGGAGTGGAGAATTGGAAGGCGGACTTTCTAAGTCGCCAACAATTATGCCCAGGGGAATGGTCCCTTCACCCCGAGGTTTTCCGGACAATATGTCAGCGGTGGGGAACACCGGATGTAGATCTGCTAGCATCCAGATTCAACGCAAAGGTGGACAGGTTTGTCTCTCGGACAAGGGATCCCCTAGCTTGCGGCTCGGATGCCCTAGTGTTCCCTTGGGATCAGTTCAAGCTGATATATGCATTTCCACCGCCACAATTGTTACCTTGATTACTCCGCAGAATCAGGGTAGAAAAGAAACCAGTGATTCTGGTGGCTCCAGCGTGGCCCCGAAGAGCATGATACGCGGAGATTGTAAAAATGTCTGTGGGGAGTCCTTGGACCCTCCCACATCTTCCGGACCTGCTTTCGCAAGGACCGATATACCACCCTTCCTTACCAGCCCTAGGTTTGACGGCCTGGCTATTGAAGCCCACATTCTAAAAAAGAGGTATCTCTAATCCTGTGGTATCTACCATGATCAATGCCAGGAAGCCGGTATCCAGGCAGATCTACTATAGAATCTGGAAGGCGTACATCGCCTGGTGTGAGGCCAAGAAATGGCATCCACGTAAGTACGTAATAGGTAGGATTCTGGACTTCCTACAGTGGGCTGTAGATAGGAAGCTTGCCTTGAGTACTATCAAGGGTCAGATTTCGGCCTTGTCAATATTTTTTCAAAGGCCCTTGGCTTCGCATTCACTAGTCAAAGCCTTTATACAAGGAGTGATGCGTATTAGCCCTCCGGTTAATATTCCCATATGTCCATGGGACTTAAACCTGGTTCTGTCGGTTCTACAGAAGCAACCATTTGAACCATTACAGCACATTTCCTTGGTTCTTCTCACCAGGAAATTGATTTTTCTAGTAGCCATTTGTTCGGCTAAAAGAGTGTCGGAATTAGCCGCTATGTCCTGTAAAGAGCCATATCTGGTTATCCATAAGGACAGAGTAGTGTTACGTCCTCATCCAGCCTTTCTTCCTAAGGTGGTATCGAGGTTTCATTTGAACCAAGATGTGGTTCTTCCTTCCTTTTTCCCCAAACCTAGTTCGGTAGAGGAAAAGTTATTACATTCCTTGGATGTAGTAAGAGCAGTTAAAGCTTATCTAAAAGCCACTGCTCAGATTCGCAGAACGGATACTTTGTTTATTCTGCCGGAAGGCCCCAGAAAGGGTCAGGCAGCGTCAAAATCTACTTTAGCCAAGTGGATTCGACAGGTCATTATGCAAGCCTATGGCTTGAGAAGGAGACCGCCTCCGTTCAAAGTTAGGGCGCACTCCACGAGAGCAGTTGGAACTTCATGGGCAGTGCATCACCAGGCCTCCCTGGCTCAAATCTGTAAGGCCGCAACATGGTCTTCAGTACACACGTTTACTAGGTTCTACCAGGTGGACGTTAGAAGTCAGGAGGATGTCGCCTTTGGGCGCAGTGTGTTGCAGGCCGCAAAAGATCCTCATGTCTGATAGCGCTCAGCTTATGTATGGTGTATCCCCCCCCCCTCGTTGGGCATTGCTTTGGGACGTCCCACATAGTAATGACTATGCCGCTCTGTGTCCCGTGATGTACGAGAAAGAAAATAGGATTTTTATAACAGCTTACCTGTAAAATCCTTTTCTTGGAGTACATCACGGGACACAGAGCTCCCACCCCTCTTTTGGGGACACTTATTGCTTTGCTACAAAACTGAGGTGCTCCCGGATGGGAGGGGCTTATATAGGGGAGGGTACTTCCGGTTTGGAAGTTGCCAGTGCCAGCACCTGAAGGTAAACTATATAACCCACATAGTAATGACTATGCCGCTCTGTGTCCCGTGATGTACTCCAAGAAAAGGATTTTACAGGTAAGCTGTTCTAAAAATCCTATTTTTAACCCCCGCTAGCGGCCGAAAAAGGGTTTTAAACCACCCGCAAAGCGCTCCTACAGCGGTGTTTTGCCGGCGGTACAGAGGCGCTGCCCATTGATTTCAATGGGCAGGAGCACATTAGGAGCGGTGAGTTCATCGCTCCTAATGCGCTCCAAAGAAGCTGCTGGCAGGGACTTTTTCTGACGCCCTGCAAGCCCACCACTCCAGTGTGAAAGCCCTCGGGCTTTCACACTGGAGTGAATGGAGCAGCTGGTTTAGGGTGGTTTGCAGGCGCTATTTTTAACGCTATAGCGCCTGCAAAACGCTCCCAGTGTGAAAGGGGTCTAAAAGTCTATAGGGCAGAAAACTGGCCTTTCGTTTGGAGACCCCTGATCTAAAGGACCATAGGATACTAACGAGGTATTTAGGCAAACAGGGAGATGCATCTTGAAGGCCTCTCTATAGAGGCATCCCCTCTATCAAGACTCTTTTCATTTCTATAGCTGAAAGGCACTTTCATTAAGACAAAGAGCATGAAAAATATGCAGAGGTGCAGCCAATGGGCAGAAATGTGTCCTATGCATACACTGTATGAAAGATGGACCCATTTATTCACAAAAAAGACAGGATAGGACTTATATGTTAAGAAAAAGACAGGATGCTGTCACAGAGGTTGTGGAGGACTTGAGATGTATGAATTTTCCCCTCTTCTTTCATACACAAATCCCAAGGTTTTAAGTGCCACCACCAGGGAAATAGAGGAGATATCTTCCAGTGGGGTCACTTATGTGGTGACAACAGGGGATTTCTCTAGAAAGCAAGGACATTTTCCAAAGTTAATCTGTCCACAAGACAGGAAGTAAAACCCCTTAAAAAAAAAAAAGGAACTTTGGTCACCTTATTTCTGGTCCTGCCCCTACTTTGATGGTCCTGCGCTTGCGCAGATGTGCCAAAGTACTCATCCTTTTAGGACCCGACAGAGCCCTGTGGAGATATGCACAGGAATGTGAAAGTGTTGTGATTAGTAAGATATAATGCACATGCCAATCAAACACAAAGTCCTGTACCTTCCTTAATGCATCGTGTTTGTGCATGTGTGCGGCATACCCCTGCATGCACAGATGTCACGAAGGTCTCTGCTGGTTACTGAAGGTTTACAGAGCCTATCAGCACATCTGTGCACACATAGATCAGGTGCAATTTAATTCTCGCCTAGGCATCTGGTGCGCAGTCATGTTGGAACAGGAAGGGGCCATCCCCAAACTGTTCCCACAAGGTTGGGAGCATGAAATTGTCCAAAATGTCTTGGTATTCTGACGCCTTAAGAGTTCCCTTCACTGGTAACAAGGGGCAAAGCCCAACCCCTGAAAAACAACCCCACACCATAATCCCCCCCCCTCCACCAAAGGATTTAGACCAATGCACAACGCAAGGTCCATAAAGACATGGATGAGCGAGTTTGGGGTGGAGGAACTTGACTGGCCTGCACAGAGTCCTGACCTCAACCCAATAGAACAGCTTCAATAGATCAGTGCCTGATCTCTTCCAGTGGTTCTGGAAGAATGGTCAAACATTCCCATAAACACACTCCTAAACCTCGTGGACAGCCTTCCCAGAAAAGTTGAAGCTGTTATAGCTGCAAAGGGTGGGCCAACTTAATATTGAACCTCATGGGCTAAGACTGGGATGCAATTAAAATTCACGTGTGTGTAAACGCAAGTGTCCCAATACTTTTGGTAATATAGTGTAAATTAAAAAAAAGAATATCCAATTGAGGGAGAAGGAGGGGACTGGAGCCAAACAATTCGTTTTTGCGGGTGAAGATCTACTTTAATGAAACACAGATTGCTAATTTTTTTTAAATTCCCAACAGTTTTGGCATTAGGAATACCTAAAACAGTAACCAGTGTACAAAACAAGGGTGCAGTTAAATAGCTGTGTCAGTCTACGTGTAAATGTAAGATTTTCCATGGAACTCGATATCGATCGCTTAGCAATACTTTTGCCTTCAGGTTTAGCCGCTCTTTAAAGTCTCATCAAGCTTCTTGAAAGTGGAGCAGAGAGTGGAAAATGGTAGTGAAGCTCATTCTCTTTTTCTTCGGTTATTCAGAATAGGAAGGACGGTGTCTTATGTATTATCAGAATTGTTTCAGGATCGCTGCCTGTCCTGGGGCATTGTCTACACGATACACTGTTGCTGCTTGACATGTATTCACTTGCTGTTGACAGGATGGCACTTTGATACCAATTACTGTTTTCTGTGAAGCGGGTGATGGGCTCACACAGAGGCCGCTTCTGGTCCATGTGTATGGAGCCTATGGGATGGACTTGAACATGAATTTTAAAGCCGAAAACAAATTGCTGGTTGAAGATGGCTGGATATTGGCTTTTTGCCATGTGAGGTAATGTCTGCACAATAAAGATAAATGTTTTACTTCTAAAAATTCTTAAAAAATAACTCATGTGAGCATAAAAACAAACAAATACAGGTTTCATACATTTTTGTCTAAATACCTGTATTATCCTCCCCAGTGAAACAGTATTAAAATGTGAAGAAAATCCCTTTGTTCTTCCTTGCCAACTTTATGCTCCTCCCCTGATAGAAGCCCAATTTGTGACTGTTCTTAACCATGAGCTCAGTTTACACCCCCCACCCCCTGTTCAGCGAGCATGCTTTGGGAGGGGACATGTCAGCTAGAGGACTCTCACGCAGTTGCCCTGTTCCACCTTCTCTATCATTGGTCTTAGGGCGCTGGCAGCCAGACCATACAGCACGATTAGTTGCTAGAACACTGGCAACCAGGCCACACAGTGCCATTGGTTGCCTGGCCATCAGCGTCCCAGAAACTAAAGACATTGTGCGGCCTTGCACCCAGTGTCCTAGGAATCAATGACGCTGTGCAGCCTGGCCTGCAGATCGACTTGTGCACAACCAGCCTGCCCATACCTGGATCAAAATTTGGCTGGTCCCTGCTGAAACAGCCAAATTTGGATCCATGTATGGCGGTCTTAAGCCGCACCTGTTTTGTTTGAGCTGAAGCTGAAGACAAAGCAGATTTTAACCACTTTCCGCCCGCCCAACGTCATATGACGTCGTCAACTTTGAGCGGTAATATCTGATTGATGCCTGCAGTTACTGGCATCATTCAGATATCTTCTTTTAGAGCCTGCGATTCCCTTCACCATAAGAACAATCATAGCGGCTGTTCACCCGCGTGATCGTTCTTATAGGCGGCAGGAGGGGACATTCCTGCCCTCCGGTGCTACTCTCGGCTCACCCCTGCAATCGGCGAACTGGAGAAGGAACCGACCGGCGCCGGACGTTGACCATAGAGATTTTCGGCGGGCCACATGATCCCCAGATGCCAGGCGCAATGTTATTACGTCTGGCCTCTGCATTTGAAAAAATGCAGCCGCCTTGGCTGGGAAGCCAGGATCTACTTTTTTTTTTTTTTTTTGATTTCAGGCTACCCAGCCTAGAGGTGAGATCTGGGGACTTATAGATCCTAGATCTCACTATAAAGAGAACCTGTCACGCACTATTCCTATTACAAGGGATGTTTACATTCCTTGCAATAGGAATAAAAGTAATAAAAAAAAGAAAGTAAAATGAACAATAAAACAATAAAAAAAAAAGTAAAGCGACCCTGTCCCCGCGGGCTCGCGCGCAGAAGCGAGCGCATACGTATGTCGCACCCACATATGTAAACAATGTTCAAACCACACGTGAGGTATCACCACAAACGTCAGAGCGAGAGCAATAATTCTAGCACTAGACCTCCTCTGTAACTCAAAACATGTAACCTGTATTAAAAATCAAAGCGCCGCCTATGGGTATTTTCAAGTACCGAAGTTTGGCGCCGTTCCACGAGTGCGTGCAATTTTGAAGGGTGACATGTTGGGTATCTATTTACTCGGCGTAACATCATCTTTCACATTATGCAAAACAATTGTGCTAACTTTACTGTTTTTTTTTAATGCGTGAAACTGTTTTTTTTTCCCCCAAAAAAACGTGTTTGAAAAATTGCTGCGCAAATACCGTGCAAGATAAAAAGTTGCAACGATTGCCATTTTATTCTCTAGGGACTCTGCTAAAAAAAACATATATATTGTTTGGGGGTTCTGTGTAATTTTCTAGCAAAAAAAAAAGTTATGGTTTTTACATGTAGGAGAGAAGTGTCAGAATTGGCCTGGGTGTCAAGCGGTTAAGTTTATAGAACTTTGTGACGGATGCCTGTTTTCACCTCTGATGATGACAGCGCATATGGAGAGGGGCGGGGATGGGTGGAGTTCCTGTAGTCTAGTAGAGGGAAATCCAGGCAGGCTGACAACACTACCTGGGGATTCTGTATAGCAGAGGCAGTGTAGTCAGCCCATTTTATGAAGTTAGTAGCTCCCTGGATTTCTGGAAGGATTACGAGGTATTTTGCCGTATTCAGAGTAGTGTTAAATGTGCATGTATTACAAAAAAGTGATGTATATCTTTGTGCGTGTTCCCCCCCCAGACACTTTAGCTTTGTTGTTCTCTTACAGAGGTGGCGGTGAACTCGGCTGTAGCTGGCATAAACAAGGGATTATGGATAGAAAGCCGAATGGTGTGCATGATCTGCAGGCCTGTATAAAGCACATTCACCAGTTGGGATTTTCGCAGCCCCGTTACACAGCAATTATGGCTTCCAGCGCAGGAGGAGTTGTGGCCGGAGCTCTTGCCAATTCTGATCCCGGGCTTCTTCAAGCGATGATCCTGGAGGTACTATACTAAACAGACACCTGGCATACATTAGAGGTGCTGTCAGATGGCCCTTCGTCCCTGAAGGAACTTTATGAACATCACTGTGTTTATTCAAGCTGGCCATACATGGATCGAAATTGGGTTCAGCAGAGGCTGGACGAATATCGATCTATGTTGGGGCAAGGAGGACGTACAGAAGGTGATCCATCGATCGACTTCTGTTCAACCACTCCCCACACTAATCAGTGTATTCTGATAGTGGGGAACTCTCCATGTTGTCAGAATACAATAACTCAGCAGGGAGGATTCCCCCATCCACCTCAAATGTGTGGATATGGGAATTGAGTCCTTTTTTTTTCATCTCTGGGCTGCTGTCGATTCCAGTCCACTCAAGCCCCGTACACACGACAAGAAAACTGCTGGGAGAGCTTTTTGCAGAGAAAACCGGTCGCGTGTATGGTTTCTGGTCTGGAAAACTGCCGGGAATCTCGGCAAGAAAAATAGAGAACCTGCTCTCTATTTTCTCGTCGGGATTCTCGTCGGCCTGTTTCCCGTCGAGAAAACCGTGAGTGTGTATGCTTACCTGTCCATGGTAAACCCGCGCATGCTCGATGAGACTTTGACGCATGCGCGGTAGCATACAAGGGTAGTGTAGGGTGTAGCAAGATGGCGGCGATGGCATCGAATGTGACGAGCGCAGGCTCGTTGTAGTCGATGACGTCACCGCGTTCTTGCCATTCAAAAGAACGGCGGTTCTTTTAAATGGCCGTGTGTACACTCGGCGAGCAAGGCAAGCTTGCCAGGGATCTCGTCCGGTAAACCGACATTTTTTTTCCCAACAAGATTCCCGCCCGTGTGTACAGGGCTTAAGTAATGAAAGCAACTGTAACACAGTTTAGTTTTCTAGGACACTGTGTGAGACCCTTCTATGTTGTTACACTACATGGTGTCTAGTGAAATAGTGGATTTACATATTTTTTACATTATACCTACATTATACTTTGTTCTAAAAAATTATTTTTTTTTTTTTTGCCCTACTGAAATTAAACAGTGCATTCCGTTTTCTACAGTAAATGCCTCATAGAGTAGACTGTGAGCTATTGGTGGATATATACACAAGTTGTCCATATAGTGAACTTGGTTTACAGTTATTCACTTTCAGCTTGTTACAGAAGGGGGCACTTTTTACATCTGGAGGAAAGGAATTTTAAGCTCCACAATATGGAAGGGCTTCTTCACAGTAAAAGCTGTGAAAATGTGGAATAGACCCCCTAAAGAACTACACTATATTGTCAAAAGTATTGGAACGCCTGCCTTTACACCCACATGAACTTCATATGGCATCCCAATCTTAGTCTGTAGGGTTTAATATTGAGTTGGCCCACCCTTTGCAGCTATAACAGCTTCAACTCTTCTGGGAAGGCCGTCCACAAGGTTTAGGAGTGTGTCTATGGGAATGTTTGACCATTCTTCCAGAAGCGCATTTGTGAGTTCAGGCACTGATGTGGATGAGAAGGCCTGGCTCGCAGTCTCCGCTCTTATTTATCCCAAAGTTGTTCTATCGGGTTGAGGTCAGGACTCTGTACAGGCCAGTCAAGTTCCTCCTCCCCAAACTTACTCATCCATGTCTTTATGGACCTTGATTTGTGCACTGGTCCAAATCATTTGGTGGAGGGGGGAATATGGTTGGGGTTGATTTTCAGGGGTTATGCTTGGCCCCTTAGTTCCAGTGAAGGGACCCTTAAGGCGTCAGCATACCAAGACATTTTGGACTATTTTATGCTCCCAACTTTGTGGGAACGGTTTGGGGATGGCCCCTTACTGTTTTAACATGACTGCGCACCAGAGCACAAAGCAAGATCCATAAAGACAGGGATGAGCGAGTTTGGGGTGGAGGAACTTGACTGGCCTGCACAGAGTTCTGACCTCAACCCGATAGAACACCTTTGGGATGAATTAGAGTGGAGACTGTGAGCCAGGCCTTCTCACCCAACATCAGTGCCTGACCTCACAAATGCACTTCTGGAACAATGGTCAAACATTCCCATAGACACACTCCTAAACCTTGTAGACAGCCTTCCCAGAAGACTTGAAGCTGTTATAGCTGCAAAGGGTGGGCCAACTCAATATTGAACCCTACAGACTAAGACTGGCATGCCATTAAAGTTCATGTGCATGTAAAGGCAGGCGTCCCAATACTTTTAACAACATAGTGTAGTTCTGGCCAACTCAGTAGAATGTTAGAAAAAAAAAACAACTGGATGCATTCCTAAATGCACAGAATATAACTGTATTTTAACATTTATAGGTTATATCACCAGAGATTGTCGATAAAGGGAATATCAAATTGCCTTCAGGGGATCAGGAAGGAAATTTTCCCCCCGCTGGAGCAAATTGGACAATGCTTTATAGGTTGTTTTTTTTTTTTGCCTTCCTCTGGATCAACTGTGGGTATAGGATTTTGTATATTGAGGTTTTCTGTTTATTTTTTTTATTTTTTTCTATTGGTTGAACTCGAGGGATGTTCTGTCTACTTTCCAACCTCCACTGAAACACATGAAAATGAGATGTTCTGAAATATAACTGTATGTTTTTTTTGTTGCTGGCAGGCCCCTTTTCTGGATGTTCTGAAAACAATGATGGACACCTCATTACCACTCACTATAGAAGAGGAGGAGGAGTGGGGCAGTCCAGCGTGTGACATGGAGCACTACAGATCTATAGAATCCTATTGTCCTTACCAGAATATCAGACCACAGGTAGGAGCAGGTGTTAACCTTTGGATGTTTACTCATGCAGGCACTGCCTGTTATCCTCCTCCGGCTTCCCCCCCCCCCCAGTGCCACAGAGCTTGTAAGTTTATTTCATTGAAAAGGAAGGTGAGAAAGAGAGACTATGTGAATATTAGGGAGAACCCACTAAAATCCTAGGTGGAGTAGTCACCACTGCCTATGCACTGGTTGAGTGTGGCTGGGCACCGTTTATCCTGGAAGTTGGGCAGAAGCTATTGGACTCAGTAAACTTTCTGTGGGGGGCAGCATCAATAGGGAAGGAGAGTATTGTAGCAAAAGCTGCATTTTTTTTTTTTTAAGGCATAGGAATTTAGAAGTAATGTTCAGTCTAATATATAATTGTTATTCATTTTCAGAATTATCCTTCAGTTCTGATCACTGCCTATGAAAATGACCAGCGTGTCCCCCTAAGCGGATTACTGAGATATGTAAAGAAGCTTAGAACGGCTGCAGAGCAATATTGCCAAAGTTCTGATTTGCCAGGTATGTGAAAAGGGTTAACCGTTTTTTTAAACACAAGCTTGCATTTTCCACCTTTCTGGTTTCCATGATTCTTCTTTTTTTTTTTTTCTAGCTTCACTTTTCAGGTTATATTTTCCCTCTATGTGCAGTTTATGCAGCATGCCCAGTAAGGGCACATGTCAGTGCAGGACAGGGGTAGGCAACCTCGGCCCTCCAGCTGTGGTGAAACTACAAGTCCCATGAGACATTGCAAAACCCTGACAATCACAGGCATGACTCCTAGAGGCAGAGGCATGATGGGATTTGTAGTTTGACCACAGCTGGAGTGCTGAGGTTGCCTACCCCTGGTGTAGGAGATAGAACCCCAAACATTATATATTTTCTAAAAGCAAAGACCTGGAAGAAATAAATGTTGGTAATTGCAATTTTTTAACTCCGATTTTTTTTTTTTAAAAGTACACTTTAATGAATCTTTGTGCACACAAACACAAATATAGTACCCTATTTTTTGTAAAATGTAAAAGATGATGTTATGCCGAGTAAATACATACCTAACCTATCACACTTTAAAATTGCATACACTCTTTTCTTGTTAAAAAAAAATAAAATTGCATACACTCGTGGAATGACGACAAACTACGTTATTTAAAAATTTCCATAGGCGACGCTATAAAAGCCTTTACAGATTACTAGTTTAAAGGCCCATACACACGATCTGACTTTTCGACAACAACGGTCCGACGGACGTGTTTTATCGGACAATCCGACCGTCTGTATGTTCCATCGGACAATTGTTTTTGGTTTTTCAACTGACAAATGTTCGCTGTGCATGCTCTCAAACTTTTCGACAACAAATGTCCGATGGAGGATCATCCGATCGTGTGTACACAGATCCAAAGTAAAAACACGCATGCTCAGAACCAATGCTAAACATCAGACAACAATAGCAGAAGTTGCCCAAAGGGTGGCGGTAAAGAGCTGAAAAACCACGTGATTTGGTGACTGTTGGCTGAAAATGTTCTGCCGTGTGTATGCAGAACAAGTTCACGGCCAACGCCCTTCGGACCAAAATCCACAGAAAAGTCAGATGGAAGTCTGATCGTGTGTATGAGGCTTTAGAGTTACTCAGGAGGTCTAGAACTGGAATTATTGCTATTGCTATGACGTTCTTGGTGATGCCCCACATGCATGGTGTGATCACTGCCTTTGCACAGGGGTGCTTTAAAAAAAGATTTATTATTTATTTTATTAAAATGAAACTTTCTCTTTACTTTTTATTATCAACTTTATTACTATCACAAGGGATGTACAAGCTCCCTTGTGATAGCATAGGCCGTGACAGGCCCTCTTTATGGAGACATCTGGGGTCTATTATACCTCAGATCTCCCCTCTGGCCTCAAATGCGTCTGATCAAACCGAGACCGGAAGTGACAAAATACTCATCGTTTCTGGTTCCATAGACCAGGGTTTCTCAACTCCAGTCCTCAAGGCGCCCCAACAGGTCATGTTTTCAGGCTTTCCATTATTTTGCACAGGTGATTTGATCAGTTTCACTGCCTTAGTAATTACCACAGCCATTTCATCTGAGGGATATCCTGAAAACATGACCTGTTGGGGCGCCTTGAGGACCGGAGTTGAGAAACACTGCCATAGACCATAGAGATGATCAGGAAACTTCCATTTCTCTTTCATCTTTAGGCTACATTCACACCAAGGCATTGGTGCTTTTACCCCTGCTAGTGCCCAAAAAAGGGTTAAAATCGCCCCAAAAGCGCCGCTGCAGCGCTTTGCGGGCGATTTTAACCCTTTTTTGGCCGCTAGCAGGGGTTAAAAGCACCCCGATAGTAGCCGAAAATCACTGCTAAAAATAGCGGCGCTTTACCGCAGACGCCCCCAATGCCTCGCTTTGCCGGTGGTTTGACGGCGCTGCCCATTGATTTCAATGGGTGAAAGGCGCTTTAGGAGCGGTGTATACACTGCTCATACAGCGCTTCAAAGATGCGGTTGGCAGGACTTTTTTTAACGTCCTGCCAGCGCACCGCTCCAGTGTGAAAACCCTCAGGCTTTCACATTGGAGTGAGAGGAGAGGCTCTTTACAGGCGCTATGCAGGCCCTATTTTAGGTGCTATAGCGCCTGTAAAGTGCCTCAGCGTGAAAGCAGCCTTATGGTCAGCCGGCCAAACTGTTGGTTTCAGTCCCAGGCTTCCCAGTAAAAGGGGAGAGCCTGGGAAGGTGGCAAGGGACCTCCCGCCACATGCAAATTTTTCTAAGACTTTTTATTTGAAATTCTATCCATCTATCGCCAGTTTAATGAACACAGTATCATCCTATTTACCTTAAAAAGTAAACATACACTTCGTTAGTGCGCAGCTTCTACATCTTGGGTAAATCAACCCCGCAATGTTATATGGATCTTCGTAAGGATTTATAACATTTTCTTTCAGATTCTAAAAAGCCTAATATATTGCTAGATGTTCATCCCGGTGGAAGCCATTGTGACTCCTTGCCTTGGGAGGAATCATTACAGAAGGTAAATAATAGAGCGGTAACCTATTGTATTGGCGGCTAAATGGGTCCTTGGGCATATCCAGCACTGGCAATGTAGCCAAGACCCCTTCTTTTCTATTATCATTTGTTGACTTTATGATTTTTTTCAACAGGTGTCAATGCATCTGTCATTTCTACACAAAGAGCTGAACCTGAATGAATGTAAACTCTCCAGAGATAATCCGTGAAGTTCCTTCCATGAAGAATGAGACTTGGTTGTATAGTAGCTGACTTTTTTGCATTGGACCTTTTTTTTTTTTAAATAAACCTTTCATTTACAATAATAAAATATGTTACAGCTTGTACCCTTTCAGAACAGACCCATTGTTGCTCTTGCACTCATTGTTTCTAGTTCTTTTGTAGATCACTAGCCCTGTCTAGGATGTTAATAACAATTGACTGTTGTCCTCAATGAATGTTCTCTGCATCCTCCACTCTTGTGAAACCTGAAGATAAAAGGTGACCACAGCTCCTTACTGGTTCAAACTGGTTGTGTTATTTGGAGAGTGTACTAAACTATAATGCAGCGTGAAGGCTAAAGTACTTGTGTCTATAACAGAAACCGTACATAACCTCAATAAATAACCTCATGTAACTCTTCAGAGGGCTGCTTCCTCTCTTTTAACCACTTGCTTACTGGGCACTTAAAGTGGTTGTAAACCCACTTTGACAAGTTGCACCTACAGGTAAGCCTAGATTAAGGCTTACCTGTAGGTGCAAGAAATATCTCCTAAACCTACACGGTTTAGGAGATATTTGCTAAAAATTACATGCACCGATGTCTATGGCGCATGCGCGCCGTAGACAACGGCGCATTCATAGGGTTAATCCCATTCATAAATCCGGATTTGACGGCTCCCGCGCGCATGCGCGGAGTCACGTCTTTGCCGCTCCGGCCAATCACAGCGCCGGAGCGGCGCTGTGATTGTTTGGAGTGGCGATGGCTGCGGCTGGAGAGGGAGACGAGAACGCCTTCAGGGGGCCCCGATCTAAGGTAAGTGATGCATAATAAGCTAGTATGCTAGTCATACTAGCTCATTATGCCTTTGTCTTGCAGGTTAGTTAAAGAAAAAAATATCTTAACAGGGTTTACAACCACTTTAAACCCCCCTCCTGCCCAGACCAATTTTCAGCTTTCAGCGCTGACGCACTTTGAATGACAATTGCGCGGTCATACAACACTGTTCCCAAATGACATTTTTATCATTTTTTCACACAAATAGAGCTTTCTTTTTGGTGGTATTTGATCACCTCTGGGGTTTTTATTTTTTGCTAAACAAACAAAAAAAAGATGAAACATTTTAATTTTTTTTTTGCAAACAGGTAATTTTTCTCCTTCATTGATATGCGCTTATGGGCACTGATAGGCACAGATGAGGCGGCACTGATGGGGACAAATAAGGCGGTACTGATAGGCACAGATGAGGCGGCACTGATAGGTGACAATGACGGGCACTGGTAGGTGACATTGATGGGCAGCACTGTTTGAGGCACTGATTAGTGACTTTTAGATTTTGCACTGTGGCACTGGTAGGTGGCACACATTGGCACAGATGAGCGGTCTGCAGCTCTCCCTGATCGGGACCGATGTCCCACTGTCTTCTGCCAGTGATCGGCTTTTATTTTTTTCCTCCTCATGCTATCGGCTCTGTTTACATCACATGATCAGCTGATCATGTGGTAAGGGGTCGGGATCGACCCCTTACTCCGATCTGTGATCCAGCGAGTCTCATAGACTTGCTGGTCACAGAGCGAGCTGCGCGCACCCTGCAGGGGGCGCGCAGGCTGCTCAAGCACAGGAAGACGTCTATTGACGTCCTCCCGGCAATTCAGGTCCGTGCTGTAGCCGTCATTCGGCTATAGCGTGGACCCCTAGTGGTTAAGGGTGCTTGGCTGTGGTTTGGCAGTTTACATAAAGTAGAACTAAAGGCATACATTTTTATTTTTTCATTTTGGATAGAGTAAGGGAGGGTTATAACTAGAGATAGGAAGGCCTGGACAAAAAAAAAAAAACTGTAAAAAATTTTTTACGTGTTTTGTTTTTTTCGAAGCAGTTTTTTGGGGGTTTTGGAAAAAAAGTGTGGATTATGTTTTTACAGAGATAAATAATAGATATATGACAAACTATATAACATGAAGACCTTAGTGAAAGATTTCTGAGGCTTTACAGTTGTGCTCATAAGTTTACATACCCTGGCAGAATTTATGATTTCTTGGCCATTTTTCAGAGAATATAAATGATAACACAAAAACTTTTCTTTCACTCATGGTTAGTGTTTGGCTGAAGCCATTTATTATCAATCAACTGTGTTTACTCTTTTTAAATCATAATGGGAACAGAAACTACCCAAATGACCCTGATCAAAAGTTTCATACCCTGGTGATTTTGGCCTGATAACATGTTTGCTTGTAATTAGTGTGCGTGTATAAAAGGTCAATGAGTTTCTGCACTCCTGACAGACCCTTGCATCTTTCATCCAGTGCTGCACTGACCTTTTCTGGATTCTGAGTCATGGGGAAAGCAAAAGAATTGTCAAAGGATCTGTGGAAAAGGTAGTTGAACGTATAAAGCAGGAAAGGGATATAAAAAGATATCCAAGGAATTGAGAATGCCAATCAGCAGTGTTCAAACTAATCAAGAAGTGGAAAATGAGCGGTTCTGTTGAAACCAAACCACGGTCAGCTAGACCAACTAAAATTTCTGCCACAACTACCAGGAAAACTGTTCGGGATGCAAAGAAAAACCCACAAATAACTTCAGGTGAAATACAGGACTCTCTGAAAACATGTGGTGTGGCTGTTTCAAGATGCACAATAAGGAGCCGCTTGAAGAAAGATGGGCTGCATTGTGGAGTCACCAGAAGAAAGCCATTACTACGCAAATGCCACAAAGTATCCCGCTTACAATACACCAAACAGCACAGAGACAAGCCTTAAACCTTCGGGCACAGTCATTTGGAGTGATGAGCCCAAAATTTAGCTTTTTGACCACAACCATAAACACTACATTTGGAGAGGAGTCAACAAGGCCTATGATGAAAAGTACACAAGGCCAAGTCGACCTGTCATTGGCTACAGCAGAATAAAGTGAAGGTTCTGGAGTGGCCCTCAGTCTCCTGACCTCAATATCATTGAGCCACTCTGGGGAGATCTCAAACGTGCAGTTCATGCAAGACAGCCCAAGAATTTACAGGAACTGGAAGCTTTTTGCCAAGAGGAATGGGCAGCTTTACCATCTGAGAAGATAAAGAGCCTCATCCACAAATACCACAAAAGACTTCAAGCTGTCATTGATGTTAAAGGGGGCAATACACTGTATTAAAAATGGGGGTATGTAAACTTTTGATCAGGGTCATTTGGGTAGTTTCTGTTGCCATTATGATTTAAAAAGAGTAAACACAGTTGATTGATAATAAATGGCTTTAGCCAAACATGAGTGAAAGAAAAGTTTTTGTGTTATCATTCATATTCTCTGAAAAGTGGCCAAGAAATCATACATTCTGCCAGGGTATGTAAACTTATGAGCACAACTGTATGTAAAGTCCTAAATTATTGTAAATTCTTTCAGCTGAAGACAAGAAAATCCTAGAATCAGAGTCTTAGCTAGAACCTTCAGGGCCCCCGGTGCAAGAAACCATGAAGGCCCCCCCCTGAACTGAGCCCCGGGGGCCCTTACATCAGAGTTCCCCCTTCCATAAAAGTTTCCAGCGTTCCCAGAGCCCCTTTATATCAGAGTTCCCCTTTACAGTGCATGGGGGAACTCTGCGGACTCTGGTGTAAAGGGGAACACTGTGAACCCCCGTTGTAAGGGGGAATGCTGCAGACTCTAGTGTAAAGGGGAACTCTGATGTAAGCGGTTCTCTGGTCTTCAGAGCTCCCCCCTTACATCAGAGTTTGAAGAGTTCCTCTATACCTCAGAGTCCACAAAGTTTCCCATTGCACTGTAAGGGTGAATTTTGCTTACTCTGATGTAAGGTGGATTTCTGGGAACTCTAATTTAAGGGGGAATGCTGGAAACTCTGATGTTAGGGTGGAGCTCTGGTGACCCCCTTATTTCAGATTTCCCCTATACACCACGCACAGTAGGACAAGGGTTGTGGGTTTGAATCACAACCAGGTCACTACCTGCCTGGAGTTTGCATGTTCTTCCCGTGCCTGTGTGGGTTTCCTCTGGGTACTCTGGTTTCCACCCACATTCCAAAGACATGCTGAATTGTTAATTGGCTCCTGTCTAATTTGGCCTAGTATATGTAAGAATATGAGTTGGGGACCTTAGGTTGTAAGTTCCTTGAGGGCAGGCACTGATGTGAATGTGCTATATATATGTGAAGCATTGTATAAATTGACGGTGCTACATAAGTAGCTGTAATAAATAAATACATCAGAGTTTGCAGTTAATGGTTCACTGATGTTGTGACACTGATATAAGGGGGGACCTCTTATATCAGTGACCCCTCCCTAATGTTTCCCTTTAGTCTGCTCAGTAAATCGTTTTTTCCTGGCCAGCCTCATGTCAGCACACCTGGGTTAACCCCTCCCTCCAGTCTCTCAGGACCATCTTCTCCTAGTTAATAAAGGTGAGCCTCCCCCTGTTCTCTTTTTTTGGTCGGACTCCAGGCCACCATGCTCGAGGCAGGATCAACTGCACCCTACCCACCCCCCCCCAACTTACCTGCCCAGGTTTAAGCCTCTCTTGGGTTGGAAGGTCCAGAAGGATAGAGGTAAACCCTCTTAAAAATTGGACGCCCCACTTGCCGGGCCACGGGCAGATAAATGCCTAAAGAGCATACCAACCCGGGACTGTGGTGTCTGAGACCGTGCACTTCTTCCTGCTATCCGCCTGTCCCTAGGAGCCGCTGCTGGGGGCAGAGCTGTGAGGGGCTGGGGTGACAGGTGTCGCCTTGCCACGCCCAGCATAAAGCCAGGAGCCGCAGGGACTCCAGTGCTGTATGCCACAGCTAGAGAGGGACATGTTACTGGTGAGTTCCCTCCTGATGTGGAAGGGTGGCTATGCTGTTGACAGTGGATGCTAAACTGTGACCGCTTAGTGATCCTAATGCATAGTACCTATTACAGCTCGTCAGATATCTTCTGACGTTTGCTGCCACCCTGAGTAACTCATTATCCATTTCCAGGTAAAGTAGATTGATCTTAAAGGGCCAGTAACAAAACAAAACAAAAATAGTAGAATAGAGGAGCTTGCTTGTTACTTCAGCTATGAGCTCACCACAGCCCCAAAAAACATGAAGATGTAGGAGCGGGCTACATGAGCCACAAACAAAAAGAGTGATGTACACCAGACTAATAAGGAGTCCAGTCTTCATGGGAGCAGAAGCCCTAAAAAAAAGACATTTGCAGAAAGAAAAGGCACACCACTGCTTAAATTCTCTGCATGCATCTGGGTCACGCACAGGGCATAGACCCCAAGAAACTGCCAGTCCAGGCTGCGGTAAATCTAAAGCGGCAGAGCCAAGAACGAGGTCGTCCTTCGGAGAGCCTTTGCTGGACCTGTTTGGCACCGTCCGGTCCAGAAAAAAGTATGTGCAGAATGTATAAGCGATGTGGCCACGGATAAAGAGACAGAGGCGCTTAGGATAAAGGACTATGTCCACAAGGCAGTGGCTGAAGGTATGCATATGGTCTCTAGCGCAAGTGCTTGCAAGACCAAACCTAGAGTCAAGAGCAAGTCTGAGCATAAGCGGGACTCATCACTGGTGCTTGAAATATCCTCAGGAGACTCATCAGAGTCTGAGGAACCATCAAGATATTTAAAAGACTTACAGCTCATAGAGCCTTACATTATGGCAATGAAGGAGGCCATAGAGTGGGAGCAAGACTCCCTGCCACCTGAAAAAGCAGGGGGGCCACTTTTCCGTTCATGACGGAGATCCGCAAGTTCTTAGAGGAAGAATCGGAGAAGCCTGAAAAGATGACAAACATACAAAATCGCTTTTTACAATTATACCTCAGATCCAGGAGTAGACACAGCTCTGCAGCGCCTAGCAAGGCACGTGTCTCTGCCATTGGAGGATTCTACTACCTTCAGAGACCCAATGGACAGGCGCGCAGACGCAGATCTGAAGAAGATCTGTCGACTGCCTTTCTGGCAGAAGCCTCCATAGACCAGGTCAAACTGCTGGCGAGGCTCATAATTCATTCGGTGATGTCGAAGAGGACCCTGTGGTTGCACCATTGGCTGGCGGATGGCGCCTCAAAACAGACACTCTGTAACATCTAGTATAATGGCAGGATGCTATTCGGAGAGACCTTTGGAATCACCACAGCACCTGTCGTCTCCAAAATCTTACTAGCTACCATTGCAGTAATACGTATGATGAGGATAAAAATCTTCCACTACCTAGACGACATCTTGGTGGTGGCCCGCTCAAGCAAGGAATTGGCGACACAACGCGAGGTGGTGATGAAAATGCTATCCGAATTTGGCTGGATATCAACAGGCAGAAAAGCAACCTGGTTCCATCCCAGGAGATGAAATACCTAGGGCTTATATTCAACACAAGGAAGGGGCAGATCTCGCTACCATATCGCAAAGTGGCCGAGTTAGTAGCCTGCATCAACAGTCCTCGTCGCTTTCGGCGAGAGACTGTATGAAGCTCCTGGGAATGTTCACAGCACAACCCCAGCTGTTCCCTGGGCAAGATTCCATGCAAGAGCATTCCAAGTATCCTTTATAGACCAATGGGATGGCCTATCATTGGATCAGAGGATCTTCTTGCCAAGATGGATCCGCCAGGGCCTGGCGTGGTGGATAGCGCCAGGGACTCTGTCACAGGGCATGCCTCTCAGCCCTGGAGATTGGATCCCGATAACCTTGGCTGCCAGTCTCTGGGGCTGGGGCGCACACTGCCTCAGCAGGCAGGTCCTAGGCAAATGGAACAAGACGGAGACCAGACACTCCAACCTTTTGGAATGACAAAGCAAATCACCGTTCTGACAGGAGGGAAAGCATGGATCCTGTGTCTCTGCAAAGCAGGGACCAGGAGCCATGTCTTCCTCTAGTAAAAGCACCTCCCACACTGTACAAAAACACTGGCTAGGCACACAGCTAACCCTTTGATCACCCCTGACGTTAACCCCTTCCCAGACAGTGTCATTAGTACAGTGACAGTAAATATTTTTAGCACTGATCGCTGTCTTTGTGTCACTGGTCCCCAAAAAGTGTCAATTAGTGTCAGAATGTCTGCCACAATATCACAGTTCGGCTATAAATCGCTGATTACCCCCATTACTAGTAAAAAATAAAGTTTTGCCTTTAGGTGTACTTTAATATTTGGCATTCAGATCTGCAGGCTAAGGAAAGTTGACGTCATACTTGTAATATAGAGCACAAGGAATGAAAGCATATATAAACGCAAAACAAAAATGTAAACTAACTTTGTTAGTTTGTTTTTTTCAGGCTTTGGTGTCCGTTTATGAAGCAGTGAAATCTATTCACTGCTTCATTCGCCGGAATTCACAGTGGAGATCTTTCTCCTCTGTGTGCCAGTTTATGAAGCAGAGTAGATCGCTTCACCCTTGGAGGAGTGAAGTGATCTACCAAAGCTTTCAACACTGGAGAACGGCCCCTTATACTGGAATCTCGTGAGACATTACGAGATTACAGTACAAGAAATTCACAGAAACACTGAGATGTCAGTTTAGTAAGCAGTGATAAATAATCACCGCTCAGTACACAGACAGACGGCGTGGTTTATGATAATAAAATAACAAGTCCCCCTTCATAATATATATATGTATACACACACATACATTGTATATACATGTATATACACACACATTATATATATATACATGTACACATTATACACATAAATATGACCGGGGGACATGGTTACAGTGTTGGGGGGTCTGAACGAGGTAGAAAGAAGTTAAAAATCTTCCTCCTTCCTCCTCAGATCCCCCGGGATTCCCTCTTCGCTCCCCGATTCACCACCTCTGAGCTGGTGAATCGGGGAGTGTGAATTTTGACACAGATCGCCAGTAAAGTGCTGAGATCGCAGCTTCATAAACTGGCCGTTTCTGTGTCATTCAAAGAGACTTCACACTGTGCAGAGATCATCGGTGGGAGAACATGTTCAAACACTTCTCCCCCGATTATCTCTGTGTCATAAACTGTTTATGAACTGTGATCAGTGGCGATCCTTGGGATCACCGCTGACCACTGCTTCATAAACGGATACTTTTGTACTTTATTTCCATCTAGTGATCTGGCCACTAACAGTTTCTGTCTTAGGGTGACAATGCTTACTAACTGTATCTAAGGCCTGGTTCACACCTATGCAGGGCCGGACTGGCCCACCGGGATACTGCCTGTCCTGGGGCTGCTTTGAGCTGTGGCTGACTGCAGCGCTGCCCTCTCTCGCTCTCTCTCTCTCTCTCCTCTACGTGTCACATATACACCGGGCATCTCCCGCGGTGTGTGAGAGCTGGCTGTGTCTGTGTTCGGCTGTGCTGCCTGTAGGAAGGTCCCACCCCTCTAGACCTGCTCGTGTTATAGTAGATGGAACACTGATTGAATCAGTGTTTCGCCTATCACACAAGCCGGTCTAGGGTAGGGTGACCAGACATCCCCGGTTTCAGGGGACAGTCCCCAGATTGAGGACACTGTCCCCGGACCAAGTCTGTCCCCAGTTTTGTCCCCAGATTGGATTTGAAAAGGGGCTGGGGCAATTTCAAAGACAGTCAGTGCAGGATAAAAAAAAAATCTGAATTACACCCCCGCTCCACCTCTCCTACTAGTTTAGGGGGTGTATTTTTTCCCCATTATCTGTGCCCCTTTCTGATGATCATGTGCTGGTCGGAGCGGAGGGAATATTTCTTCAGTTTTGGGTGCATGCCCATTTAGCTCCGTTCGCATTTTCTTCTGCCTTGGCTCAAGTCCTGGCCAGCCGCCTGCCTGCTTATCTCCTTGCCTTCCCTGATGCAGTGATCTTCCTCCACTCCCCACCCAGTAGTAGCCAGGGCCCGGAGAGTGAGACTTGAAAGGCTGGGAGGCGGGCGGCGATGGGCAGAGAGTCGCTGATTGCCGCTATTACTAGTAATAAAAAAAAAATATGTCCCCAGATTTCATTTTAAAAATCTGGTCACCTTAGTCTAGGGGGGGCGGGACCTTCCTACAGCACAGCCAAACACAGACACAGCCAGCTCTCACACACACCACGGGAGATGCCCGCTATTTGTGATCTAGGCAATGCCATGTGAGTATGTATTGATGGGCTCAGAAAGGCTGCGTCCATCCATGCTCAGGGAGGCTGCATCCATGCTCAGGGAGGCTGCATTCATGCTCAGGGAGGCTGCGTTCATGCTCAGGGAGGCTGCATCCATGCTCTGGGAGGCTGCATTCATGCTCAGGGAGGCTGCATTCATGCTCAGTGAGGCTGCATTCATGCTCAGGGAGGCTGCATTCATGCTCAGGGAGACTGCATTCATGCACAGCGAGGCTGCGTCCATGCTCAGGGAGGCTGCATTCATGCATAGTAAGGCTGCGTCCATGCACAGTAAGGCTGCGTCCATGCTCAGTAAGGCTGCGTCCATGCACAGTAAGGCTGCTTCCATGCACAGTAAGGCTGCGTCCATGCACAGTAAGGCTGCGTCCATGCACAGTAAGGCTGCGTCCATGCACAGTAAGGCTGCGTCCATGCTCAGTAAGGCTGCATTCATGCTCAGTAAGGCTGCATTCATGGACAGTAAGGCTGCATTCATATGCACAGTAAGGCTGCATTCATGCTCAGTGAGGCTGCATTCGTATGGACAGTGAGGCTGCATTCATATGCACAATGAGGCTGCATTTGATGGACAGTGAGGCTGCATTCATGGGCACAGTGAGGCTGCATTGATGGGCACAATGAGGGTGCATTGACGGGCACAGTTAGGCTGCATTCATGGGCACTCACGGGCACAGTGAGTCTGCATTCATTGGCACAGTGAGGCTGCATTCATGGGCACAGTGATGTGGCATTTACTGGCACAGTGATGTTGCATTCACGGACAAAGTGAGGCTGCATTTATGGGCAAAGTGAGGCTGCATTCACGGGCACAGTGAGGCTGCATTCATGGGCACTGTAAAGCTGCATTGATGGGCACAGTGAGGCTGCATTGATGAGCACTGAAGAGGCTGCATTGATATCTTGTACCATGTCTGCAGTCTCTGACCATCTCTTGCACCATGTCTGCAGTCTCTGACCATCTCTTGTACCATGTCTCCAGTCTCTGACCATCTCCTATACCATGTCTCCAGTCTCTGACCATCTCCTGTACCATGTCTCCGGTCTCTGACCATCTCCTGTACCATGTCTCCAGTCTCTGACCATCTCCTGTACTATGTCTCCAGTCTCTGACTATCTCCTGTACCATGTCTGCAGTCTCAGACCATCTCTTGTACCATGTCTGCAGTCTCTGACTATCTTTTGTACCATGTCTGCAGTCTCTGACCATCCCTTGTAACATGTCTGCAGTCTCTGACCATCTCTTGTCTTATATCATGTCTGCAGTCTCTGACCATCTCTTGTATCATGTCCGCAACCTCTAACCATCTCTTGTCTTACTGTATATCATGTCTGCAGTCTCTGAGGGAGTCTAGAGAGGAGTCAAGAGAGGGAGTGCTGCTGGGATAGGGGTCATGGGAGAAGTCAGACGTGTGTGGACTGTGGAGAGGAGACTATTGGAAAAAAACCGGAGCCACCAATCTGGAGCCATCTAACTGAGCCCTGCACAGTGCACCTGAGAGGAGGTCAGTGACAGTGCCGCAAGGCAAGTCTGAGGGGATTCACTGATGTAAGGGGGGAGTGAATACAACAATGTAAGGGGGTACTGATATAAAGGTTCCCCCCTATATTAGTAAACACCCCCACCTTAGTGTATTCTTTCTGCAGAAGGTGGTCTCTGGTCAACAGAGTCGTCGCCCCCATCCCCCCACGTTCCCAGAGTTCCTGGGGTCCCCCTTGATGATTGACCACTTTTAACTGGAATTTGCTTTTATATACAGTATATATATATATATATATATATATATATATAAGGCCCATATATGTCTTCTCTATATAAAATACACTCTTCAAATGTGCTTTAAAATGTATGGTTTTCCCTTTCACGAACAAGAAAATAATGACGTTTGCTGTTGGGCTGGTATAAAAATGCTATGGGGCTGGTATGAAATTTTTTCCAGGGCTGGTTTTTATTCCCAGTCCGGCCCTGCACCTATGCATTTTTTTAGTGCATTTTCATGTCTTGCAGAAACACATTACATCCATTTACACAGCTCCCAACTGTCCCTGATTTGGAGCAATGTCCCTCTGTCCCTCTTTCCTTCTCACTTGTCCCTCATTTTGGTCTAATCTATATAGATGTATATAAAATTCACTTTTTAGCTATCAAAAAGTGTTTTCCAGTGCTAAACGTTTCATCTAATTTCTAAATTGCTGCATTTGTAAATTCGAAATATAAAGGAATAGTAGTGGTACAAAAAAAAGCACTTGTGGGTTTAACAAATCTTGTTTTTTTTGTACAATTCTCCTTTAAGGGGGTGTGGCAAGGGGTGTGTCTTATGCTTGCATACTTTTGCTGATAGGTGTCCCTCATTCCCGTCTCAAAAAGTTGGGAGCTATGCATTTAACATGATTTCCTGTGGATGTAGTTCACATCTGTGCATTTTATGGAAAGGGCCAGGGATTTTATTCTGGTTTTTGGTTCCATAGACTTCAATGGATCAAAAATGTGTATTTAAAAACGCAAAATGCACCTGGAATATGCAAACTGCAACCTGTAAATCAGGCCTAAGGAGGCGCTACGTTGTCACGTTAGGATCTTCTCCTGATTTTGACTACAAAAAAAACGTCTCCTCATTTCTATTGCAAAGAAAGATGTAACCTGTAGTTTATAAAAGAAAACAGGAAATGCTGATAACATACAGTAAGTTCAGTGCACAGGAAGTTACAAGGACACTGGATTTCTAACAGGATCTAATGTATTTTTCTATGCTTTGCATGAAAACAGTCATATAAAATTTTTGTTCTTGGGTTTAGATACACTTTAACCTGATGCGGACCGCCTATGCACATTTACTGCGGCAGGGTGGCCGCTTTGTGCAGATTTATGTACAGGTACGTGATTCTGCACTTCCAAGTCTGGGGCACGCACGCGACCCGCTCCCGCTGTGATTGGACACAGCGGGAGCCAATCTCCCCTATGGAGTGGCGGATGTTAGCGTTGATATGTCCGCTGACACCCACCACTATCGGATCCGGTCCGGATGGTGACCCTATTTTTCATCCGTCTGGTGGATCAGGCTGGATAGGATCGGATGAAAACAGACAGGCGGTCTGTTTTCATCTGATCTCCCCATAGAGAACAGCGAGACTCTGACAGGTCCGTTTCTGCACAGTCCCTGCTCAGCGGGGATCAACGCCCGTGTGAAAGGACCCTTTCTGTAGTTGTGCGTTGGGGTTCCAAGCCCGGCCGTCTCTTGTCCAGTGATGTAATTGGGGGGGGGGGACAATTGTGGGGCCATGCCACAGCATCCTCCGGATTTGACACCATCCACAGTTTTTTTTTTGGGGGTTGTTGCAAGGTCCTCTAAGCGTCCTGTGGCCACCAGGAAGCAAACCAGTGTGGAACGCGGGTGGAAATTGAAACTGGACAAGAGATGGCCGGTCTTAGCTGCTGAGAAATCAGGCTGGGGATCAGGCTATGTGCTCGGAGCTCCAGCTCCTTCTACAGCGGACCTCGTAGCAACCCCCCAAAAAAAACATGGCCGAACCTGGAGGATGCTGGGGCATGGCCCCCTTTCTTCCGTGCTTGTGATAAGCCTTTTGATGAGCCCTTTATACTACATTATCTTGTATGTGATTTTTAATCCTTGTGCTATTAAATGAACTGTTAACCTCTACACTTAGATGGCGCTTCCTTTTCCTTCCCCCTTTCTTGTCTTTGATGCAGAGCTGGCTGTACTCTGGGGATAGCTGCCACCTCCTATCCTTATTTTCATACGGACACACATCCATATATATATATTGTGAGGGGGTTAGCTCGGCAGCGGGTGTGTGTGACCCCCGGGATGGGCTCCCCACACAAAACAGGCCCAGCAAACGGAGGTTGTGGTTTTCAAAATCAAAAAAAGGTGCGGTTTATTTTCTATTTACAGTGACAAAACACAGCAAAGCAAAAGAAACATAACCAAAATAAATCCTGGTCAAGTTGACCTCTGACTAAACATACAGGTTTCCTAACTAACAACTGGGATCAGCCTAGTGCTGTCCTAGTCCCTAAGTCCCTGGTTTAGTAAAAGTCCAAACAAATAGCCACACAGGCTTTGCCTCACCGCACAGGGGTTCACTCTCCCTAGACAGTCCACACAGGTCTGGTTCCAGGCATGAGCTAACATCTAATGAAGCTGGGAGTTCTTATAGAGGCCTAAATGAGCTGACAAGCTTCAGCTGGCCTCATCAACTCCCTGTCTGTACGACGCCCAGCCCTCTCCCTAGAGGTATGAGTCATCCATGAGCCCACTAGCCTTATACAACTCTCCACCTAGTTGTATAAGTCGGCGTAAAGCCTGAATCTGGGCGAAATATATCTACCCCCCTGGATGCAACCAGGTGACTTTACCTTCCTGCTGTCACATACCCCCCCCTCTTGTTTTAACCTCGGGGTTGGAACACCAGCAATCAGGCATTCATGTACTCGAGACAAAGCATCCACATTCCCCATTTGAACGCCAGGGCGATGCTTTACTGTGAAGTTGAATTCCTGGAGGGCCAGGAACCACCTATTCACTCTTCTATTTGTTTCCTTGTTTTGAGCCATCCACTTTAACGGAGCGTGATCCGTAACCATGTCAAAGTGCCTACCTAGCAGGTAGTACCGAAGGGAATCTAGAGCCCACTTCACCGCTAAACACTCCTTTTCAACGGTGGCGTAATTTACCTCATGGGACTTCAACTTCCTGCTGAGGTAAATGACTGGGTGCTCTTCCCCGTTCCAGACCTGGGACAATACTGCTCCTAACCCCACATCTGACGCATCACTTTGTACGACAAAGTCTTTAGAGAAGTCGGGTGAGTACAACACTGGCTGGCTACATAAGGCTTGTTTCAAGAACTGGAATGCTGCCTCAGCCTCGGGGGTCCATTTAATCATGACCGACCCTTTCCCCTTCGTCAGGTTGGTTAGGGGCACAGCCTTAGAAGCAAAGTGGGGAATGAATCGCCGATAATACCCAGCGATTCCCAGAAAGGCTCGTACCTGCTTCTTGCTGTTGGGACGTGGCCAACTCTGGATGGCCTCGACTTTGTTGAGTTGGGGTTTTATTACTCCCCTCCCAATGGTGTACCCAAGATATTTGGCCTCCTCCTGCCCAATGGTACACTTCTTGGGGTTAGCCGTAAACCCCGCTTCCCGAACAGAGTCCAGGACTGCTTGCACTTTTGGCAGATGTGAGGCCCAATCTGTGCTATGGACAATTACGTCATCCAGGTAAGCCGCAGCATACTTCCGATGGGGCCTCAGCATCTGGTCCATTTTCCGCTGGAATGTGGCCGGCGCATTCTGTAACCCGAACGGCATTCTTTTATATTGGAACGCCCCGTCTGGGGTTACAAATGCGGTTTTCTCTTTGGCCGACTTGGCCAGGGGGATTTGCCAATACCCTTTTGTGAGGTCAAGAGTCGTCATGTATCGGGCTGTTCCCAGCCGGTCGATCAACTCATCTATACGTGGCATGGGGTAGGTGTCAAATTTTGTAACTTTGTTCAACTGACGAAAATCGTTACAAAATCGCCAGCTCCCATCCGGTTTAGGCACCAACACGATGGGACTAGACCAATCACTTTGGGACTCCTCTATCACCCCTAAGTTCAGCATTTTCTGTACTTCCTCCCGTATTGCCTCCCGTCGAGCCTCTGGGATCCGATAGGGTTTTAACTTCACCCTTTCACCGGGCGGGGTAATGATGTCATGCTCTACCCCAGATGTTTGTCCCGGCAGCTCAGAGAATACCTCCTTGTTGCGAAGCACAAACTCCTTAACCTCCTGTTGTTGGGGTTGTGACAAGGTGGCTGCTATTCCAACCTCAGGAATCACGCAACCAGTTTGAGCTGGTGACCAAGTGTCTGCGACTAGGGACTCTCTATCCCTCCAGGCTTTCAACAGATTAACGTGATATATCTGTTCGGGCTTTCGCCTTCCTGGTTGTCTGACCTTGTAATTCACTTCGCTCACTTTTTCCATTATCTCGTAGGGGCCTTGCCATTTGGCAAGGAATTTACTTTCAACCGTAGGGACAAGTACCAATATCCTATCCCCCGGGGAAAAGGTACGGGTCTTGGCTCCACGGTTGTACACTCTCTGCTGTGCCAACTGCGCTTGGGCCAAATGTTCCTTCACGATGGGCATTACCTGTGCAATTCGATCTTGCATCAGGGCGACATGCTCAATCACACTCCTGTGGGGAGAACTCTCACTTTCCCAAGTTTCCTTGGCAATATCCAACAGCCCTCTTGGGTGTCTCCCATACAGTAACTCAAAGGGGGAGAATCCCGTAGAGGATTGGGGCACCTCCCTAATAGCAAACATCAAATAAGGAAGTAAACAGTCCCAATCCTTTCCATCTCTATCCACCACTTTCTTCAACATTTGTTTTAGGGTTTTGTTGAATCTTTCAACCAGCCCATCGGTTTGGGGGTGATACACAGACGTACGCAATTGCGTCACTTTGAACAATTTACACAGCTCTTTCATAACCCGGGACATAAAGGGTGTACCTTGGTCCGTAAGCAGTTCTTTACAAATACCCACCCGGCTAAAAACAAGAGATAGCTCTTTGGCTATGGTTTTGGCCGAGGTATTTCGGAGAGGGATCGCTTCTGGATAACGGGTGGCATAGTCCATTATAACTAATATGTACTGGTGCCCCCTAGCGGACTTGATTATAGGACCTACCAAATCCATGGCGATCCTCTCAAACGGGACCTCAATGATGGGTAGAGGGACCAGCGGGCTACGGAAATGTGGCATCGGGGCCAACCTCTGACACACAGGGCAGGAGGAACAATAATTTTCTACGTCCTTCATCACCCCCGGCCAATAGAATCTCTGTAATACCCTCTCTCGGGTTTTCTCTGTCCCCAGATGACCTCCAAGAATGTGCCCATGGGCCAACTCCAACACCAACTTCCTGTAAGGTTTGGGCACCACAAGCTGCTCAACGGTTTCTTCTGCCCTTTTTGCCACCCGATACAGTAGGTCCTTCTCTACGCTGAAGTATGGGTAAGTGCAGGTATTATCTGGGTTCACTAACTCGCCATCTATTTTCACTACGTTTTCCCGTGCCTTTATTAGGGCGGGGTCTTTCAACTGTTCTGTGGCAAAGTTTTCCCTGTGAACCTCAAGATCAGAAAACTCCACAGACGGTAGGTTTTCGTCTGAGGAGGTGGGCTCCTCTCCAGTTTCTTGAGTCTCCCCTGCCAATACTGATAAGGGAAATTCCGGAGAGTCCTCACCACTCTCAGGGGAGTTCTGGCTATCACATTCCTGGTACATAGGGGCACCAGTGAGGGGCTCAGGATCATCCCACAGTTCCCAGAACTTCGGAAAATCCCTTCCCACAATGGCGTCATGCGGTAACTGAGATACTAAGCCCACTGGATGAGAGAGGGTACCTTTGGGGGTCTCGAAACACACTGTAGTTACTGGATACTCTCGGGTGTCCCCATGCACACAAATAACAGCTACCTTGCTATTCCCAGAGACCTCTGTTTTAACTAACTCAGCCTTTATCAGGGTCACAAGGCTACCTGAATCCAGCAATACCACAACATTTCTACCATTAACACACATTTTGCATAAATGTTTCTCAGTTCCTCGAATGGCAGTGCATGCGACTGTCGCACACAGCGACTGACGTCTGCCCGTCAGAAAGTCACACTGCCCGCGTTCTCCACCAACTGTGAGGGGGTTAGCTCGGCAGCGGGTGTGTGTGACCCCCGGGATGGGCTCCCCACACAAAACAGGCCCAGCAAACGGAGGTTGTGGTTTTCAAAATCAAAAAAAGGTGCGGTTTATTTTCTATTTACAGTGACAAAACACAGCAAAGCAAAAGAAACATAACCAAAATAAATCCTGGTCAAGTTGACCTCTGACTAAACATACAGGTTTCCTAACTAACAACTGGGATCAGCCTAGTGCTGTCCTAGTCCCTAAGTCCCTGGTTTAGTAAAAGTCCAAACAAATAGCCACACAGGCTTTGCCTCACCGCACAGGGGTTCACTCTCCCTAGACAGTCCACACAGGTCTGGTTCCAGGCATGAGCTAACATCTAATGAAGCTGGGAGTTCTTATAGAGGCCTAAATGAGCTGACAAGCTTCAGCTGGCCTCATCAACTCCCTGTCTGTACGACGCCCAGCCCTCTCCCTAGAGGTATGAGTCATCCATGAGCCCACTAGCCTTATACAACTCTCCACCTAGTTGTATAAGTCGGCGTAAAGCCTGAATCTGGGCGAAATATATCTACCCCCCTGGATGCAACCAGGTGACTTTACCTTCCTGCTGTCACAATATATATATATATATATATATATATATATATACACACCCCCTATGGATTAATGGACTAATCATGGACTGTTAGTGGATCACTTTGTATATATTACCATTTTGATTCAACTCCTACCTTGCGCCAGGAAAAATTGTATTTCTCTTACGTTCACTGACTGACACAGCTCCTTTACTTTAGACCATCGGGGTTGTTACGCCACCTTCAGGAGAGGACTAGGCAGAACATGTTAACATGTACAAAAAAACAGAACTTTCTAGTTCCGCCCAAGGGGCGGTCCCTTCAGTAACAACCCCCCAGCATGCACCTTGCAGCCTCAGTTTTTTTTTGCCTAGTGAAGGAGAAGGACCTAGGAACCCTGCGGGCCCATCGGTCCGTGTTGTTTTTTTTTTTTCTGCAGAAGTTGCCTTTTGCGCAAGATTAGGATCCTTTGATCTGCTATCAACAGCCGGCTGGGTGACAGGCTGGATAACCTTATCCTTGTAGTCTCCCCAGCCTGGCCAGCGAGCGTGTGCAGACCAGAGCTCCGCGCTGGGTCGGCCACGACATGCCCCTCAGGCTCCAGGGGCGGCCAGTGAGCGTAATGCTCCGGGGCACACATATGACCGGGCTACTGATGTCTGCGTCACAGTGTGCCGGGCCAGCAGCCACCCCGTACTGATTGGAGAGTGGGTCTGTGATGGAATGTCCCCAGCTCGTCCGGAATGGTAAGTACAGCTCTCCCTGTCCCGGTGGGGCTGAGCAGCTGGGCATTCCCTGGGAGGTCGATTCGGGGGTCCCTCTCCACCCTCTCTTCTCTCCCTATCTTCCCTCTCCCCCCCCTCTGTGGTGGATGCTGCATGGGCTGCTGCATGGGCTGCTACTCGGTGTGTGTGCCACATGGACAGGGGTCCCCCGGGGGGGGGCTCTCACCTTGGGTGGGGGGCTGCGCTGGGTGGCTGTGTCCTGGGTGTCTGTTGTCTCTCCTCTGGGTGTCTGGAGGGCTTCTATGCTGTTTTCTGCCGTTTTTTCACTGTGTCTTTCCCTGCATTCAGTTGTTTGTCGGCCATCTTTGGTGTGCCCAGGGAGAAGCATGGTCAGGAACCATTTTCTTGTAGTTCGGCGGCCATTTTCCCTGTGATTATGTCCTTTATACTGGACGGTCGGCGGCCATTTTGTTGTAGCCTGGCTCGTTTTTTATGCTCAGCGCTGATCCAGGAGGCTCAGAACGGCGCGGTTTCCTCTCACAGGCACCTGGGAGCTGACACAGGACACAGGCACACCTAGCTGGACAGCGCAGAACTCGGTCAGGGTGGTGAGTCCTGCGGTGGGGGCCCCTCAGTCTGCAGCAGTTAGGAGGGTGGGACCATTCACTGTCCTAAGTCCCCAACAGGTGGCAGACAGGGTGGGTCAGCATGGCTTCAGAACCTAGTGTTTCCTCCCCCGAAATCCAGGCAATTGCAACCGGTTCGCCTGCAGTCACTGTGGTGCCTCTGGACGCTTTGTCGGCGGTCCTTAACTCGTTCATTGCCGAGATGGAGATGGAGGTGGTGCGTGGCCGCAAAGGTGGTAAAAAGCGGCCTCCGCCCCCCCGTCCTCCGGGGGGAGCTCTGACGCAGACTCGGGCCCCGCTGAGGCTGGTGACCCCTGCTCTGTTGTTTCAGATGATGCTGACCAGGACCGATCAGACAGTGAGGATGAGTCCCCGTCCGGGTCCGCGCGCGACAAAGCGCTAGTTGGAGCACTTATCACAGCTGTGCGTGATACCCTGAAGATTCAGGATACAACAGATTTCTCTGCTGAAGTAGTGGTCCCTTTTGGGTCCCGTAAGCCAGCCCGTACACCTAAGGTGTTTCCGTATCTGACTTATTTCGATAAGTTTCTATACAAGGAATGGTGGCGTCTGCAACGGACCTTTTCGGTCCCAAGATATATGGCGGTGCGTTACCCCTTTGAGGAGAGCCTTCTTAAGAAATGGTCGGCTCCTCCGGTGGTGGACCCCCCTGTATCCAGGTTAAATAGGGTAACCACGATCCCGGTAGAGGGGACTCCTGCCTTTAAGGACCCCACGGACAGGAAGGCCGAGGCAGTGGCCCGTTCCTTATTTACGGTTGTGGGGTCAGCGATGCGACCAGTACTGGCCTCCGCGCTTGTGTCACAGACACTGACCGAGTGGGCAAAACTTTTGCACCGCGAATTGGGGGAACAACAGGCTTCTCCTGTCTGCGTGGAACTAGCGGACCAGTTAGTACAAGGCCTTAAGTACGTTTGTGACGCAGCCCTGGATACCCTCCCTCTGTTATCCAGGGCTTCAGTGTCAGCAGTGGTGCTGAGGCACCTGATTTGGCTAAAATGCTGGTCTGCGGACCAGGCATCTAAAAAAGCATTGACGGATCTACCCTTCCTTGGCGAACGGCTCTTTGGAGCCTCGTTGGATGACATCATTAAGGATGCCACCGGTGGGAAGAGTACCTTACTTCCGCAGACCAGGAAGGCTAAGGAGCCACGCCGTAGGCAAGGGCCCTCTTTTTCCGCTCACAAAAGGCTTTTTCGTCCCTCCGGGGCTTCGGCTAAACGTCCCCAGCCCGACAGGACGACCTCTGAGGAACAGAAGCGTCCCTGGAACCGCAAGCCTAACAAGCCTGCGAGCAAAGGCGCTACCGCATGAAGGTTTGCCCCCGCCCGCCACACGGGTGGGGGGTCGCCTTCGGGAGTTTGCAGCCCGGTGGGCCTCTCGGCTGTCCGACCGATGGGTCTGCGAACTGATTTCCTATGGCTACAAGATAGAGTTCCTCTCTTGGCCACCAAACAGATTCTTTCCCTCCAGCATACCCGTGCTTCCGGCTCGCCGGAAGGCCCTCATGGGGGCGGTCAGGGACTTGCTGAGTCACGGGGTGATAGTACCTGTTCCAGAGCCGGAAAAATTCCAGGGGTTCTACTCCAATCTGTTTGTAGTTCCCAAAAAGGAAGGCGTGCGTCCAATCTTGGACCTAAAAGCTCTCAATTGCTTCGTGAAGGTACAGAAGTTCAGAATGGAATCAGTTCGCTCGGTAGTCGCTGCACTCCAAGGGGACTTCCTGGCGTCCTTGGACATCCAGGATGCGTACCTACACATACCCATATGCCCTCGGCATCAGAAGTTTCTAAGATTTGCAGTTGGGGATGCCCACTACCAGTTCGTGGCTCTCCCTTTTGGCTTGGCATCAGCCCCCCGAGTCTTTACCAAGGTATTGGCTCCAGTTCTGGCGTTGTTGCGACAACGCGGGATCGCGATCGTAGGCTACCTAGACGATCTCCTCCTGAGAGCATCTTCCGCCTCAGAATTAAAGGAGGATGTGGCGATCACCATGCAGACCCTGCAGGATTTTGGGTGGCTGTTGAACCTAAAAAAGTCGGTGCTCTTACCGACTCAGCGTTTGGAGTACCTGGACTTACTGCTGGACTCCATGGAAGCGAGAGTGTTTCTCCCTCCAGACAAGCTACAGACTCTCAGAGCCGCGGTAAACCTGTTGTGAACCGCAGGTGGTCGTCCCTACGCTTCTGCATGCGAGTCCTGGGGCTCATGGTGGCCTCCTTCGAGGCAGTAGCATATGCTCAGTTTCACACCAGAGTCTTGCAGAAGGAGATCTTGACAAAATGGGACAAATCTCCGTTCTCCCTGGATCGGCAGATTCAGGTGAGCCGGTTGGTCAAGGACTCCCTGCTCTGGTGGCTGAGATCCCCCGCACTTCGGTCCGGGAAGTCGTTCCTACCTCTACATTGGACAGTGATCACGACGGACGCCAGCCTGTCCGGCTGGGGTGGAGTACTGGGAGTACAGTCGTCCCAGGGCCTCTGGTCGGAGGAAGAATCCAAGTTGCCGATCAATGTGCTCGAGCTACGTGCGATCAGGCTATGCCTCTCCACCTGGTCAATGAGACTTCGAGGACGTCCGATCAGGATCCAGTCCGACAACGCCACGGCAGTGGCATATGTCAATCATCAAGGAGGAACGAGAAGCGCGGCCGCCGCACGGGAGGTCGCTCACATCCTTCAGTGGGCAGAGCGACATGTACCAGCCCTGTCGGCCATTTACATCCCAGGAGTGGAGAATTGGCAGGCGGACTACCTAAGTCGCCAGATGCTGGACCCAGGAGAATGGGCGCTGCATCCGGATGTGTTCAGGCTGCTGTGCCTGCGATGGGGCACACCGGACGTGGATCTCCTGGCTTCCCGTCTCAATCGGAAGGTGCAGAGGTTCGTGTCCAGGACAAGAGATCCTTGGGCAGACGCGTCAGACGCGCTAGTAGCTCCGTGGGGTCAGTACCAACTGATATATGCTTTTCCTCCGCTCAAGCTACTACCACGTCTGCTCCGCAGAGTGGGGATCGAGGGGATTCCAGTCATTCTGATTGCCCCAGATTGGCCTCAACGTCCCTGGTACGCAGACCTAGTGCGCCTGCCGTTACGAGAGGACCTTTTATCTCAAGGTCCGATTCTCCATCCTGCTTTACCATCGCTGGGTTTAACGGCATGGCTGTTGAGAGCCAGGTGCTAAGGAACCGAGGCCTATCGGACTCAGTGATTTCAACTATGTTGAGAGCTCGGAAATCTTCGTCTCGGAAGATATATGATCGTACCTGGAAGGCCTACATCGCTATGTGTGAGGAGAAAGGCTGGCGTCCGCGTTCCTATTCCGTATCTAGGGTCTTGCTGTTTCTGCAGCGAGGAGTTGACAGGAAATTGCACCATTAAAGGACAAATATCGGCCTTGGCTGTCTTTTTTCAGCGTCCCCTGGCATCTCACTCTCTGGTGAGCACCTTTGTTCAGGGGGTTCGGCATGTAGTTCCTCCGGTGCGTCCACCGTTACCCCCGTGGGATCTGAATCTGGTGTTGTCGGCGCTTCAGAAGCCGCCGTTTGAGAATATCAGAGAGATTCCCTTGTTGACTCTTTCCCAAAAGGTTGTTTTTCTTGTGGCCATTACATCGGCCAGGAGGGTGTCGGAACTAGCGGCTTTGTCTTGCAGGTCGCCTTATCTGGTTATCCATAAGGATAAGGTGGTGTTGCGTCCGCAACCTTCTTTTCTGCCGAAGGTGGTTTCGGCGTTCCACATCAATGAAGACATTGTATTACCATCTCTGTGCCCTAGACCGACACATCCCAAGGAAGTAGCCCTCCATTTCCTGGACGTGGTCCGGGCGTTAGAGGTATATTTGTCTGCCACGGCTCCCTTTCGGAAGTCAGACTCTCTGTTTGTTTCGGTAGCTGGTCCCAAAAAAGGCATGGCGGTCTCATCGGCCACCATTTCCAGGTGGATCAGACAGATTGTGGTTCAGGCCTATGCCTTGAAGGGGCAGGTGCCCCCCTTTCCGGTCACAGCCCATTCCACCAGGGCAATTGGAACCTCTTGGGCTTTCCGACATCAAGCGTCTGTCGCTCAAGTGTGTAAAGCGGCGACTTGGTCCTCAGTTCATACTTTTACAAAATTCTACAAAGTAGATGTCAGTGCATCGGCTGATGCCTGTTTTGGCCGCAAAGTTTTGCAGGCGGCCGTGTAATTTGCAATTGCACTTGATTTTTGGCAAGAACCACAGTTGCTTTTCAGTCAATGCACTGTTGCATTGTTACCGCAAATTCTGAGGTGGTTAGATAAGGTGGTGTCTCCCCTGTTAGGGAGCACTTCTGTTTTTGTGGGTGAAGTTTTTTATGCTTTTCCCACCCCTCGTTTGACACTGCTTGGGGACGTCCCGATGGTCTAAAGTAAAGGAGCTGTGTCAGTCAGTGAACGTAAGAGAAAATAGGATTTTTGTACTCACCGTAAAATCCTTTTCTCTGTAGTTCACTGACTGACACAGCACCCACCCCTCCTATTTTTTTTACGTTATACTGCTTGTTGACGTACTGAGGCTTCAAGGTGCAGGCTGGGGGGTTGTTACTGAAGGGACCGCCCCTTGGGCGGAACTAGAAAGTTCTGTTTTTTTGTACATGTTAACATGTTCTGCCTAGTCCTCTCCTGAAGGTGGCGTAACAACCCCGATGGTCTAAAGTAAAGGAGCTGTGTCAGTCAGTGAACTACAGAGAAAAGGATTTTACGGTGAGTACAAAAATCCTATTTTTGCTTATATCTGCTGACTTAGCATCAGTCTAAGTGCAGACTTGGAGTGTAATTATGCAATTTAAAGCCATCGGCCGAGATTCGAACCATGTACTGTATGGGCAGGCTGAATGAACCCAAGTTGATCAATCAGATTTTACATGCAATTATTGCTAGCCGCTAGCAATAATCACTATGTTCTCCCGATAGAAACAGATTCCCTCGTCCACCCCCCGCCGAGAGAACACAATGGCCCTGTGGGAGGGATTCCCCCATCTACACTGACTGTGTTGATGCTGAATCGAGCGGTTTTCTTTCCGGCAACCATCAATTCATCTATTGTCGGCCTAACAGAGTGTAATCAAGCCCCTTTTTAGCCTAAAGTCTACACCAACCAGTGGCCAGCAGGGAGATGCATGGATGTCTAAAGGGATTCTGGGGATGTGTTCTATCATAAAACACTTGAGACAAAGATCATCAATTGTTGATGGTGGAGAAAGGCTAATAGTTGTCAGAGAAAGGCCAAGTAGGGAGGAGAGAGGATTGATGAAGGTAGGTTCAAGAGAGCTGCTGCAGCTTCTATAAGTTATATTGCGGAGTAAGTAATTTGTTTAATGCAATAATAATAATGCAAGTAACTTGTTTCAATATAGGAGATTTGCTACTATTGTGCAGAAAAGGTATAGTTCAAAAGAAAAGCTAAGGGTAGCAGTCCAATTTAAATGTGTTGGAGGAAGAATATGAACCATTTCAGCATAAACAAGATATTTTATTTCCTGCCAAACAAAAAGTATTTATATATTTTATGGCATTATAAAAACTGTATTTAGAACTTTTCAGCATAATTTTCCATAAGCTGCAGTGATGGCGTATAATGAAGCGATACATCTTTATGCTCCTCAGCAATTCTTATACAATAAATTGAAGGCGCTGGAATAACAAGCCTTTTCTGATATGAAGCAATTGTTTTTGAAAGTGTCCCTGTTGTGCAGAGGTTTGTTGGTCTTGTACTCCACTATGATTCCTTCCCCGCGTTCTGTTGGGATGCTGGTTGTGCTGACAGTTTTCCCGTTGTTGGCGGATATCGTGCTTAACCTGATCTTTGCTTCTGTAGGAAAATCTGGGATTTTCCCTCCAATATTCACAGACGTTTTGGTGCCAAAGTTTAGCACCATCATAAAGACCTTGTTTAAACCATCTATTTCTCTGACGTAGGCAAAGATATTGGCGTCAGAATATGCATAACACAACCATCCTCTGTGAAGAGGCAGCTCGTCCTGCCGGAGCTTCACTAAGTCCCGATACAGGTTTAGGGTGGAATTTGCCATCTCCTTCTGCACCTACAAAACATACATATCATAGTATTAGACACTTAGTATTGATTGTTTTATGTGCGTGGCATTCAAAAGCCCATCTGGATAATGCCTATTGCCTTCGTGTTCTTTCATGAATCTATCGTCAAATTTTCTGCTCAGAGACCAACTGCAGTTATCAGAACAACAGGTGATCAATGCTGAATAGTAGGTATAGTTTTAATATATATATTTTTTTATAAATGTAAGCAATGAACCAAGAAAAATGCCCTATATAGAAGTACAAAAAAAAAGTGAGCAAACACGTTGGGCTTGCCCTTGCCACCGCTGCCCGCCAGTCATTTAGGAGAGTCTCAACACCAGGAGACAGGCTTTGCAATCATTTGACTATTGTGATTGGCTGTTACAGTGGTCACATGTTCAGGAGCTGTCCGGTGACAGGTCGGTCTCTGTGCTGGGAACATGCAGTGAACGTGCTCTATAAAATGAATAAACCTCCACCATGTCACATTCAAATTGATATATATAAACATAATAGGAACCCTACTATCAAAACAGCTGACTTTAATGTCACAGCATGAGGCTGTTGATTTAAATTTAATTTATCAAAAAAATAAAAACTATGACATAGAATGGAGCAGCACTCTCTAGTATACATGTCAACTACTGCCAGCAATGACCCAACCCAAAAAAGAAATAACCTCCAATATACAATTGCACCAAAGTCCTTATGGAGATTAAGTGGTATTGATGCCAACGCATTTCGCGAGGATTGCTCGCTTCCTCAGGGCTGGTTATGTGGGTTTTGCTGGTTAGGACATGTGTGAAGAATGAATGGTAGAAGTGTCCACAGAGGCGGACATAGAAACCCTACCAAACAGGTGGGAAGAGGGGAGATGGATCAACCCCGGAGCGGACCCGGACGGATGGAGAGATCACTGCAGTAGCTTATATACTGTATAGTAGTCACAAGATGTCCTTCCCAAAAAGATGATTTACTGGATTGACACTATCTCTTCCAAATACACTTCAATCACTCAATGTCACCATGCTTACACAAAGGAATACCATAAAAGGTAGAAAATGTATTGTCAACCAAAGATAAATGCATCTCCTCCTGTGACCAGAGGGGGGAAAAGATTTGTCAATAATTCAGTGTATATTAGAATCTCTCCTGCAGGCATTAAATGATCGTATTAACGAGCAGCGTAGGTGTCAGTCCACCAGCTGGAACTGTCATCACTGATATAGCTGCAACAAATTTGTCCGTCTGGAATATATACGAGTAATTCAGAGGAGGGCATGTGCAAGGTGTCCTGAAAATAATAATAAGATGTGGCAACAATAGAGTCCGCCCGACGCGTTTCGTCCCTAGGACATCATCTGGGGGTGTCCTAGATGATGATGTCCTAGGGACGAAATGCATCGGTAGGACTCTATTGTTGCCACATCTTTTGTAGAAAGCGCTTGTTTATCAGCTTAAATGAAAGTGTTCTTGCTACATTAAAATCTTGATACATAATACAGAGTTACGCTATGTGGCCACTTTTTTCTTCCTATCCATGATATATACCCTTCCATACTGACCTGGAATTTCCTGGACCATCATGTTCTGCGAGATCACCTGTTAATTGGCTATCTTCTTCTGTGGCATATTCCATCCTGCTGGCGTTTGGTCACTCTCGATACAGCAATTGGAGAAACACACAGGATTGTCCTGGTTCCATCATGGTTCCACCACATAAAGCCCGTTTGACCCATTTGAGCATATGCTTTCCTGGGTTCAAACATTCTGGTAAGCTCCTTACCTATCGGTGGTGTTTTTTTTCACTTCAAGTCACTTCAATAATTGTTTACTTTCAGCACTTCAATCTTGAATTCATCACTAAGTTTTGTATTGTGTCAATACTCAAGTTTGATCACTCTAAGGATAGACATTTGTGTAATTTTTGCACTTTTTGAATCTTCTACATATGGACATTTAATTTGCATTTATGTGGACATTCATTCATTCATAATTTTCCCTTTGTCACATTTGAGATTTGAGCACTATCTTAATTTATGGTTTGTGGTATTCATTTATTTTGATTAGCGCTACACTTCCCACCCAAAACATACTACCAAGGCAACAAAAGAGTGGCTCAAGAAGAAGCACATTAGGATCATGTAGTTGCCCAGCCAGTCTCCAGACCCTAATCCTATAGAAAATTTATGGAGGGAGCTGAAACTTTGAGTTGCCAGGTGACAGCCAAGAAGCCTTAAGGATTTAGAGCAGATCTGTAAAGAAGAGTGGACCAAAAGAACCAAAAGATGTGTGCAAACCTGCTAACCAACTAAAAGACACGTCTTACCTCTGTGCTTGCCAACCAGGGTTTCTCCATAAGTCATGTTTTTCTTGAGAATCAAATACTTAGTTTACTCACTGAACTGCAACTTATTTATAACATTTGTATCATGTGTTTTTCTGGATTTTTGGTTGATATTCTGTCTCTATTATTTAAAATACACCTATGAAAAAAATTACAGAGCCTTCATTTCTTTGTAAGTGGGAAAACTTAAAAAATCTGCAGGGGATTAAATAATAATTTTTTCTCCACTGTGAAGTTTCGATAGACTGTTTTAAGTGGATAACCCAATATATTAATATTAGGTTCAGGCCCATTGAAAGTCAAAGGTATTTTTAACTACTTGCTGACCACCCACCGCAGATGTACTGCGGCAAGGTGGCTCGGCTCCGCAAATTGGCGTACCGGTACGGCGGATTCATGCACTAGCATTCGTGGGCGCGCGCGTGCTCTGATTGGCCAGCCAATCAGCGGGTCTGGTGGACTTGTTGTCTGCCGGCCGCCCGCGATCGTTCCCCGCAGAGACAGAACAGGGATCTGCCGAAGTAAACAAGGCAGATCGCCATTCTGTCAAGGGATGACACTGAGATCTGTCTTCCTGCTAAGCAGGCAGACGGATCTGTGTGTTTCCCCAGTCACACAGTCCCCCATACAGTTGGTAATCACAAACAGGGAACACATTTAACCCCTTGATCGCCCCATGATGTTAACCCCTTCCCTGCCAGTGTCATTAGTACAATAAAGCCCTGTACACACAATCAGTTTTACAGATGAAAACAGTCCGATGGACTTTTTTCATCGGACAAACCGATCGTGTATGGGCCCCATCGGTCTTTTTTCAATCGGTGAGAAAACATAGAACATGTTTTAAATTTATCCAATGGAAAAAGAAAACGATAGCAAATTCCGATCGTCTGTGTGGAACTCCATCAGAGAAAAAACACACGTATGCTCAAAATCAAGTCGACGCATGCTCAGAAGTTTTGCGTCACGGCGTTTGGGACGGTCAGATTTTTGACTGATGGTGTGTAGGCAAAACTGATGGAAGTCAGCTTCATCGGAATTCTGATAGAAAAATCCATCGGATTTGAATCCATAGGAAATCCGATCGTGTGTACAGGGCTTAACAGTGCATATTTTTAGCACTGATCACTGTATTAATGTCACTGGTTCACAAAAAAGTGTTAAAAATGTCAGTTAGATGTCCGATCTGTCCGTCGCAATGTCGCAGTCCTGCTAAAAATCGCTGATCGCCCCCGATACTAGTAAAAAAAAAAAAATGGCATAAATCGATCCCCTATTTTGTAGACGCTATAACATTTGCGCAAACCAATCAATATACGATTATTGGGTGTTTTTTTTACCAAAAATATGTAAAAGAATACATATTGGCCAAAACTGATAAATACATTTGTTTTTTTATATTTTATTTTGGATATGTATTATAGCAGAAAGTAAAAAATATTGTTTTTTTGTTTTTCAAAATTGTCTGTCTTTTTCTTTGTTTATAGCGCCAAAAAAAAACCTGCAGAGGTCATCAAATACCACCAAAAGAAAGCTCTATTTGTGGGAAAAAAGGACGTTAATTTTGTTTGGGTACGGCATCCCACGACCGCACAATTGTCAGTTAAAGTAACGCAGTGCCGTATTGTGAAAAATGACCTGGTCATTAAGGGGTTAAATCATAAAGTGGTTAACCCAATCTACCGTAGACTGCGGAAAAGGTAATATTCAAGGCCATGTTTTTAGTATGGCTCAGCCTAATTCTTGAAAATTTAGAAAAATCTTGCAATAAAGATAACAGAGTAGGTATAATCATTTGCGGGGCTGAGATATATAGAAGAACATCTGCAAACATAGTTCATTTGTGTTCCTGATGACCACAGGGAATGCCGCTTATGTTAGAGTTGGTCCATATTTCTAATGGTCCTACGGCTAACACGAACAGAAGCAGAGATAATGGGCAGCCCTGTCGAGTGCCTCTCTGTATAGATAGTATAGAAGATTTAAAGCCTTTAATCGACACCTGAGCTATTGGAGTATTATAGAGTGCTTGCAGAATTGTTAAGAGAAAGGAACCAAAGCCCAGGGTTTCCAAGACACAAAAGAGATAGTCCCAGGAGAGGCTATCAAATACTTTGTGCAAATCCATAGATAATAACATAACCTTTCTCCTGGAAGGGGGAGTCCAAATTTGCAATATTTATTTTTAGGAGCTTTCCTAAATGCTGCAAAGTGTAGTTTATGGCTAAAAAAAATAATTTTACTTAATACTTACTTCAACATTGAGCTCGGTATAATCTTGGTTGACAGGTAGCCATGTTTTATTGCCATCATTAAAGCCAGCATTTGGGCTTGTGTCCCACTGCATTGGAGTCTTCTCTGGGTATTCAGACTGCAAAAGTACAATGATATCACAGAAAAAAGATGAGATGAGACAGTAGTCGATCATTCAGGTAGTTTGTTGCTTTGCTGATCCTACTTAAAATATTATACTGCTTTTTAAATTAGCTAATATAAATTGATTTATTTGCTATTCTTTTTTTATGCAATCTTTATTTAAGGAAAAATTTTCAGAAAAAAAAAAAAAGGTGTCGCACATTAAAGGTATACAGAAACAATATAAACATAGTGTTTCCTCCATCGGCGACAAGCCTGCGCCACTCAATCATAGTGCAATCAAGGAGTCACCATGAAACAGTTAATATAATAGTTGACTAGGGTACCCAAAAGTGCGAAAGCTGGCACCATGGTAATAAGGGGTCTGTCTGTTGGGAAAAGAGCCGCACAAACAGAGAAATAGGTCATCTTCCAACGAGGGGTGTGCCAACAACCGAAGGTGTGACCCGCGACTCGTGGCCGCTAATACTCACTCAAGGTGTGTCAGGGTAGGATCAGCAAGTTGGGGCCAACAACAGAGCTGGGGGAGATGCAGCCATGTGTAATGGAGCACCTGAGCATGACCAAACCCACAACTGAAAAATGGTATGGTCAGCATTAGAGATTTATTTGCTATTCTGATTGAATCAAATGTAACTATCCGTGATAGAAAAAAAATCATTGCCTGCCTGCTGTCCCTTAATTAATGATATAATAAAGCACTGTGCCCCGAGCCCATCAACTTGTGACATTAGCGAATCAACATTTCCTATTGTCTTCCTGCTTCTCCTTCTGACCAATCAGGACAGGAGGCGGATCCTAAGACCGGATTGGCCAGGAGGAGAAGCCGGGGAAGCCGCCCGCGACCTGGATGGGGTAAGTGCGGACCTGGTAGGGGGGGGGGAGTTTTTGCCGCATCCCCCCCCTAAAAAAATGGAGCACCAGTTGCCACTGGAGATAAGGAATATGTTTTACCCCCCGACACATGCCCATGAGCGAATACAGCTCTCTGACCTATGATTATCATGTGATTAGTAGATAATTACTCACAGGATCATATTCACCAGACGGGTAGGAGTTTTCATTGAGTGAGGGGTTATCCACCATTCCCAGTTCTTCTCCATAGTAAGTTGTTGGAGTGCCAGGCAGAGTCAGTAGCAGCATGTTAAGCACATTTATGTAGTCTTTCCCCACCCGAGATGCAATGCGAGAATTTCTGGAGCTTCCAACCTGTGAGATTTATTGAGAACATGGAATCAGACCTGATATGGCCGACATTTTCCAAACCACTTTTATGAAAATGAAATTGTCACTTATGGTAAAGTACAATCATTTTAAAATATACTTAGCACTTGCATTTCTATAACTCAATACTCTCCTCTATAGGGAATCAATTTTCTTTAAAGGAAATTTAAACTCAAAAACATATAGAGGTTAGTATTGTTGACGCCCTCTGGAAAATGATAGTTGCCTATGGTTGTCTATTTTCAGCTTTTTAGGTCAAGCATGCTTCAACCAAAATGAGGAAGGTGCCAGAATGTTTTGCCTAAACACTTGTCAGTGGTCCAGCAAGTACTTAAAAAGCTGGTTTAGGAAGACAACTAGGCACCTAGCATTTTCAGAAAAACAAAATAACAGTGGTGGCCTCCATTTTCTCAATATAGGTTTAATAAAAACAAAAAACTTAGACAAAGAGAAGGCGCTTCTAACTGCAATAAAACCAAAACTTTTAATTGCCCAAGGAAGATTAACCACTTCAGCCCCGGAAGAATTTCCCCCCTTCCTGACCAGAGCACTTTTGCGCGGTCGTGCGACATGGTACCCAAACAAAATTTACGCCCTTTTTTTCCCACAAATAGAGCTTTCTTTTGGTGGTATTTGATCACCTCTGCGTTTTTTACTTTTTGCGCTATAAACAAAAAAAGAGCGACAATTTTGAAAAAAAAGCAATATATTTTACTTTTTGCTATAATAAATATCCCCAAAAAATATATTAAAAAAAAACGAATTTCTTTCTCAGTTTAGGCCGATATGTATTCTTCTACATATTTTTGTTAAAAAAAAATCGCAATAAGCGTATATTGATTGGTTTGCGCAAAAGTTATAGCGTCTACAAAATAGGGGATAGTTTTATGGCATTTTTATTATTGTAGCGGCCTCACTCTCTCTCCATCTTTATCGGTTACACACCAACTCATGTCTAGGGGTTCCTGGGTTGTGAGAGTGAGATGCGCCACGGCCCATGTCCTCCCCATTGTAGTAGGGAGGTGAAGGCCACTTACTGATGTTTCCTCGGGCCGGTGTGTTCTGTGAATGCACTGAGTCTGTAATTGCAAGCTCACCAGCCTCCCCTTTGCTTCCAGTAACTGGAGTTCACACACCGGAGAAAGATCCAACACTTGTTTATTTGACACTCCAATACGCAAAGCACAATAAACAGTTCTTTTGCAGCAAACTGGTTGGGACCTATAACCTTGCCAACGGTGTGACGAGCAGATCGAGGCACTTCCTAAAGTTTAAGTTCTATGCCACTGTACTATGACCAGCGGCGCCTAAGCCAATCCGGCTGTTACAGAACAGGAAAGATGGGGTCTCTTCCAGCAACCCCTATGAACAGCAATGGAGCCCTCTTCGATACGCTGTGGCCCCTATCAGGGGGATGTGTCCTCCCAAGAGAGTTCCCAGAGGCCCACTGTCACCGGGTTGGTGCTGCTCCGGGTCTCCAGTGGGTAACCTCTCTGGCCTCCTCACCTCAGATACGAGTCCCTCCGCTCAGGGACCCTCGGACAGTCCACCCTAGCGGGACCCAGTCGAAGGTACTGGGCCCCAGGCCTCCTCGATAGTACCTCACCCCAGGCTAAAGGTGCCTGGGATGGACGCCAACATGACTCCGGACCAGGTCATGGGCACCTGGACCAGACTCCTGGATCTCCAGCACCCAGGCCTGGGGGGCCTGGGTGCGGACCGCAACCCTCCTCCTCCGAGGACCTTCTTCTCCGCAAGACCTCGTGGTAAGGGCGTCTCCCCCTTTTATCTCCTCCCATCAACGGCCCGGCGGGTTCCCCGCCCCAGCCATACCATCTCCGGGAAGGGACCAAACAGGGAGCACTGCAGGAGATGATTCTACCTGAAGCCGGTGGGTACCCCGCCACCCACAGGCAAAGGAGAATACTACATCCTCCAATCCTCCACGAAACAAAAAGGGGTCTGAACCCTAACACAATTATACACCTGGGTCACACTATTCCCCAGGTGTATCCCATCAATTTGAGGACCCCGCTACATTATTTTTTTTTTTTATTAGTTATGGCGGACACATCGGACACTGTTGACAATATTTTGGGACCATTGTCATTTATACAGCGATCAGTGCTATAAAAATGCACTGATTACTGTGTAAATGACACTGGCAGTGAAGGGGTTAACCAGTAGGGGGCGAGGAAGGGGTTAAGTGTGTCCTAGGCAGTGATTCTAACTGTGTGGGGGCTGGGCTACCAGTGACACGACATTGATCACTGCTCCCGATCACAGGGAGCAGCAGATCAGTGTCCTGTCACTAGGCAGAACAGGGAAATGCCTTGTTTACAAAGGCATCTCCCCGTTCTGCCACTCCGTGACACGATCGCAGGACACCGGCGGATATCATGTCCGCAGGTCCTGCGGGCACGCCTGCACTGCGGGTTTTTTAAAGCAACATACAGGTACGTTGTTTTGCCGACAGGAGCGATTCTGCTGACCTATATGTGCGTTACGTGGTCAGCAAGTGGTTAAAAACACTTACACGATATAGAAAATGTACAGGTTCATCAATATACATGAAGGATATCCAGCAGGAGGTTTCCTTTACAATATAGCAGCCCCACAAGGTGTTTTCAACAGGTCAGTGGTGGAGAGCTGTGTATCAGGATCCAAGGAACATACGTGGAATGCAGATACCCGGATGTGACATCAGAGGGGCGGTGACGCATTTCGGAGCATGTGCGTTGGCTCCTTCTTCATAACCATTGTTATGGAAACCTCCTGCTGGATGTCCTCCATGTATACTGATGAACCTGTACACTTTCTATATCTTGTCATTTTTTTGTAAAGTTTTTAATCTTCCTTGAGAAATTTAAAAGTTTTGCTTCCTTCTTACAGGAGTGCTGCCGAAGTGCTTTGCAGGACATCACCTGCCCACCCCATCTCCTGCCTAGGCTACATTATGAACTTTTTCCCCCAGAGGGTCAACCCTACCCAGAACACTCGATACTCCACCTCTCATTTTTTTTAAAGAATTCCTGTGGAGTTCCACTTTCCCTCCTACATTGTATGCCCCCACACAGATCAGCTTCACAACGCCTAGCCTCTTATGTGCCAGGCAGTGTTTAACCCTAATTTTTATGTCAGATGGTTGTGCTGCAGTACAGAGGTAGGACAACACGTTCTACAGAGATGTATAGGTGACCTGAGACAACTCTGCCATCTTCCCAGAAGAAAAGAAGTGGCAACAGACCTCAGAGACCATAACTAGACAAATGATTACACATGTACTGTGCACTATGCACACTTTTTATCCTCTTCAGTCCTTTCTTGGATGAAGAATTGATTGCACTGGACAACTAAGATTTTTGTTTCCTGAACACTTTTTGATGTAGCGGTATATTAGATTTTTCGGTGCTAATCACGAAAATAATCAGTAATTTAACCTATCGTAATGTATTATAGAAATATTATATTTTTGCTATACCTGCTAGCTATGCTGCACACATGAAATAAACATACAAAAACCTGGAACTGTTGAAGCACATCCAGTACACCAAGTACAGCTGGAATATCTGTGGTGGCCAGAATGGTGGCTCTGCTGCTTGGAATGCAGCCCAGATATACCAAGTAAATGTTACATATGAAAATTTGGATAGCCATGCATGAGAGACTCATTACATTCAAAAGAAATGGTCAGAAAGAATTTGATTCCAGGACAGCAAAACATGGCATATGAACTGATTGATGAAAAATTTTCTGATAGCGATAAACAAGGCAGGTGGGGATCTATTGCTGCTGGGGGTCTTTTGCTGTGGGGGGATCTATTGTTACTGGGGGGATGGAGACAAGGGGTGACTTAGAATGGGGGGGGGGGTTCCTGCACCTATTAGAAAAAAGCCCTGATCATTGCTATAATAATTTCAGGAAGCAAAACTTTAAAAAAAGGTGTTGTCCAGGGTTGCCTCCTGGCTGATTCGATTTTTTTACAATTGCTATTGCTTTCTCCCCCAGATAGGCTAGCACCGGCATTTTCTACTCTGTACTCCCCCCCCCCCCCCATCAGGGAAATGGGGTGGGGCTTAATACCATCACGGCTTTGACTCTTTACTGAATTACTACATGACATGCTCTAAGGGCTTGTTCATACTGTGCAATGTTGTTTCAGCACACACAGTAAGTGCAACTGATGCAATGCATGAATGCAATGCCATTCATTCTGAGTGGTACCCCAACGCACTTTCCAACAGCCATACATTGCAGCGTGGTGACTTACTGACGTGTGTTGCTCTGTGCTGCTAAAAATGGTGCATGCATCATTTGTGTATAGGGTGCATTGGGGTGACATTCAAATGAATGGCACTGCATCATAGTAATGCATTCAACAACATAGTTTGAAAGGGTTCAACGTCTTCAAGTGTCGGCAGATACAGACATTTTAATCCATGTATGTATTCATTAAATTGGCAATATGTATTTTGTCCCAGTCTCCTGTAATTCTCCAGCTAGACGTGTGCAGAACGAAAAACTTTGTTTTGTTTGGTTTCGATTCGTCATTTACATAAATTAGTTTAGTTAAATTCGTATAATCCGTTTTCAGAATTTATTTTGTTTATTCGAATCGAGTAAAAATTTTTTAAATGCATTCAACTCGAATTTAAATCAAATTTATTCTATTCTAAATTAGAATTTTGAAAGATGGTTATATTACTTCTATTCTATTCTTTTCTTTTCTATTATATTATATTATATTCTTTGCTATTCTATTCAAACTCGAAAGTATTAAATTTGAAATTCGAATTTTGGAAGATGGTTATATTATTTCTATTCCATTCTATTGTTTTTTCTATTCTATTCTTTTCTAATATATTATATTCTATTCTTTGCTATTCTATTCAAAATCGAATGTATTCAATTTGAAATTCGAATTTTGGAAGATGGTTATATTATTTCTATTCCATTCTATTCTATTGTTTTTTTCTATTCTATTATTTTCTTTTTTTATTATATTATCTTCTATTCTTTTCTCTTCTATTTGAATTCGAATGTATTCAATTTGAAATTCGCATTTCAGAAAATGATTATATTGTCGTCTTCTTTCTATTCTATTCTATTGTTTATTATATTCTATTCAAATTCGAATTTATTCTATTCAAAATTTGAATGTCGGAAGGTGGTTATATTCTTTCTATTCCATTCTATGCTATTGTTTTTTGAATTTTATTCTTTTCTTTTCTATTCTAGTCAAACTATTCTATTTTATTTTCTATTCTAATCTGTTCTTTTCTATTCTATTCAAATTCAAATTTATTTTATTCAAATTTTGGGAAATGGTTAATTTTTTTTATTTTCTATCCTATTCTTTTCTATTCTATTTGAATTTGAATTTATTCTATTTGAAATTTGAATTTCAGAAGATGGTTATATTCTATTTTATTCTATTTCTTACTCTATTCTATTATTTTTCTTATCTTCTATTTGTTTCTGTTTTACCCTATTCTTTTATTTTCTATTCTATCCCTTTTTTTTATATTCTATTTTTTTTCTATTCTTTTATTTTCTATTCTGTTCTGTTTTACTCTATTATATTATATTATTTTATTTTCTATTCTATTATATTCTTTTCTATTCTATTTTATCTTATTCTCGTCGGAAATTCGAAATCTATTAAAAATATATTTGAATCAAAAACGATTCTAATTAGAATTTTTTCCAAAATTTTGATTCGTTATTTCGGATGTTTAAATTTGTCACTATAGTAATTTGGAAATTCAGATACATTCAAATTTCCGAATAAGGAAACATTTGTCCGAATTTCAATTCGGAACAAAACGAACTGCACATGTCTACCTCCAGCAAATCAACATTCATACTGGAAGGGGCAGCACTGTAAGCCAATTAGGAATTACTGCATTGCACACTGCTGGGAGTCTAACCAATGGAGCTTGCTGGTTGAAGTATAGAGCACGTAGTTACTTATCCTTCCCTATTCAAGCACAACTTTGTCCCAGCTGTATTTTATCAATCAGAAACTTTTTTTAAATTCTCCACAATGTTTCAGAATTTTCCACTGTAGAAACAGGAATGGTCTCTTGGATCATGCGTGCCTTGCTGCCCTAAGGATAATTATGGTATATGGGTAACGTTTATTACCTTCTTATCTATATTACTATTTACTGCTTGCTTGACAATAATAATAACTATTCAGATTGCGGTTATAAAAACATTTAGTGGAGATTTATGATATTTTACAGGATTTTTATTGCCTTACCATCCAGTGTGGCCACTTTCCTTTAGGCATAGACTTCATCCACAGATTCACTATATCATTTATTGACGTCCCAGAGATATTTTGGTTTTGCAGGTCATGCAGATAGAAGTTGAGAGGAAAGTCAGCTTCCTGGACTAAGGAATTTCCATAATACATCATTGTTTTTGCCACCATGTTCTGATCATTGGATTCTGTTCCCATAAACCTGTAGGTGGGATCACATGAACAAACTATTAGAAAAATTACCCATTATACAAAAAAAAAGGGGGGGCTGCTCTCCTGTTTTGGAACCTCTGGGCGGTAGGTTTTCTTTTTTTCAATTTTTTTTTATCCTGGTGTAAAAAAGGGATTTTTATAACAGCTTACCTGTAAAATCCTTTTCTTGGAGTACATCACGGGACACAGAGCGACTTAGTCATTACTAATGGGTTATATAGATTACCTTCAGGTGCTGGCACTGGCCACTTCCAAACCGGAAGTACCCTCCCCTATATAAGCCCCTCCCATCCGGGAGCACCTCAGTTTTGTAGCAAGCAATAAGTGTCCCAAAAAGAGGGGTGGGAGCTCTGTGTCCCGTGATGTACTCCAAGAAAAGGATTTTACAGGTAAGCTGTTATAAAAATCCCTTTTTCTTTTTCGTACATCACGGGACACAGAGCGACTTAGTCATTACTAATGGGACGTCCCAAAGCAATGCCAAATGAGGGGAGGGATACATAAGCTGGGCGCCATCAGGCATGAGGATCTTTTGCGGCCTGCAACACACTGCGCCCAAAGGCGACATCCTCCTGACTTCTAACGTCTACCTGGTAGAATCTAGTAAACGTGTGTACCGAAGACCATGTTGCGGCCTTACATACTTGAGCCAGGGAGGCGTGGTGATGCACTGCCCATGAAGTTCCAACTGCTCTTGTGGAGTGCGCCCTAACTTTGAACGGAGGCGGTCTCTTTCTCAAGCCATAGGCTTGTATTATGACCTGTCGAATCCACTTGGCTAAAGTAGATTTTGATGCTGCCTGACCCTTTCTAGGGCCTTCCGGCAGAATAAACAAAGTATCTGTTCTGCGAATCTGAGCAGTGGCTTTTAGATAAGCTTTAACTGCTCTTACTACATCCAAAGAATGTAATAACTTTTCCTCTACCGAGCTAGGTTTGGGGAAAAAAGAAGGAAGAACCACATCTTGGTTCAAATGAAACCTCGATACCACCTTGGGAAGAAAGGCTGGATGAGGACGTAATACTACTCTGTCCTTATGGACAACCAGATATGGCTCCTTACAGGACAAGGCGGCTAATTCCGATACTCTTTTAGCCGAACAAACGGCTACTAAGAAAATCAATTTCCTGGTGAGAAGAACCAAGGAAATGTGTTGCAATGGTTCAAACGGTTGTTTCTGTAGAACCGACAGAACCAGGTTTAAGTCCCAAGGACATATGGGAATACTAACCGGAGGGCTAATACGCATCACTCCTTGTATAAAGGCTTTGACTAGTGAATGCGAAGCCAAGGGCCTTTGAAAAAATATTGACAAGGCCGAAATCTGACCCTTGATAGTACTCAAGGCCAGCTTCCTATCTACAGCCCACTGTAGGAAGTCCAAAATCCTCCCTATCACGTACTTACGTGGATGCCATTTCTTGGCCTCACACCACGTAATGTACGCTTTCCAGATCCTATAATAGATCTGCCTGGATACCGGCTTCCTGGCATTGATCATGGTAGATACCACAGAATTAGAGAGCCCTCTCTTTTTCAGAATGTGGGCTTCAATAGCCAGGCCGTCAAACCTAGGGCTGGTAAGGAAGGGTGGTATATCGGTCCCTGCGACAGCAGGTCCGGACGATGTGGGAGGGTCCAAGGACTCCTCACTGACATTTTTACAATCTCCGCGTACCATGCCCTTCGGGGCCACGCTGGAGCCACCAGAATCACTGGTTTCTTTTCTACCCTGATTCTGCGGAGTAATCGCGGTAACAATTGTGGCGGTGGGAATGCATATATCAGCTTGAACTGATCCCAAGGGAATACTAGGGCATCCGAGCCGCAAGCTAGGGGATCCCTTGTGCGAGACACAAATCTGTCCACCTTTGCGTTGAATCTGGATGCTAGCAGATCTACATCCGGTGTTCCCCACCGCTGGCATATTGCCTGGAAAACCTCGGGGGGAAGAGACCATTCCCCCGGGCATAATTGTTGGCGGCTTAGAAAGTCCGCTCTCCAATTTTCCACTCCTGGGATGAAAACCGTGGATATGGCTGGGACATATCTTTCTGCCCACTCCAGGATGCAATTTGCTTCCCTCTGGGCTGCACGACTCCTGGTGCCACCCTGGTGATTGATATATGCCACTGCCGTGGCATTGTCTGATTGAATTCTGACAGGGGACCCTTGGAGTTTGGATGTCCATGCTACTAGGGCATACCGGGCTGCTCGTATCTCTAAGAGATTGATGGGCAGGGCCTTTTCTGCTTCTGACCACTTGCCCTGGAGAGACCATTGCTCCAGTACTGCCCCCCAGCCTATGAGGCTGGCATCTGTAGTGACCACCTTCCAAGAAACCGGACTGAAGGGTTTCCCTCTTTCCAGATTCTGGGGCACCAACCACCAATGGAGGCTCTTGCGAACGGAAGGGGACAGGGACATTGGTAAGTCTAAAGCCTGAACTTTCTTGTTCCAGGCTGACAGTATGGCCCTTTGCAAATTCCTTGAATGGAATTGACCGTAGGGTACCGCTTCGAATGAAGCCACCATCTTTCCCAGCAGCCTCATGCACAGGCGTATGGATGGTTTTCTTTTTGTACCCACTAAGTGGGTCAAATTTTTTAAAGACGACACCTTCTCTGGAGGTAAGAAAATCTTTCTCTGATTTGAATCCAGCCTTAGCCCTAAGTATTCCAGACTTTTGACTGGTCTTAGAGCTGACTTGTCCCGGTTGATAATCCAACCGTGATATTCCAGATACTTGATTGTCTTGTGAATAGCTACTTCCAGCTTTTCCACTGAGTGGTCTATTAGTAGCAGGTTGTCTAGATATGCCATTATCGTTACACCTTGTGTTCTTAGATTGGCCAATAATGGGGCCAGAATTTTTGTGAACACTCGAGGTGCTGTGGCCAGACCGAAAGGTAAGGCTCTGAACTGAAAATGGCGCCCTTCTACTGCAAAGCGTAGAAATTTCTGGTGGGCCGGAAAGATGGGAATATGCAGATAAGCATCCCTTATGTCGATCGAGGCTAACCATTCCTGCCCTTGTAAAAAATTGGAAAAGGGGTGCCCCTGGGATTGTGTGGATTGGAGTAAATTATGGATTGCCACCAAGTATATATAGAAAAATATAAAGAATTTTATTTTACATAATACACATATATATCAAAAATGGTTTAAAATCAAAGAGAGGAACAGACATATACAGTCATTGAAAAACAATTGCATGAGGACACCTTACTACTTGAGACATATAAGTCATATAGCTAGTGGTGACACAACCGACATGTTTCGGATACTCGAGCTATATCTGTGATAGCCTCCATTATTTCCTTCTTCAAGGTTCATGCAATAGTTTGAAGACAATTTAGTCTCTATATAAGAGAAAAAAACAACATGGTATGTGATAGCTGTATAATACACAACAGTGTACTGGCATGATTACATTATTTTGAATTTCTCCCATATGTGGGCAGCTAGAAGATAGACATTGTTGCAAAGAGAAAAAAATAAATAAATAAACAATGAGAAAGGAAAAGAAGAAAGGGGGAGGGGAGAGAGACAAAGGAAAAAAAAAAAAAAAAAAGGAAAAAAAATAAAAAAATAAAAAAAAAAAGAAAAATAAATATACATGAAAGTTCATTTAAGAATACATGAATGTATATATACATCGTATAATTGTATGTCTATACGATACAATACATCTATATCAAATAGTGTTGCATACATACATTTCCAATGGTAATATAAACATCAGCCGTTTGGAGGAATTGTCCCGGTGATATAGAGCCCAAACGGATATGGTGCGAGTTTAATGGTCGCATAAAGACAATACAGCGGCCAAAGAGACACTGCAGACAAGATGACAGAGCCACGGGGAAATGTATAAGAGGACCAACACCAAAAACGCCCCTCAAAGCTCACAGGGAAGCCTCAAATTGCAGCGGACAGACTGCCACGGCCTCTCTGTAAAAACATACATACATGGATTATAGTTTCTAGATCGCAGACCAGCCCTGTAAACAGGCATCCCATAACTCTGATGAAGTGTTTAAAAAGAAGCTTAGTACCTGTCAATGTGGCGCAAAGACATCCACACTCTGGCTGTGCGGCAATTGGCCAAGTCAGGTGGGACTTTTTATAGAGCTGTCGCTGGTGTTGCAGCCAATCAGCTCAAATGGCGCCAAAGGTAAAGCTGCAAAAGGGAGGAATTCAACCAATGGGGTAGAGCGTGGGAGGCCACAACAGGGCTAGACTATGCGTCCGGGTAGAAACCCAATTAACTGCGTATTGTAAATGAAAAGAGAGGTTCTTATAGGACAGGCATCGCATACAGAGGCCGCCCTCGATCCCGGCGGCGTCCGGCGTCATCGCGCACCCACGCAGACGTGAAAGACGTCCACGACGCCGGCGCGGTGACGTCAGACGTCGACCCGACCGCCAGCACAACGAAAAGGGCGGAAGTGCTAAAAGAAAATCACTCCGTTGCCCGCACCAGACCCAAAAAGGTCAGCGCAAAGGCAGCACAATTGTATGTGCTGCGCCAAACGGTGCCATCGGAGGAATGGGGAAAAATTGACTAATCCAACACCCCATGGGTAGTAAACCGTGTAACATGATTACCCTCCGTCCCATATGTATGTAATTCTTGGGACAGGGAGAGAAATTTATTCATATGCACATAACCGTCCATTTGCTCAAGTATGAGCAGTCAGCCCCCGATTATCAAAACAACCGGGGGCTGTTTTTGTGCTGGGGAGCGTCAGTGGGCCCAATGGGTGGTCCCCAAATCCCCGGGCTCCAATATGTCAAAAAGTGCAGGGTACAATTGTCATTTGATTAATTTCTAAATAATAAACAGTAATCAACAATGTAATAACTAGGCACTAATCTCCAGTGGGCGAATCATCAGGTAAAGTTCCACCAGATAGATCCAATCTTGTTTAAAAAGGATTTTTTAGTTTTTACATAAATATCTAACCGGCATACATCAGAAACATTAGTACACATGTTATACAGCTGGCATAGTTCATACATATTTATTTATTTTTCATTCAGAAAAAAAAAAAAAAAAAAAAAAAACAACACACAAACACGGTATAAACAAATTGTTGAGCTCAGTTTAGCAGATCCCTATCAAACTTCGCAGATGTAAAACCTGGTAGGAAGGGTTTAAAGTTAATTGCCTGGTTCAAGCCAGGGGGTGAGGTGGCGTTGAGGATCGAGATCCATCTCAGCTCCCTTTGAAGAAGGTGCTTGTTAAGGTCACCTCCGCGGGGGCTGCGGTGGACCCTGTCCAAAACTAACACCTCAAGGTTTGGTACGCAATCTCCATGAACTTGGGCAGCATGTCTGCCAAGAGGGAGATCAGGATTTTGTTCCTTCATCCCTTTTAGATGCCGGTAAATTCTCTGCCACAATTTTTGTATAGTTTTTCCTACATAAAAGCAGTTACAACTGCAAATAATGAGATATACTACGTCCGTAGTTTGACAGTTTGCATAATGTTTTGGTCGAAATTTTTGGCCATTCGGTAACCGAATGTTCTTTCTAGTGTTCATATATTTACAGTATGTGCAATTACCACATTGGAAAGTTCCCAGGTCCTTACATGGATCTCCCCTCTTGGTGTTCTCAAATTCACTCTGCACTAGCATGTCCTTCAGGGACGTTGCTCGTCTATAGGCAATATTTGGCCTGGGGGGTACTAATGGTCCTATCACAGGATCTGCTGTAAGTAGATGCCAGTGCTTTTGGTAGATTTTAAGAAGTTCAGCGTGATCATCAGAATAAGTGTTAATAATACGATGATCACTTTCACTTTTTTTAGATTTAGATATTAGTAATTCGTGTCGATTTAGATTTGAAGTGCGTTTAAAGGCCTTTTTGAGGCACTTATGGCTGTATCCCCTTGCTAGAAGTCTTTGCCTTAAGTTATTAGCTTCTCTTTTATAATCAACCTCGTTAGAGCAATTTCTTTTTATTCTTAAATATTGTCCATAGGGAATAGATTCAACTAGGGATTTAGGGTGAAAACTAGAAGAATGTAGGATTGTATTGCCTGCACTTGGTTTGCACTTGGCCTGCACTTGGTTTGCGGAACAGCTTACATGATAACATGTTTTGCTTGTCCCTGAAGATCTCCACATCAAGGAAGGTTATGGTATTTGACATATTGGAGCCCGGGGATTTGGGGACCACCCATTGGGCCCACTGACGCTCCCCAGCACAAAAACAGCCCCCGGTTGTTTTGATAATCGGGGGCTGACTGCTCATACTTGAGCAAATGGACGGTTATGTGCATATGAATAAATTTCTCTCCCTGTCCCAAGAATTACATACATATGGGACGGAGGGTAATCATGTTACACGGTTTACTACCCATGGGGTGTTGGATTAGTCAATTTTTCCCCATTCCTCCGATGGCGCAGTTTGGCGCAGCACATACAATTGTGCTGCCTTTGCGCTGACCTTTTTGGGTCTGGTGCGGGCAACGGAGTGATTTTCTTTTAGCACTTCCGCCCTTTTTGTTGTGCTGGCGGTCGGGTCGACGTCTGACGTCACCGCGCCGGCGTCGTGGACGTCTTTCACGTCTGCGTGGGTGCGCGATGACGCCGGACGCCGCCGGGATCGAGGGCGGCCTCTGTATGCGATGCCTGTCCTATAAGAACCTCTCTTTTCATTTACAATACGCAGTTAATTGGGTTTCTACCCGGACGCATAGTCTAGCCCTGTTGTGGCCTCCCACGCTCTACCCCATTGGTTGAATTCCTCCCTTTTGCAGCTTTACCTTTGGCGCCATTTGAGCTGATTGGCTGCAACACCAGCGACAGCTCTATAAAAAGTCCCACCTGACTTGGCCAATTGCCGCACAGCCAGAGTGTGGATGTCTTTGCGCCACATTGACAGGTACTAAGCTTCTTTTTAAACACTTCATCAGAGTTATGGGATGCCTGTTTACAGGGCTGGTCTGCGATCTAGAAACTATAATCCATGTATGTATGTTTTTACAGAGAGGCCGTGGCAGTCTGTCCGCTGCAATTTGAGGCTTCCCTGTGAGCTTTGAGGGGCGTTTTTGGTGTTGGTCCTCTTATACATTTCCCCGTGGCTCTGTCATCTTGTCTGCAGTGTCTCTTTGGCCGCTGTATTGTCTTTATGCGACCATTAAACTCGCACCATATCCGTTTGGGCTCTATATCACCGGGACAATTCCTCCAAACGGCTGATGTTTATATTACCATTGGAAATGTATGTATGCAACACTATTTGATATAGATGTATTGTATCGTATAGACATACAATTATACGATGTATATATACATTCATGTATTCTTAAATGAACTTTCATGTATATTTATTTTTCTTTTTTTTTTTTTTTTTTCCTTTGTCTCTCTCCCCTCCCCCTTTCTTCTTTTCCTTTCTCATTGTTTATTTTATTTTTTATTTTCTCTTTGCAACAATGTCTATCTTCTAGCTGCCCACATATGGGAGAAATTCAAAATAATGTAATCATGCCAGTACACTGTTGTGTATTATACAGCTATCACATACCATGTTGTTTTTTTCTCTTATATAGAGACTAAATTGTCTTCAAACTATTGCATGAACCTTGAAGAAGGAAATAATGGAGGCTATCACAGATATAGCTCGAGTATCCGAAACATGTCGGTTGTGTCACCACTAGCTATATGACTTATATGTCTCAAGTAGTAAGGTGTCCTCATGCAATTGTTTTTCAATGACTGTATATGTCTGTTCCTCTCTTTGATTTTAAACCATATATATATGTGTATTATGTAAAATAAAATTCTTTATATTTTTCTATATATACTTGGTGGCAATCCATAATTTACTCCAATCCACACAATCCCAGGGGCACCCCTTTTCCAATTTTTTTCAAAATTACCGGGATGTGATTGGTAAAAATGGTAACTTGCCCTGTATCTGCTGGCTAATGGCTTCATCTCCCCCCAATCAATATATTCCTGCCCTTGTAGGGCGGTGGCCACCGATCGGATCGACTCCATCCGAAAAGTCCTGATATTTAGGAACTTGTTTAGCCCTTTTAGATTCAATATGGGCCTCACGTCCCCATTTGGTTTGGGGACTGTGAAAAGGTTCGAGTAAAACCCGAATCCGCTTTCTTCCAGGGGAACCTTCATGATTACACCTTGGAGCAATAGTTGTTCTAGTGCCAGAAGGAGGGATCCTCTCTTCTGGGGATCTCTTGGCACGTTTGACCTCATAAATTGGGCAGGAGGAGTGCCTTTTAACTCCAGCTTGTATCCCAGACTTACCGCGGAGAGCACCCATCTGTCTCTGATGGTGTCCCGCCAGGTCTCTGTGAACAACTGAAGCCTTCCCCCCACCCGATTGAGTGGGGGCAACGCTTCATGACTTGGGGGGAGGTTTTGTACCTTTCTTGATCCAGGGCTTCTTGTTACCCTGTGATTGTCCCTGATTTCTGCCCCCTGAATTTGACCGCGGAGGCCGTCGGAACTGCTTCACAGCCGATGTGCCCGGGACTGGAGAAGTAGGCCTCTTAAAAGAAGGACTTCTACCCTTGTTCTTAACCGGTAAGAGTGAACTTTTACCGGCAGAAATTTTCTGGATATATTTGTCCAGATCTTCTCCAAATAAGCGTTCTCCATGAAATGGGAAGCTAACCAGCAGTTTTTTACAGGGAGCTTCAGCAGACCAGTTTTTGAGCCACAGAAGCCTACGCATATGTACTATAGACAGCGTAAAGCGGGAGGCCTGTTGGATTGTATCCTTTATGGCGTCCACCGCAAAGCACAAGGCTCTAGGCAGGTCAGCTAGGGCAAGAGCCTGCTGATCTGGTAAGTCCCTTAAGACTTGTTTCAACTGATCTTTCACTGCTTGGCAGACTCCAATCGCTGCTACCGCAGGTTGTGTCACCATGCTTGCTGTAGAGAAAGCAGATTTTAGTAAAGACTCCAATTTTTTATCTATTGGGTCTTTGAACATTGGAACATTATCTACTGGACATGTCAGTGATTTGTTCACAGAAGAGATGGCTGCGTCCACTGTAGGGACCCTCCATTTTTTTATGAACTTATCCTCCATGGGATAGATCACCGGAAATCTCTTGGGGGGAGCAAATATTTTATCAGGATGCTCCCAATCCTGGTAAATAAGCCCTTCTAATAAAGGGTGGATTGGGAAGGAACAGACAGCCTGGGGAGCTTTTAGCGACCCCAGCGAGGAAACCGTAGTGGATGGTGGTTCCGCCAGAGGCATTTTAAATGCTGATCGGACGATGTTAGTCAGAGACTGAACCCATAATCTTTCAGCCTGAGATGCTGAGAAAGGTTCTTCCACTGTTGATTCCTCCATAACTGAATCAACCTCATCCTGATCCCCTTCAGGTAGGTCGATCCCTGTGTGGGGCTGTTCCTCCACTAACAGGCACTCTGAAGGAGGAGACGGAGATCGGACGCGCTTTCCCTGTGACAGGGAAGCAGTGATCAATGCTGTTAATCTCTCATCCAATCCTCCCAGAGTTGAGGATAAAACCTCCTCTGTTATATATACAGGAGCAGGTGGACTGGGGACAGCCGCAGCACCAGGCACTCCTGCGGGGTTTCTATGGCTACTGACCTCTGAATTCTCAGGGGAGATTGGTGCAGTACAAGCATGCCCAATATCCTCAGAGCCTGATGGAGACCCCTTTGGCTTCCTGGAAGACCTATTTCCGGAGCGTCTGGACGACATATCCTTTAAGCACAAAGCTGAGGTATTCCCGTCGTCATACACCAATCTTGCTGGTAATAGTCTAACACAGTTGCTGCTATATACCAGCTGGTGTCCACTAAAGTGCCTTTCTATGGGGATGCCTGCATCAACCGCCTCTGTGTGCCACTGTTTGTTGCTAGCTCTGTTTGCATCCAGCTGACACTTGTACTGTGTCTTTATACAAGCTGGGACGCCTGCACATGCGCAGAAGCGCCGTGGCGCGCATCGAGCGTCATCCACCCGCCCCGCCCCTTTTTTTTCATAGGAGGCGCGTGCACGCGCCCGCGCGCGCGCCCGTGCGCCATTGGCGCCCTTTTCGAAACCAAACAGGGACTAGGAGCCAGGGCCCTTTTTGCCGGAGGGCCTGTGCGGTGGATGAGCGCAGCAACAGGGCAGAGGAAGTGGATTCCCACAGAGAAACTTACCTACTGCCTGGATCTTTTGACTTGAGGAAACCAAAGATCCACATGACAAGAAAAATGGACTACAGCGGCCTCTAGTGGTTTAACACAGGTACCGCGGTCCCTTTTTTTTTTTTTTCTCTTGACTACTATTAAAATTTTACATTTTCAGTAGATACAGGCATACACAGATATTAGCGGGAATACCGTTAGGTAACAGACAGAAAGACAAATTAGGCTTGGGGGTCCCCCAATAGAACCAAGTTCCTGGGGGCCCCCACTTACCTGATCCCCGCCGCAGGACTTTGTTTGGTCCACAGAAGCCCAAACTTCACCTATCACGGCAGGCATTGTAATTAAACCTTCAGGGACCGGGTTCCCAAGGATTCCACTCCCCTGGACCTGTATAGCACCCTGCACAGACAACATCTTGGTCGTGGGTATGACCAGAGCTCTGGATCCCAGGGTCCAGCCCTCCTAAGAGAGGCATTACAGGCAAAACCTTGCTCTTCTGCTGCAAGGCCCGGGTACCGACCGTTTAGCTATGAAGCTTTTTTGGTGGGATCCGGAACAGCTTACTAAGGCCCAAAAGAACCTGTACGCAAGCCCAGTGAAAACACATGTTACTCTTTGGCCAACACCTTAGACACTGGCAAAAAACTGAGGTGCTCCCGGATGGGAGGGGCTTATATAGGGGAGGGTACTTCCGGTTTGGAAGTGGCCAGTGCCAGCACCTGAAGGTAATCTATATAACCCATTAGTAATGACTAAGTCGCTCTGTGTCCCGTGATGTACGAAAAAGAAATGTATCCTTGCACCCCCTACACACTGCATGGGCTAAATGCTTGTTTTGTCTAGGGGTTCCCCCCCCCCAGCACTTATCTCTGCTCTCCATTACTCTTGGGATGACCTCACATAAAATGCAGGACCATACAATAACATGTTATAGTAGCTGGCATAACAAGAAACTTTTCAGCATGGGGCTTTGGGGTCTAGAAAGGTCCTCCTCCTTCTTGGTCCTTCAAAAACCTAATTGGGACCCAGATAGTAAGGATAACTTGCCACAAATTTGTTGCAGTGTTGAATCGTAAGTCTTGTGAACTTGCTGCCCATTTTCACTGACAAGTTGTACACTTGCGGAGCACTTGAAGCACAAGTTCTAGTTGACACTTTTCCAATTTGTAGCAAATTTGCGTGGTAAGCTTCTAGAAAGGGCAAAGTTGCAGTGGTGACTCTACAGCAAGAGCTCTGCAAGTCTACAGCATTAAAATATTCAGTCACAGTGACCCATTTGGTGGGATGACTATTGCACAACATAACGAAAACAGAACTTGCAGCAGCCTTGCAGAATGTTTACAAAGAAAGTTGATCTGGAGTCGTGCAATGCAGACTTGCTGCAATTGTGCAACAAACATGTGAAGCCTGACAAGTCTAGCAATAGCTTAGCAAGTCATTTTCAAACTTGCAGCACAATTGCTTGCAGTGGCAGCTGGTGCTAAACTTTTTGGGGGAGGCGGAAAAACAACCCCCCCCAGTTTGGCACTCACCGCTCCACCGCCGCGGCTTCCCCGCTTCTCCACAGTCTTCTAGATCTGCCTCCTGTCCTGATTGGCCGGGAGGAGAAGCCGGAAACCAATAGCGAATATTGATTCGAGCCTCAGGTTCTAATCATGTGCTTGTAAAAAGAAAACAAAAACTCATAGAAAGCTATGAGTCCGGCTGTGGCTCCCAGAAGAGGGAACAGGATACTTGTCAAAAGACAGGTATCCTATTCCCCCTCCCCCTGAAATGACGACCTGTATGCGACCCCGCATGCAAACTAGGGGGGTGGCGCCCCTGCGCCCCCTATGGACCGGCCGTTACTGATTGTTTACTATCCAGGGATGCCCCGGATAAGAAATATAGGGAACTGACAAGTTGCTAAAGTGATTCTGAGACAACTCCAATGTCGGTCAACCCTACCTGTAGCGACCAGGCTCTCGGCTGAACTTATTCATGGATTGGCGGAGGTCACGGAGAATGTCGTGCATTCCAATTTGTGTTGTAGTGTAATCATGATAGAGCTCCGAATAAGATGTGACTGAATCCTGAAAAGACAATATCAGGAAAGTAAATCTAAAAACGTCATAAATTTCAATACCAAAACAGAGATATAAACAATGGTGGTAGGCAGGCTGTGTTGTTTGCAGGATCCCAGGGGAAGGCAACCTTAAAGAAGTGGAAATCTACCTGGATAACATGGGAGGTGTCAAAAATTACCGGACACAGTGTCACCTCCTCACACCCGATTTAAACCTCTAATTGCCGTACTATCATGTCACAATTGTGTGCATTGCACGGCATTCATGCGTTTAAAACAGGTGGTAAGGAGGCAACATATCGCTTCTTCATCACCTATCAAACACACTCGGATCTCTTTTCAGGGGAGCAGCAGTACCTACTGCACTTGTGAATGAGTCTTTAGTTGCATTTGGCGATGGCACCCTTAGTGCTCATTCACATGTAAAGTTGGGGGTTGATAAAACCCTGCAGTTAAGTTCTGGTTTTACCACCCCCAATCCCTACCCCCTGTAGCTGCTGAGGCAGCAGCAAAAGGTGTACACAGGCTGCAGCAGGAATTAAGCCGCCTATTGCTTTTGGGGGCTGCTACCGCCCGCCAATAGCAACCCATTCAAGTAAAGGATGCCACCCTGCAAGCGGCCCACAACTGCATGCATCCGGGGGGTCCAAGGGATTAAAGCAGGTGGTGAGAAAGCAAAACAACGTTGCCTGCTTTAACCCCTTGTTTGCTGTACTCACAAGGTTGCAGGGCACTTGCAGAGCAGCTTCATTCACTTAAATGGGTCATGCTTGGCAAGTGCTACACCCAACATGACAGGCCGTAAAAATTCCTGCTGTGGCTGCAACATGTGTGTACTCTTGGCCACTGTCTTAACTATGGGGTTTTACCACCCCCCAAAATGCAAATGTAAATTAGCCCTTACTGTTCTGAGTTTAAGGCTTCTTTCACATTGATGTGCTGTGGTTTACCTGCACTGCGGGTGCAGAGGAGTGCATCTGCGACTTTCCTGGGTTAGCTGCGCTTTGTTATAGACTTCTATTATATCCTGCAGGTGTGGTGCACTTTCTGAAAGCGTACCAAAACTCCTGAATTCAGGTGTTTTGGTGTGTTTTCAGAAAGTGCACCAAACCCGCAGGAAAGCTGCAGGTACACTGCACTGTACCCACGGTATGGGTAAACTGCAGTGCATCAGTGTGAAAGCAGCCCTATACTATTATGGCCGGTGTATTGCTTCACACTGACCTGAAGATCTCTTCTTTCCTGCTACTGACAGCACTCTGAAGACCGCTAGCCAGGATAAGAGGTGGAATGCAGTTGGTATCACTCTGCATGAGAGAGGAGCCAGCACTACAGAGGAGGCATTGGCTTAAGTGGCTCTTGCTCCCTACTACAGCTCCAACTTTACAAGTACTCCCTCTGCATTGCACTCTGTTTGATGCTCTGGGATGGCGGGTCAGCAAGTCCAGACCGAGATCTACTAGTCACCGGTCCACAATCTACTGGTTGCTGACCCCCCCCCCCCCCCCCGATCTAGAGAACTTTGCATGTGTGCCAAAGTCAAAAATTCCTCTCCGTGTATCTCAGCTCAAACTACTTCAAATGTTCTGGTAGATATCAAGAGGATTGCAGTCTTATGAATCAAGACAGCGAACACACAAGGTTTGTGTTAAACTCTGGAGTTATGGGTTACTGAACATCAAATAATTTTGTATCCAACCACAAGACTAATGCTGGCCACTTAGTAATGGTGTCAACAATTTTAATTTACTTTGCAGCCGCAGTAACTGACATTACAATAAATTAGCATAATCATCATTATCCAGCTAAAGGAAGTTGACCTAAGAAGCCGTATAGCTGAATTAGGAAAGAGAACATCCTTCTGCCTATGCAGTTTGGTGGAAATCAAGTCTCAAATCCTTTGGTAGGTGGAAACAAACTATTTTAACTTTGTATATAGCTGTTTGCCTGGTGTCTAGGATTAAAAATATTACTTCCTTCCACTACTTAAAGCGGAGTCCCACCCAAAAGTGGAAATTCCGCTCATTTGTCTCCTCTCCCCCTCCGGTGCCACGTTTGGCAACTTTCGGGGGGGGGGGTGGAGGGACAGGATATCTGTCTTTGACAGGTATCCTGTTCCCACTTCTGGGAGCCACGGCCGTGGCAATCGACGTCACCGTTTACCCTCCTCCTCCCCCGGGCCAGTAGGAGAGAGGAGTGGAGCCTCGCGCATACGCAGTAGGGTTCCCAGCGTGAAGCCGTAAGGCTACACTGCCGGGTTCCCCTACCCACAATGGTGGCGGCAGCTGTACTCCAAGACAGGTACATGTCCTAATGTTAAAAGCCAGCAGCTGCAGTATGTGTAGCTGCTGGCTTTTAATGTTTGCAACCGTGGGCAGACCTCCGCTTTAATGCACAACTTATGTCTAGTACACATCGGCTGAATGTCGGGCGGCATCGACCGGTTCAATAAAAACCAGCAGACATTCGGCCCGTGTGTATGTCAGCAGGTCCGACAGAAGCCAGCTGTTTGGTCGGCTTCTATCTGGCGAGCATGCTGGAAAACCAGCAACCGACCGGCTCCCGATGGTTGAGAGCGCTGACCGGAGTGTTCTGGTGGGGGAGGGGCCCCCCTGTCAGAACACAACAGCTTAGTGGGGGAGATCGATGTACTAACATCAGATTGTTAGTACAGCTCCTCCAACCAGAGCTGTCAGTTTTTTTTGGTGTGTACCAGGCTTTAGTCTAGGTCAGTGATGGCGAACCTTGGCACCCCAGATGTTTTGGAACTACATTTCCCATGATGCTCAACTACACTGCAGAGTGCATGAGCATCATGGGAAATATAGTTCCAAAACATCTGGGGTGCCAAGGTTCGCCATCACTGGTCTAGGTTCATACTAGCCAATGCTTTGAAAAGCAATCTGTGGTGCAGTACAACTAAGCAGCAGTTGTCAAGATTTCAGGAGGCTATCCTGCTGCCACCTAAATGCCTGTTTTGTTTTCTTTTGCAGAATGGCAGTTTATAATGGGCTAATGTGTCGCAACTACAAGCCAAGCATTGTAAAACGGCCACCTCTTGCTGTGTTTTAGACTTGGTGTCCAAAAGTACATGTTTCCAATTACAGATATACCTGCTTGCTATATCAATTCCTTTCTTAATGTGGGGTTCACACTAGTGCCAATTGGATGAGGGTTTCCCCGCATCCAATTCGCATGACAGGAGATTGTGACTGGCTGCGGACCGGATTGCACAGGGGTCCTGTGTGTCTTTGGCTCAGTTTCAGGTCCGAATTCAGGCAAAAATTCGGGCCTGATTCGTCTCTGAAATGAAGAACAGGGAGGCACCGGACGCCTTCTGTCAGCCGCATCCATTTCAAGTGTGAACTCGGCCCTAAGGACTGATTATTCCTACCCGAACCAACACATAAATTATTATTATATCATGTAAGTCTTTGTTTTAATGGGTATGGTTTTATGGCAATGCATAGACAATTCATTATATATAAAACATTCCTCATTGTTGCCCTTAGATGTGTCCCCATACCTACTATTTGGGGTTGCCCAATGCGACTACGGTCCCCTTTTCCGCCATCCAACCGAGTCATTTCTACATTTGCAATTCGTAAATCTAACTTTAATGTAATACATTTTATGGTTGATACACATATACTTTTTTGGCCTTCGGCCCTCTTACTTATCTGTTTCTTGGTTTTCCTTTTTGTTTTCACTAACTTAGATGATTTTAATAAAGCTTCTAAAGAAGCTCGTTAGTCGCGAAACATGTTGAGCTGGATTTGGAGCTGGCCTTACCCATCCCAGACTGTGGCCAGCCAGGTCTTTTATTTACCTTGAGTCATAGTAGTGCACACTTACCTATAGGGATAGCCAGTTGGGCCAAATTCCATCTTGGGGTGGGTATTACACCAGCTATTTTGTTTGTTGTCTATTACACACATGTATTTTAAATATTGTCTTTTTTAAAGTTTATGTTAAATAAGCTTTTTTTTAAACAATCTGTAATTGTAGTGCCTACAAAGTCAGTTTTCTTTGCTTAATTAATTGTGTTCAATATTAGGACGTGGCACTGTTTACTAATTGATGTCCACAGTACCACCCTGTGGGGACATAACCATTTCCTTAGACTTTAGGTGGGTCACCGTTGGTGGCAGGGGAGTAGTAACACCATAGGTTAGCTCCCCTGGTTTTACCACCCCATTGCTGCCCAAGTGAAATTTTATGAAAGTGTCTGCTCAATTGTTGTTTGCACTAAGCATGTTATCACTTTGTGAATTTGAAAAGTGCAAGAGTTTAGTTTTGAAGTCATATTATCATTTAATATTGTTTATAGTGTGGTTTAATAGAGCGCGCTGCATGGTGGATTATTAAAAGATCTGATCCACTAAGAACTGAACACCCCTGTACTACATCTATGCTTACTTTTTGATTGTTGCAGTTCAGTTAATTTATCTGTACGAATATTATATTGTTTATGCAGTAATGTTATCAAGAAATTCAATAAAAACCTAAAACAGTAAAAAAAAAAAAAAAAAAAAAAAAAGATTGGATCCACATATTTTGAATATACGTATTCAAATGTAGGTTATATCTGTCATTTATTTTTTGGGTTTTACTGAACTCCCGTGTTTGTGTGAAATGTCAGTTCTCGATAAAAAGTGGCTGGCAGTGACTCACTGAAATGTCGGTGGATTAAAGGTTTGCCTTCCCTATCCTCCACTGGATAGACCTTTAAGTGCCAACGGTGTATAATTGTGCTATCTATACATACACGAGATAAGCATTTGTACAGTATTTTCCCCACCAAACCTTCCACAGCTAGCCATCTTTATGGGATCATTTACATTACATATGGATAACACGCAAGCACTTACCGCCTGTTGAGATTTATTGACCTGGGGCTCATCCCGGAGGTGCTCAGCTTCTAGAAGGAACTTGGCAGCATCGATTGTAAACCCATCAACACCTTTCTCCAGCCAGAAAGTAATAATATCCTAAGAAAACAGATTTATTCAGTTGCCTCAGTAATCACATTGCTGAAAAAAGAATCAACTCAAATCTAATAATGCAAAGTTTATGATGACTTTAGTATAGCTGAGCACACTTTCCAGACCCCCATCTCTAACAGAGTAGATTCAGGCACTCTTCTGTTAGCATTTCAATGGGCTGAAATAACACTAACAAATGGGATGAGTTTGTTTTGTTTCATGTAGATTTTTCCCTGCATCCATGAACGACTTTTTTGAATTTGAAACTCAACTTAGACAATAGATCTGACCAATCTAAACAATTTTTTCAGCTTAAAGTGTTATTAAACCCACAACAGTAAAATCAGTCTGTATATGCAGTAAATAATGCTTATTATACTCACTGTGGAACCTAAGGGGTTAATCTTCCACATTGTATAAAAAGACTGCTTGATCCTGTCTTATTTGACTCTCCCATTCTTTTACTGTCCCCAATCTATCTGCGGATAGAACAAAGCCCTAAGAGGCATTCTGCACATGCTCAGTTTAGTGTGTAATGCTAGAGAGTTTTTTTTTTGGGGGGGGGGTGCATGTGATCAGCACTGTCCAGACAGAGGGTCAGGGGTCCTGCAGCCTCATAAGACAGTCAGAGGAGAATGAAAACTCTACCTACAAGCTTTAAACAGACACTGATAGAAGTCACAAGACTGCTATATACTGCTGATGAGAAAACGTATTAAAGCGGAGCTCCGCCGGAAGAAAAAAAATATTAAAAGCCAGCAGCTACAGCTACAGCAGCTGCTGGCTTTTAATATTTGGACACTTACCTGTCCTGGAGTCCAGCGACGTCCGCATCAGAGGACGAGCGATCGCTCGTCACTCTGCTGCTCTCTCCGCCATCCTCGCTGAGGGAACCAGGAAATGAAGCCCTGCGGCTTCATGCCCGCTTCCCTACGGCGCATGCGCGAGTCGTGCTGCGTCGTTCTGATTCGTCCTCCTGTGTTCTGTGAGCCGAGTGTCTCCCAGAACACTACGGGAAGTCTGGGGGAAGTGACGTCACTCCCGCAGATTCCCGGAGAGAGGACTCCCGGATGTGGGTGAAAATACCTGTCTTAGACAGGTATCTTCACCCCCCTCCCCCCTGAAAGGTGTCAATTGTGACACCGGAGGGGGGGAGGGTTCTGATTAGCAGAAGTTGGTATTTAGGGTGGAGCTCCACTTTAAGAAGTTTATATTTACTAAAATAATTGCATTTCCATGTTCTGTGTACTGTGGGAGACCAGATATAGGGAATGCAGAGTCCTGGGTTTAGTAACACTTTAAGGTTGGATGGTGGAAGGCCCACAATCATATGCCGCGTACACACGGTCGGAATTTCCGAGGAAAAAAGTCAGATGGAATTTTTTCATCGGATATTCCCATCGTGTGTGCGCCCCATCGGACCTTTTCTATCAGAAATTCCGTTCGTCTGTATGGAACTCCGACGGAGAAAAAACTATGCATGCTCAGAATCAAGTCGATGCATGCTCGGAAGCATTGAACTTCATTTTTCTCGGCTCGTCGTAGTGTTGTACGTCAACGCGTTCTTGACGGTCGGAATTTGGTGTGACAGTGTGTATGCAAGACAGCTTGAACGGAATTCCGTCTGAAAAATCCATCGGAGTTTATCCTGATGGAAAAACCGGTCGTGTGTACGCGGCATTAGGTTTTTATTTCTGTATTAATACCCACTGGAGTAAAATAAAGGCAAGCTTTTTTTTAAAATTTGATGCCTCCTGAAGTCTTCCTTCAAGTTTTTTTTTTGCTGAGTCACCAGAAAAAAAATGTCCCAGTTGGAAGATTACCACTCTGTTTCTGTTTTTTGTTTGGGTGGCAACTTATATTTTGATCTTCTTTTACTTTCTGTCCCTGTCCTAATGGTCATCAGACAAAATAGGAGCATATCCCCCTATTCGGGGGCAACATTAAAAACCTAACAGAGGTTCTAACTTCTCATCACTCTTTCCAAAACTAGAAAAAAAAAAAAGAAAACCTGCAAAAGCTCCATCGTAATGCACCAAGTCAGACTTTTGCCTTGTACACACGATCGGAATTTCCGATGAAAAAATTTCGACGGAAACTTTTCATCGGATATTCCGACCGTGTGTGGGCCCCATCTGACTTTTTTCCGTCGGAGTTTAGAAATAGAACATGTTCTATTTTTTTCCGATGGAAAAAAATCCGATCGGAAATTCCGATCGTCTGTGTGGAACTCCGACGGAGAAAAAAACACGCATGCTCAGAATCAAGTCGACGCATACTCGGAAGCATTGAACTTAATTTTTCTCGGCTCATCGTAGTGTTTTACGTCACTGCGTTTTGGACGGTCGGAATTTGGTCTGACAGTGTGTATGCAAGACAGCTTGAACGGAATTCCAACGGAAAATTCTATCGGAGTTTATCCCATCGGAAAATCAGATCGTGTTTACAGGGCATTTGTTTCAGGGAGGTGCAGTTACCCGTGATTTACCCAATCCAAGTCAATCTGTGTCATTCATAAAAAGTTAATCATCATAAATCAGGGAATGTTCTTTATTGTTTTAAAGGCTTCTCGCAAGAACTTGTCACAGCACTAGCAGCATTGCTACATATATAATTATCGCCTAATAAGAAAACCATCAGGTGTAAAGTTCAGCTGTTTTCACGGTTATTGACGTAACTGTTTAACAAGCTGATTGAAGTGTAAACTTATTAACCTTGCTAATATTGCAGTGAATTCTTCATGTTCTGATGGGATGCAAGGAAGTGTAAAACAAGATGTCAGCATCTGACAAAAGACAATATAGACCTCCTTTAAGATTTTGGTCAAGTGTCATCAAGTTGCAGGAAAGCTAGAAATATTCTGCAAGTGGTGTTCATTAAACTATCGCTGGCTACGTCCATTATCTCCAGTATATGGCCCAGTGGAGCTTACATTAACACACTCACTAATATCCCTACCAGAGCCACTTCTATCACGATGGAACCTCAGGTGACCCTCTCTAGAATCGGTATACAAAAGATTTTCACCTGCTTTTCTACCCACACATTACCTTCTTTCATGAGGTATAATGGGGGAAAAGAGATGGACCTTCATACAACAGTGGCTAAGTGGTTAGCACTTTTTCCTAGCAGCACTAGGGTCGTCCGTTTGAATCCCAACCACAGCACTACCTGCCTGGAGTTTGCATGTTCTCCCTATGCCTGTCTGGGTTTCCTCCCACACTCCAAAGACATGCTGGTAGGTTAAATGGCTCTGGTCTAAACTGGTCCTATTATGTGTATGAATGTGAGTTATGGACTTTAGACTGCAAGCTCCTTGAGGGCAGGGACTGATGTGACTGTATAATAAATATGAAAAGTGCTGCGTAAATTGACGGTGCTATATAAGTCTCTGTAATAAATAAATACTTGTTTGCTGTAATCAAGGCTTGGACAAGGGGCGGCTGCCCTGGGCACTGTAGTATCATGTGAGGTGGCACCACATGGAAATTGAGAGGGGAGGGGATTTGTGTTGGGAAGAAGAATTCGGGGGGCAGCAAGGGGTAAGAATTGCTCTAGGGGAAATTTGGGGGTGAGTGGTGATTCAGGGGTGATCTGTGTTGGGAAGGGGATGGGAGAAGGATAGGTGATATGGTAGAATGGGGAGGGGATTTGTGCTCAGAAGTTCTTTTTTGTGCCATTCTGGAGATGGTATGTGACCAGCCGAAGGCCGAAGGCTTGGCGGGTCTCCCTGCAGTGGCACCGTATGGGAGCGGCACCTTGTGAAGACGTTACTTGCTTCGCCGAAGGACGAGGCAATGGCACGGGGAGGCAGGTCATGTACATGATCCCTTCACCGTGACAACATGTTTCGCGCTCCTGCGCCTTGTCAAGTCATCAAAATGACAAGGCGCAGGAGTGCGAAACATGTAGTCACGGTGACATGTCAAGTCATCAACTTGACAAGGCGCAGGAGTGCAAAACATGTAGTCGCGGTGACGGGACCACGTACACGACCTGCCTCCCCGTGCCATCTCTTCACCCCTTCGGCTGGTCACATACCATCTCCAGGATGGCACAGAGGCTCCCCATTCATCAATCTACTCTGCCGTCCAACCATCCCTCAACACCCATGGCATCATTGGCAAGTACAGTGGCACACCTAGGATCCTTCCATCTGAGGACAGACATGGTCCTTTGGCCATTTGAGATCTGTGGTTAGACAATTGGTTTTCTGGGTTGGCAGACTCCATGAAAGTTTTTACATTTATATATCGATTTAAAAAAAAAAATACTTTCCATTATGGATTTTATAGAGGCTGTTTCCTACATGAAATTTAGAGAGACCAAGGTTTTTATTACATCCACATTGAGCAATATACCAGAGTCCTAGGCAGCGCTTTATAAAGCTATTAGTTGCAGCTTTTTCATTATTCTCCCTCCCAGGAGTTATTTCCAGTAGCTGAAGCCCTGTACACACGGGCGGGAATCCCGTCGGAAAAAAAACTTTGGTTTTCTCGATGGGATTCCTGACAAGCTTGTCTTGCCAAGCCCTGCGTACACACACAACCATTCAAAAGAACCGCAGTTCTTTCGAGTGGCAAGAACACGATGACGTCATCGACTACGACGAGCCGGCGCTCGTCACATTCGATGCCGTCGCTGCCATCTTGCTACACCCCACACTAACCTTGTATGCTACCGCGAATGCGTCGAAGTCTTTTCGAGCATGTGTGGGTTTACGTGGACAGGTAAGCATACAGACGACCGGTTTTCTCGGCAGGAAACACTCAGCCGAGAATCCCGATGAGAAAAATAGAGAGCAGGTTCTCTATTTTTCTCGTTGAGATTCCCGGGCAGTTTTACTGTAGAGAAACCATACACACAAACGGGTTTCTCTGTAAAAAGCTCTCCCAGCAGCTTTCTTGCCGAGAAAACCGGTCGTGTGTACGAGGCTTAAGACTCAAGAACTGTCATTAAATCTCTGGCATAAGTCTCCATAGCAGGCGCCTGATCTCTTTTGTTGTTAAAAGTATTTAATCACTTTTTAACTAGACTGGTTCAGTAACGCCAAAAAACGTTTCACCGATCACCCAAGTAGTTTGCTTATTTTCATGCAGCTACTGGGATGAGCGATGAAACATCAACATTACAGAATAATCCCAGTTGATGTGACTAACTACTACTAGACATACCATAGGCCAATTCGAATTTTTAGGAGAAAATTGGGCAAAATTTAGGAAAGTCCCATATGGGTCCCCTTTGTTTTTATCACTTATTGAATATGCCGTGTAAGCTCCCTATTAGGCTTTGAAGGTAACACAATGGAATCAGTACAGTTACACATCGTGTGCATTGCCTTCGACCCCCCAGCTCTTACTCAGGCCCTTGTATCTCTGTCCAGCCCTCCTCTATACCTCACACCCCACTTACCTCTACCTTAGATACACACTTTCCTCTTTTTGAACACCTCGCCTCCTCCACATTTTTTGCCTCATAGCCAATCAGTGGCTTCCCCCTGCAAATACTACCCAAGAAGTGATTGCTTGGTAGAGGGCTCCGGCCTCTTAATTGAGAACCACTGGTCTACACTATAGAAGTCTCTTTTTTTTAAAAGTGGTAGCAAAGTATTTAAAAAAATTACTGACAGCCAGAGTTTTCTTTTTTTTATAACAGAAGAGACCCTAGAAATATCTTCTATCATAAATCTCCCCCCTGCCTGTGAGCGAGTAATGTGATCTGAGCTGCACATGCGCAGCTTAGACCATATTTACGGCCCGCTCCGTGTGCCGCTGCAATGTGACTGCCGTGCGCATGCGCGGGAGTGACGTCGCCCAGGCACAGCCAATCAAGTGGCCAAAGATCGCAAACCCAGAAGAAAGACCGGACGAAGATGGAAGCTGCCAGGGACAAGGGAGAGCGGTAAGAGCGCAGCACTAGAGGGCTGCGTTTGTAAGTCTGTCATAATATACTAGTATGCAGTGCATACTAGCACATTATGGCTTAAAGCGGTAGTAAATCACTAAAAAATAAATAAATAAATCTGCAAGACAATGGCATAATGTGCTAGTATGCATCGCATACTAACAGATTACGAAATGCTTATCTTAGAACGAAGTGCTTACAGCGGCACCCGGTCACTGCGGAGAGGGCTGACATATTCCCCCGGCCATTCTTCCGGGTTCATTCGCTCCGGCGCTGTGAGTGGCAGGATGACGTCACTCCTAGGCATGCGCGTAGGAGCCCTCAGTTCCAGCAAGAAGCACTGAAGGTCAAGCATGGTATGCTAGACCTTCAGAGCGCAAGCGCCGCTGACGTCAGCGGTTGCATGCAGGTTGATTATCTCCTAAACGGTGCATGTTTAGGAGATATTAATTTTACCTACAGGTAAGCCTTATTATAGGTTTACCTGTAGGTAAAAATAACAAAGTGGGGTTTACAGCTGCTTTAAAGCGGTTGTATGCTGAAAAAAAACCTGTAAAGCAAAGGCATAATGAGCTAGTATGCACCGCATACTAGCTCGTTATAAAATACTTACTTTAGAACGAAGATCCCACAGGGCCGTCCGGTGACCGCTGAGGGAGCTGACATGTTCCCTCTACATTTCTTCCAGGTTCGCAGCTCCAGCACAGTGATTGGCCGAAGCCACGATGACGTCTCTCGGGCATGCGCACAGGAGCCCTCTGTTCATGCAAGTTCCGGCACGATACGCCGGACCTTCGCTGGACCTTCACTGCGCATACGCCGCTGACGTCAGCAGCTGCATGCCAGGTAAATATCTCCTAAACCATACAGGTTTAGGAGATGTTAATTCTACCTACAGGTAAGCCTTGTTATAGGCTTACATGTAGGTAGAAATTACCAAGTGGACAATACAACCACTTTAAGGCTGCTGGGGGGACCCGTTTTTTGAAAAAAAAATATTTGAATTTACTTTCGCTTTAAAGCAACTTTATTATATTGATCTCTGAGGTTGCTAATTCATATTCGTATACAAATGCATATCTCCAAGTTCGAAGGCTATTGCAGTATATATGCAGAAACCTGCATGTCAAGGCAAGCATTTTGTTGCTGTTGTAGGTCAAAACTGAATATAGATTGTTTGATTTTCTGCCAAGTGGTCCTCTAAAAAAAGCAAATACAGCTCAGAAACTTCTTATTTGTTAATGAACTTTGTGGTTTGCCTACAGTTTTCTTTCTAAGATATGGTCGTTTGGTCAGAATTTTTTAAACGATCCTAAAAGTGTTACTAAACCCACAACAGTAAAATCAGTCTGTATATGCAGTAAAGCATTCTTGTTATACTCACTGTGGAACCTAAGAGGTTAATCCTCTGCATTGTGTAAAAAAGGCTGTTTCATCCTGTCTCCTCTTTCCCTCCCCTTCTTCCACTGTCCCCAATCCATCTCCTGATAGAACAGAGGCTAGGGGGCAATCTGCACATGCTCAGTTTGGTGTGTATTGCTAGAAAGTTGTTTTTTTTTTATTGGGAGGGTGAATGTGATCAGCACAGGGCCAATAAGCACTGTCCACACAGAGGGTTAGGGGTCCTGCAGCCTCAAAGGACAGTCAGAGGAGAATGAAAACTCCCAAACTACAAGCTTTAAGCAGACACTATTAAAAGTCACACGACTGCTCGAATTGCTAATGAAAAAAAGATATTTAGCAGTTTATATTTATTTAAATAATTGCATTTCCATTATTTTGTGTACTGTAGGACAATGTTTCTCAACTCCAGTCCTCATGGCACCCCAACAGGTCACGTTTTCAGACTCTCCATTATTTTGCACAGGTGATTTGATCAGTTTCACTGCCTTAGTAATTACCACAGCTCTTTCATCCGAGTGAAATCCTGAAAACACGACCTGTTGGGGCGCCTTGAGGACTGGAGTTGAGAAAGCCTGCTGTAGGAGACCAGGCTCCTGGGTTCAGTAACACCTTAATACAACAGTAGAGTGACACAATTACACAAACATAAGACAATTGACTTACTAGAATTTCACTTTGGATGTCTAGATTGTGTAAATTTAGATCAGGTTGCTCTTTGTGAAATTGATGAAAGTAGCATTGTTTCCTCTCACTGTCGTACTCCCAGGTGGAGTTTCCATACAGGCCAACCTGAAAAGAAAAATGGATGCCAAAATCACAATATAATCATCAAAAAACTGTTATTAAATTATAACTGAACTTCTAAAGCATGTTAGCCCTTTTAACACACACCCTGTGATTTCTATAAACTTTACAGATACGACCACTTACTTCTGCCTAGTTGCGGCTGCGGAAAACAGTATAAAAAAACACCCCCGGTCGGTCGCTCGGACGGTAGCACTTACCCCATTACCAGTGACTACTCCCTGTTCGGCGGCGGCGGCCTCCCGCTCTCCTGCTCTCCATCACCGGCGGCTTCCCGTTCTCCTGCTCTCCACGGCGGCGGCTTCCGTTTCCTTCCTCCTCGGCGGCCAATCGGGAGTCTTCTCTTTTCGGCCGATCAGAAAACGGGTCTCACACCCGCTTCTGTTTGCCTGGATTGAGGATCAGTGTTTCAACAGTGAATGTTCATTCACTGTTGTAACACACCTGGGTGGGCTCCAGGTTGCATGCTCCGTGACCTCAGCCCACCCTATTATAAAGGCTATTAGAGCCTTTGGCTCCAATCAGGTGCTTCAAAAAAATTCCCCGCCGCTGTAATTTATGCGTCCGGTGACCCAAAAGGGGCCGGACGCATGGATAGGGGGTGGCCACGGCGGTCATGGCTAGATTCATGCTATGCAATGCCATGTCATGCTATGCCCTGCCAAATGCTATGTTTGCATTCAGTCTTTCTGCATTTGCACCGTACCTGCAGACAAGGAGTGAAAACAAGGAAGTCTTCTGTTCCACATACCTGTTTGATTCAATGCCTTTAGTGTCACAAATACTAATTTCTACCATGCATTGGACTGTAATACCTGGAGATCACAAACTGCTAGAAACAGAGAGCTCCCGCACAAGTTTAGCTGCTGTATAGACAGCAAATGGAACTGGGAACAAAGTATACATAAGAGAAGGGTTAGGGAAGGACCAGAACCTCTGACAGGTTTTTATCACTGCCTGACGGGGAGATCCGTTTTCTCTATCTGACGTCGCTGCTCTTCAATATATACAGTACATTGAGTTAGGGACTGGAAGTGTATTACTGTTAGGTAATAAGCTAAAAAAAAAAAAAGGAAATGAATGCAGCCACCATATGTGGGGACTGGTAAGCTGCAATATATAACATTTTTGTAGGGTTTAAGGGTTCAAATTTTTAGTTCTAAATTCAGAAGTTTTTTTATCTTAATGGGTTCTATCCATTAAGGTAAAACAACCTCTGTGTGTGTGCAGCAGTCCCCCTCAGCCCCCCTGATACTTACCTGAGCCCATCTCTATCCAGCAATGTTGCACTAGAGTCTCGGTTGCACGGGACTCTCCCTCCTCATTGGCTAAGACAGCAGCGGTGCGCTTTTGGCTCCCGCTGCTGTCAATCACAGTCAGTGAGCCAATGAGGGGAGAGAGGGGGTGGGGCAGAACCGTGGCTCTGTGTCTGAATGGATACACTGAGCAGCGGCTCGGCTCGGGTGCCCCCATAACAAGCTGCTTGCTGTGGGGGCACTCGGCAGGAGGGAGGGGCCAGGAGTGCCGGCGAGGGTCCCTGAAAATAGGAGGATCTGGGCTGCTCTGTGCAAAACCAACTGCACAGAGCAGGTAAGTATAACATGTTTGTTATTTTTAAATTAAAAAAAAATAGAATTTAGTATCACTATATGGGTTAAAATAAAAATAAATAACAAACATGTCATATTTACCTGCTATGTGCAGTGGTTTTGTACAGAGCAGCCCAGATCCTCCTCTTCTCGGGTCTGAGTCGGCGTTCCTGGCTCCTCCCCTCTGCTGTGTGCCCCCCCTCCCGCCAAAGCAAGCGGCTTGCTATGTCCATAATGCTGGCCATACACTATACGAAAAATCGGGCGAAAATCAGTCGTTCAGACAGTTCTTTCGTTTTTCGAACAGTTAATGGGCACAAAATCGATAATCGTTGGGACGTTTTTGAGCCGAAAAAACGAAGGACAAGTTTGGAAATTTTCTGCCTAACGAACGATTAATCGGAAGGTTAATGTGTTTCCCGTCTGAACTTTCTGCACTAGGTATATGTAAAAAAAAAAAAATGTTTTTTCTTATTTATGTCCACTGAACGATTTATCGGTCATTACATGATGGCAATATCGTTTGCGCTCACGGCCGAACGTTCGTTTTCCGAAAGTTCGTTCGGACGATTTTTCGTAGGGTGTATGGCCAGCATTAGACACACAGAACAGGGCTTAGAGCCGCCCCCACTCCCTCCTCACTGATTGTGATTGACAGCAGCGGGAGCTAATGGCTTCTGCTGGTGTCTCTGAGCCAATGAGGAGGCAGAGAGCAGCTGCTCTCATGCACATCGCTGGATCAAGATCAGGTTCAGGTAAGTATTGGGGGGGGCTGGGGGAGAGCTGCATACTGAAGGTTTTTTTTTTACCTTCATGCATAGAATGCATAAAGGGAAAAAACCTTCAGCCTTTAGAACCACTTTAAGATTCAGAGTTGGGCTTACAGTTAGGCTTAACGTGAACCTTTGCCAATGCAGAGAAAAATGATAGATTAACTTTTACACAAACAGACTTACCGTAATCTCACTCCCCCACCAGTCCATTCAGGTGGCAGGAAACAAGGAAAGACCTGTGTAAGCCTTGAGTGACTGGAGTTGTAACCTACAAAGGGCTATGGACTCCACTGTGACTGAGCTGATTGGACCAGCCTTGTCATATGGTCCTGTATACCTGGAAGTGCTGGGTATTTGCTTTGGCTCCCATCCTTGAACCAAATGGTGGGGGCAAAGGAAATGTTATGTGATGCTGGGTGTGTGTGCAATAAATACAGTACATTTCTGTGTCTGATAAGTAAAATAAAAACCAAAAAAATCAAAGCTGAAAATGTACACACTGTGGGGTTCCACAGGAGGTTTCTGTCCTCCCTGAGCTCACCTTAGGGCACCTGGGTTATCGTTTGACAGGTGTACCACCCCAGTCAAACTTCCCAGCTGCCACTTTCCTCGGAGTGTAGATGAGGGATCTAAAAAGCTGGAAGAGAATTCAGCCCACACAGGTTCACATAAAACTACAATATAAGCCTTGGGTAGATGTACTGTAGCTTTTCACAACCAAAAGGTATTTTTAACGCTAAATGTTTGGACATCACACAGGCTTACCCAGTTATTGGGAGGTACGACCCGACCATCTACTTCACAGTCCTTCCAGATGTAATAGTCTGTATATTTACTTGTTCGATTCCTACTCAGCTCGAACCAGACATGTTTATTGCTGGTGTGGTTTGGTATGAGGTCAATTATCAATTTTATACCTGGATGAAAACAAGACATTTTTTACATTTTATTCCAATTCAATTCAGTAAACCAGAGCAATAAACCAGAGAAGTCTATCAGATGTTTCAGAACACCAAACGATGATTTGTAATGGCTTATAAATTTTGGTTCTGCCATTTTGAATAAACAGGTAATCAATGTGAAAATTGACTAAACATGTTAAACTGTGATTCTATAATCTCTGTATAATCTCTATTATATTTACCAAAACTATGTAATGTCAGAGCCCAGCTAGTAATTGGTTTGTAATAGGAGCCCCTCCACTACAGTTATTGAGTTATTGGTAGATCTAAAGTAGATTGTGCTTTCAAACTGCAATGTGCATGGGCAGTTTAAAGAGAAACTTCACCCCCCACCCCAGGGTTAACTTTGAGTATAATTTTACCCTCCTTTACCTTTTCAGCTTGGTTGACCTGAAATAGCATACTCATCCGAGCAGCAAATCCAGCACCATCCTGTTGTGATTCGCCAAAAGATACCATCTTGTTTGCTGTTGTCATCAGCTGGTCAGCTGAGGCCAGCTTTCTCTACCAAGTCCTAGGAGCTGACCCTCTGATGATGTTCCGCATGTTCTACATAGCCCTAAAGCCTTCTGGAATATGTGACATGGGTATCTCAGAAGGCTTCAAGCAGGGAGAAATGTTAAGACCTGTACACACGATCGGTTTTACCGATGAAAACAGTCCGATGGACTTTTTTCATCGGACAAACCGATCGTGTATGAGCCCCATTGGTCTTTTTTCCATCGGTGTTAAAAAATAGAACATGTTTTAAATTTATCCGATGGAAAAAAAACGAACTCCATCGGATAAAAAACCCATGCATGCTCAGAATCAAGTCGACGCATGCTCAGAAGCATAGAACTTCATTTTTCTTGGCTCGTCTGAGTGTTTTACATCACGGCGTTTGGGACGATTGTTTTTTTGACTGATGGTGTGTAGGCAAGACTGATGGAAGTCAGCTTCATCGGATTTCCGATGGAAAAATCCATTGGTTTAAAATTCATAGGAAATCCGATCGTGTGTATAGGGCTTTATTCTCACTTAGGTGAAAAAAGTGAAAATGCAGGCAGTGGGCGCTGAAAAAGGGGGGAAGATAAGTAAGATGGGAGGAAGTAGAAAAAGTAAGTTAAGGTCATAGGTTTCACTTTGCCTATTCAGAACAAAATATCCAGTTCTCAAGCGCATTCCCTTCACCCATTGATACTTACTTTACCCACATACCCCCCATCTCTCTAGCCAACTGCAAGAGCGCTGAGTCTAAACCAACTTATCACGTTTTCTTACTGTGGAATTGATTTAATAAAATTGGAGAGTGCAAAATATGGTGCAGTTATTTATGTTAGCCAATCACCTTCTAACTTCAGCTTGTTCAATTAAGTTTGACAATAAAACCTGGAAGCTGATTGGCTTCTATGCAGAGCTGCACCAGATTTTGCACTCTCCAGTTTCAGGTAATCAATCTCAATGTGTCTCTGCTGGGGAGATTGCCTTTTTGTCCTGGAGACTATGAAGAATGAAATGAAAATTCCCAAATTTTAGAATTGTCACAGGAACAGGGGGCAAGGGGAAATTAGCCAATGGGAACACCTGTTCAACTTCTCCTCAGTGTAGACAGATTTCTCTTTGTCTCAGCGACAGGAAGTAATATAAAATCAACCCAACGGACAGACATCTCTCTAACTACTTAAATTCTTTATAAAACATCTAAAAAATTGGGATTTTGTTTTTAGATATACCAGCTTACTTTTATCATGCAGAGCAGAAAGCAGGTTCTCAAAATCCACCATAGTTCCGAAACTTGAGTCAACCTCGCGGAAGTCATCCACAGCATAACGATAGTCCTTCAGAATTGACTTGAAGAATGGGGCAATCCAGACAGCCTTCACGCCAAGGTACACAAAGTGGTCAATCTTCTCCTGCACACCTTGAAGTTGAAAGCAGAAAGACAGAGAGGGATGAATTCTGGAAGTTAGCTGACCAAACAGAGTCTCTTAATGCCACCTGCCAAAGGCTCTCATTTTCACTACATAAAGTTCACTTTTATGCTTTGTTGTTGTGAATGCAAAGGTGGAAAGATGAGGAATTCAAATAACATTTATGATTACAACAATTTAAGGATAGTGATTAAATTGCGGAGCTTATAATGTGTATGTAAACCTTATCAATGAATCTCTCTCATTTGTACCTGGATCTGGTAAATTTACTATTTGTAGCGCCCTCTACCATAGGTAGGTGTTAGAGGTGAGGTTTTTTTGTGATAGCGGCCAGGCAGGTAAATTTAGGCAGGCCTATGCTGCATGCTAGGCTTGCTTGTTTTGATCTGGGGGGCAGAGAGTGGTTAGTGTAGCAGTGGGTGTGACCACCTGTCCTTCAGTTCTTGGATGCCACCCCTGCTTCCAGGGAGAATGTTCTGGAAGAGGGGCAGGGCTTGGAATTGGAGTGACAGGGAGCTCATGTGAGGAGCCCTGACCAATCTCCAATTGGAATTGGCAGGGGGCATAAGCTCAGGTTCAGCCCACTGGAGGGGATTTGTCGGCTGGGTGAAGTAAAGAATTGAGTGTTAGACTGCAGCAGGAGGCCCACCCCCATCTGGGGGGGGGGGTGCGAGCCTCCAAGGAGGAGCTCAGGAGCTGGGAGGGAGCCTCATCCTTAGACGGTCATAGAGGAGGTGTCCTGGAACAGAGGAGCTGGAGAAGCAGTCGGTACGCATGTCCGAGTAAATTCTTAATCAAGGACTCAGGGCAGGAGAAGTTCGGTGAGTGAGGCACAGTGGATATCTGAAGAAGGCATGCCAGGGGAGCTGGGTGCAAGGCCAGAGGAGAGACTGTGGGGTTTTGTGTCAAATCAATGCGGCCTGTGGGCGCAGGATTTGCAAGTCGGGCAAGCTGGGATCAGTAGTCCACCAACTATCTAATGCTGCTAAACATCTAGGCCATCAAGACGGGGTTCTGGAGGCCTCTGGCCTATCAAAACTCAGCAAACTATCAGGGACTGTTCAGAGCGGCCCCCTGGTGCAGTACCAAGATGATGGGGCAGAAAGACTAACATTGTACAGTAAAGTTTGTACAGGAGGAGAAAAGTCCTGGGAGTAATGCCTGTTCATACGATCAGTTTTCCTGACTGGAAAACTGCAGGGTTTTTTTCAGCAGGAAAACTGCTGAAATTTGACTTTGAAATTCCGACCCTCAAGAACGCAGTGACGTACACCGCGTACGACGAGCCGAGATCAATGAAGTTCAATAGGCAGTTTGGCTCTTCTGCTCGATTCTGAGCATGCGCTGTTATTTTCGCTTCATAATTGCATACAGACGACCGCGATTCGCGATAGGATTTTTTCCTGTCACGAAAATTGAGATCCTGTTCTCAATCTTTTCTTGACAAAAACCTCCTATCAGGAAAACTGATCGTGTGTACAAGGCATTACAGTCTGCAACTGATTCAACAATTCTTTAATAATGATGGAAAAATTGATCGGTTCTTTGGGCATCCCATACCCCTTCCCCAACCAAGTTATATCCCCCAATAAACAAAAACAAAACAAAAGCAAATGACTGTTCATTGTCTACTGGAGAGTGATGTATGGAGGTCTGACAGCAGGGTGAACAAGGTGGATGTTAGTAACTAGTAGCAACCATCCGCTACATATTGAAAATGTTTTGTGCTCAATAAGTGAAAACATACCTCTTAATCATGTCAGAAATTCAGAGCTGTCCTGTGCACATTTCCTGGGTTATATCAAGGAAACCTTCCTGTTCTTATTAGGGAAAATTGGGGAGATCTACTAAAACTGGGTCACACAGAATGTGGTGCAGCTGTGCATAGTAACCAATCAGCTTCCAATTTGTTAAATTAAAGTTGTTTTAAGGCGGTAGTAAACTGCATCCAAAAAAAAAAGAAGAAAAAAATTGGGCCCCGGGCAGTTTAAGTCATAATGTGCTAGTATGCATTGCATACTAGCACATTATGACAGACTTACCTGAAATCGAAAGCCCTCCAGCGGCCCGCTGTCACCTCGCTGTCACCTCTGAAGGCGCTTCCATCTTCAGCTGATCTTCTTTCTGAGTTTGCGGGCTTTGGCTGTCTGACTGACAGAGCCGGCGATGATGCTACTCCCACGCATGCATGCAGGAGTCGCTGTTTACGGCACGGCTCTGAAGAAATGGCACAGGTAAGCCGTTCCTTTTCGAGTGCATGCACCAGTGATGTCACCGGCTGTAACTAAAGTAAATATCTCCTAAATCAGGGCTCAAAATTTCAAATCCTTAGCTACTAGCCAGACCTCAAGGGTTACTTGCCCCCAGTTGCCGGGCCCAACCCCTACCATGCCCCACCCCTAATCCCGCCCCTAAACACGCCCTCAAATTATCTAATGAAATGACACTTAAATTGTTTATGCAGAATTAAGTTATAAAAAATAAATATTAACAACAACTTTATCCATGTCTAAAACTGCAGCCTGCCCGTGTCCGCCAATGCAGCCTGTCCGTGTCCGCCAGTGCAGCCTGTGACCGCCAATGCAACCTGTGTCCCCAAATGCCGTCATCTGTTCCCAATGCAACCTGTGTCCCCAAATGCCGTCATCTGTTCCCAATGCAGCCTTGTGTCCCCAAATGCAGCCTTGTGTCCCCAAATTCAGCCTTGTGTAGCCTTGTGTCCCCAAATGCAGCCTTGTGTCCCCAAATGCAGCTTTGTGTAGCCATGTGTCCCCAAATGCAGCCTTGTGTCCCCAAATGCAGCCATCTGTCCCCAATGCAGCCTTGTGTAGCCATGTGTCCCCAAATGCAGCCATCTGTCCCCAATGCAGCCTTGTGTAGCCTTGTGTCCCCAAATGCAGGCTTGTGTAGCCATGTGTCCCCAAATGCAGCCTTGTGTCCCCAAATGCAGGCTTGTGTAGCCATGTGTCCCCAAATGCAGCCTTGTGTCCCCAAATGCAGCCTTGTGTACCCAAATGCAGCCATGTGTCCCCCAAATGCAGCCATGTGTAGGTCCCCAGTGGCCTACCTGTGTAGGGAAAGAGAGAGCCCCTCTGCAACCACCGCCGCTGTCTGGTTGATCAGCGCGCGGGGAACATAACAGCTTTCATTTCAATAGCTGTGTGTTCCCTGCTGCGCGCGCCTTCATATATAGCCCCTCTCCCTTGTCCGGGCACTTTGATAGACAGATCACCTGCCCAATCCTGTCTATCAAAGTTCCCGGACAAGGGGGAGGGGCTATATATGAAGACGCGCGGCGGGGAACACACAGCTATTGAAATGAAAGCTGTTATGTTCCCCGCGCACTGACCAATGCGGCAGCGGCGACAGCAGCTCTCCTCTCCTCTCTCTTGCCCCCCCCCCCCCCCCGCTCCCAGGCAGCCCACACTCACCCAAGCCCTCAAAATCCACTCGCAAAATGCGAGCAGGCGAGTGGAATTTTTGAGGGCTGTCCTAAATGGTGCATGTTTAGGAGATATTTACAATACCTGTAAGTAAGCCTTATTATAGGCGTACCTATAGGTAAAATGTACCTATAGGTAAAAATTATACATGTAAGTTTACTCCCACTTTAAAGGCTCAAGGTTTTTTACCTTCATGCATTCTATGCATGAAGGTAAAAAACCTTCTGTGTGCAGCCCCCCCCCCCAATACTCACCTGAGCCCCTCTTGGTCCAGTGATGTGCACGAGAGCTGAGCTTCTCCCCGGTCTCTCATTCCTCATTGGCTGAGATAGCAGCGGGAGCCATTGGCTCCTGTTACTGTCAATCACAGCCAGTGAGCCAATGAGGAAAGAGTGGGGGGGCAGGGCCAAGCTGTGGCTCTGTGTGTCTTATGGATGCATAGAGCGGGATTCACGAGTGAGCACGCACCAGTGCCCCCAGAGCAAGCGGCTTGCTATTGGGGGCATTTGCTAAAAAGGAGGAGCCAGGAGTGTCGACGGGGGACCCGAAAAGAGGAGGATCAGGGCTGCTCTGTGCAAAACCACTGCACAGAGCAGGTAAGTATAACATGTTTGCTATTATTTTTTTTAAATGAACATTTAATGTCGTTTTAAAAAAACGCTTGCGCAAAGCGCAGTGACGTACAACGCGTACGACGGCACTATAAAGGGGAAGTTCCATTCGGATGGCGCCACCCTTCATGTTAGTAAAGTTTGTTGAGCGACGATTCACGCTTTTCAGCCTCGTGCCTTTCAGTCCGTTACAGCATGACGAATGTGCTTTCTCCATTACGAACGCTAGTTTTACCAGAACGAGCGCTCCCGTGTCATACTTGATTCTAAGCATGCGCGGTCTTTTTTCCCCTCGTAAAAGCCTACACGCGGCCGTTTTTCACGACGTGAAAAAATAGAGCAGGTCCTCATTTTTTTAAGGCCGTTTTTCACGTCGTTAAAAATGCTCTGGAGCCTACACACAATCGTTTTTAATGACCAATTTAAAAAATTGCATTTTTAACAACGTGAAAAACGATCGTGTGTACGCGGCATTAGGACTAAAATGGCATTTTAGTTTTAGTCCCATTTTAGTCTTCTGCAATTGTTTTAGTTTTAGTCATATTTAGTCGACTAAATCTCCAGTAGATTTTAGTTGACTTAAATGTCCAGTACGTTTTAGTCGACTAAAACTAATTTTATGTCTTGTACACACGATCGGAATTCCGTTCAAGCTGTCTTGCATACACACTGTCACACCAAATTCCGACCGTCAAGAACGCGGTGACGTACAACACTAGGACGAGCCGAGAAAAATTAAGTTCAATGCTTCCGAGCATGCGTCGACTTGATTCTGAGCATGCGTGTTTTTTTTCTCCGTCGGAGTTCCATACAGACGAACGGAATTTCCAATGGAAATTTTTTCAGTCGGAAAAAAAGAGAACCTGTCTAACTCCGACGGAAAAAGTCAGATGGGGCATACACACAGTCGGAATATCCGAAGAAAAAATTCCGTCTGACTTTTTTCCTCGGAAATTCCGATCGTGTGTACAAGGCATTAGTTGTCTAAAATCGAATGAGTGTAATTAAATTGTAATGCATTAGTTAACATTCCTCTACAATTTCCAAACTCATTATATACTGCTGGAGTGAATAATCGAATATGTTATTATTTATGGTATTGAGGTATGAACATTTTGAAGTCAGATTTCAATTTAGTTTTAGTCTTAGTCGTTTGACTAAAATGGCATTTTAGTTTTAGTCCCATTTTAGTCTTTTGACTAAAATGCCATTTTAGTTTTAGTCGTATTTTAGTCATCTCAATTGTTTTAGTCGTATTTTAGTCGACTAAAATAGTATTAATTTAGTCGACTAAAATGTTTTAGTCGTTTTAGTCGACTAAATTAACACTGGCTGTATCCAATCGCCAATTAGACGACCGGACCAGTCAGCAATTTGGAGGGGATATTTAAGCTCCACTCCATGCGGCTTGAGCACCGCATGTTTGTGGCCAGCTGATGGATAAGCCCTGATGCACAATATTTCAGGTATAACTTTATCAAACTTCTATCTCTATGTTATATAGACTCCTTTATTATCTTTATTCATGCTTTTAAACTGGACAATGGGTCTATTGATCAGCCTGGATAAGATTGAGTTATGCTTTAAATATTATGTATACTGATGATTTCTTTACAGAGCAGCCCTGATCCTCCTCTTCTCTGATCCCCTCGGGTGCTCCTGGCCCCTCCTCTTCTCTGAGTGCCCCCATATCAAGCCACTTGCCATGGGGGCACTCGTGTGTGTTTGCTCCTGAGCACCGATCCCTCCTCACTGGTTGTGAGCTGTGATTGACACCAGTGGTAGCCAATGGCTCCCACTGCTGTCTCAGTCAATCAGGAGGCAGAGACCCAGGAGAGCAGCCGCTCTCATGCACATCACTGGAACAGGTTTGGGCTTGGGTAAGTATTAGGGAGGGGCTGTAGGGGGAGTTGCATACTGAAGGTTTTTACCTTCAGCCTTTAGAACCACTTTAAGCTGGCAATACATGGACCTGGTATTTTCACTCAGCCAGCATGCTGAACGAAAAAAAAACGGAACCAATTCTCCCAACCATACAATCGCGGTGAATGTGGGAAATCCTCCCCACTATATCATTGTATTTTGGCAGAGGAGGAGACAGCTGATACACTGATCAAACTAAAGTTTTACAGCAAACTTGTTCTTGAGCAGTCAATCGGTAGATTAACTGCTCTTGAACAGGACCAGCCGTAGATGGAACAAAATGCAGCCAATCCCCGCTGGCTAAAACATTTTCCATCTCTGGCCAGCTTTACTGGCCAGCAGTACCTGTGAGTCGATCAAGATAAGACTCCTCCAGCAACCTCCTGGGATCCTTGGCTTGTTAGCCCCATGTGATAGCAATAAAGTTAAGTGAAAAAAAAACAAAAGTGTTCAAAAACACAAAATATAACCCCTGTGACCCTACACACACACATATAAACACAAACATGCAATGTCATTTATAGCAAAGCTTTAATGGTTGGTAAATTTGGGCACCATCATTTTTTGCCCTTACACTGCCGCGGATGTTTGGTATCTATTTACCTGACACTACCTCATCTTTTATTTTGTACAAAAAAATGGGGATTTAGTAATTTTAGTGTATTCTTTACTGGAAATATAGATATGATAAAAAAATTGTGCAAATATTGCACGATGTACACAATTGCAACTGCTATCTTTTTATTTGACAAGGTCTCTGCTTTCAGAAATATTATGTTCTGAGGATTTTGAAGTAATTTTCCAGTCAAAGATGCATATTTTAACATGTCTGAAAAGTGAAAAATGATTCCAAAGGTGAACTGTTTGACCTGCTTTGTGCTTCTTCAGACGCAGACTGTCCTATTGAGGTATAAGTTATAGAAGGGGGAGAGGTAATGGGACTTTAAATGAAACACATGGAAAAATATACGTCTCCGTCTCTATATCAATATCCAAAAAGAAAAAAGTTGAGACTTTAAAGTGGAGCTCCACCCTAAATTTTCACTTTTGGTAATCGGAACCCTCCCCCCCTCCGGTGTCACAATTGACACCTTTCAGGGGGGAGGGGGTTGAAGATACCTGTCTAAGACAGGTATTTTCACCCACATCCGGGAGTCCTCTCTCCGGGAATCTGCGGGAGTGACGTCACTTCCCCCAGACTTCCCGTAGTGTTCTGGGAGACACTCGGCTCCCAGAACACAGGAGGATGAATCAGAACGGCGCAGCGCGACTCGCGCATGTGCCGTAGGGAACCGGGCATGAAGCTGCAGGGCTTCACTTCCTGGTTCCCTCAGCGAGGATGGCGGAGGGAGCAGCAGAGCGACGAGCGGTCGCTCGTCCTCTGCTGCGGACGTTGCTGGACTCCAGGACAGGTAAGTGTCCAAATATTAAAAGCCAGTAGCTGCTGTAGCTGTAGCTGCTGGCTTTTAATATTTTTTTTTCCGGCGGAGCTCCGCTTTAAATGAGACATGTACAGTATGGCTAAAGTACATGTAGCGGTCTTCCCCCACCTTCTCCCCTCTCTTTATGGCTGTATGACTCGTCTAGGGGTATCTGGGAGAAGGGGGAAAGATGCACACCACCAGCTCGGCTCTCTGATGTAGTATGCAGAGATATGAGCTAAACCGTTTACCTTCGGGTCTGCGTTTTAGGCCGGAGCCTCAGCTTTTCCTGTGGAGGATGATTGTCACTGTCACTGACAGGGACACTCAGCTTCCAGTAACACGAGTTCCACACCAATAAAAGTCCAACTCTGTTTTATTGCTTTGATCAATGGGTAGGCTGGTTGAACTTTAAAAGAACAGACAGGGTGTGGGAAGGAGTAGGTCCAGGCACAACACAATGAATAAAGTTTCTCCTGTTCCGTTTAGTGCAAAACAGGCTTGGCGCACAGTCGCTGCCACCGACTGTGAATTTGGTCCCTGCCACTGACCTGGGTGAACGTTGAGGCCTCTGCCACAGGCCTTGGATAAGGCCTGCCACTGACCTGATAAAGATGGGTCTCTGACACAGACCATGAGAACATGAACTACCTTCTTTAGGACAAACGGCCCCTGTCAGAGGAAGACATCCATCCGGACGGTCACCAGAGGCCTCCACCGTCACCAGCAAATGCTGCGCTGGCTCTTCGGGGAGGTCACGTCTCCGGTCCCTTATGCCCTGGATTTAGGCACCCAATACCGGGGGCACCTTAGGAATGCTTCGCCCTCGCGGGACCCAGTCGAAGGTACTGGGCCCCAGGCCTCCTTGTAAAGTACCTCACCCCAGGCTAAAGGTGCCTGGGATGGAACTCGACTCCACGTGCCCAGGCCAAGGGCGCCTGGGCACAGACGAACCGCGGCAGCCCAAAGGCCGAAGGTGCCTGGGGAATGGACCTCATGCGCAAGATGTCCGCCCCCTTTTATATCCTCTCCCAGCAGGCACAGCGGGTTCCCCGCCCCGCCGTACTACTGCCGCGAGAGGACAAAAAGGGCACGGCTCTAGAATGGCAGTTCAACCCCGGTCCCAGTTGACAGCACCACCCAGGGACCACAGGGAACATGACACCATTCATACCTCCCACACTCCAAAGTGTCCATAAATCCCTAAAAGTCAATGTATCTGGGCCATCTATGGCCCAGATACACCCCACTAAATTTGACACCCGCTACATACACGTCAGTTGTAAAAAGATTTTTTAAAGTGACACTAATGCCACGTACACACGACTGTTTTTCATGACGAGAAAAATGCAATTTTTAAAAATGGTCGTGAAAAACGATGGTGCGTATGCTCCAGAGCATTTTTCTCAACGAGAAAAATGGGCGAAAAAAAATTAGAACCTGCTCTATTTTTTCTCGTCATTTTTCACGTCGTTCTTTTTTTCGTCATGAAAAATGGTTGTGTGTATGCTTTTACGAGGGGAAAAAAAAATGTGCATGCTCAGAATCAAGTATGAGACGGGAGAGCTCGTTCTGGTAAAACTAGCGTTCATAATGGAGATAGCACATTCGTCACGCTGTAACGGACTGAAAAGCACGAATCGTCTCTCACCAAACTTTATTAACACGAGGATCAGCAAAAGCGTCCCAAAGGGTGGCGCCATTCAAATGGAACTTCCCCTTTATAGTGCCGTCATACGTGTTGTACGTCACCGCGCTTTGCTCGAGCATTTTTTTTTCACGAACGTGTGTATGCAAGGCAGGCTTGAGAGGAAGCACGAAAAATCACGTCGAGAAAAACGTTGTTTTTTTCCATGACATGAATAACGGTCGTGTGTACGCGGCATAAGTTTTTGTTTTTTTTAAATAACAAACATGTGATACTTACCTCCACTGTGCAGTTCGTACAGTGGCCCGATCCCATTTGTGTCTCGCGGCTCCTCCCCGCATTAGATAACCCCCTCTGGGATGCGCTCACCCTAGGGGGTTACCGAGGGGGTTACCTTGCGGGCGCGCTCCCGAGTCATTCATTCGGCGTCCATAGCCGCCAAATGTATGACTCGGCCCCGCCCCGCGTCATTGGATTTGATTGATAGCAGCGGGAGCCAATGGCTGCGCTGCTATCAATCTATCCAATCAAGAGTCGGGAAGCCGCGGAGAGAGCAACGGCGGGGACACACTCACAGAAATTCGGGGCTCGGGTAAGTAAAACGGGGGGGCTGAGGGTCCGGACACTGCAAGGTGTTTTTTCAGCCTAATGCATAGTATGCATTAAGGTGAAAAAACACGAAGATTTACAACCCCTTTAATGTTTAATGTCTAAGCAATTGATGACATAACATAATAGCATATATACATACAAAAATAATGGAAACATACAAATAGCATATAGCTATACACATAGAACAAAGTCATAACATCCTAGCACATTGGATAGGTGGCATAGGAAAATGTCCTCCAAGTTCTAAGATCATTTAAAAAATAAAATAAGGATAAATAAAATATATTGGACCATCTTATATAGAGCACGGTGCATCTAGATTTACCCAACATGCATATCTGGATGCACCGTGCTCTTTATAGATGGTGGTCCAATATATTTTATTTATCCTGATTTTACTTCATTATTATTTTTTAAATGATCTTAGAACTTGGAGGACATTTTCCTATGCCACCTATGCAATGTGCTATGATGTTATGACTTTGTTCTATGTGTATAGCTATACGCTAATTGTATGTTTCCATTATTTTTGTATGTATATATGCTATTATGTTATGTCATCTATTGCTTAGACATTAAACATTAAAAAATCTTTTTACAACTGACGTCTACTTTAGCCATACTGTACATGCCTCATTTAAAAGTCCCAACTTTTTTCTTTGTCCTATTGAGGTGCGTTTGAACTGCAGACAAAGACAAAGAAAGTCAAGTGCGGTACTCTCTATTCAAATGCCTGCATAGCTAGTGTGAGCCCTGTTAGAAAACAGATATTTAAAACCATAAGAAATATCAGTGGCTAAGTGGTTATGAATGCTGCCTGGTTTAAATCCCAAGCATGGCACTACCTGCATGGAGTTTGCATGTTCTTTCTGTGCCTGTGGGGGTTTCCCTTGGGTAGTTTGGTTTCCTTGCACACTCCAAAGAAATGCTGGTTGGTTAATTGTATCCTGTCTATACTGACCCTAATATGTATGTGTATGAATGTGATTTAGGGATCTTAGATCGTAAGCACCTTGAGGGCAGGGACTGATGTGAATGTATATGTAATAGACTGCGTAAATGAATGGCACTATATAAGTATTTGTAATAAGTAAATATCAAATGGAAGACCAAAGGGCTGATTTACTAAAACTAGAGAGTGCAAAATGTGATGCAGCTGTACATGGTAGCCAATCAGTTTCTACCATTAACTTGTTCAATTAAGCTTTGCCAAAAAAAAACTGGAAGCCAATTGGTTTCTATGCAGAGCTGCACCAGATTTTGCACTCTCCAGTTTAAGTAAATCAACCCCAAAATCTCAAAATTACCTTTAAGATCCCCGGAGCCATCGTTATTGCTGTCTCGGAACGACTTCGGGTAAACCTGGTAGATTGGGCTGCTCTGCCACCAGTCAAGACACTTAGGCGACAGAGCTATAATCGAGATTGTGGCGGCAATGATGGCCAAAGTAGCGACAATGATGAGCCAGAATAGAATCTCTCGTGTCACCTTGTAGCACATTTGGTTGGAGAATTGTAGCAGGACTTCTTTCGGCATGCCAGCGTATGGCTTTAATGGAAGGGTCTGGTCATATTCATTCACTTTGACTGCATAAGAGGTCTCTTCGATCTGGCTGTTTTTCCTGCTTGGCGTATCCCCCTTTTCATCGTGATCTGCAACAAAACCGTTATTCTCATGGCCGGATTTGTCCTTTAACTCCACTGAGTTGACCTCTTCATCCATGTTCACTGTTTGGTCTGTGTCTGTTAACCTGTGCCTGCTTTTCCAGATCTACAGACCTAGCACAGTGAAGACTGTCTGCAGGCGAGGTTTACCTGAAGCTAGCCAGCAAAGCAACAAAAATCCCCGTTAAATGCTCTTGTCCAGGTCAAGGTACACAAAGAGAAAACAGTACAAAGTCCCAGTAATTACTAACACCCCTCCGCTCACAATCATCTATTATTGAATGGCTGCAATTCGCTTGCACTGTGTCACAGATAAGGATAATAGAGCTCAGAACATACAGTAAAGTACAAGTCATTCTTGGCAAACTGATCTCCATTGCACAAAACAATGCCTGTTTGAGGCACAGAAATTCCTTACTGGGGTCAGACAATGCCTCCATTATGAACACTGGATTGAATTTCAAATATTTTGATTTCATGCTTGGTTACTTTAAGCAAGTTGATTTGCATGGTTGTATGCAGATACAGGGAGTGTGTTGGTCAAGATGGGATTAAGAAACCATTTGAAATGCAGAAGCGACATTAAAACCACTTAAGGACCGAGCCTCTTTCTGAGATTTGTTGTTTACAAGTTAAAAACTATTTTTTTTGATAGAAAACTATATAGAACAATATACATTTTTTTCTAACACCCTAGAGAATAAAATGGTGGTCGTTGCAATACTATATGTCACACTGTATTTGTGCAGCGGTCTTACAAGCGCACTTTTTTGGGAAAAAATACACTTTTTTAAATTAAAAAATAACAGTAAAGTTAGCCCATTTTTTTTTATATGGTGAAAGATAATGTTACGCTGAGTAAATTGATACCCAACATGTCACGCTTCAAAATTGCGCCCGCTCATGGAATGGAGACAAACTTTTACCCTTAAAAATCTCCATTGGCGATGTTTGAAAAATTCTACAAGTTGCATGTTTTGAATTACAGAGGAGCTCTAGGGCTAGAATTATTGCTCTCGCTCTACCGATCACAGCGATACCTCACATGTGTGGTTTGAACACCGTTTTCATATACGGACGCTGCTCGCGTGTGCGTTTGCTTCTGCACGCAAGCTTTCTTATTTCTTTTACCTTTTATTTTTTACACTGTTCTTTTAAAAAAACGTTTATTCCTATTACAAGAAATGTAAACATCCCTTGTAATAGAAAAAATAAATAAAAAATGGCTCTTTAAGAGATATGGGCGGAAGTGACCTTTTGACGTCGCTTCTGCCCTGCTATGGTATGGAGACAGGTGGGGGCCATCTTTCCCTCACTTGTCTCCATACCCAGCCACCAGAAGGACCCGATCGCCTCCGCCCGTTGCCGACGGCTCCGTTAATCGGCGGAGGATTTCGGGAGGGCCCCTCTCCCACCGCAGAGAACTGTGATCTCGCGGCGAGACCACCATTATTGGAAACCGAAAAACATATGTAGCGGCCTCCTCTCTCCCCTCTCTTCTATCAGCTCGTCTGTCTCATGTCTAGGGGTACTTTAGAGGAGAGAGAGCGGGGTCACTACGCCAAGCCCTCACCACAGATGTTTGTGTGGTGGAAGCAAAGTTCTTGTTTTACCTTCGGGTCAGCGTTCTGCACCTGGAACCTCCAATAAGAGTTACCTTGAACAATGTCTGCCAGAAAATGAGCCCCACACCATTAAAGTCCAACACTCCTTTATTCTTCTTGAATGAACACAATCAGTTAGACTCCCTTGTAGAACAGAACAGAAAAGGAAGTGTGGATGCGAGAAGGCCCAGACACAATGAACTCTCCACTTTCCTTCCTGAAAGTGGGCTGCGGTCTCCGAGCGAGGGGGAATTTCCTTCCAGGCGGTCTCCGATGGGAGGCTCACCTGTCACTGGCAATATGCTGCACCGGGTCTTCAAGTAAGTATCTCCCACCGGTCCATTACGCCTTCCGGATTCAGGTACCCACTCCCGGGGTTCCCTAGGACCTCCTTCCCTCGCGGAACTCAGTGGTGGGCACTGAGCTCCAGACCTCCATTCCGAGTACCTCACCCCAGGCTAAAGGTGCCTGGGATGGAACACGACCTCTGAACGTCCTCTCGGCCTTGGCCCGCCTAGGGCACCGACACGAACCACCGCCCTCAGGCTGAAGGTGCCCGGGCTCGACCCCCTCCACCAAAAATGGCCGCCCCCTTTATACCCCCTCCCAGCAAGCACGGTGGGTTCCCCGCCCCACCATACAACTGCCGAGAGAGACCAAAAGTGGCACGCCACCGCAACGATGACTCAACCCCGGGCCCAAAGTGACAGCGCCACCCGGTGGGCCCCAGGGAACCATACATCACAGTTTTCCCCACCAGATTAAAAAAAAATAGAAAGCATATACCCGCTACACATATATAATGATCTACTGCGCCAACCTTAAAGAATGTGAGCAGCCAACACAACAATCAGACTAATTGTAAAGAAATATATAAATGTAAAGTGTAGCGCTAGAAATATTTTTTGAGTGACTAATCCAACCCAAACCTTAAACAACAGGTCAGTGAAACCGTGACGTAAGTGAATGAATGTTTCCTGTTAGGGAAACATATCAAATATAACACACTGAAGTGTATATAAAAATCTCGCAATTTGATGTCGCAAGAAAAAATTTAAAAAATAAAAGCAAAGTGATCATTAGCACCACTGGTGTGAACAAAAATGATACACAACTATAAAGTTAATAGTAGTACATCAAAAACTTTAAAAGGCCGGTATAAATGGAGTGCAGTCCAAGTGTCACTATAGTGAAAACCAAAAAAACTATAAGCAATACAGTGCTAGGTAACAAAAAATTCCTAAAAGTTCATAAACCGAAATCAGTGGTGGTGTGAAAAGGATGGCACACTGTTGTTACAGATGTCCGGCTATCTTTCCAATGAATACAGTACACCACAAGTATTAACACCCGGGAGTGCCTTCACCTTTAAGGGATGGGGGAAGAGAAATGGCTACTCTTACCCAAGATTCTGTATCCAGCTCACCGTACGGCGGTGGATCAACCAGGCTTGTATCCACAGACCATGGAATCAGGTATGGAGCATAAATCTTCCAAATACCTCCTCTCTGGATAGATAATGGATCCGAGAAGGCAACAGATCCAGCAAGTAGAGATATTCCGGTTGTAAAAGAATCCTTCAACCACAGCTGTAGCTCCTCCGGGTGATATGGTGGTTAAAACATAGAAAGGAAAAAAGAGGGCGTCCACATAGTGTAAATCCAAAAAAAAGGAGTTTTATTGGTAAAAATATTGAAACAAATGCATATTTGCTAAAAAATGGTTCAATTGAACATTAAAAAAAAAAGCGCAGTAAAGGGCAGCTTAGGCTAGCATATAGACCCTATGCGTTTCGTCCGCAAAGACTTTAACTGGGGTATACGCTAACCCCCCACCCTCTGCGCTTATATAGGGAAAACAATTGCCAAATTGCAAGCATGTGTGGCCATTCGGAAATCTGACTTCCGGTGTCCTAATTCATGTGCTGACGTTACCTAGCAGAGCGTTTATCTGTAGTTGCAACGTGTGTTCCAAGAAGGACGCGCAACGTCTCAAGGTAACCTAATGTGAGGCAAACGTAGAGATAGAACGTGATGACGTGATACGCTCCAAACCAAGCCTCCGTATGGAAAACGAATCAACGCCCAATCATCCTCGCCACGTGACGCTTACGTCATGCGCAAAGCGCACCGGACTCCTGGCCCAGGAATATGCAGTCGGCTAGAATTCCGGGTTATCGCAGTCCGGCGTGATGACGTATACCCTGAAGCGCCACGTCACATGGTGGTGGCGCATCATCAAGGGCTGGCTGAGCCACGTCATTCAACAGTTAACCCTTAATATACATTGTATCGAGTTCATCGCCGCCATACATGGTGTATGCCATTAGGAAAGATACACTCCCTGGCAAGCATGGTACGAATGAGTCAAACATGCATATAGGGAAGACATGTAAATAAGAGATAATTATATGTGTAAGTCCACTAAAACTAGATGTTGGATAACAGAAAATATTTCCAATGAGGAAAGCAGTACTGTCATTACAAATAGAAGGTATAAAGATTGTATTGAAAGGCCACACAAACTTTTACAGAGTATGGTGGTGTTATGCAGAATTACCCTTCAGAGATGACAAATAAACACCCGTATATAAAAACATGGTGCATATATTAACCACTTAAAGACCTTGCCTGTTTTTCAGACTCGGTGTTTACACGTTAAAAACACGTTAAAAGATTACTTAGAACCCCCAAACATTATATTTTTTTTTTTTCTAACACCCTAGAGAATAAAATTGCGGTCATTGCAATACTTTTTGTCACACCGTATTTGCGCAGCGGTCTTACAAGCGCATTTTTGGGGGAAAAAATTAACTTTTTTGAATAAAAAAATAAGACAAGAGTAAAGTTAGCCCAATTTTATTTTATATTGTGAAAGATAATGTTACGCCGAGTAAATTGATACCCAACATGTCATGCTTCAAAATTGCCCCCGCTCGTGGAATGGCGTCAAACTTTTACCCTTAAAAATTTCCATAGGCGACGTTTAAAAAATTCTATAGGTTGCATCTTTTGAGTTACAGATGAGGTCTAGGGCTAGAATCATTGCTCGCGCTCTAACGATTGCAGCGATACCTCACTTGTGTGGTTTGAACACCGTTTTCATATGCAGGCGCTACTCACGTATGCGTTTGCTTCTGTGCGCGAGCTCGTCGGGACGGGGCACTTTAAAAAAAAAAAAAAATCTTATTTATTTTACTTGATTTTATTTATTTTTACACTGTTTTTAAAAAATAAAAATAAATGGGTCACTTTTATTCCTATTACAAGGAATGTAAACATCCCTTGTAATAGAAAAAAGCATGATAGGTCCTCTTAAATATGAGATCTGGGGTCAAAAAGATCTCAGATCTCATATTTAGACTAAAATACAAAAAAAATAAAAAAATTGTCATTTGAAAAAATGACAACAAAAAAATGTGCCTTTAAGACGTATGGGCGGAAGTGACGTTTTGACGTCGCTTCCGCCCTGCTATGGTATGGAGACGGGTGGGGGCCATCTTCCCCTCACTCATCTCTATACTCAGCTAGGAAGAGGACCCGATCGCCTCCGCCGCTACCGACGGCTCCGGTAAGTGGCGGAGGGCGCGGGAGAGCGGCGGGAGGGGGGTGCCCTCTCCCGCCGCCGATAACGGTGATCTTGCGGCGAATCCACCGCAGGGACCACCATTATCATTTACAAGACCAACGCCTGAAGAGATGGATACCTCGGTAGTGGCAGCAGCTGCTGCCGTTACCGAGATATCCCTCTTCAAAAAGAGGATGTATATAGTCGTGCGCAGGTCCTTAAGTGGTTAAAATACCAAATACATGTATAGGAAAGAAGAATAAAAAGAAAAAAAAATTATATATATGTAACAGACCTGAACCTTATAGGATAAAGAACAGCTGTTACATTGGAAATGTTGTTGTAGTACTATCCAACTCCTAACCCACATGAGGGTGTGGTAGCCAATTATTAAAAATTGGTCCATTGATTAGTCACTCAAAAAATATTTCTAGCGCTACACTTTACATTTATATATTATTGGAAACTGGACCGCCGGCTGAAGAAGAGGATACCTGGGTTATGGCAGCTAGCTACTGCTATAACAGAGATATCCCTCTACAAACAGCCGACGTATATCGGCATGCGGCGGTCCGGAAGTGGTTAAATTGTATGCAGGGACACATGTACACCATAAGTTATGTATTCTCTATGGTCTGGTTAAAATGAGCAGTGAGCCCACTTCTCTGCCTTTCCCCAACAGCTAGAGAGCCTTGATGTACCTAACGCAGGCTCCATTCATCTGTCTGGATCAGTGTTTCTCAACTTTTTTGAGGTTGGCAAAAAGTTTGAGACCTTGGGGAACCCCTGAATTAATGTTCAGATCTACAGCTCATGGAACATTGGTGTAGTCAGCGAGCTGTTAATAACAATATTTTTTTTTTAAATAGCATTAAAGCGGTTGTAAACCTTTGCATGTTTTTTGTTTGTTTTTTGGCAAAAAGTTGGCAAAAAAAGTTTGAGATCTTAGGCTCCATGTACACAGAAGCTCAAAAACGGCCGTTTTTAAAGCAGCAGAAAAAGCTAGCTTTTATCAGCGTTTTTTTACTAGCTTTTATTAGCGTTTTTCAGTGTAGCTTTTTTTAGCTTTTAAAAAAAAAAAAAAAAAAAAAAAATTTTCAATGGACCAAAAAACGCTCGCGGCCAGCGTTTTTGAGCGTTTTTCGGCGTTTTGCGTTTTTTTCTGCCGAAAAACGGCACTTTGAACGCAAATTTCCTGCGTTCAGAAAAAAGCCCATTAACTCCACTGCTCATTAAAGCTAAAAAACGTTGTGTGTACATGAACACATAGGCTAACATAGAGTGCAGTTAATGGGCTTTTAAAAAAAACGCCAAAACGCCCATTAACTGCAGTTTATCAGCTTCTGTGTACATGGAGCCTAAATGTTCAGATCTACAGCTCACGGAACATTGGTGTGGTCAGCGAGCTGTTAATAACAATTGCTTTTTGAAATGGCATTAAAGCAGTTGTAAACCACTGCACATTTTTTTTCTTACCTGCAAGGCAATGGCATAATGTGCTAGTATATATGGCATTACATTGATGCAATGTCATCGCTGGAGACAGCTTCTATCTTCACCCGTATTACTGCTAGGTCCGTGGACTACGGCTCTGTGACTGGCCAGAGCCGTAATGACGTCACGGCACAGGGCTCTGAAGAAATGGCACTGGTGGCCTTCAGTGATTTCACTGGCTGCATGTACAGTAAATATCTCCTAAACGGTGCGCGTTTAGGTGATATTTACACTACCAATAGGCTTACCTATAGGTACAATTTAAAGATGGATGTTTACTTCCGCTTTAAAAAATTTAATCAATATTAAAACTTACCTGTTTATTGTAAAACTTGTTCTGGCTTTTTTTCTGCACGGATGTTCAATTTTGGGTCAAACTTGAGCTAAGCAGCATACAGGGGGCAGCAGGGAAAAGCACGGGGGGTCAGGAGGGCACACTACATGGAAGCAGGTCACATTACATGGGAGCAGGTCACATTACATGGGAGCAGGTCACATTCAGGGGCATACAGCAGGGCATATTACATAGGATCAGGGAACCTGGGATCAGAGCACCTTACATGGGATCAGGGCACATGGGATCAAAGCACCTTACATGGGATCAGGGCACCTGGGATCAGGGGACATAGGATCAAAGAACCTTACATGGGATCAGGGCATCTGGTATCAGGGTACATGGGAACAATGCACCTTAAATGGGATCAGGGCACCTGGGATCAGGGTACATGGGATCAAAGAACCTTACATGGGATCAGGGCATCTGGGATCAGGGTACATGGGATCAATGCACCTTACATGGGATCAGGGAACCTGGGATCACGGTACATGGGATCAAAGCACCTTACATGGGATCAGGGTACATGGGATCAATGCACCTTACATGGGATCAGGGAACCTGGGATCAGCGTACATGGGATCAAAGCACCTTACATGGGATCAGGGCACCTGGGATCAGGGTACATGGGATCAAAGCACCTTACATGGGATCAGGGCACCTGGGAACAAAACACCTTACATGGGATCAGGGCACCTGGGATCAGGGTACATGGGATCAAAGCACCTTACATGGGATCAGGCACCTGGGAACAAAGCACCTTACATGGGATCAGGGCACCTGGGATCAGGGTACATGGGATCAAAGCACCTTACATGGGATCAGGGCACCTGGGATCAAAGCACCTTACATGGGATCATGGCACGTGAGATTGCAGCACGTTACATGGGATCAGAGCACCTTACATTGGATCAGGGAACATGGGATTAAATCATGCGCTTATGCCTCTACCACTCGAAAACAAATAAATGCAATAATGTTCACAAATAAGCTGCAACCAAGTCCGAATAAGTCCGACTACACAAGTAATAATCAGAAAAAAGGTGTGCTAATCTGATAGCAAAACAATGGTGATGGTGATAGTCAAAAATCAGGCTGGCTCAAAATGTGATTGGAGTCTTCCCAGATCCCTAGTGTGGACACAGAAAAACGTCCCTCACACCTCTCAGCCAGGACAAGAAGCCTCTATCTTACATCAATCCTATTTCTGCTAAGAGGCGAGTATTTGTGGTGAAGGGATTTATCTGGATCGCATTCGAATTACTAATAATTCAATACAGTTTTTTTTCATTGGGTGTTGTTAATTTAACTCTTTCTATAAGAGTTTCTTTGGACTTATGGATGGACACATTTTCCTTAGGGTTTTTGTGTTTAATATTAATTTCCATTCACTTATATAATGAGTATCAGTTTATTCATGTGTAGTTATAAATGATTGATTTTTGACTATCACCATTACCATTGCTTTGGTATCAGATTAGCACACCCTTTTTCTAATTATTAAATGGGATCAGAGGGCATAATTACATAGTTAATCTGGTTGAAAAAAAGACACAAGTCCATCCAGTTCAACCAACATAGAAAAAAAAAACACACACACAAATAGAACACCTCCATATACACAATTCTATACCCAAAGTTGATCCAGAGGAAGGAAAAAACCCCAATAAAGCATGATCTGATTTGCTCCAACGGGGATAAAAAAAAACCTTCCTTCCTGATCCTCCAACAGGCAATCGGATATTCCCTGGATCAAATTTACCTATAAATATTAGTATACGGTATTATTATGGGAATTTAAGAAAGTATCCAAGCCTTTCCTAAAACTCTACTAAGCTGGACAGAACCAGCTCTTGAGGGAGTTAATTCTTCATTTTCACCGCCCTTACTGTGAAGAAACCTTTCCGTATTTGGAGATGAGATCTCTTTTCCGCCAGACATAAAGAGGGCCCCCTTGTCCTCTCTGATGACCTTAAAGTAAATAACTCAACACCAAGTTCACTATATGGACCACTTATGTATTTGCACATGTTGATCATATCCCCCTAATCTCCTTTTCTCAAGAATGAATAAATTCAGTTACTCTAATCTTTCCTCATAGCTGAGCTCCTCCATGCCTCTTATTAGTTTCGTTGGCCTTCTCTGTACTTTCTCCAGTTCCCCGATATCCTTTCTGTGAACTGGCGCCCAAAACTGAACTGCATATTCCAGATGAGGTCTTACTAATGATTTGTACAGGGGCAAAATGATATCTCTCTCTCTGGAGTCAATACCTCTCATAAAACAAGAAAGGACTTTGTTCACTTTGGAAACCGCAGCTTGGCATTGCATGCTATTATTAAAGGGGTTGTAAAGGTTCGTTTTTTATTTTCTAAATAGGTTCCTTTAAGCTAGTGCATTGTTGGTTCACTTACCTTTTCCTTTGTTTTACCTTCTAAATGTTTTTTTTCTTTGTCTGAATTTCTCACTTCCTGTTTCTCCTCACTGAACTTCACACCATCATCCGAGTGGTGTGGAGTCAGCCAGAACAGCTTACTGAACAGCTTACTGAGGAGGAACAGGAAGTGAGAAATTCAGACAAAGAAAACAAAGAAAAAAAATATTTAGATGGGAAATCTAAGGAAAAGGTAAGTGAACCAACAATGCACTAGCTTAAAGGAACCTATTTAGAAAATAAAAAACGAACCTTTACAACCCCTTTAAGTATATGATCTACCAGAACACCCAGATCCTTCTCCACCATTGATTCCCCCAGTTGTACTCCCCCTAGTATGTAAGATGCACACATACTATTCTTAGCCCCCCAAGTGCATAACTTTACATTTATCAACATTAAACCTCATTTGCCACTTAGTTGCCTAATTAAACAGAGCATTGAGGTCAGCTTGTAAGTTGGAGACGTCCTATAAGGACGTTATTCCACTGCATAGCTTGGTGCCATCTGCAAAGACTGAAATGGTACTTTTAATCCCAGACCCAATATCATTTATAAAGATATTAAAACGTAAGGGCCCCAGCACTGAACCTTGGGTTACACCACTAATAACCTTAGACAATTCAGAGTATAAATCATTAACCACTACTCTCTGAATTCGGTCTTTTAGACAGTTTTCTATCCATTTACAACCCGATTTTTCCAAGCCTGTAGACTTTACCTTAGGGTGCCCATACACTAGATGAAAAACCGCTTGAAAATCTGTAATTTCATTTGTTTTTCGTCCAGTTAATAGGCAAAAATCGAAAGTCGATTGTGTCATTTTTGAGCTAAAAAAAATCAAAGGAAAAGTCTAGAAAGCTTCTGCTGAATGGACAATAAAAAATTGAAAGGTCAATGTGTTTCTTGTCTGTTAAAAATGTAACTGTTGGTACTGTGCATATGTGACCCAGAAGCAAAAAAACGAATCAGAAACTGATTAATTTATGTCCATTGAACGATTTATCGTTCAAAATTCAGTCATTACATGATGGCAATATCGTTTGCTCTTACGACCATGTGTTTGTTTTTCAAAAATGGGTTCAAGCGATTTTTCGACTGGTGTATGGCTAACATAATACATTAGCCATGTGTGGGGAACTGTATCAAACACTTGTGCAAAATACAACTATATTATATCCACAGCCACTCCTCTGTCCAAGGTTTTACTTACCTCCTCATAAAAAGAAATCAGATTTGTCTGACAACTTCTGTCTAGCATGAATCTATGCTGACTTTTGCTTAAAATATTTTTTGTCTAGCAAAAACTCATCTATTCTTTTATTAACCACTTGCCTACAGGCAGTGGCGGTGCGTCCATAAGGGCACACAGGCGCCGCCCCCTCTTTCCAGCCATCCCCTCTATGACCAATTGATAGATTCATGCATAGCATGAATCTATCTATGGCCGCTGCTGACACCCCCTATTCAGGCGCCCGGCCCCTTTCCGGAGTGCCGGGCGCCTGAATTCCAGCGGCCGGGGGTGTTTTTGAAGCACCTGATTAAAGCCATAGGCTCTAATAGGCATCAAAAATGGTGACCTGCAAGCGCCATGCTTGGCACTCGCAGTTCACCCAGGTGTGTTAGAACAGCCAATGAATATTCACTTTTCTAACACTGAATCGCCTCTCCGCCAAATCAGGTGCTCGGGTCTGTTACCCGTCACCTGATTGGCTGAAACAACAGGCGCTGTGATTGGACGCATAGGAGAGGACGGAAGGAGAAGAGGGGAGAAGACCCATGCCATGGAGGACACAGTTGGGGCATTCGATGGGCACAGTGGGAGCATTTAATGGCACAGTGGCAGCGTTTTATGGGCACAATGGCTGCATTTGATGGGCACAGTGGGAGCATTTGATGGCACAGTGGCAGCGTTTGATGGCACAGTGGCAGCGTTTGATGGGCACAGTGGCTGCGTTTGATGGGCACAGTGGCTGCGTTTGATGGGCACAGTGGTGGCATTTGATGGGCACAGTGGCTGCGTTTGATGGCACAGCGAGGCTGCAATTTTGCGGTGCCTCGTTTCCTCCAGACATAACGCTTGCCATTCAAGCCAAAGAGTACAATCTTTGTTTCATCACACCAGAGAATTTTGATTCTCATGGTCTGAGAGTCCTTCAGGTGCCTTTTGGAAAACTCCAGGTGGGCTGTCATGTGCCTTTTACTGAGGAGTGGCTTCAGTCTGGCCACTCTACCAAACAGGCCTGATTGGTGGAGTGCTACAGAGATAGTTGTTCTGAAAGGTTCTCCTCTCTCAACAGAGAAATGCTGGAGCTCTGTCAGAGTGGCCATTGGGTTCTTGGTCACCTCCCTGACTTAGCCCCTTCTCCCCCGATCACTCAGTTTGGCCGAGCGGCCCACACTAGGAAGAGTCCTTGTGGTTCCAAACATCTTCCATTTACGGAAGATGATGGCCACTGTGGGGAAGGCAAAGCCGTTGCCACCGCCTCCGAGCAATGGAAGCCGTCAGTGAAGCCTGGGAGATGCGCTGCCCACCATAGATGGCCACATTAACAGTAATACTATGCAATGAAGTGTTTATGTTTTACATCTATGTGAGATTCGATTAACATCTGGGAAGGAGACTCTGGATTTGGAGGAGCTTCATGCCCATATTGTAAATAAAGCTGTTTTAACTACTTTATCTGGGTAGTCCAGCGCTTAGGGTAAGGGTCAGTGTGTGTCCTCCCTATTGGTGTGGGTCTTCATTGCAACACCTATTGTTTTGGACATGTGGCCTAAAGTGTCACTACAGTTTAGCTTTGAAGCTTCCTGTATACTCGCCATTCCTGGTCTGCTCAATGCAGAGTGAATCAGCCTCATTGCTTCTGTCTAATGAGCAGGCAGGTGAACCAGGAAGCTATAGTTTCCTGACGCCAATATGGCAGCATACTAGTGATAGAGCTCTTGTCCACTCCCTTAGGACCAGTGGATAGCAAAAAAAAAAGAAAAGCTAGCCACCTCCCCATTATGCACGTCCCCAGAACATTTACGAAGGTCCTCAGAGTGCAGGGTCTCCGGGTCTATCCTTACCTGGACGATGTCTTCCTCTTGGCCAGGGACCGGCGGGAGCTTCTGACACACAGGGAGATCCTTATCTATACCTTGCAGAAGTTTGGTTGGATTATCAACATCAAGAAGAGCCAGCTTGCCCCAACCCAGCAATTGGTATACCTGGAGGCACTCTTCAACACAGCTAACGCTTCAGTCTCAATCCCACCAGCAAAGGCGTTGATAGTCAGGAAGAGAGTCCTGAGCGCAGCAACTTCCAATCACCTGTCAGCATCCCAGTATCTCAGCCTGTTGGGCACCATGACTTTGTGCATTCCCATGCTCTCTTGGGCACATTGGCACATGCAACAGTACCAGCTAGGATTTCTTGTGCAGTTCAAAAAGCAGTACCTAGCACAACTAATAACAGTATCCCTCAGCACGAGGAAGTGCAGTGGTGACTGAAGAAGGAGACCCTGAAGCAAGGCAGGCTGGGGAGCACACTGCGAAGGACAGTCAGTCCAGTGCAGATGGAGATTCCTGGCAAAAGGCATGGTGTCAAATGTGCTAGAGATTCAAGAAGCATTTCTGGCCCTTAAGGCCCTGCACTACAAGATCCAGGGAAAACCAGTCACTATGCAGATGGACAACAGGGCGACAGTCGCTTATATACAGTGCCAGGGAGGAATCGGCAGCAGCATCCTACTAAAAGAAGTGGAGCCCATAATGTCCTGGGCGGAATATCATGTTCAAACTCTAAGGGCTATCGCCCTGGGAGGCTGAACAGGCAGGCAGACCATTACTTTCAAACATTTCCACACCACAACGAGTGGGCTCTACACCTGAGTCTTTTACCAACTGGTTCACATATGGGGCGCACCCCAAATAGGTCTCTGCTTCTCCCAGCAATTGCAAACGTCTCAGATTCCTGTCCAGGTTTCCGCATCCTCAGGCGGAGGGGAAGGATGCTCTTGTCACACCTTGGAACTGTGCCCTATCCTATGCCTTTTCCCAGGTTTCTCTAATAATGAGGTTCCTTTTGAGGCTGTTGAAGGAGAATGTGATGGTCATAGCAGTACTTCCATTCTGGTTTCCACTCGCATTCCACCTCAGTATACTGCAACCAGTTCTGCCTCCCAGCGTTCCCACGCCTTCTAGTTCAGGAAGACTTGCTGCATCCAGATATATGTAGACTGGAGCTACGAGCATGGCTGTTGAGAGGGGGAAGTTGGAGAGTCTAGGGTGCTCTTCTACTTTTTTAAGATGCAGAAAACCTTCCAAAAACCATGTTTATGCAAAGTTTGGGACAAGCTTTTAAAAAAAATTTAAGTTCACTGAAAGTTCAAGTTTCCGCAATCTCATTGGTAACAAGAACCAAATGGGCGGAAGATCTGATGGTAGTAGTTTCCTAAAGCGGTAATTAAAATCCAACCAGCTAAGAAGATAGTCTGTCCCCAATGGGATCTGTCTGTATTGCTGGACTTCTTATCAGTTCACCCTTTTCCAACTGAACAGTGTTCGCTGTGGGACATTACTCATAAAGCGGTCTTTTTGACTGTGATAACCTCAGGCAGAAGAGTTTCTGATGGAAACAAAGAAGAATGGTGGCACATCCAGAAGTAAAATCAAAAGAATTTATTGAAAGTCCAAAAATCAAGCAGACATGACAAACTGTATGCTCAGTGGATGCGTTTCACACAAATGTGCTTACTCAGCTGTGAAATGCGTCCACTGAGCACCTTTTTTGGATTGATGTTTGTCATGTTCGCCTGATTTTATGGACTTTCAAAAAACATTTTTGATTTTACTTCTGGATGTGCTGCCATTCTTCTTTGTTTCCATTGAATTTCCCTGGCTGCGGACCAGGCAGGCACCCAGATCTCGTTAGCAGCTCATCAGATCCTCACAGCTGGGTTTGAGCGGTGTGTTCCCAGCTCTTTCTCTCAGAAGAGTTTCTGAGCTTCAGGTCCTGGGGGCCTCAGAGATACATATCATCTTTTTTCCAGATAAAGTGGAACTACGACAAGTGGACCATTTTGTGCCAAAAGTAGCCACTGGGCTTTACCTAACTTCAGGGAAGAGGATTCGTCAGACTACATGAACTGGATGTTTCCAGAACATTAAGGAGAGGCCTCTCAGTCACCGCTCCATTCAGATGCTCAGACAAGCTCTTTATTATACCAGCAGGGAAATGCAAAGGAAAGGAATCTACCTCAAGGACCTTGGCGAGCTGGAGCCATCAAGCTTATTCGCAGAGTGTACGGGGCAAGAGGGTGTGAGATCTCTTCAACAGTAACTGCACACCCTACCAGGGCGGTAGCAGCCTCGGGAGCGGCTCTTTCGAATGAATCGATGGAGACCATCTGCAGAGCGGCATCATGGTCTTCCCAAATTACCTTTCTAAGGCATCACAGAGTAGACCCGGGTGCCTTATCATCTGTAGACTTTGGGAGAAGAACAATCCAATCTTCTCCTACGTTGTAAATAAAAAAGGATGTTGTTTAAAGCAGTACCCACCCTTGTTAGCTAGTCATTTATCACTAGTATGCTACCATGTTGGCGTCAGGAAAACGAAAAATTGTATCAAATACTTACCGTAATTTTCCTTTCCTGATGCCAAACCATGGCAGCATATGGGCCCACCCTGTACGTTTCGGTATGTGGCTTGTTACAAAGAATGGGGAGGTGGCTAACTACTCCTTTTTTTATGCTATTCACTGGTCCTGAGGAAGTGGACAAGAGGCAGAGCTCTATCACTTATATGCTGCCATGGTTTGTCTCAGGAAAGGAAAATTACGGTAGGTATTTGATACAATTTTCCATTTTCAAGGCTTCCTCCATGTTAATGTTGAGAAAGGCTGAGCTAGATGATGCAGGATGCCCCCCAGCTAGGAAATAAATTGGGATCTATCTATAGTGCTTCAGCTTCTGAAGCATACTGTGAAAAGTTTTCAGTTTGCAATGAAATCAGCTTCAGGAGGAGACCATACAACTGTGCAAGAATGAAGGCTGGAGTTCAGATTTAAGATGTTTGTCACATTCTTGCATTCTTCTGGCAGTACACATTAAACTTAAATTCCATGAATTACACTGGTCTGATTATGAACATAAGATAGTGTTATCTGAAAAAAAATATGACCCAACCTGGAGATGTAATACAGTAATATTTATTTAGCCACATGGACTTTTGAGCGGTGTAAACTACCTATACCTTAACAACTGAACATTTTATTTCATGTCACTGAGTTCAGACAACCTTGTTCAACTGCCACTTTCAGTGCTCAGCATAAATGAGTACACCCCTTTTGAAAAATACGATTTTAATCAATATCTCAATGAACACAAGAACAATTTCCAAAATTTTGACAACACTGAGTCTTATAGAACATTTGTTTAGCTCGTTGAAAGTAAGGTTAATATTATAACTTAGATTACAAAATCTTCAGGTTTACTCAAATTAATTGATGCAAAAATGAATACAACCCACAACAAAAACTACTATATCTGGTATTTTGTATGACCTCCATGATTTGTAAGGACAGCACTAATGCCCCGTACACACGATCGGTTTTCCCATTGGAAAAAGTCAGATGACAGCTTTTGGTCGGGAATCCCAACGGAAAAACTGCTGGAAAAAGATAGAGAGCAGGTTCTCTATTTTCCCGTCAGGAGAAAATCCGATCGGAATTTCCTATCGTGTGTACAAATTCAGACGCGCAAAATTCCGACTCATGCTCGGAAATAAATCGACGCATGCTCAGAAGCATAGAACTTAATTTTCTTGGCTCGTCGTAGTCTTTTACGTCACCGCGTTCTTGGCAGTCAAGAGTTCACCGAACTTTTGTGTGACCGTGTGTATGCAAGGCAGGCTTGAGCAGAATTCCGTCGGAAAAACCATCCAACTTTTTTCCAACGGGAATTCCGCTCGTGTGTACAGGTCATAAGTCTTTTAGGCATGGAATGAACAAGTTGGTGAAATATTGTAACATCTATCTTTTTCTATTCTTCAAAAACAACCTATTTTAGAGCCTGGATGTTGGATGGAGAGTGATGCTCAACTTGTCTCTTCAGAATTCCCCATACGTGCTCAATTGGGTTCAGATCAGGAGACATACTTGGCCACTGAATCACTTTCACCCTGTTCTTCAGAAATGCAACAGTGGCCTTAGATGTGTGTTTTGGGTCATTGTCATGTTGGAAAAGTGCACGATGACCAAGGGCACAGGGTGATGGTAGCATTTTCTCTTTCAATATAGAGCAGTACATCTATGAATTCATGATACCAGCAGCACTCCATGTTTCACTGTAGGTACCATGGATTTTTCTTTGTACTCATCTTCTTTTTCAGCATGGGCCCTGGCAAATTCTAGGCGGGCTTTTTTGTGCATTTGCTTTAGGGGAGGCTTCTTTCATGGGTGACACCCATGCATGTCATTCCTCTGCAGTGTATGCTGTATTGTGTCACGGGAAACAATAACCCCAGTTTGGCTTTCAACTTCTTTAGCTAACTGCAGTGAACTTGCATTGCGATTTTCTTCAACCCTTCTCATCAGAAGACATTCCTGTCGAGGTGTTAACTTCCTGTGGACGTCCTCGACGTCTCTCTGAGATGGTTGCAGTTCCATCTTTGTTACGTTTTTGTATCACTTTTGCTACAGTATTCTGACAAAAAAGTAAAGCTTTTCTGATCTTCCTGTAGCTTTCACGTTTCTTGTTTCTCAGGCTTTGTGACATTTCTCTTTCATGTGTTGCCATTGCATGAAATGGGAAAGGGTTTTCTTTGTTAAGTAACACCCTTTTATAATCATCTGTCTGCCGGACACCCGTTTAATGAATAATTAGACTCACCTGTAGTTTAATTCTTGTTAAAGTGGATGTAAACCCACTCTCATCCTTTCTAAACTACTGTCATAGTTACCTGTCAAATGTCTCCCCTCTGTCTGTTATAAGAACTGAAAAACTGCAGATTCTGTGGGTGGATCTGTTGTCTGGAGCTCGGTGGGTGGAGTCGTGATGTCAGTAGACTCCCCGCCCACCTCTACACTCCCCTTGTCAACATGCATTTTCTCATGCGTATTCCTTCTGCTATGATCACTAACATCCAGTCAAAGTAACCACATGACTTCAGAAAAGGAGTGGGGGTGGGAATTAAAAATTATGCCTAAAGCTAGTGCACGAGATATGTAAATAACCTGTCACTCAAAGCAAGGGGGCGGAACGGACAAAGGTAACTCTGTTTGTCCGTTTTATCTCACTGAACAATAAAAGAGGATTGCTCAGAGCTGGATTAACTCATTGCGGCAAGACCTGGCACAAATGATAGGAAATCTTATACACTACATTGTGACAGCAAAAAATAAAAAATAACATTTCGGGTTTACATCCACTTTAATTAGGATTTTGTTGTCAAAAATGTAGTTTCACTCCTATGACTTTCATTGGGGTGAATTTGTTGGGGAAAAATACTTTTTTGTGCGTGCAAATTAACAAATCTTGGTTGCAATCAACGGCCTGCATTTGTGGGAGTATTTTGTAGTATTGTGTCCCATAGAAAATGTTGATTCTAAAGGGAAAGTAAAGGTTTTCTGACAAATCTGTTGGGGTGTATTAATTTATGCTGAACCCTGTATATGACATTATACCTGGTCAGATGCAAACTTCGGCAAACAATAGAAATTACAGTTTACACCAGTCCACCACCCAAAACTGATACTTTGCACTTGCCCTCTGGAACCTTTTGCTCCCTTAGTGGCCAGGCCATTTTTTGCTATTCGGCACTGCCCTACTTTAACTGGTAATTGCGCGGTCATGCAACACTGTATGTTTGGTGGTATTTGATCACCACTGGGATTTTTTTTTTTTATTATATGAATGAAAAAAATACATTTTTGAACTAAGAAATTTTGAAAACAAAAATATGTTGTACTTTCTGCTATAAAACATATGTAATAAAAAAATGTAAAAATCTAATTTTTTCATAAATGTAAGGCCACAATGTATAGTTGACCAGCTGAGGACAGATGATGCAGGGTGTGTGCTAATGAGATCAACTGGAGATAGTATTGAAAAAATTGGTACTGGACTTTTTAGGCACTGAGATACACAATGTTATAGATAAAAATAATTTTTATTAAAAATTGATTAAAAAAGAAACAACCAATACATTGTAATACATTTTTATCTATAACATTGTGTATCTCAGTGCCTATAAAGTCCAGTACAAATGTTTCCAATACTATCTCCAGTGAAAAGGACGTGTCACATATATAGACTATTTCCGTATACACAGCATCACTCTGTGGTGACACCTTCAAATTATTATTTTCAATGAGATCAACTGGTCAACTCCTTCCTGTGTCGTGACCTAAAGTCTGACCAGGAAGTAAGGCAGAAGTAATCGAGCTGTGTGTTTAAACAGCTATGAAGACAGTTAGGTAAGCGTGTGTAGAATTAATGTAAAGCAGTTTTATTTTTGCAAAAGTACATTAATGCTATATTGGTACATAGGGGAGCTGGAATTTAGAAGAAAAAAAAAAGGTGAACTTAGCCTTCAAACAGAGGCATAGCTTGAAGCTTGTGGGCCCCGATGCAAAAGTTGACCTCCCCACTACCACCCACCACTTCCACCGTGCGTGCAGATACACCCACCGCACGCCCAAGATACTCATAGTGGCTTAAGAGTCTTGAGTTCCCAGAGTTCCTCCTTACATCAGAGGAGAGGGATCACCGCTGGAGAATCAGAGGATAGGAATCACCGCTGGAGAATCAGAGGGCAGGGGCCCCTGGCAGATCACTTGCCATTGCCAGAGCTTCTTTCCCATCCCAGTACTGTATACAGCTCCTCCCCCCACACTACACAGGCCTGAAATCATATTCCTTTACATACAGTCTGTCATCCTTTACAGGGTGTATCTGGCTTTGATGTTGCCGTTCTGACCTGTGAAATTCTCTGGTCGGAATGGCAGTGTAGTTAGTTGCAGTAGGCAGATACACTCTGTGCATATCGTGGCTGACTGGTTGTGTTGTAAAGGGATGTGATTTCAGCCCTGCGGAGGAGGAGCAGTATAAAGTGCTGTAATGGGAAAAGGAGCTCAGCAGCCAGGCATAGCATCCAGGGTGAAGGGGGTGGTCAGGGGGCGCAATTTAGATCTGGGGGGGCAAAGCCATGTGACACAAAATCTGGAGCCTGCAGCCCCTCAGGAGATGTTAAGGGATTTGTTTTAGAAATTTCTGAAGGTTTCTCTGTCAGTGTTGGGGTCAACTCGCGGAGGTGTGTGTTATTTCCCCAGTTGCCAGGGAAGTAGGGTAAGCGGACAGCCCTGGGTGGGGGGGGGTACAGAAAATCCCAGCTGGTGACTAGGAGACATTGAGTGGTGTTTTACCTCACCAGTGACATCGCTCCCATCGTGGCTACAGGACGGCACTCTTCTCTTCTTAACTCGCTGAGCTCGGTTACCATTCCATGTTGCCAGCACACAGCACAGACACTTCCCCATCCTGGGTTGTTCTCACCCCGTGCTTCTCTCCATTCAGGAAATGGCTCACAGATTCTCCCCAGCCGATGAAAATGGAGGGGTGTGGACTATGGAAGGCAAAGAGTACTGGAGCGTGGCTGTGGGGCCCTGGGCAGATCGGAGCTGAACTTTGTGGTGGATATGATAATATGACAGGAAGGTTGCAGGGCCCCCTGGAGCTAGGGGTGGGGTTGCGATTGTGACCCCTGCAACCCCTTATGCTACGCCCATGCCTTCAAAACTAAACACCTGGCAATACATTAAATACACAGCAGAAATACATATGTGGAAAGTGTTTTACTACCCCGATGATTTGTAGTTCTGTGTAGCTGATGTTATAACCCAGATACTGATTTCTGATTGGAAAATAAAGTATTGATTGATGCTGTTTTGAAAGGGTGGTCACAACAAATATTGATTTTAGATTTCTCTTCTGTTCATTTACTTAGCCTTTTGTTAACTGATAAAAATAAACGATTAACACTTCTATTTCTGAAAGCATTCTTAAAGTAGAAGTCCACCCTAACACGAAAATCTCTAAATCTAAAGGCATCCACAATGTAAGACGGTATACATACCTTTTTTGAAGCTGCTTTGGTCAGGCCTCTAGCGACGGAAGCTGTGCAGAGGAGACACCCAACAATGGCTGGTAAATTAATGGGAAGTGACATCACCCATACAGTTACTATGGGGCTTCTGTTGTCGGCTGCCTCTTCTGCTATTTTGTCCATAAAATCAGGCATAGCTGTAGAGAGCTCCACCCTGGATAAGATCAAGGATGAGCTCAGGCGTGTTCGCAACTGCACATGCCCATGCCTGCCAGGAAGCTGACACTCCGCAGCGCTAATCACAGGTAGTGACACATTTCCCAATATGAGCAGCCGTGGATCGGGAAATGCTCATCCTTAATCATGAATACTGCTGCCAGACTCATCTACCTTACCAACAGCTCAGTGTCCACTACCCCTCTGCCAATCCCTTCACTGACTTCCAATTGCCCAACAAATACAAAAACAAATGCCCACTTGCCCTTCCCTATTAGATTGTAAGTTCTCACGAGCAGGGCTTTCCTAACCCTCTTATATTGCATTGTATTGTAACTGTACTTTGTCCCTTTATAATGTAAAGCACTGCACAAACTGTTGGCACTATATAAATCCTATATAATAACATTAATAACTGAATCCTATGGCCCTTAATGAACAAGAAAGAAAGGTTTTTAGTGGCAAGTCCTAGTTTCTATATCCAGTAAGTTGAAGAGGCAAATTCAAGAAGAGCAGCTCACTGACAAAGAAAGTCCATAAGTGGTACTGCACATCCCCTCTTTTGTGTGCATTTCAAGCAGTCATAATTAGTGCAGTTTCCATGTTACTTAGCCTCCTATAGGTAGGTAAAAAAAAAGGTTAATGATACACTCTGTTATGCTGTCACTTCCTCTCTGAACCCACGTCCAATACATACATTTTCTGAATACTGGTGTGTGGGTAGCTGAAGCAAATTAGCGTCTTACCTGCTTTTTATTTTCAAGTTTAGCATGCTTGAAATACAGTATATCAGTATGTGCCAAATTATTTTGTGGTATGTTGTATAACTGCAATGTTCATGCCAATAAAGATCATTTGAAAACGGTATTGATTAATTTGTTAAAACTCCCTTTTGACAGTGGCCTTATCTAATTCATTATAATTTAAGAAAAAAAAAGAAACAGAATTTAGTAATTTTAGGCCTGGGTATTCTATAATCACAACATACATTGTAATGTTATAAGATCAGCAGTGTAGTATCAATACAAACAATAGGTACTCTTGGCAATCCAATATAACAGGGATATGCAATTAGCGGACCTCCAGCTGTTGCAGATCTACAAGTCCCATGAGGCATAGCAAGACTCTGACAGCCACAAGCATGACACCCAGAGGCGGAGGCATGATGGGACTTGTAGTTTTGCAACAGCTGGAGGTCCACTAATTGCAAATCCCTGCAATATAAGCTTACTTGAAAATCTTTTTTCATGTTGTGAGGTCTGTCTGTCTGCTGGCCATTTCTTTCCACAACTTCCTGGATTCCCTGCATGCTTTGCAGCTTCTCCTCTGCTGTTTACTTTCAAATTTTCAAAGGACTACATATCCCATGGTACTCGCTGCCTGCACACAACAATTCCTGTAACAGCCTCCTCTCAGCACCTCTGTAGTACCGAAGGCAGGCTCTGTGAAATGTGTGACACAGCAGTGCCTACTTACAGGGCATTGTAAATTCTTGCCATAGAAATCAAGTAAGTAAATGTGGGGGATTCTTCACAAACTGCAAGATCATTCAGATTAATAGGAGTAGGCTAGAAATCATTAAAATGTGCAACTTAATAAATGACTTAATATTTTGACAATAGATACGCTTTAAAGTCTACCTAATGAAAGTTAGCTTGCTAAATCATGTATAAAACAACTGCCATGTTACGTGATTATTTTTTAATAGCATACTGTTTTGATCTTTTTGTTTAGTATGCATCTGCTACCACTGCAGTGTAATAGTGTAAATCCAGCTTTAATCTCATTGGTAGCTATGGTGCAATAGAAATATGTTATTAAAGCAGTTGTAAAAAAAAAACCTGCAAGATAAAGCCATAATGTGCTAGTACGCATTGCATACTAGCACATAATAAAATACTCACCTTGGAACGAAGCCCTCTCAGCAGAGCCTGGTCACCGCTGACATCTTCTCCCATCCTTTCTTCCGGGATCGCGGGTTCCGACACTGTGAGTGGCCAGAGCTGCGATGATGTCACTCCTGCGCATGCGTGTGGAAGCCCTTGGTTCCGGCATGAAGCTGTGACGTTCCGGGCACAGTACGCCAGACCTTCAGAGAGCATGCGTCGCTGACGTCAACTGCTGAATGCAGGGTAAATATCTCCTAAACCATGCAGGTTTAGGAGATATTAATTTTACCTACAGGTAAGCTTTATTATAGACACCTTTATAGGCCTGTAGGTAAAAAATAACAAACCTGCACGGTTTAGGAGATATTTACCATATACGCTTTGACGACATTGGCGCATGCGAACTTTAGAAAGGGCACTATCGTGCCGTTTCTATAGGGCCCATGCCATGATCGTCAGCTTCTGCGCGTCACGCGCCGCCGCTCATTCACAGAGCCGGAGTCTGTGGCTCCGGAAGGAAGAGGGGTGAAGATGGATGCTTCCACTACCGGGGACATCGTTTGCAGGTAAGTGCAACATAATGGGCAATTATGCGATGTATACTAGCCCATTATTGCACAAAGCAAGGTCCATAAAAACACGTACGAGCGCATTTTGGGTGGAGGAACTTGACTGGCCTGCATAAAGTCCTGACCTCAACCCTACAGAACACCTTTGGGATGAATTTGAGCAGAGACTGCGTGCCTGGTCTTCTCGTCCAACATCAGTGACTGACCTCACAAATGCTCTTCTGGAAGAATGGTCAAACATTCCCATACACACACTCCTAAACCTTGTGAACAGCCTTCCCAGAAAAGTTAAAGCTTTTAAAGCTGCAAAGGGAGGGGCCAACTCAATATTGAACCCTACGGACTAAGACTAGGATGCCATTAAAGTTCATGTATGTGTAAAGGCAGGTGTCCCAATACTTTTGGCAATATAGTCTACAGTATCTCACAAAAGTAAATACACCCCTCACATTTTTGTAAATATTTTAATTGATCTTTTCCTGTGACAACACTGAAGAAATAACACTTTGCTACAATGTAAAATAGTGAGTGTACATCTTGTATAACAGTGTAAATTTGCTGTCCCCTCAAAATAACTTAACACACAGCCAATAATGTCTAAACCGCTGGCAACAAAAGTGAGTACACCCCTAAGTGAAAATGTCCAAATTGGGTCCAATTAGCCATTTTCCCTCCCCAGTGTCGTGTTACAAGGTCTCAGGTGTGAATGGGGAGCAGGTGTGTTAAATTTGGTGTTATCACTCTCACTCTCTCATACTGGTCACTGGAAGTTCAACATGGCATCTCATGTCAAAGAACTCTCTGAGGATCTGAAAAAAAGAATTGTTGCTCTACATAAAGATGGCCTAGGTTATAAGAAGATTGCCAAGACCCTGAAACTGAGCTGCAACACGGTGGCCAAGACCATACAGTGGTTTAACAGGACAGGTTCCACTCAGAACAGGCCTCACCATGGTCGACCAAAGAAGTTGAGTGCACGTGTTCAGCGTCATGTCCAGATGTTGCCTTTGGGAAATAGACTTATGAGTGCTGCCAGCATTGCTGCAGAGGTTGAAAGGGGTGGGGGGTCAGCCTGTCAGTGCTCAGACCAAACGCTGCACACTGCATCAAATTGGTTTGCATGGCTGTCATCCCAGAAGGAAGCCTCTTCTAAAGATGATACACAAGAAAGCCTGCAAACTATTTGCTGAAGACAAGCAGATTAGACATGGATTACTGGAACCATGTCCTGTGGTCTGATGAGACCAAGATAAACTTATTTGGTTCAGATGGTGTCAAGCATGTGTGGCGGCAACCAGGTGAGTACAAAGACAAGTGTGTCCTGCCAACAGTCAAGCATGGTAGTGGGAGTGTCATGTTCTGGGGCTGTCTGAGTGTGGCCGGCAACGATTTTTCAAACCGGGCACCCCTTCCATAGACTCCCATGTTAAATGGTAATTTCTCGAGTGAAATTGGGGACCTACGGCCGGGAAGCATCGATTTTTCAAAGCCGGGCACCCCTTCCATAGACTCCTATATTAAACATCAGTCTAGTCACACAGCGCCGGAGATCAGGTAGGGAGATTGGGAACAGTGAGGCATGGGCACAGTGACAGTGAGGCATGGACACAGTGAGGCACAGTGAGGCATGCAGATGGACACCCTAGGCTTATACTCGAGTCAATAATTTTTCCCAGTTTTTCGTGGTAAAATTAGGTGCCTCGGCTTATATTCGGGTCGGCTTATACTCGAGTATATACGGTACTGTGAGATACTGAAGCAGAGCATGATCCCCTCCCTTCGGAGACTGGGCCGCAGGGCAGTATTCCAACATGATAACGACCCCAAACACACCTCCAAGATGACTTTTGCCTTGCTAAAGAAGCTGAGGGTAAAGGTGATGGACAAGCATGTCTCCAGACCTAAACCCTATTGAGCATCTGTGGGGCATCCTCAAACGGAAGGTGGAGGAGCGCAGGGTCTCTAACAACCACCAGCTCCGTGATGTCGTCATGGAGGAGGGGAAGAGGACTCCAGTGGCAACTTGTGAAGCTCTGGTGAACTCCATGCCCAAGAGGGTTATAGCAGTGCTGGAAAAACCAGAGTTAGTACTTACCGGTAACGACTTTTCCAGTAGTCTTCCAGGACAGCCCTTGAGAGATGGAGTCCCTCCCATCGACACAGGAAACACATTGCCAATCAGTTCAAAAGGCGGTCCCTCAGGTCCCTGGTCAGTCATTTACCAAGAACCGAAGGATGAAACTGAAAAACATAACCATAACAGGTAATAACATTAATGCATCAACATAATTCAAGGGTGGGATCGTGCTGTCCTGGAAGACTACTGGAAAAGGAGTTACCGGTAAGTACTAACTCCAGTTTTCCCCAGTCGTCTTCCAGGACAGCCCTTGAGAGGATCCCCAAGTACTTACCAGATTAGGGGGGGGGGACCACGGCTTGGAGGACTTTCCTCCCAAAAGCCTGATCCTGACTGGACATTAAGTCTAGTCTATAATGCCTTGTAAAGGTGGAGAAGCTTGACCACGTGGCTGCTTTACATATTTGCTCCGGGGTGGCACCAGCTCTTACAGCCCTGGATGCCGAGAGTGCCCTTGTGGAGTGGGCTTTAACACCCCCAGGAGGATCTTTATTTAGTATTCTATGATCCACCTCGCTATAGTGACCTTAGAAGCTTTTTGTCCCTTACGTTGCCCAGAAAAAAGCACAAACAAGGAATCTGCGATTCTAAAAGATTTGGTTGCATCTAGGTACTCTAAGATACACCTTCTCACATCTAATAAATGAAGTTTAAATGGAAAGGAATGGGACTTTTAAGGTGCATTCGCAACACAATATTTTATAAAAACAAACAAACAAACAAACAAAAAAAAAACATCATTACCTGTACATTGTTGAAAAATTCATAATGATATAACTGAGGTTGAGTCCAAGGGGTATTCCTATAATGGAGTCATATGGTGATCCTTATGACAGGTAATGATGTTTTTTTGTGGTGACTTTGAAGCTGTCTTATATCGCTCCTTTGTTGAATATTTGATATGTTATGTTGTATAATAATTCATTGGTGTAATTTTGAATATTTATTGTATATGTTCTGTGTTTCAGTAATACATGACAATAATAACACTCCTGAAGAAGCCAGTTCCATTGGCGAAACGTCGAGATTATATGTCTGTATTTTTCGCTTCCTACTGTAACCATGTTGTTTTTTATTAATTATGTAAACGATAAAACTTTTCTATTAAATAAAACATATTTTTTATAAAATATTGTGTTGTGAATGCACCTTAAAAGTCCCATTCCTTTCCATTTAAATATCAAATTCAAAGGGATGCGGTGCTTACTAATTTACAGATGTCAGACAGTTTTCTTATCATCTAATAAATTAAATTGCTTCTCTTTTTCATTTGAGGCGTTCTGACAGAATGAAGGAAGAACAATGTCTTGAGACCTATGGAATTTGGATGCCACCTTAGGCAAGAACCCAGGGTCTGTCTTTAGGATGACTCTGTCTTCAAGGATCTGAAGAAAAGGCTCTCTAACGGAGAGAGCTTGGATCTCACTGACCCTACGGGCTGAAGTGATTGCCACAAGTAGTACTGTTTTGAATGTAAGTAGTCTTAGAGGGGCCTCTGAGATAGGTTCAAACGGTGTCCCCAAAAAGGCTTTGAGGACGACCGAAAGGTCCCAAGTTGGATTTATCTTCATTCTGACTGGTTTATGTCTACTGATTGCCTTACAGAACCTAGCGATAAGGGGATCTTCCTGTAAGCGTTTTTCTAAGTACACACTTAAGGCTGCTATCTGGACCTTAATAGTACTAGGAGATAGCCCCTTGTCTATACCTTCTTGGAGAAACTGTAGGATATTTGTTATATCCTTGTTAAAAATAAAAATGCAGCGCCTGAAATATGTGAGAAGGCCCAAACGCATGTAAGGATATGGGCATATGATAAACAGTGAATATGTACCGCCAAGAAAAGGCCTAGGTGAATCCAACTGTGTGCACATAAAATTAAAGCATCACATGTGCATGAAAACTCATGTATATATACAACCATATACAATAAAATAATATTAAAGTCCAATAAAGGTGCCCAGTACATATACTGGAAACAAGGAAAGAAAATGTGTAACAAAACTTCAGTGCATTATCCCCATTAAAGGAATCCAAAAAGCTTCAAGTTCATAGGAAGCATTTGTTCACAAATCTGCAACACCCAGGGACGTGACTCCAACACCAGGGATGGGGGAAAGAAATGGATACTCTTACCCCTGAGCGTGGACACACACACCAGCGGTGGTGGGTCAAACAGGCAGAAGGTATGAATGTGGACTCCTCTGGACACGTCCTCACGGAACAGCAGCAGATTGGGTAAGCACAAGAAATCCAATCTCTCCAAAGTGGTGACACAGAGCTCCAAAACGTCAGTACATCAAGGATCGCGGTATCAACCATGTAAAAAGATGGAACAAAGGAGGCTCCACATAGTGCAGGATCAGATGGTAAGATAAAAATCTCATTTATTCAAAGAATTAGGTCACGGAACATACATGGTTAAAAAATAAAAACATACAGGCTTCCATGCAGAGGCTGGCAAAGTAGTGATCACAAGAAATGTATCAAAAATGCGGCGTAGCTATAAGGCAGGTTCATGTACCCCTTGTTATCCTTACCCCGATCCACCAACCAGAAATAAAAAAAAATCCCAATTTTTCTGTAAATAGCTCGGGTGACTGGTTTCCGGCTCTGAAGTAAGGTTTGAATCACTTTCTCTGATAAACCTTTGTTTCTCAGGATCTCTTCCTCAGTAACCATGTAGACAGCTTCAGCATGGCTACTTGAGGATTCAAGAGGGGTCCCTGTGTCCCTGCAGGGAAGCCTCAGAGGAGGTTGGTCCGTCAACTTCAGTAAAGTTGTGAACCAAGGTCTCTTGGGCCAAAAAGGTGCCACTAGAATTAAACGTGTTTCTTCTGCAAGGAACTCTCGGAATGAGGTGAAGCGGTGGAAACGCATAGGCCAGACTGAAGGTCCAAGGTATCTGTAAGGCATCTACCTCCAAGGGTTGATCTCCTGGACATAGCGAGCAGAAATTGGGGACTTTTGTATTCTCTTTGTTTGCAAGTCTATTTCTGGGATCCCCCAGTGAGCTGTTATGAGGTTGAAAACCTCTATATGCAGAGACCATTCTTGATTCGAGACTAGTTGTCGACTCAAGAAGTCTGCAGTGCTGTTCTGCTCCCCCTTCAGGTGTATTGCAGAGATGGATTTTAGATTGACTTCTGCCCACTGAAACATATGTTTGGCTATAAACATTAGGCGAGGACTTCTGGTACCTCCCTGTTTGTTTACATAAGCTACTGCCGTCATATTGTCTGAGCGGACTTGAAGGTGGTGACCTTGTAGCTTGTCCTGGAATGTGCTAGTAGAGCTCTTAGGAACGCTGTTAACTCCTTCCAATTGGAAGAGAACTTCTTCTGTTCTGGATTCCACCTGCCCTGTGCCCAGTATGAGTTAAGATGTGCTCCCCAACCCCAACCGCTTGCATCCATGGTCAGGGTGGATGTGATAGGTAGGACCCAGGGAACCCCCTTGTTTAGGTTTTCCATGTCCTTCCACCACTAGAGGGAATGTTTCACCTTGGTGGGGATCACTATGCATCCCTCTAGAACTTTGTCTTTCACCTGTTCCAAAAGAAACCTCTGAAGGTCTCTCTGGTGGAACCTGGCCCATTGCACGGCCGGAATGGCTGCAGTCATCAAACCAAGTGCTGACATGACCTCCCTCACTGTACAATTGGGGCTGGTTTGAAGAAAAGACATCCTCTGTTTCAGATTTGATATTTTTTCTTTTGGCAAGACTATCCTTTGTTTTACTGACAGGATCTTGTAACCCAAGTAGTGAATATTCTGTGTTGGAGCCGTTTTTGATTTTCCAAACTGACGATCCACCCCAACCGCCTCAGGGTCCTGACAGAGTTGTTTCTCTGAGTGGGCTGTGAGGAGTAAGTCGTCTAGGTATGGGATGATTGAGACTGATTGAAGTCTCAACGGAACCAATGCCTCTCCAAGAACTTTGGAAAAAATTATTGGAGACAACGACAGACCGAAGGGCAGGGCTCTGCATCGAAAGTGATACATTTTTGAGTCTATCTGAATCGCCATACGAAGAAATTTCTGGCATTCCTTCCTTATTGGGATATGCAGATAAGCGTCCCTTAAATCCAGGGTAGCCATAAATACTTATTTTTGAAGAAGATTTTTCATTGAATAAATTGATTCCATCCGAAATCTCTTGTAACCGATGGAGAGGTTCAGGGGTCAGAGGTTCATGATCAATCTGAACTTCCCTGACGGCTTTTTTACCACAAAAATGTGCGAGTAAAAACCGTCCCCCTGTTCCTGAATAGGGACTGGTGTCAATAGCTCTTGATCCACCATTTCCCCTATCAGTAAGGCCTCGTACACACGACCGAGTTTCTCGGCAAGAACCAGCAAGAAACTTGCTGGCAGAGATGTCTTGCCGAGAAACTCGTTCGTGTGTATGGTTTCTCGTCAAGAAAACCAACAAGTAATCTCGACGAGAAAATAGAGAACCTGCTCTCTATTTTCTCGTCGGCATGTTTCTCGACGAGAAAAGTGAGTGTGTGTACACTTACCTGTCCTCCCGGAAGCCTGCGCATGTTCGAAATAAATTTGACGCATGCGCGGTAGCTTCCTAGGCATAGATAGGGTATACCAAGATGGCGGCGACGGCATCGAATGTGACGAGCGCATGCTCGTCGTAGTCGATTACGTCACTGCGTACGCTCCATTCAAAGAACCGCGGGTTCTTTGAATCGAGCGTGTGTACACTCGGCCGGGACAAGTTTCTTGTCCAAGAATCTCGTCGAAAAAAAACGACATGTTTTTTTCGACGAGAATCTCGGCCGTGTGTACGAGGCTTTAGGGTAAGGCCCTGGTCTTTTCTGAGTGACTTGGGAGTTTGGTCACCAGAAACATGGATGGTGGTTCGCTGTGGAATTCCAGCGCATAACCTCTCTTGATTATGTTTAGTACAAATTCGTTTGAGGTTATCTTTTCCCATTGTGGGAGAAAGTCCTTTAGTCTCCCTCCCACAGGGACCCTGATGTCACTGGGGCTTGGGGTCCTGATTGGGGCGGTTAAAAAGTATGCTCCCTTTCCCTTTTTGCCCAGTCCAGTGTTTTTTGGGTTTGAACTCCTTTCCTGTTTTTGAGGGTTCCTTTGAGGGACGAAAAAACTTTCTTTGAAAGTTTTTCTTTTTAATAGGGAAAGATTTATTTTTGTTCGCCGTTCTTTCCAAGGCGGTATCCAGTTCAGGCCCAAAGATTAAATCTCCAGTAAAAGGAACACTGCACAAAAGTTCTGATCGACCTTCTGGCTGCGACTGAAAGAGCCGCAGATTTAGCTGTAAACTTAACAGCGTCAGTTGAAGCGTCTGAGATGAAGCTAGTCGCCTTGAAAAGTATTGGAAAGGTTTTCAAGAGCTCCTCTCTAGGAGTGCCTGCCTGTAAGTGTTCTTGTAACTGTGACAACCAGAACTCCAAGTTTCTAGCTACACAGGAAGTGGCTAAGGCTGGCTTCAATCCTGCCATTGAAGCATCCCAGGCCCTTTTTAAGACCATGTCAGTCTTTCTGTCCATTGGGTCCTTTAAATGTCCCATATCCTCGAAGGCCAGGTCAGACTGCTTCGATACCTTGGACAGAGGGGCATCAAGTTTTGGATTTTTATTCAAGACTGCCTCTGGGTTCTCATCAAAGGGAAACCTTCTTTTGAGAGAATTTGGGAAGAAAGCTTTTTTATCCGGCTCGGCCCATTCCTTTGCGAACCAGATCAGAGAGTACGCCATGTATAGGAAACACTCTGGCCTTCTTTTCACCCGGGGCTGCATACATCTTGTCATGCCTGGATAATTGAGCTTCTTCCTCCTCAATTTCCAGCGTATCATAAATTGCGCTCAACAACTCGTCTACTTCCTCAATAGACAGTTTGTATTTTGCGACTTTGTTAGCTGCGGCCTGATCTTCCTCCTGGTCTGAGTCTGAGTCAGAAGATTCAGGCCTAACTAACACGGGGCTATGCTCCCTGACTTTACAGGGCTCCCCGGAGCTGGGTATTGTGGGGCTTGGTGAAGGGGAAGCTGCGCTACTGATGGAAGCAGATACATTTACCTCAGAAATTAAATCCCTAAGAGATTTAAAGGTTGATGCCATCTCATCCTTAAACGAGCTTAGGAATTTAGCTAAAGGGGAGTCTGCCTCGGATTTTAATAAGCCTGCAATACATTGCCTGCATAAGGCTTTGTTCGAGCCTGAGGATAATTTGCTTCCACAATTAGGGCACTTTCTGCGGCCTGACTGGTCTTCCCTTGAAGCCTCCTTAGCCTGAAACACAAAAGGTAGATGGCCTTAGAATCAACCCTCTTACAAAAGGCACCCGTGCTGCAACCACCACTGCTGCTATTCCCGGGATAGTGCATCCACCACCATGGGGTAAACTAGTCCCAGCCACCACTACCAGCATACATAAAATAACCAGTACAGGGCTTGCCCAGCAGCCTACCTGGTTTTGGCTGGTGCCTACATCGACCGGAGTGTCCTGGGGATTAGCCTCCATGGTCCCCCCTTGCCTCTCTGTATCCCATCGCTAGTTCGGTACTGCTGGACGCTGGTCAGGGATTAGTAGGCCCAGCGTGGGCTTTTTCTCCTCTCCTTATGCCCTGCAGACCTGGAACCGGAAGTCTCGGCGCACAGCGATGACGCGGTTCCACTGGAAATGATGCAAACAGCGTCTCCGGCCCCCACCGCAATTGCAGCAAGGAGCTGGGATGGACGAATCCACTTACCAGCTCCAGAGGGGAACCGCGTCATTCTGCCACTGGCACAGCATTGGCACTGGAAGGAAGAGGGAAACGGGTCTGCTCCGGTTGAGCTGGACGGTACCCGAGCCCAAGGCAGACAAGGTGAGACTTCACTGGAGCCGCACGGATAGGACCCAGTCCCCCTGTGCGGTCTCCGTTCCCTGCAGGCAGCCCCTGAGAGATGAAGTCCTTTCTCATGGTTCCTCTGGCAACATGCCCCTCCGACGGAGGAAACACAATGACTGACAAGGGACCTGAGGGACCGGCTTTTGAACTGATTGACAATGTGTTTCCTGTGTCAATGGGAGGGACGCCATCTCTCAAGGGCTGTCCTGGAAGACGACTGGGGAAATAATGTTGGCCAGACAAAATATTGACACTTTGGACATTTTCATTTAGGGGTGTAGTCACTTTGTTTGCCAGAGGTTTAGACATTAATGGCTGTGTGTTGAGTTATTTTGAGGGAACAGCAAAGGTATACTATTATACAAGCCGTACACTCACTACTTTACATTGTAGCAAAGCGTCATTTCTTCAGTGTTGTCACATGAAAAGATATAATAAAATATTTACAAAAATGTGAGGGGTGTACTTACTTCTGTGAGATACTGTAAATACGGCATGCTATCTAGTTCTGTTAATGGAGCCCAATGTGACCAATGCTCCTAAATGTAACATGAGACCAGTTGGTATTTATCATTCTGTATGTTACAAAAATGAATAAATAAAATAAAGAACAATGAGTACAGGTCTTCTTTTAGGGCAAATTTGTCAGGTTCTTAAAGGCCTGTGTCAACATACTATTGCTTGCCTCAAACGGGTTTTACTTTTCCATACAAGTCAATGGGATTGCAACACCGACTTGGAGCAGGTGAACTGCAGGTCAATAGAGTATCTGACAATTAATTCAGAATTATCTCAAAAATGCTTGAAACTTCTAAAACTGAGACCACATGATTCTGTTGACACAGGCCTTTAAAGTACCAAGGCATCGAGCTGCCCTGTATAGCCGGAAGGGTCCATCTGGTGTTCAGATATCTGTCCAAAGTATGTATCTCCAGCGGGCGTGTAGAGAGGAGCTGTCAGTCCGTCTTCCGTGAGAGCTAATGGGAACATGTTTTGGAAGCAAGCCTTGAGGCTGTTGAAGGAAGCGTGGCTTGCTGACAGATCCTCTCTACACTCCCGCTGGATATACATACTTTGGACAGATATCTGAACAGTGGACGGACCATCCCGTCTTTACAGGGCAGTTCGACGCCGACTCCCTCTGGACGGAGCTCAGGCTGATCTCGCTCCCTCTATACAGCTTGCCTTCTTCCTAAAATGGATAAAGACCATAGCTTCTGGTGAACACTTGGACTTCCCATCCACTGTGAACTGTCATCATCCCTCAACACACCCGCTTGTGAGTGCCATTACAGTTTTTTTATCTTTTAATAAATTGTGCTACATAATGGTGCTTTTTTCCCCTTTCCTCTTGAATAATATAAATTCTACAGAGGATCTAAAGAAAACAAACCTTTAAAGAAAGCTTTTTTTTTCCAATTGGGTTGGCTCTTCATAACTGCACTTTTTCTACTTTCAGAACGAAACAAAAAATTTGTAGCAGTCATATGTAGACTCTGGAGATACATAGCACCAGGTAAACAGATAATATGATAGAGCCCTGCACTGACATCTGCTGGCCAGGAAAAGCAGAAACCAGAACCATAAATAAACCTGGTTAACTCAAATTAACCATCAGGCTTTTCTTGTAAAAGATAAGCTGTGCCCAGCCCCCAGCCCTCATCTTTTAACCACTTCTCTACCGTGCATGAAAACCCCCTTCCTGCCCAAGCCATTTTTCAGCTTTCAGCGCTGTCACACTTTGAATGACAATTGCGCGGTCGTGCGACGTGGCTCTCAAACGAAATTTGCGTCCTTTTTTTCCCACAAATAGAGCTTTCTTTTGGTGGTATTTGATCACCTCTGCGGTTTTTATTTTTTGCGCTATAAACAAAAGAAGAGCGTCCAGTTTGGGAAAAAAACACAATTTTTTACTTTTTGCTATAATAAATACCCATTTTTTTTTTTTATAACATTTTCCTCAGTTTAGGCCGATACGTATTCTTCTACATATTTTTGGTAAAAAAAAAAAAATCGCAATAAGCGCGTATTGATTGGTTTGCGCAAAAGTTATAGCGTCTACAAAATAGGGGATAGATTTATAGCATTTTTTTTCTTTTTTTTTATTAGTAATGGCGGCGATCTGCGATTTTTTATTGTTTCTGTGATATTGCGGCGGACAGATCGGACACTTTTGACACATTTTTGGGACCATTCACATTTATACAGCGATCCCTGCTATAAAAATGCATTGATTACTGTATAAATGTGATTGGCAGGGAAGGGGTTAACCACTAGGGGGCGGGAAGGGGTTAAATATGTTCCCTTAATGTGTTCTTACTGTGGGGGGAGGGGACTGACTGGGGGAGGTGACCGATGGTTGTCCCTATGTACTAGGGACACACCATCGGTCCCCTCTCCCTCACAGGACGTGGATCTCTGTGTTTACACACAGAGATCCACTTTCCTGCTCGTTTCCCAGGCAATCGCAGGTGCCCGGCGGCAATCGCGGCCGCCGAGCACGCGCACCGGGGCCTTGTGAATGCGGCAGGGGCGCGCGCGCGCCTCCTAGCTCGTTTTAAAGGGAGGACGTCATATGACGTCCTCCCAGAACGAGAGTATCCTCCACCCGCCGTCTATTGACAGTGGGCGGGGGACAAGTGGTTAAGCTCAGTGAAGGTAGATATTACTTCAAAGTGAACCAATAAGGAAGTTTAGAATATAGGAGGGTTCAGGCCACTTTTAACTTTTACAAGAAAAAAATAAATGTTTTTACATACCTGTAAACTCCATATCTTGTACAGTACAGAACACAGGAGTTGATTCTGAAAACATGGGTTTTATGCCGCTACCTTGGTGATTGAAAACTGGCAAAAGCTTTGCTGGGACAGCAGCAACAAGCTCACAGGTAGAACTATAGGAGTTGACTGACCCACACAGACAGCTGACAGCAGAAGAATATTGGGGCCGAAGCACGCTTTAGCAGAGGTTCAAATAGTCACTTGTCAAAAAAAAAGTTTTCTTAAATGTGAAAAGATAAATAGGTGGTGGCCCTGCAATTTTTAAGAAAAAACCCCCCAAAAACAAATGCTAGATGCTGTAAAAAGTCCAAGAACCACAACATCTTTGGGAGACTGGGCTCAGGTTTGTAAGGAGATACTTGTTCCCTGAGGACAGAAACCCGAAGGAATAAAAGGCAAAATAACCAGCCTGCCATGTGGAAGCGGGAAGAGGAATCCCATTAAGGGACTGTGCTGTGAGGAAACAGAAGATTGGTTAGTCCCAAAGGGAAGACATGGCAGGCAGCCATAAATGACAGTCTTGACCCACCCATAGGGGGAATAAATATGTGCTTTCAAGAAGGACTGGCTTTGTCCCCATGTAGCAGAAGTTAACAAAGGGGGCTCTCGAGAAGAAAAAAACAGAACTACAGCTGCCAGGGACAATAGAGAGAACAAGACTCCATTATTGGAGGTCCTTTAAAGGGGCTAAACTCCTTGTACACAAGGGGAGGATCTTGAGTGGGCAAAAATACCTGAAGAAGGCCCCGGAGGAAATCACAAGGTTGCAGTGGGCAATGAAGAAAAGCAGCTTCTTGCAAAGGAGAGTACACAGGGCGTGCAAGAGCCAACATGTTAGAGAAGAAGAGGATATTCAAGGCTGAACCAAGACCTGAACCAAACTGAAGAAGTTGTAGGATGAGGAATGGGAACAAGTTCTGTAATAGGTTTCCATATCATCATTCTAGATGAAAACTATCCCACATGATAGGTTGCAGATAAGGGTGAAGTGATCTGTATGACCCAAACTGAGAGGGGCAACCAACTTAGAGGTTGGAATGTTCCTCCCAATTGGTGAATATCTGTGAGAAGCCGGGAGATCTTTTAGCAGAAGTCTGTAGAGCAGTCATAAAATTGAAGGCGTTTGGTGAGAGAGGCTGGTACGTTCCAGGGCACCTACAGCACATACGTACACTCACTTGATTAGGTACACCTTGCTAGTACCAAGTTAGACTTTTGCCTTCAAAATGGCCTTAATTCTTCTTAGCATAGATTTAACAAGGTGTTGTAAATATTACTCAGAGATTTTGGTCCATATTGACATGATAGCATCACGCAGTTGCTGCAGATTTGGCTGCACATCCATGATGCAAATCCCCCGTTCCACCACGTCCCAAAGGTGCTCTATTGGTGACTGTGGAGGCCATTGGAGTACAATGAACTCATTGTCATGTTGAAGAATTCAGTTTGAGATGATTTGTGACATGGTGCATTATCCTGCTGGAAGCCATCAGAGGAAAGTTCAAAGAATTTTGCAGTTGTGTTTATGGTTTGTTTAAGGGTCCAATAAGATAGGGTCCATTACTTACAAACACTTGCAAAATAACTGTAGTCTCATTATATGGGTACAGTGGGGGGCAGTCCCAGCAAGGCTTTTGTCAGTGTCCAATCACCTGAAGGTAGCAGCATACAACCTATGGTCTAAAAATCAACCCTGCATCTTGTACTGAATGAATTTTGATGGGAACAGAGATGTAAAATAAAGGCAAAAGGAGAACTTATAGAAGGGAAAGTGTCAAGGACCCTACCCCCCTGCTCCCTTCCATCTGTCCCCCTGCTAGCATTTCAGGGGCATTTCTCACTATTGTGGACCAACAAAATGAGCACCCTGGTGCTCTCCAGACCTGCCCTGGCATAGTAATACAATTAGCTGAGGGCACTGATTGCTTCATCCCTCTGGCTACCGTCAACCTGGATTATGGGCTGGGGCCCAAATGCTGCAGTGTGGGAGCAATGGGAGGACTACCAGCAGATGTACTCATTGGGAATGATGTGGGCAACCTCAGCTTCTAACCTCAGCTTGTTCAATTAAGCTTTGGCAGTAAAACCCGGAAGCCGATTGGTTTCTATGCAGAAGTGAGCCTGATTTTGCACTCTCCAGCTTTAGTAAATATACCCCTTTGGTAAAGCCATCACACGTAGCCAAGCCCACCAAAAAGCCACCACAAGAGACGAGGACACCCAGCCAGTGTATGGAAGGAACACTGTCACATGTGGTGAGTGGCTTTTGTCACTAGTGGGGTAACCTGGGATTAGGATCAGTTTAAGTAGGACTTAGCCACCAACCTCACCCTGACAAGGGTAGGGTTGACCGGTCAAGGAGTAGACGAAATTGGAAAATGGGTTGCTGTACCAAACTGTAGAATCAGTTTCCGAGGTTGGACCCCGTTGCCAAACAGCCGATAGGGCCCCAGCAATTTTGGACCCAACTTTTGCACCTTGCCCACAACATTTTTATGGTGGGGCATCAAGGGAATCTACGAACCAAGAACAGGCTATGCCAGGCCTTCTATTGGCCCAGGATGTCCCAAACGGTGGCCCATTACTGTTTCACCTGTGATACCCCTTAGCGCCGCAGGAAGACAGATGGCCTTCGTGCCCGACTGCGGCCCTTGCCCATTAGCAAGAAGCCGATACAGCGGTTCACTATTCACATTCTTGGGCCCTTTCGCTCGCCCCAGAAAAACTGGGAAACACTACATCCTTACCATTATAGACTATGCTACCCACTACCCCAAAGCAGTGGCACTGTTCAGCAACACAGCGCCCATATTTGCAGAGGCCATGGTTGCTGTTTTCACACCAGTGGGCTTCCCAGCCGCAATCCTGTCAGATCAGGGGACTCCGTTTTTGTCAGATCTGATTCAGTCTCTCTGGCACACTTGTGGTGTGCAGGCCATCCAGACTACCCCCTATCACCCTCAAACAGACTGGGTGAGCGTTTAAACGGGACACTGAAGGCCATGTTACGTGCTTTCTTAGACAAGGAGCCAGATTGGGAACGATACCTACCTCAACTTTTCTTTGCATACAACAAGGTACCTCAGGAATCTACTGGCTTCTCCCCATTTGAGCTGATGCATGGAAGGAAGCTTTGAGGCCCCCCGATCCTGCTGAAAGAATACTGGGAGAACCAGCTACCTGATACTGGGGTCCCTGATGTTCCAGAATTGTGCAAAAGAATGAACCAACTGGCCGGCCCCACAGCTGAGCACCTAAAAGCTGCCCAACCCAACCCAACCAAAAGACATGGTATGACCGTAATGCCTCGTACACACGATTGCGATTTCCGACAAGAAAACCACTGTTTTTTTTCAGCAGGAAAACGGCTGAAACTTGTCTTTCATATACACAGTCACACTAATCTTGGACAAAATTCCGCCCGTCCAGAACCTGGTGACGTACAAGATGAGCCAAGATCAATGAAGTTCAATAGGCAGTTTGGCTCTTCTGCTTGATTGATTCTGAGCATGCATGTTTTTTTTCGTGTCGTAATTGCATACAGACGACCGTGATTCCCGATAGGAATTTTTCCTGTCACGAAAATTGAGATCCTGCTCTCAATCTTTTCTTGCCCGGAATTCTCACAGAAAAAGTGCAATGGAGCATACACGGTCAGAATTTGCGACAAAAAGCTCACATTGCACTGTTCTCTTCGGGAATCGCGATCGTGTGTACGCGGCATTAGGCTTACACCTGGAAGATAAAAGAGAACCGACCGGTCCCAATGATTGCCCCAAACCCTCAAAGCAAGTTTCACATGGTAAGGGCCCTTTCAAAAAGAAATGGTATGAGACCAACTACATCCTTGTGCTGGATTATCAGGGGAGGTGACAGAAATTTGTCCATATGAACATGATCAAGGAATACCATTAAAGGAACCTGCCCATCCTGGTCGTCTGCCCTTTAAGGAAGAAGGAGTCCATATCGAATATTCCAGAAGTAGCAAGCTATTCCACTGTCTTCTCAATGACCATATGGCTAGCGATGCCTACCAAAGGACTCTTATCGATGACCTGCTGGACTATCTAGCTGTAGCCGGCTTTGTCACAACACTGGACCCAAGCAAATTTACTGGCAAATCCCCTTAACAGCAGAGGGAAGGGAGAACTCTGCCTTCATCAACCCCCTTTGGACTATTCGAGTTCCTTAACATGCCCTTCGGGGATGAAGAATGACCCTGCCACCTTCCAGTATATGGTGGACCAGCTGTTGCAGAACTTTCAAAACTTTGCCTGTGCTTATCTTGATGACATCACCATCTTTAGTGATAATTGGGAAGACCATTTTTCTCATGTGAGCGCTGTCCTGGACCAAAGGAGCCAACCACACCATCTGGCCAAATAAATGCTAGATGAGAATGGCAGAGGTGCTGTACTTAGGACACTGGGTGGGAGGAGGTAAACTGCGCCCAAAACCTGCTAAAGTAGAAGCAATTAGGGACTGGCCCACCCCACAAACTAAGAAACAGGTTATGGCTTTTCTGGGCACTGCTAACTATTATTGCAAATTTATTCCCCATTTCAGCCTGTTTGCCAAGCCACTGACAGAACTAACCAAGAAGGCCATGCCCAGAATGATAACTTGGACCCAGGCCTCCCAGACAGCCTTTGAGCAGCTCAAAAAGACCATCACCTGCGATCCTATCTTGGCAGCCCCAAACTACAATCAACTTTTTTTGTGCAGACACCTCTACACACAGACTGGGGGCTACCCTCAGCCAGGTAAACAAGGAGGGAGAGGAGCACCCCATGGCTTTTCATAGCAGGAAGCTACTGGACATGGAGGCGGCCTATGCCACCATCAAGAAAGTGTGCCTGGCTATTGTACCAGCATTGATAACACTACAACCCTAGCTTTATGGCTGGGATATTACAATTATCACGGACCACTACCCCCTCACAACTTCCCAATTTAGTATCACCAAAATGCAGATGGGTTATCTCATCAACAAGTTCCCCAGTAAAGAAAAGCAGCCCACAAGTTTCTCGAATTGAACCTGTTCTGGTCCCCCTATCGGCACTTGTAGAATGAAAGGAGGGGTTGTCATAGACCCTACCCTCCTGTTCCCTTCCATCTGTCCCCCCATTAACTGCCCTTCTATGTCCCGGTGCCCACATGAACATCACAACATTCTGCGCAGGGCACTAACTAACTGAACTCTCTGTGGTGACCTCATCCTGCTCCCCAGCCGAACGTCGGGCAGTCTATCTCCCTGCATGTGGATTCACCACATGGAGGTTACATGCCGGTCACTGTGTGCTCCCCCGACCCACAATGGTCTTTGCGGGCATAGAATGGTCCCACTGTTCCAACGCTTCAGTACTCGCCAGTGACAAAGACCACGTTCTTGCGTGTAGCCAGGGGGGAGTTTGTTGTCAGGGCATCCCAGCAGGAGGGAGGATCCAGGATCACCATCGAGGGACTCCAGAAGAGGAGGATAGGGGCTGCTCTATGCAAAAACCATTGGACAGAGCAGGTAAGTATGATTTTTTATTAAAAAAAAGTTAGTTATATGTTTAGAATCACTTTAAAACCCAGCACCTTTGCTACTTTTGTATTTTTAAGTGTAGATATGGGAGGGAGAGGTTAACATGTCTGGAAAAAACTAAAACACACCACATTACAGCATCAAATCATGAAACTATAGCAAACAGGTCCTCAGACTTGGGTGTATGGTGTAAGTTCACCTTTTCAGAAAAAATAAAAAGGTGAAATAACCTTTAAAGGGGTTGTAAAGGCATATGCATGAAGAAAAACCTTCTGTGTGCAGCAGCCCCCCTAATACTTACCTGAGCCCCATCTATCCAAAGATGCCCACGAGTTCCTCAGCCATCCGGGACATTTGCATACCCTGATTTGCTGAGACACAGCAGCAGTGCCATTGGCTCCTGCTGCTGTCAAAGTCAGCCAATCAGGAGAGAGGGAATGGGGCCAATCTGAGGCTCTGTGTCTGAATGGATACAGGGAGCTGTGACTCAGCTTGGGTGCCCCCATAGCAAGCTGCTTGCTGTGAGGGCACTCGACCATTGGTATGGGAACACATATCAGTGCTGGCTGCAATCGTTTTTTTTTGTTTTAACCGTTTTCACTATCACTGGGAAGCACAAAGACAACAATACTTAATTTCATTGGAATTAAAAGATTGTGCTAAACATTTTGTATGACCCATGATAGTTGTAAAAATGTTTAATAAAATACACAAATAGTTATTAATGCACACAAATAGAATATAGCTGAAGGAATGCAAATGAAAGTGACAAACTTTTTTTTTAAACCAAAGAAAAAGGTCTGCATCCCTTTCCGTTTCTGTGGATGTAAACATAAGACAGATGTTGCAAACTGAACTGACAACTGTTGTGCAAACTGATGCAACTCAAATCCATATTCTGTTTTTTTTCCTTTTCTTAGCAAAAACGTGACTAAACTGATGACACTGGTCTAAAAAGAAACTATTAGTGTGGTGAGATGCCATTCATTTTGAATAACACTTCAGCACATTAAGGCCTCATGCCCACGGACGTTTTTGAGCGTTTTTTACAGCTTAAAAACACCTGTCCATGTTAGTCTATAGCTTCATGCCCACCTAGACGTTTTTGAGCTGCAAATAGCATAGACGTTTTTAAGCTGTAAAAAAAACCCAGGACCAGTGCGTTCCTCAGCGTCGGAGTTAGGCAGAAAAAAACATGAGCGTCAAAAAACGCGCACTAACGCGCGGTCGCGTATTTTAGCTCCGACGTTTTTTTTTTAAAATTTACAAATAACATGGACAGGCGTTTTTAAGCTGTAAAAATTGCAGCTGTAAAAACGTCCGTGGGCATGAAGCCTAAGGCAACACAGCTACACAACATACTTTTAAGATATTGCATTGGAGAGAAGGAGAAAAAAATAAAAAGGGGAGGGGTCATGTGCACATTTAGGCAAATTTGGTAGGATGCGTTAGTAACCCATTCAGCTGTGGCATTGTCCAATGGAACGGGATAACCAGTCAGAAGAGGGATCCAGTAAAGTAAATGACAAAAAAAATTCTTGCAACTCTAGGATGTTGATTAAAAGCTATTCCTTCCTAGACTAACCACCAAAAAGACAAGCTAGTGTAGAACTTTGCCACATAACTCCACCACAACCCAGAAGACCAGCAGCCATCATGACAAACTTGTTTTCCAACAATGCAATGGACAGAAGACACCATGACACACACTTTGGCTCAAGGATGTAACCAATCATGGGTTTGTCCAACATGGAAATACTCTGCTTGCAAAGATCTGGAATAGAACTGAGCAAACGGGGACTGCTTCAGAAGTGGATACCATGTGTATGTCACTCAGTTGGGAATATAAACATCAGCATTAAAGTTGCCAAACCCAATTCTGCAGTTTCGTCAAGAAAACCTTGGCCAAAAAAAAAATGATCCAGGAAAAGATCAGGGGTAACAGATCTAGAAGTTACTTTTTAAAGTTCAGGATTCACCCAAAGTCTTCCAAGATCCCTGATGTGCCACACTCATTCTCCCTTCCCTGAAATGTGTCAAAGTCCCAGCAGAAAGAGGCAAATGGCATGAAGTTTAGATTGCCAGTGCAGGTCTAAAAAGTACCCAGCAGCCAAAGAGCAAAAGCTCAGCCCAAGAAATTACCTGAGGGTTCCCCCCCTACCCATTCTCCATACACAAATTCCATCTTGCGATCTTTCATAAACTATAGGCAAGCACCGTAGAGAAAAAAAATAGGATTTTTGTACTCACCGTAAAATCCGTTTCTCTGGCATCCATGGACTGACACAGCGTGTCTTATACACCTTTACACGTGGGTTATGTCCCTGCTTGCAGGAGAAGACCTAGGCAGAATGTGAGATGTTATACATACATTCTAAACAGCCAGAGCTGAACAGCCCCGCCCAGGGGGGCGGTCCCTCCGGACATAACCCTCCCACTGCAGTCAGCAGACCTCAGTTCGTAACAAAGCAGTACAAACTTAAAAAGAAGGGTGGGTGCTGTGTCAGTCCATGGATGCCAGAGAAACGGATTTTATGGTGAGTACAAAAATCCTATTTTCTCTTGTCATCCATGGACTGACACAGCGTGTCTTATACACCTTTACACGTGGGATGTCCCAAAGCAGTGTCAAGAGGGATGGGAGCAGTATAAATGGAAAACCAAAAACTTCACTCCAAACAAGGCAGAGCTCCTCAACGGAGGAGTTGCAACATCAAACAGCGGCCTGCAACACCTTGCGGCCGAAGGAAGCATCCGAAGATGCAGCCACATCAACCTTATAAAACTTAGAAAAGGTATGAACAGACGACCAGGTCGCCGCCTTGCACACTTGTGCAACCGACGCTTGATGTCGGAAAGCCCAGGAAGCACCAATTGCCCTGGTGGAATGTGCCGTAACCGGAAAGGGAGGCGCCCGCCCCTTGAGAGCATAAGCTTGAATGACGGTTTGTCTGATCCACCTAGAAATGGTGGCAGACGAAACCGCTTGGCCCTGTTTTGGACCAGAGACAGCCACAAATAGTGAGTCAGACTTCCGAATAGAAGCAGTAGCAGACAGGTACACCCGCAAGGCTCGTACCACATCCAAAGTGTGAAGCGCAAACTCTCTGGGATGAGATGGGTGAGGACACAAGGACGGGAGGACAATGTCCTCGTTTAAGTGGAAGGCCGAGACCACCTTTGGCAGAAAAGAAGGTCGCGGACGTAACACCGCCTTATCCTTATGGATGACCAAAAAGGGCGACTTGCAGGACAAGGCCGCCAATTCAGACACTCGTCTAATGGAAGTAATGGCCACCAAGAAGGCCACCTTCTGAGACAAAGTCAAGAGGGGAATATCTCTAATATTTTCAAAGGGAGGTTCCTGGAGGACCGAGAGCACCAAATTCAGATCCCACGGGGGGAGAGGAGGCTTGACAGGGGGGAGCACATGTCGAACCCCCTGGACAAAGGTGCTAACCAAGGGATGACCCGCCAGCGGTCGCTGAAAGAAGATGGCCAAGGCCGAAATCTGACCCTTAATGGTACTCAAAGCGAGCTTTTGGGTCACGCCACGCTGCAGAAAATGCAGGATTCTGGGAACGGAATACGTTCGTGGGCGCCAGTCCAGCTCTTCGCACATGGCGATGTAAGCTCTCCAAGTACGGTGATAGATCTTTCTGGAGGAAGACTTCCGTGCCCTTAACATGGTCGAAATGACCGAATCCGAGAGACCTCGGTCTCTCAGCACCTGGCTTTCAATAACCATGCCGTTAAAGCCAGAGACTGTAAAGCAGGATGAAATATAGGACCTTGAGACAGGTCCCCCCGTATTGGTAACCGCCAGGGAACGTCTGCGACGAGACGTACCAGATCGGCGTACCAGTGACGCCGAGGCCAATCCGGAGCAATGAGGATCACCGGAATTCCCTCGGTCGCTACCCTGCGGAGCAGGTGAGGGAGCAACTGCAGCGGAGGATAAACGTATATCAGGTGATACTGACCCCATGGGGCCACCAACGCATCCGAGGCATCCGCCCAGGGATCCCTGGATCTGGCCACAAACCTCGACACCTTGCGATTGAGTCGAGAGACCATCAGGTCCACATCCGGCGTGCCCCACCATCTGCAAAGGAGTTGAAAGACCTCCGGGTGCAAGGACCACTCTCCCTGGTCCAGCGTCTGGCGACTTAGATAGTCCGCTTGCCAATTGTCTACGCCCGGAATGTAGACGGCCGACAGAGCCGGCACGCTTCTTTCGGCCCACCTCAGGATGCGGGCGACCTCGGAAGCCGCAGCTGAGCTCCGAGTCCCCCCTTGATGGTTGACATACGCCACTGCTGTGGCGTTGTCCGATTGGATCCTGATGGAGTGACCCTGTAGTTTCTCCGACCATGAGGAGAGGCACAGTCTGATTGCCCGTATCTCCAGCACATTGATCGGTAAGAGGGCTTCGTCCGGAGTCCAAAGCCCTTGGGCCGACAGGACTCCCCAGACTCCCCCCCAGCCTGTCAGGCTGGGGTCCGTCGTGATCACCGTCCATTGGATGGGGAGGAACGACTTCCCGGACCGAAGAGCCGGGGACCTCAACCACCACGTCAGGGACGCCCTGACCAGGTGACTCACCTGGATCTGAAGATCCAAGGACAACGGGGATTTGTCCCAAGTGGACAAGATCTCTTTCTGTAAAGCCCTGGTGTGCGCTTGGGCATAAGGAACGGCCTCGAAGGAGGCCACCATGAGTCCCAGGACTCTCATGCAAAAGCGGATTGACGACCATTTTCGGGACGTCAGCACCCGTACTGCAGACTGAAGTGTCAGTAGTTTGTCTGGAGGTAGGAAGACTCTTGCCTCCAAGGAGTCCAGAATCAGACCTAGATACTCCAGACGCTGAGTCGGGACTAGAACCGACTTCTGAACGTTCAGGAGCCACCCAAACTCCCTGAGGGTCTGACTGACGATAGTCACACTTTCTTCCAATTCTGAGCCACTGTCTGCTCTTAGAAGAAAATCGTCCAGATAGCCCACGATAGCAATGCCTCGCTGTCTCAGCAAAGCTAGGACCGGAGCAAGCCCCTTGGTGAACACCCTCGGTGCCGAGGCTAGGCCGAAGGGAAGAGCCACAAATTGATAGTGGACTTCGCTGACCGCAAAGCGCAGAAACTTCTGGTGGCTTGCGCAGATCGGAACATGCAAGTAGGCGTCCTTGATGTCCAAGGATGCCAGAAAATCCCCTTGATGGAGTGTAGCGATCACCGTGCGAATGGATTCCATGCGGAATTTTTGCACCTTCACGAAGGCATTCAGGGCCTTGAGGTCCAGGATTGGCCGAACCCCGTCCTTTTTTGGAACAACAAACAGATTCGAGTAGAACCCCTGAAACCTCTCCTGGGACGGAACCGGCACAATTACTCCGGACCCGATCAAATGCTGTACAGCCCCCAAGAGGGCTGCCCGACGGGCAGGAAGGAGAGGGAGATTTGAGGGAAAGAATCTGTCTGGGGGCCAGGAGCGGAACTCTATTCTGTATCCTGAGGTGACCACCTCGCACACCCACCGGTCGGAGATCCGGGAGGTCCACCGATCCGTGAACCTGCGAAGTCGTCCCCCCACCCCAGAGACGGGCGGGGGCAAGACTTCACGCGGAGGCGGGCTTGGGAGCCGGCTTGTTCGGCTTACGCACCCAGGGGCGCTTGTGCCCGCCAGCCGCACTGTTGTCAGTCTGGGATGGCTTACCCGTGGACTCTGACGGATGAAAAAAACCCTTTTTTGCTGGAAAGGAAGGACCCGGTTTACGTCGGGCCTCCTTACCCTTGATAGTTTGAGGAAGGAGAGTGCTTTTACCTCCCGTGACATCCTTGATGATGTCATCCAGAGCAGCACCAAAAAGTCTACCACCCTTAAAAGGTAGATCCGTCAGGAGCTTCTTAGAGGCTAGGTCAGCAGACCAGCATTTCAACCAGATGAGACGACGCAATACCACCGCCGAGACAGAGGCCCTGGATATTAAAGGGGCCGCGTCCAACGTGGCGTCGCACACATATATCAGACCCTGCACCATCTGGTGGGCCAGAGCAATAGTGTCTGGAGGAAGGTTATACTCCTGCACAGTTTGGTGCAAAATTTTTGCCCATTCCGTGAGTGTCTGAGACACAAGGGTCGCCGCTACTACAGGCCGTAGGGCGGATCCCAACAAGGCGAACATGGCTCTACTCACCACTTCTGACCTCCTGTCAGTGGGGTCCTTAAACGCAGGAGTCCCCTCCATCGGGAGAGTGGTGGCCTTGTTTAAATGGGCGACTGGAGGGTCGACCACCGGGGGAGAAGCCCACTTTTTAAGCAGGGCGTCTTCAAAGGGGTATCTAATAGACAAACGCCGCGGGACCATGAAAGTCTTCTGCGGCTTTTCCCAGACCTGGTCAATGAGCTGGTCAAAGAAAGGTACATATGGAAAAACCTTTTTAGAAGGCTTGGTCTTAAAAGAACCAAAGGAGACTGTATCCGCCTGAGGTTCTGCGGTCGCAGCATTTAGCTTGAGAGTGTCCCTCACAGCATCAATGAGTTCACTAACAAGCGCCCTGTCATTTACTGACTCAGAACTGGAGTCTTCCTCACAAGGAATGTCCTGTTCAAAACCATCCAAATATTCAGAGCTAGGGTCCTGAGCAGCAATAGCTAGGCCCATATCTGAATCAGAGCACTCCCCTTGTGGAGATAAAGTGGGGAGAGTGCGCTTTTTTGCTCCCTTGTGCTCACACACAGCTTCCATCCTGGTCAGAAATGATTCCAGGACTGCCGACAACTGGTCCATAGGGACCGCAGGTGCTGGAGCACTGGCTGCTGCCTCTGGCATGTGAGGGGAAGCTGGTGACTCTGACTCCATAATGTCCCTCTCTGAGACCACCCACAGGCTGTGCTGACTGAAGTAGGGGAATGCCCAGGGAACCCACCAACCTGACCAGGACCGCTCGGTTCCGCTGCTCTGTCTCACTGCGCCGCGCTGCTCAGCGTGAGTGAGCTGAGAGGAGAGAGTGTGAGGAGATTCGCGCCGTTCCCAGCGGCGCTAGAGGCCAAACTAGTGCTAGAAAAACATGCGGCTACAAGAAAATGGCCACCGCAATGTGCTCCGGCGGGCCACGGCAAGATGGCCGCCAATGTAAAATCAGCACACACACCAAACATGGCGCCCAGGCCCCTCACATCCAAAAACAAAACAGCCCCAGCGAATGCAGAGCACCATGAGCCCCCCCAGGACAGTATGGCCCCCAGGCACCCCACACAGTACAGCGCCAGCACTAGTGAACAGAGAGTGACATTAAAAAACACAGGGGGAGACAGGGAAATCCCCCACACAAGAAACACACAGCATGTACTCACCTGCAGCCAGGAGAGACTACTTACCCGTCCCCTGAGGGACCCACTGGTGTGTTTCTGACAGAACTATCACAGTGCGGTACTGAGTAGCTGTCGGCCCGGTCCACCGCGAAAGATACAGCCGGACTGTTCTATCTTGAGAGGACCGCGGAGCTGGAAGCCCACCGGCCACCCCTGGAGTCGTGGGGCATGTCGTGAACTGAGTCTCACGCACACAAGGCGAGGATCAGCATGCTCGATGGTCGGACAGGGAAGACTACGAGGATATCTTGTACCCAACCTGTTGCCCAGCCGACAGTTGATAGAAGATCTCAAAAGAATAAAATAGGAAAAAAATTCCAAAAGGAATAAAAATAGGTCAGGAGACTGGCTCCTGAGAGAGCCACGTCTTCTCCTTCTGCTAGGCAGAAAAAAAACTGAGGTCTGCTGACTGCAGTGGGAGGGTTATGTCCGGAGGGACCGCCCCCCTGGGCGGGGTTGTTCAGCTCTGGCTGTTTAGAATGTATGTATAACATCTCACATTCTGCCTAGGTCTTCTCCTGCAAGCAGGGACATAACCCACGTGTAAAGGTGTATAAGACACGCTGTGTCAGTCCATGGATGACAAGAGAAAATAGATTTTAATCGCTCTCACCGTTTGGCTATAGCTACTGTAACAAAACAAATGTACAAAAAGCCTCCTAGCTACTCACAAACCGAGTCTTCAGAGACAGGGTCAGTGTCGAATGAGGCATCTCTTGTCTGGATACCTCTGCAAGGAATACCCAGATAAGCTGTCCTAATCTGAAAGTAGAGAATGGAGCCAAGTGAGTGACCAAAATAGAGATCTTCAGAGAGAAAGGCAGGTGATCTACCATTTCCAGGACTCAGTAAGGGATCCCGAAACACACTGGCTTGACCTTAAAGCGGAACCAAGCCCACCTATAATTTCTAGCCAAGGAAGCTGCCATCTAGGCTTTTGCTTGATTTTAGAACAGCTATTACACCAGCCATTTGATGGATTGATAGTTAGATTGAGGGCACAACCAATGCGAGTTACATTCTGGACACATGCCAGGTATGTCATTTTTTTTTTAACTGTTAAATCAATGGGTTTAGTTCCGTTTTTTTTTTTTTTTTTGTAGAGTCCAGGGCTAACTGGAACACAGACAGGTAATACTGACTGCAGGAACATCGCAGAGAGAACATCAGTATACTAAATGAAATGAGAAAGCCGCTCACTGACTAACTTGTGAGCCTTCTAAGATTTTCAATATCCGGCATGTTTTAGTGGTAGCTGGTGATACAACAAACGTCTCTTTCCCTTCTGCTATATTGTCTTAAATTGGAAGATTTTTGTTTTTCTACAAGACACCAAGCAGAACTGAGCAGGTAGCAGAGATTAAAGTCTGTTTCTGGAGTGCAAACCCCATATAGCTTTTTCCTCAAGCTGTAAAATCCCAAGTGAAACAATACTAACAGAAGGTGCACCCTGTGATTTTGGGTGTGTAGGAGTACCCACATGTGGGGCATATTTATGAAGCTATGAATGTTATTCACTATTTTTTAAAAGCACAGGAGCATTGAGCTATAGAACACTATGAACTTTAATGGCATCCCAGTCTTCGTCCGTAGGGTTTAATATTGAGTTGGCCCACCCTTTGCAGCTATAACAGCTTCAACTCTTCCGGGAAGGCTGTCCACACGGTTTAGGAGTGTGTCTATGGGAATGTTTGACCATTCTTCCAGAAGCACATTTGTGGGGTCAGGCGCCGATGTTGGGAGCATAACCTTGTCAAAATTTCTTGGTATGCCGACACCTTAAGGCCACTTTAACACTGGTGTTTTACAGGCGTTTTTGCGCTAAAAATAGCACTTGATAAAGCACCTGTAAACTGTCTCTTCGACAGCCCCAGTGTGAAAGCCAGAGTTATTTACACTGGTGCAGTGCACTTGCAGGATGGGGGAAAAAAAAAAAAGTCCTGCAAGCAGCATCTTTGGTGATAAATACACCACTCCTAAACTGCCCCTGCCATTGAAATCAATGGCCAGCGCTGCAGAAGCGATTCGGCAGTGGCGCTTTGAACCCCTTTTCAGCTGCTAGCGGGGTTTAAAAGTGCCCCGCTAGCGGTGCTTTACCGCTACCACCCCAGTGTGAAAGTGGCCTAAGAGTTCCCTTCACTGGAACTAAGGGGCCAAGCTCAACCCCTGAAAAACAACCCCACAACATAATCCCCACCCCCTCCAAATAATTTGGACCAGTGCACAAAGCAAGGTCCATAAATACATGGACAATACATGGACAAGAGGAGTTTGGAGTGCAGGAACTTGACTGACCTGCACAGAGTCCTGACCTCAACCCGACAGAACACCTTTTGGGATGAATTGAGACTGCGAGCCAGGCCTTCTCGATCACATCAGTGCCTGACCTCACAAATGCACTTCTGGAAGAATGGCCAAACATTCCCATAGACACACTCCTAAACCTTGTGGACAGCCTTCCCATTAGAGTTGAAGCGGTTAGGCTGGGGGTTCACACTGATACTACACGACATCAGTCCTACTTCCATCCGACTTGAATGAATAAGATTTTGCTCTGACTTTGAGATCGTACGACTTGTCCTTTGACCAATCAAAACAATCCCAGTGTGAGATCAATTCCTTTTACTGCTCCTGTAATCGCCATGTTGGATGTCACAAGTCGGATGGTTAGGACAAGGATCCTACTTTGATCCGATCCGATAGGACCAAAGTCGGACCAAATTAGTGCAGGGAGCATTTTCAAAGTCAGACCAGTTAAACCGGCTCCCATAGGGAAACATTGATTTTCACACGTCATGCGACATGCGCTCCCAATGTCGGAGTGTTTGTCGTACCAGTGTGAACCTGGCCTTATAGCTGCAAAGGGTGGGCCAACTCAATATTGAACCCTACGGACTAAGACTGGGATGCCATTAAAGTTCATGTGCAGGCAGGTGTCCCAATACTTTTTGTAATATAGTGCGCTGTTTTTGGTTTTTACATAAAGTACTGTAGAACCAAGCTTTATAGTTTAGGAAATGCCGGAAATATAGAAACTAAAAAAAAAAAAAAAAAAAAAAAAAAAGAAGGAGCCCACACACAATTTTAGCAATCCTTTATTGAAGGAAACAAGTTGGTTATGTTCACTGTATTGTATGAAACATCACAATATCATACTGGGAAGGTATCAGTACAGGTTGGATCAGAGTGGACAGGTTTAAATCAAGCCATTCTAAGTTCTTACCCCAAAAATATAAAAAAGGAGGGGAAAAAGGGGGTGGGTGGGAGAAGGAGAGGGTAGTAAGGAGGAAAAAAAGTGTGCTGAGAGGAAAAGGGGAATAAAAACCCAAACAGCCCAGCTAATGGACAAAGATTTGCATTATCTTGGATAACACTTTAACTTATGAACCTAAAATCTAATGAATAAATAAAGTATGGTAGCAATAATCCTTAGACAATAAAAACACACAAGACAAAATAAAAATCAGAAAAGTAAATTATGTATTCGGGATAGCGGATCTATGTACCAATAAAGTATGCTTTTCAATTCAGCAAAAAAAAAAAAGTTACAAAAAAATACCATGAATTTTATTTCACAAAGAGTTGATCAGTCATCAGCTCAGAAACAATATGGGAAAATGTCATAACAATTTTTGCTGAAACAAGTTTAAAAACAGCAGAATTTTTACAAGGACTCCACAGCATGTAAAATCAATGTATACATTCCTCATTGCCCCCTCCAATAGCTTTTTAGATAAATACTTCTCTTGCTCCTTTTCAGCATAAAAACAGTATTATCTGACATGCACAACTTAAAAGAAAATGAAAAAAAAAACAAAAAAAAAAAAACAAAAAAAAAAAAACACATATAAACCAAAAGGTTATTGCAAAAATAGATTTCAACAATCTTCAAGTACCTCACGACAGCCACTCTTGTACCATGCCCATTATTTAGAAAATTAAAAAAAAAAAAAAAAAAGTCACGGAACCCATGAAAATATCTCTGTATTATTATCTAAGATTTTCTTTAAAATAGATTTTTTAATAGTATATATAGTCAGTCATTTTCAAAATTGTTAAGATGACCTCTGCAACAATGCAAACAATTAAAAGGTTATATCCACATTACACAATGCTACCATTTTACACAGACATCAAACCCAGGAAACCAGATGAACAGAAAAATTCATAACCTGCAACATAAATGGATAGGGTTCTTCTTGTTTAGCTTAAGAGGAAAAATTAAATGTTTGCAGTAGAGGATATGGGGAAAAAATAGACCGATTGTAGCATGGACACTCATTTCAGGTAATCAAATTCAGGGACTGGCCAGGACAAATAAGGGGACCCTAGACACTTACAGAAACCTATGTGGAGAGAAATAGGAAAGCCTATTAGTTCCGACTTCTGTTTCTGCAAATGCTAAATCCTTGGCTGCCATTAGGAAATGCTTACTTCAACAGCTAACAACAGATACTCAAACGGGTATGCGAATCAGCAGTTAACGGCAAGAAGTATACTTGTCCTGCCCAGTGAGACCACTCTGACATTGGGTAATTTTGACTGTCAAGCAACTGTCTTTTTTGAAGCCTTCAAAAGCAGCCACATATTTCCTTCAACACAGATTTGTTTTTTTTAAGCAAAACTAACGCCACCAATTTAATGTTTTCCCAAAACAGTTACATTCAAGCATGCCTTGAGTGATAACAGTTAGTTACTAGCATGCTTGTGTTACCCCTGAACAAACTGCCAAGCCACCAAATGGCTAGTGTCATAACTGAGCACATGCAGCACCATGGCAACCGCAGATCAAACAGAGGCCAAGATGGCAGATTCATCGGCTGTAAGGGATAAGAGGATTTAGTTCTGCTTTAATAAGTATGTGGTCAGGGACCAAACAGCTGAGTAGACTCATGGAAGCAACCATTCCCTGGTGAATCTTTGACCAAGGACAAGCATGTGCATATCAGGTAGCTGATGTCCCAACTCCATAAAATACATGGCCAAAAGTCTATGGGCAAATACGGAGATCAGGTTTTTCCCAGTGAAGGGTACTGATAATGATACAAAAGATATGAGACAAGTGTGTGTTTCCAACAGTTTGGGGAAGGCCTCTTGTGCCCCAGCATCTCTAAGCCCTGTGCACAAAGCCAGGTCCATAAAAATATGGTTCGAACTCAAGAGGCACGCAAAGCCTTGACTTGGACCCCAATAAACACCCTTGGGTTGACTTGGAATGATGATTGTAAGCCAGGTTTTCTTCTGATCCATCATTAATTCTCAACCTTATAAAAATGCTTTTTTTTTTTTTTACTGAAAAAGCCTTGTCAAGAGTGGAGGCTGTCACAAATGCAAAGGAATGATGGAAGGGCAAGTGGAGGGGGACAACTCCTGATTTGTGCCCATGAAGTTACGATGTTATAATAGGACATCCAAAAAGCTCATGTAGGGGAGATGGCAAGGAGTCCATAATCTAGCATATATATTGTTCTGAGCCACTGACTAAATAAACCAAAAGATAAGGATATCAGACTCAGAACATGTACTTTGAAACATGACAGCGATAACTTTATTTCTGACATATTCCCATGTATTCAGCACTTGGGCTCAATTCACACCTGAGTATTTTGAGATCACGGCAGAATCGCTGCGATTCTGTCCGTGATCTCAAAAGGCACTACATGGCAAAATGGAGGTTCAGGTGCAATTATCTTCAATGACACCTAAAACGAGTGGCTAGATTTGCCACAATTGTCACCCGGCAATCGTGGAAAACCGAATCGAGTGAAGCTTGTCACCAAAATAGGGGCAGGATCTTCTTTTTGGAGAAAAGCTTCATGCGATACGATTTGTCGTGAAAAAATTGCAGCAAAATGCCACCACGTTTTAGGTTCCATTGAAAATAGTTGGCACCTGAACCGCCGTTTTGTAAATACAGTGCGATTCTGCCACAGTCGCAAAATGCCCAGGTGTGAGATTGGAGCCTTACTTCCTGGAGCTGTAAAGCCACACATGCTGTAAAATGGATTGCGACATTTAGAGTTATCAAAAATCATGTAATCTGCGGATCTACTTCAACATTATATCTCCAGGCAGGCAGTCCCATTACCACATAGATGAAGATGGTTAAAGTGGAAGTAAACCCTACGATCATTTTCAGACAAGAAATTGGCCACCTTGGCCTCGGTTTAATCTTCAACTGCCATGATGCTGCCCATGTGATCAGTTAGGACTCCAGCCATTGGATGGTTTGACAGTTTGATTGAGAACACAGCCAATGTGACAGTTACATTCCCGACACAAGCCGGGAGTCTAATTGTTTTTTGAAACTGTTAAATCAACGGGTTTCATTACGCTTTAAGAAAAGAGGCAGTAGGATAGCTGTGGGAGTATGCACATGTAAAAACAAGTTCACCTACTTTTCTTTTAGGGACATTCATACATATGCATTGCAGTAATGAGCATTTACCATGTGCTATATGTGCTAAGGTCCCATAATAATGGCACCCTAACGCATATATACACAAAAAATTCTTCTAAGCAGATGTGATTACTCGGTGTGCTATCAAAAAATAGTGCATGTATGATTTTGTATTTGACAATCTATTCAAAACAAGCAGGCTACCTTAAAGCAGAACTATAGGCAACACTTTCTCATTTTGGATAGAGGAAGGGAGGGAGGGAGGGTTATAACCCTTCGCATTTTTTTTGTGCCATCTGTGTCCCATAGGAGAGATTGAACTTCACTTCCTGTCCCAGAGTCAAAACAGGAAGTGGAAAAAAATCCCTGCAAATTAGAGGAACCCCTTGGGCACCAGAACTAGCGTCCCTATTGGAAGATTTCCACAAAAAAAAATTTCTGGGGACATTTTCTTTTACTTTCAATGGTTATGGTAAAAAGGACAAATATATGGAGGGTGAGTCTCCCAAACAGGGGCACAGACGGCAGTGAAAAACCAAATGGTTGTTCTAATCGATCTCCACTCTGTCCAAAAGAGGTTTTGCCTTCAAATATGCTTTAACACAACAAGCTTCAACTCATGCATACGTTTGAATGGGTCCTTGAACATTGCTGAAGCTTACCAAGATCCGTGTATGCAAAAATCTTTAGTCAACGCTGCTTAACGTGAACAAAATAAGTGAATTTTTTTCAGGAAGCGGTTCAATGCTTTGGACAATAGTGAAGCAGACTAGCGTTGCAATATAAAATTAAATACCCAGGTTTTTAGGGTTTAGCCCCAGGCCTCAGGGCGACTTTAAAAAATCCTGTACGATTTTCAGTCCAGTACAGGTGCGATTTCAAGTGTCATACACTGTAAAAATTTGCACCTGAACCGGTGAACGAACCCACAACGGACACCTTTGAAAGAATCAAACTGAAACTGGCCTCGCCCATGTGTGAACCCAGGTGCAAGCCCACTAAAATTTACCTGAGGCCTACACGTCAGATTCCAGTCCAGTTCGACACGCCTTGTAGGTGGGTCTGCTTTCTGACACTATGCTATATGGGACTTACGCTCCCTTTCTGCTTAATGTGCTACCAAATAAGGTTCAAACTTGAATTTGAGTCCAAGGAACAGATATTGTGAAACATTGGGGGTTTCTAAAAGTCATAGATAGAAAACACAAATCCCACAGTACGGTGGATAGGTTTGTAAATGCCTCTTCTGCATTTCCCAAAAAGGTGAGCTAAATGGGTTCCCCGATCACCAGATTTAAATAGCTGCTTCCATCAGAACCTATATTGTTCATATATTCTGAACAAAGGGCTCAAAAAGAAAAAAGTAGTTACCAGATATTTCTTCTTTAGGTTCACCGACTGCTTGGCGCCTAGGCCCTAGTCTCCACCATGTATAGGAATTTTAACTCCTGGCATATGCGGTCAGCTGTAGGGCACAGAGAACCATCAAATTGTCTTCATCTCAAAAGGAACCAATCAGGGCACACATGGGGGGAGCTGCCAATGCAGATTTTTTTTTTAAGGAGTCCACTTCTGGTCATCCTTATCCTTACTTAAATTCTTGCCAAATCACTGACCTATAACAAGCATGCGAGTATCACCCAATACACATGCTTGGTGCTGAGCTGGTGACTTAGGAATAAGCCAATACCATGTACCATCAGAATCAAAATGACCAATGGCACACTTCTACAGATTCCCTTTGATTCGTGATCAGCTTTAAATAACTGAATGCAGTTTTAATCACATTTCAGGTGCATTCAAAGTCTTAGTTTATTTTCTTTAAAAAAAAGCAGCCATAGTCCAAGTAGAAATCCTTTCAAATTAAGAAAATCCCTTGGGGACCCCCAGGCCACCAGATCTAGTGTACCAATTGGAAGATCTCCCCTCTATTTTCAGGGGACAGCCCAAAATTAGTGATTTTCTTTTACGGTCAATGATAAATGGTAAACAGACCAGAAGTTGAATCTCCTTAACAGGGGGCACAGACCGCAAAAAAAAAAAAACGGACAAACATTCTAATCCCTGTGCACTCTATCCAAACCGCAAAAAAGTTTTGCCTTTAGTTATACTTTAGGTTTCTGCAAGCACGGTATATACCTATGTGCAGTCATTCTATGGGTGGCTGTACACTTTAGCTGTCTCCAGGGTGTGGAAATAAGCCTACAATTCATGTTGTACAGCCTCATGCACCATAGGCTTGAGGTCCTAAAGAAAAATTAACGAAGACTTTGCAGAATTTTTTGTTTTCATGCACCTGGAATGTATTTTGCCGACTTAAAACTCAGTCTAACTAGGATTTGAAGATTTAGCTCACAAAAAAAAAAAAAAACACTTCCGTTTAAGTAGCCAGTGGTGGGATGAATCACCCAATGGCTTGTCTCTCAGGGATATAAAAGCAACATTTATGGTACAGAAGAAAGAAGCCACACATGTTCGAAGAAGCTGGGTGTCCTTGTAATAAAGACATTAAAGGTTGGGCAGAGCTTGGAACTTGGGTTATCTTTATAAGAAAGGCCAAAAAAAAAAAAGAAGCCTCGGTTCCCAGCGTCGCTTCTCTTCTACAGCCCTTACTTGGTTTCGCACTCACTCCCTGGTTCTTCAAGAAGATGTGGCAAGTAAAAAATGAATTGAATTGGCATTTTAAAGGCCATAAAAGGGATGGTGGCAGAAATTTCTGACATCCCTGAGATGCAAGAATCCCAGTGGGAAATTCAGCCTTCAGGTATATACATGAAAAGTATCAGTTTTGAGTGGATTGATGATTTAAACAAGTCTACATATTTGTAATTAAATGTGTCAGGATGATTTTCCTCAATATTAAACCAAAAAGTAATCCAGTGGAACAACCAATGCTTAGAAAGAAAAAAATCTTTTTTTTTTTTTTTTTACAAGTAATGTCTCATACAACTACGTGTTTTTACATGCGCTTGTGGAGTTTTAGTTCGGAAGTGCCCTATCTGTTCAAGTAAAACTGCATGCACCTCAATACATCTAACAAACTGCATGAGGCTTATTTCTTCCCAAGCTCTTTAGCACCAAAAGGTGCCCGCAAAACGCTGCGCTGCAAGGCCCTCCAGTTTTACCTGTTAAGAGTAATGCTGCTGCTGCACAGGTGACCAAAAATCCTGAGGCTGGCAAAAAATACTGCTAAGTGTGACAATGTTATAAAAAAAACCGATAAATGGTGCAAAATACTAAATTATTTCTTGTTTTGCCCATTTTTTTTTTCTTTTTTCGTTTTGTACATAGCTGACGTTCCACCACAATCTCTTCCTTGGATTGAAGAGAACCGAGATAAAAGTTTTTTCCCCCTTTTACTCCAGACCAAAAACATATTAGGAGTTTTGAAAGGCTACCATGGGTCTTCTAGATCGCCAGCACCCTACAGGAAAGAAAAAGAAAATAACAAAAGAGTGACTAATGGTCTCTGCAGATTGCTGACCCTTGGGTCAGGTATATTTTAGGTGTAAAAAAGCAAAATTGAAGAAGTTGACCTGTCATGAGGTAGGCACAAGATGATTAATTAAGAGCAGTTTTCTTTGTTACACCAGCCCAGTGATTTGCATTTACTCTGGAGTACCACAATTGGCTTAAATTTCTAGTCTTGTGGACGGTTTTATGCCAAAGCTGGACACATCTCTGGAGACTCTTGTTCTGCGGTTAGAGAGGTCGCAGCACGCTCCTGGTGCTTGAGCATAGATATGAAACATGCAAATTAAAGTCCAACTGAAATCTCCCCTAAAAATAAATAAAATGAACTCAAGATACAGCCAGTTACTTGTGAAGATTAGGTTCATTGGCACTGGAGCTTCTTTTGGAAGAACTATATACTTCGGTAGAACCCATTGAACAGCACCAAGATTACCATCTTCCCCAGAGAGCATTATTGGTAAACCATCACAAATGGGAAAAAAATGGGGACGTGAGGAGTTCTAACGGTTTATGTTTTACTGATACAGTGAATGAGTCTTGTAATTAAATGACTCTTCCTTAACCACTTCAATACCAGGCACTGCACATGCTACACTGTACTCAAACACATTTTTTATAATTTTGTTATCACAAATAGAGCTATCCTTTGGTGATATTTGATCACCTCTGGGGTTATTTTTTGCTAAACAAATAAAAAAAGAAAAAAAAAAAAGAACGAAAAAAAATAAAGTTTTTCTTTTGTTTGTTTTATGAAATTTTGTAAATAAGTATGTTTTCACCTTCACTGATGGGCAAAAATGAGGTGGCACTGATAAGCGACACTGGCAGGCATTAGGGATTAGTGATAACTGGCATTCCTGGTGGCCTTGGGTGACATACCTGGTGGTTACCAGTGGTGGGCATCCTCAATAAGTCAGTGCAGACCCCCCTTCCCGTCAGAGTAGCCGATCGGCTCTCCTCTACTCGCGCCTGTAAAACACGATAGAGGGAAAAGCTGATACACGATTCACACCGTGATCAGCTGTGGCCAAAGAGCCTCCTTCAGAGGCTCTTTGCCTAAATCGGAGTTGCGTTGTGTCAGACACCACAACAGCGATCGCCGCACTGCGCTCCCCCACGTTATCCTGAAAGACGTCATATGACTTCCAGTCAGGATAACAGAAGCACCGCACAGCCGGCGATTTTGCTATAGGAAGTGGTTAAAGTGGATGTAAACCTGATTCATGAAATTTGAGCTGGGCACATATCTGCAGTGTTTTCTCATCTCTCTTCAAAGCCCGTAGCTGTCTCCTGCTCCATTCGGTTATCAACCCGATAACTTCTGACATGTTCTCTGTCAACTGAGATAAAAGCAGCCTGAGTTTTGTGTTGGGGAGGGTGCTATATAGATTTGTTTCATCTCTGTTTATCATCTGAGGCTGTTCAATTCACTGGGTATATGTGAGGGTTTCATCCACTTTAAGAAGCTACGATATTCCCGACACTCTGATTTATGCATTGATGTAATTTCTGTGACATATCTGTAATGTACTGCTGATTTGTCTAACAAAACATATTTTCTGCTTTCAAAAAAAAAAAGAAGCCACGATATGTTTTGCCCATCAGAGAACTTCGATCTTAATGTGATCACAGGGAAAATTTTAATGTCACAATTTTATATTGTGGGGGAAAAAAAATAATTTAAATATACGAATTCAAATGATTACACATTTATTAATTTCATAAAATTCCTAAGATTAAAACACAATATAAAAAAATCCCTGTGATCACATTAGACTCCAGGTAAGTTTGACATGTTTTACCTATCGCAGCTTCATCAGGGAGTTATTACATAAAGCATTGACTGATCTAGTTGATAATCCTTTGAAGGACTGGCTCACCATGTGCTTGAATATTTATTGATTAAGTCATGCCGTTAATGCCTGTCACACGGAATGTGTTGGTATCTTCTTTGCAAGTTTTCTTTAATACAGTGAATGCATCTTGTAATTAAAACAGTTGTCAACCGCTGAGAAAGGCATAATATGCTAGTATGCATCGCACATTACGAAATACTCACCCTAAAATAAAGTCCTCCAAGTGGCGTCAAGTCACCGCTGACATGCTCTCCCGTCCTTAAGTTCTAGGATCACAGGCTACCACGCTGTGAGCGGCCAGAGCCGTGACTACGTCACTTCCACCTCAGTTCTGGCAAGGCGCTCTGAAATTCCAGCATGATACGTCAGAGGCTGCATGCAGAGTGAAGGTTTAGAAGATATTCATTTTACCTAAAGGTAAGCCGTATTATAGGCTTACCTGTGGGTAAAAATAACAAAGTAGGGGCTTACAACAGCTTTAACTTTCCCTAAGGCCCCTTTCACACTCTTATAACTTGTCCCACAATTTGGGACTGTAAATTAACATGACCAGTCATTCCTCGTGATTTCCAATGAAAACAATTCAAAGTAGTCCCTGCACTACTTTGATGCCAGTTACACAGGCATTACCTAAAATGGCAGCTGCAAAATCACACGACTTTGAAGTCGCATTAGTGTGAAAGGGGCCTAAAGCCACGATAGTCTAAACATGTCAGAAAACTTAGTTGGAGCCCAGCGTGATCAGAGGGTTTATTTTAAGGTTACGATGTTTTTTTATAGAATAAATGTGTAATTTTTAATTCATGTTATTTTCTTAGTAACCTTTTAAATACCTTAAATTAAAGCCACAATATAAAAACGTTGTAACAGTAAAATAATCCCTGTGATGACACTGAGAGACTCAAAAACCATTCGGATGCAGTCGGAAACGGCTCCAAGTGTCAGCCGCGCCCCCGCACCTCTGACCAAATGCAGTACTGCACACCGAAGAGGCTTGAATCCTGCAAGTTTTGCAAGACACTCGCAAACAGTTAGGATTTTAAAGAAAAAAGCTTGTATTGCAAAACGCTTGTTAACCATATTACTCACAATCCGAGGTTCCACTGTATTTCTTGTATTGAGACAGAAATTTACAGTGTGACTGAGTATTCACTAAAATGTTCAAAACACATGGTGAGCCAGTCCTTCATATGATTAAAGCCAAGACCACAGTGAATGCTTTATGTAATAATTTCCTGAAGAAGCTGGCAAAGGTGAATCATGTCAGGCAACTTACTTGGAGCCTTATGTGATCACAAGGTTTATTTTCATGTTACATGGGAATTCAAACAATCAAGACACTACCTGCCTGCAATTTGCATTCTCCCCATATGGGTTTCCTCTGGGTACTCAGGTATCCTCACACACTCCCAAAGACATTCTGGCAGGTTAATTGGATCCGGTCTACATTGGCCCTAATATGTATGTGTTAGGGACCTTAGAATGTAAGCTCCTTGAGGGCAGGCACTGATGTGAATGTGCAATATATGAATCAGTGTAAATTAGACTAAGCTATAAATGCATTTAATAATAAAAAAAAAAAAAAAAAGATTTTAGGGAATACATTAATTCATACATTTGTTTCTTGGTACCTTTAAAGTCTTTCATTTGTGATGGTTTACCAATATTTATTTTGAAACAGATCAACTTGTACAAGTATTCAGCAGCACAGATAACATCTAAAAAAAGCAGTGGCATCTCTGCAAATAGGGGGGCCCTTTTTTTCAAACCCAAGTTACAGCTCTCCAATCAGCAGGGATTGTGAGCTGAGATGGGACACCCAAGATTAATGCAAAGAGACTACTCAACACAGACTGCTACACAGATGGAAGCAGCCTTCTGTAGATTACTGCTGGGGGACAGGCTGCTTTGTTCTGAAAGACATCCAGAGCCCGTAAAACGAACAGAATGGAGCCAAATAGAGTTCATTTACATATTTTTAGCAGAGCAGAAACTTTGGACGTGCCACAGACATGGGAAGCCAACAATGGCCAGCCTGCTGAAGAGACATGCCAGAAGAGTAGCACTTTACTGAAAAGGGCAGTAAACTGGTTCACTGGGCTAGCAAAATATTTCATAATAATCAGTGTTAAAATTCAGAGCACAGATTACCATACTTGACATCAATTGAAATACCACACCCTAAAAATGAATGCCCAGCTATGTGCACTGAGGTTTAGACTGACTTATGTCTTGTTACCACAAACATGATAGACTATTCAATGATAAATGATGTAGGTAGTACATCATAGAACAAAATCACAGTACAGCATACATAAAAATAGTTCTTGATGCAATGTTAGAAATGTTCTCACTGATGTTTTCTGAGAAACTAGTAGTGCATCCTGTGGTTCTGACGTTCTTCTGTCTCTATGCAGCCCTACAGTAGTAGAGACACTCAAAGCTTTCCTTTAGGTTGTCCTACTCTGCACAACATATTTGGTCCATTTTGTCAGTTTTTTTTTTCTTCCCTTTCAGCCAAAATAGAAAGGCCGACAGTCAAACTCCACCTTAGCCAGCCAATCAGATGATGCCTTAACTTCATGGATATCACCCCAAAATTAAACCCACCCCCATAGCTTCCTTTGAATGGAAAAGCAGCATTCAGCCTGACTCAAGTTTGTTCTGGCAGCAGACAGGAAGTTCCCGTACTGCTACCAAAATACAAGGATGCTACACAGTTCATACAGGACTGACAGCAGGCATATCAACTGGTCTTTTTTTAAACCCAAAACTAATTTTAAGTGAAACATAAACCGAGGAGTTTAGCTTTAAAAATCACACCATGTAGTTTAGTTCTAAAATGTAGGCCTTCTACATCACATATGAAAGGGCTTGCCAAATTTGCTTGAAATCTAGGAGCCAGCTATAAAAAAAAAAAAGTAGGAGCCAGGTTTTTTTTTTTTCCCCCCAAACACTGACAAAGCTTTATTTTCAATATTAACCAATCTTAAATTTACACAGAAAGCTGACTAGAATGAATTTGACTGCTTTTATTTCCTGCCTTGCAGGGACATAAGATCGCCATATCCCCCACTAAGGGTCCAATCAAGTCCACCTGAAAAACTGACAGGCGAATCTGATCAGACAGCCCGTGTGAAAGGGGCCAAGCAGGGAGATGACCAATAAATTAATTTTAATTAACAGCTTCCTTCCCACAGGACAACTATATCATGTCCTGTCTTTGAAGAGGAATACCAAGCAGCTAGCTACCATAACCCCGGTATCCTCAAGAGCCGGCGGTTCTCTTTCAGATAAAAGCAGTCTCTGCGGCGGATTTCTGCCACACTCCGGTGTCCTCCACCGCTCACCGTCAGTAACGGTGGAGGCAATCCAAACCTGTCCCTGGCCTGACATGGAGACGAGTGAGGGGAAGATGGCCCCCACCTGTCTCCAAGTCACTTCCACTCATAGCCCTTAAAGTGAAAAATATTTTTTTATTGCATGTTAGTGTAAATATGAGATTTGAGGTCTGACCCTCAGATCTCATATTTAGGAGGACCAGCCATGTTTTTTTTTTCCTATTACAAGGGATTTTTACATTCCTTGTAATAAGGAATAAAAGTGACAAAAAAAAAAAAAAAAGGAAAGTTAAAATAAGAAAAAAATACAATTTTAAATGCGCCCCGTCCCGCCGAGCTTGCGTGCAGAAGTGAATTCATACGCGAGTAGCGCCTGCATATGAAAACGGTGTTCAGGGTAAGCTGCTTGCAGAAGTTTTTTTTTACCTTCAAGTGGATGAAAACACGATTCATGAAATTTGAGCTGGGCACATATCTGCAGTATTATGTTATCTCTCCTCAATGAGCCAAGTCCCGTAGCCCTCTCCTGAACCGTTTTTTGTTAACTCCTGACAAATTGACACTTTAGACAATCTGAATCTTCAGGCAGGGGAGGTTGCTAAAATGGATTAGCAGGGAGCAGGTCCTATTACAAGACACCCTTGAGAGTCTCTGCCTATGATGAGGGGGTGTGTGCGCCTTTCCTCCAATCAGCAATGTTAGCCATCTTGGCTGTATGCCCAGACATCACACTGTTAACCAGGAGGAGAATATCCAACACGATCTCAACTTTCTAAGGCCCCTTTCACATGTACGGATCCGTACCTTTCTCGTCCGCTTGCTCAGCGGGGATCGCTCCAGTTGATCCCTGCTGAACCGGCAGATGACAGGGCGGTCCCTGCACACTGCAGGGACCGCCCTGTCAGATCTCTGCTCACCTCTATGGGAGGGGGGGGAGCGGATGAACACGGACCGTCTGTCCGTGTTCATCCGATCCGCTCGGCAGACAGATGGAAAAAAAATAGGATTTTTCCTCCGTCTGCAGAATCGGACCATAGCGGGGATGGATGATATCGGGTGTCAGCGGATGTTCATCCGCTGACACCCGCTATCCCATAGGGATACATGTATATCCGTATTTCATTCGAAAACGGATGTATGAAAAACGGACACTGTCCGCACGTGTGAAAAAGGCCCAAAACAGTATATAAATGTGAAGACAGCAGATCTACATGTAAAACTTACGTAGGGAGATTTAGTTCATCTCTGTGTATCATCTGAGGCTGTTCACTTCACTGGGTGTGTGTATGTATGTATGTATGTATGTATGTATGTATGTATGTATGTATGTATGTATGTATGTATGTATGTATGTATGTATGCATGCATACATACACACACACCCCTTCCTTTAGAACCACTTTAAGCTTATTCAAAAAAAAAAAATGGCGCAGAAAACAATGTGCAGCAATCTATGGTAAACACAATTTGCTCAACTAAAGCTGGAGAACAAGATGGCTTCTACGTGTTTGATAAAAAGGTAATTTGGATGGTTTTATTGAATAATTCTGTTAAGTGCCTGTATGCAACTGACAGATCTTGCAAAAAGCAAACTAGTTACCCAACATATTCCATATATACACACACACAGAAAATTAAACAGCCATTACACCATACAAAAGCAGACGCATTGATACAGATCTATGCATATCATAGCTTGCATTCTCATAAAAGAGGAGGGCAGTGCATGTGTTCCAAACACTGGAGCTTTTATTAAGCATTGATAAAGTTTACACTGCAGTTTGCATTTATTACAAAGCACCATCTAAAGAAAAACAGGGAAAATATACATTCATTCAAACAGCTAAAACAAAAAAGTAAAATCTCAAACAATTAACCACATAAATGTCATCAAAACAACCCCAAATGAATAAATGTAAAGGACAGTTGTAGTTTCACTGGCATTTGTGCTTGTCCCTATGCTGAACACACACCCAGCTTGACCCAGTATGGTCTGCAACATCTCAGTTCTAGGTTAAGGCTGGCCATACATTATACAATTATACAATTCTTTAGGTCTGACCTCATATGGTTTTGGTAAATCTAAACATTTTCAATTTGTTTACATTTAGGCAGGCCCTTGCACTATATTAGTTGAAGGTAAAACTAAAAAGAAATTGAAGAAAAGTTTGTATAATGTATGGCCAGCTTTACTCTGTGCCTTGCTTTGAATAAGCCAATCCTTGCCACCACTACCAGGGTTTTGTTTGGGAAGGGGAGACCCAAACTGCCTTGAAGCACACTCCAGACTTACCTTTGGTAAGCTGTACGTGTTTGTTTTCTGTACTGAAATAGCTTACCAAGATTTCACTGCAAGCTGAACTTCTGACCATGTGCATCAGAAGCCACCCCATTTCCTGGCAGCAGGACATCCAGCATCTAGTGATTTCCTTTTGAGCCGGTCACTGCCCCTCATTTATTGGACTTAGTTTTTTTAATCATGGAGGCTCTGTATCACATGTGGGTGTTACCTAGGGCAGTATACATGCAAATGCAGCCTGCCTAGGAATACCCACTTTTGAAGATAGACCTACACCCATCAAGGCATTCCGATTCCTCACAAGTGAAAGCCCACCGTTTGCATCGTGATTGAGGGCTTACGAGAGGTTTACAGAGGCAATGTGTTGAGGTTTTGAAGCAGTCATGTACAGCACCCTCCAGGCCCCTTTCACCAACAAATGATGGTGACCAGCACATGCTATTCAGAAAACAGCACACCCTGCCTCTGTACTCTTATCCCTCAGGTCTAAAAAAAAAAACACGAGCAGTGGGCAGACCCTTGGGAGGCGTCATGCAAATATCAAAATGCCCCGACAGGTGTGCCTCTGGGCAGGCTGCAGTTGCATGTAGACTGCAACAGGCAACGTCCACTTGTGATCTTGCATCTCCACGATTGAAAGAACTAAAATCAAATGAATGGGCAGCCCAGGGATAGACGATGGCTAGACGCTGAATGTCCTCCAGCTAAGAAATGAGGTGGACTCTATCCAACTTGCTGCACTTTGAGAAGCTCAGCGTGCAGCGACAGAGTAAGCAATTTCAGTACAGCAAGGTAAGGCTGGAGTTCAACTTTAGGCTGCTAGCAGGCTTTAGTACTAGAGTAAAAACTAATAAAGCCTGCTAGCAAGCTTGTGAAAAAAGAAAAAAAAAAAAAAAAAAAAAGTTACAACCATCACTCATTTATATCTGTTTAAAACACCCAAACTGGAGCTCAATGTTGCTTTCGAATATTCAAAAATCCTGTCTGAAGCTTGCTGTACACACTGCCCTTTTACAAGCTGAAGCCCATGTATACAAGGCCTTACTGCAGAGCCTCCTCTTGGTAATACTGTGGATTGTAAAATAGTTCAAGCAAACAGCGGGCTAAGGAAATGTGGTATGGAGATCTTCTCAGCGTTACTAAAACAAAGGGATAAGAATCATGTTGGAGATTTGGGTACACATTGAAAAGCCCTTTAATTATAAATTAGTGCATATCTACACATTGCCACCACAGCAATCAATAGGATGTGACAATTGCAATACAGTACTACTGAACAGTTTATAAAAAATAACTCAACATTTATAGAATAAAACTAGTTATAAAATACTGAATTGAAATTATACAAAAATGTATGATCTAAAAACCCCAAAACTTTGTCAATAAGATAAGTAAAAATGTCAAGTCTAGAATGCAGGCTTAAATGTAAAACAGCCACTAGTTTTTATAAATCAATAAGTAATGGCAAAAGCTGAAGAGTAATGCTGTCATTTCCTATGAGGAAAAGGGGACTGAATTCTGACACAAGACTTGCCGTCAGAATTACCTTTGACAGCTGCAGCTCAAAAATGCCCTGTACTAGATGGCCAGACAGACTGCCTGAACGAGAGAAGCAAAGGTAAAGCCCAGATGATCAGCCCACCCCAAAAAAGAAAAGAAGAGTAAAAAGATTAGAGAAGAAGGCAGGTGTATATATCACCCCCATGGTTTTATTTAGGTGTGTGACCCCAGGTTTGTTTTCCCCATCGTTGTTGGCGGCCCAATTTTGGACTTCTGGAGACCACAGCAGTAGAGAGTGCCTTGCATAGACTAAAAAGTCTATGGGAGGGGAACATAACAGGTGTCAAACTGCAACCTCCAGCCTTTGGGAGTCTTGCTTGTAACTCCCAGCCTTGCAATGCCTCATGGGACTTGTAGTTTGACAACAGCTGGAGGGCTGCAGTTTGACACCTAGCTAGTGGATTGTTCAAGGGATACAAAAATCCAACAGAAAATGTACTAGTATGCTTCTAAGGCCGTGTTTCTCAAATGGGGTTTCGCCACAAATCAAAATGGTGGTGGATGTATACCACCCAATGCGGTTTTCAGTAGTGTTCAATGCGTGCTGACAGTTAATACTGTCAGTACGCATTGATACCCGATGCCTCCTCTGTAGTTAGGTTTCCTGTGAACTCAGGAGATGCTGGGAGTACTGCACAGAGCAGGCGCTTAAGGGGGGAGGTGTTGCTTCCTATGGCAGCCCTGATCAGACTGAGCGGGGGGGCACTGTGTCAGCAATCAATACAGACTGGGGGGTTAAGCAGAGAGAGAGCGAGAGAGAACACATGGCTAAAGCAGGATGTGACACCCAGTGTATGGCAGCAGTGATGCAGACAGGAGAGCACACAGTTAGAGGAGACTGAATGTAGCAGGAGGTGAGACCCTATTCACTTTAGGTTATGCCATAACTGTACACAAAGCCATTATGATCTCACCTCCTGTTATATTAAGTCTCATCCAGCCACGTGCCCCCTGCAGTCTGCATTCAGCACTGCCATACACTGGATGTTACCCCCTGCTACCACTCTGCGCTCCCACCCCCCTCCAGTGTGTATTCACCGCTGCCATGTCCTGATCCAGTCAGATGTCCCCACTCTGCAATCCGCTCGATGTCACCCTTTAAGTTCACAGGAACCACAACTACACAGGAGGCATCAAGTATCAATGCACACATCAGTGCATATTGAAAATATTGGGCCGACAGATCTGCCAAAATATTGATTTGCTGTAAAACCCCATTTGAGAAACCGCGTTATGGATTTGCAGAGTGGTGCAGGAAAGCGTACTGTCGTTTACTGCACTGTTCCCAACAGGTCCTCTTCGGTCTATCCCAGGCTCTTAAATGTAATATCACCGGTGATGGACAAGAGGAGGGCTAGCAGGGGAACAAGGGGAAATAGCATGCCATGTTACATTACAACAGAAGCTTCCCTGCGCTGCATTTGTCGGTTAATTGCCGTTGTATCAACAGCTTTATGATCAGAGCCAATATTCCATGAGCTGAAGATATGAACTTTTGAGGTTTCGAGATCTCAAACCTTTTGCCAAGTGCTGCTTCATCCTAAAAAAAGATTGAGAAACCCTGTTCTAAGGTTATAAGCATTTAGGCTTAGGCGTCAGCCTGAAACAGAAGTTGGTGCTGTGTGATGCAACTGCCTGCACAAGCACAGGGGGTGAATTTTTGCACTAGTAATAATTTTTCCCCTATATTTGTTCTACCGTGTACTTTGACTCATCTCTCCTTTTTGACAAAAACACACTTTTGGGTGGACTGACCATCCAAATCCTAATCAAGGGTTTTAAATTCCACTTTTACATACATCACCTACACCCAACACCCAGGTGGGTACAAGAGAAAGTTAAAAGTCATGCATTTCACACTTCTGAGGGTTTATCCGCTGGAGTGTGGGTTTGGTTTCCGGGTAACGCTTCGGTTTCCACACTGTTACCAGAAGAAGAAGATGGTGTTGATCCAGCAGCGGACTCTTCGCCCTGCATTTTAACTAGCCTGTAACTACAAAGCATCTCCTCCAGGAGTTGGCGGTAGTTCCCCCTATGATTAATTCTCAGCTCCCTGAGAGCTTCCACCAATTTTCCATGCGCTGCATTTTCCTCTGATCCAGTGGGGTCCTTGTTTAAGATTCAAGACCCCAGTGTCAGTACGTAAAACAAGAGTCATTCTAAACATGCCACATACATACAAAAATATACGTCTGCATTACAGCAATGAAAGAATGGCTGTTACTTTTACAGAAGGAACAATTTTATGAATGACGTTCTAAAAAATGATTGCCTGTCACAGACAAGACTCTAATCTGCTTTAGTTGGCTACGCAAAGTAGATGTAGCAACGGCTCTACCACCAGTCTGACAACCACATGGGACAAGGCAGACCTGCACTTCAAGCAACTGAAATGCACCTATAATAGAATGTTTGATTGCACATAAGACGCCAAAACGTTTGTGATCACATATGGAACTGTCCCAAGACTCATGATAATCTCATATGGTGAATTTATTGGAGACGTATAAAATCAAGCTAAAGTGCAAGAGACGGTTATAGACTGAATTCCACTGTGTGGGCTTGTCAAACGATAAAAAGTTTCTTTGCACATGGTCAGTTTGGGAACTTAAGCAAATTAATTTAGCTTGATGTGTGTGCATCATTAAAGTAAATAATATATTTATCGGCGTATAACACGCACCCTAACTTTAAGAGGGAAGTTTCAGGGAAAAAAATAAATAAAATTTCCACAGCCCCCTGCGTATAACACGCAGGGACAGTTTACGCTCTATTTTCAGGGAAAAAAAAAGAAGGAGAAGGAGAAGGAGAAGGAGAAGGAGAAGGAGAAGGAGAAGGAGAAGGAGAAGGAGAAGGAGAAGGAGAAGGAGAAGGAGAAGGAGAAGGAGAAGGAGAAGGAGAAGGAGAAGGAGAAGGAGAAGGAGAAGGAGAAGGAGAAGGAGGAGGAGGAGGAGGAGGAGGAGAAGGAGAAGGAGGAGAAGGAGAAGAAGAAGGTGTTATACGCCAATAAATACAGTATTTAAAGTACCAGACTTAAGGATAACATCATGAAGTCAACTAGTTAGGATAGAAATATTGGCGCTGCCACTGGTGATTTTAAATAAATCTGCTCTGGGACTAGGTCCCTTATTGAGCCAATGACCTGGAGTACGAATGCAGTCATAAGTGTGTTTGCACACTTATTCGGGGTCAGTGATACACCAAGCAGCCTTGAAATAAGTCTGCAGTGGTAGCTTCCATATTCATACCCAGACAATTCCCAACAGTTCTGTGTAACCAGCTTACAATATGGCTAAACATAGTGCAGAGAAAAAAAAAAAAAAAAAGTTACGATCTGGAGCACACCCATTATAACCATTTGATGTGCACCAGACCACATTTAGATAGGACCGACTAGCTTCCACACTGTATATTAGTCAGCCTTTGCAGTATTCCAGAAAAATCACTTCAGTGGATTGCGAACAGCACTACCAATGCGTAATAACGCTGTTATATTAGGCTGACATTTTCATGGTTCTAATAAAGATGTAGCAGTTCAAATTGGAAAACAAAATAAAACCTACGTATTAAAACTTACCCCATCATTGTCTCTATGTGGATTCAACCTATTATAAACATCTTCAATAACACTGCGTCTGCAAAAACACAAAAAAACACCACACAAGTTACAAAGTTTAGAATTAACCAAATTTTTTGCATTTAATATTGGCACGCATACGGTCACAGTAATGGAGTCTCTGAATGCTACAATACAAGTCGAGTAATCTCACAAGACAGGCCATTCTGAAGATTTAGGAGATACCAATGTACAGTGCTCAGCATAAAAAGGAGTACACCAGATTGGTCAGAAAACCTCCACTTTACTTCCCTTTCACAAAATCAACATTTTCTATGGGACACAATACTAGAAAATACCCCAATTGTGGGCCATTGATTGCAACCAAGATTTGTTAATTTGCACACAAAAAAGTATTTAACAAAATTCATAGACCATGTTGCAAAAATGAATAAACCCCCAATGAAAATCTTAGGAGCAAAAGGTAAATTTGGACAACAAAATGCCAATTAAGAATTCAACTACAGACGAGTCAAATCATTCATTAAACAGGTGTCCGACAGACAGTCGATTATAAAAAGGGTGTTAAAGAAAATCCCTCCCATTTCATGCTGTCAGCAATGGCACCACATGGAAGAGAAATGTCACAAGGCCTGAGAAAGAAATTCTTTACACAAGAAACGTGAAGGCTACAAGATAAGCAGTGCTTTGTCAGAACTCTGCAGCAAAACTGACACAAAAATGTAACAAAGAACAACCATCACAGAGATGTCCAGGCAAGTTTACAGGAGCATCTTCTAAAAAGGGTTGAAGAAAGTCGCTTTGCAATTTCACTGCAGTTGAGCATAAAGTAGAAAGCCAAACTGGGGTGATTGTTCCCCATGACACAATACGGCATACACTGCAGAGGAATGTCATGCATGAGTGTTGGCCCATGAAGGAGGCCTCTCCTAAAGCCCATGCACAAAAAAGGCAGCATAGAATTTGCCAGGGCCTTTGTTGAAAAAGACTACTGGTACTCTGGAGTGATAAGACAGATTAAAAAGATTATTGAAACTGATGGCGCTATAAAAAAATAAAAAAAATAAAATAAAAAAATAAAAAAAAAACACAGATGGTGCCTACAGTGAAGCATGGTGGTGGCAGTGTCCTTCTGTGGAGATGCACGAGTGCTGCTGGGGAGCTAATTTCATCAATGGTATCCTGTGAATTCACAGATGTACTGCTCTATATTGAAAGAGAAGATGCTACCATCACTTTATGCCCTTGGTCGTGGTGCACTTTGCCAAACATAACGATCCAAAACATACATCTAAGGCCACTGTTGCATTTATGAACAGGGTGAAAGTGATTCAGTGGCCAAGCATGTCTCCTGATCTGAATCCAAATCGAACACCTATGGGGAATTCCATCACTCTCCATCCATGCTCTAAAAGGTCAATCTTGAAGAATGGAAAAAGATAGATGTTGCAACATGTCAACATGTTCATTCCATTCCTAGAAGACTTGGTAGGGAAGGGAAGTTACCGCTCCAGGTGGGTCTGCTTGGTGATTAGCCTCCTCGCAGAAACCACGGGTGCAGACAATGCGTATAGCAAAAAAAAGAAGAAATATATATTGGGACTACAGCCGCACTCCGAAAAAAATAGGATTTTTGTACTCACCGTAAAATCCTTTTCTCTGACATCCATGGACTGACACAGCTGGATACTGTAAACGTGTGGGTATATGTCCCTGCTCGCAGGAGAAGATCTAGGCAGAATGCTAGATGTTAGAAACACTAAAACCAGAGCGTAAAATCCCCACCCAGGGGGGGCGGTCCCTCCGGACATTACCCTCCCACCTGCAGCTAGCAGCCTCAGTTCGTAACAAAGCAGTACAAACCTAAAAAAAAAAAAAAAAAAAAAAAAAAAGTGGGTGCTGTGTCAGTCCATGGACGTCAGAGAAACGGATTTTACAGCGAGTACAAAAATCCTATTTTCTCTCATCGTCCATGGACTGACATACTGTAAACGTGTGGGACTTCCCAAAGCAGTATCAGAAGGGTGGGAGCAGTAGTAAAGGAACCAAAAAAAAATTCACTCCAAACAAGCAGAGCTCCTCAACGGAGGAGTTGCAACATTAAACAGCGGCCTGCAACGCTTTGCGGCCGAAGGAAGCATTCGAAGATGCAGCCACATCAACCTTATAGAATTTTGAAAAGGAACGGACGACCAGATCGCCGCCTTGCACACTTGTGAAACCGACGCTTGATGTCAGAAAGCGTAAGAAGAACCAATTGCCTTGGTGGAATGCACTGCAACCGGAAAGGAAGGCGCCCGCCCCTTAAGGGCATAGGCCTGTATGACGGTCTGCCTGATCCACCTAGAGACGGTGGCAGACACCGCTCGTCCCTGTTTTGGGCCAGAGACAAAACGGTGAGTCAGACTTCCGAATGGAAACAGTAGCAGACAGGTACACCCGTAAGGCTTGTACCCATCTTAATGTATGAAGCGCAAACTCTCAGGGATGCAATGGGTGAGGACACAAGGACGGAAGAACAATGTCCTCCTTAAGGTGAAACGCCGAGACCATCTTTTGAAAAGGGTGGTCGTGGGCGCAACACCGCCATATCCTTATGGAGGACCAAGTAAGGAGACTTGCCGGACAAGGCCACCAACTCAGACACCGGTCGAACCGAAGTAAATGGCAACCAAGAAGGCCACCTTCTGGGACAAGGTCAAGAGAGGAATCTGATATTCTCAAAAGGAATGTTCTTGGAGAACCAAGATGCATCAAATTCAGATCCCAAGTAGGGAGAGGAGGCTTGACGGGGGGGACGGGGGGGAAATCACATGGCGAACCCCCTGCACAAAAAGGTGCTAATCAAGGAATGGCCCGGTAGTGGTCGTTGAAAAAGACAGCCCGGGCCAAAATTCCACCGTCAAAAAAGGTATGCAAGGCCAGCTTTTGGGTCACACCACGCTGTAAGAACAGCAAAATCCTGGGAACGGAATACATCCGAGGACGCCACTCAAGTTCCTCGCACATAGCAATGTAAGCCTTCCAGGTACGGTGATATATCTTTCTGGAGGAAGATTCCCGTGCCAACAGCCTAGAAGAGATGACCGAATCCGAGAGAACTCTGTCCTTCAGCACCTGGCTTTAAACAGCCATGCCTTTAAAGCCAAGGTCTGTAAAGCAGGATGAAGTATGGGACCATGAGACAGAAGGTCCACCCCAATAGGCAGTCGCCAACGTCTGCAACTAGCCGAAGTAGATCAGCATACCAATGTCGCCGTTCCAGAGCCATGAGGATCACCGGAATGGCCTCAGCCCCTACTCTGCAAAGCAACAACAGTAGCGGAGGGTAAGCATATATCAGGCAATATTGCCCCCACGGGCTTCCAACGCGTCTGCCCAGGGGTCCCTGGACCTGGCCACGATCTTGCCACCTTGCGAGTGAGTCGAGAGGCCATAAAAAGGTCCACATCCGGTGCCCCACCTCCGGTAAAGGAGGTGGAAACACCTCCGGATGCAATGACCCTTCCCCTACAATGCACACAGCCGACAGGACAGTCTTGCAGCGAGATGTATGAAAATCCCAAAGAGACTCCACAATGTATCGGAGAAGAGAGGCCCCGGTGTACAGGGTGCCTCAACTGTTGGCCAATAAAGGCAACTTGACAGAGCTTCCCTAGAAACTGTCAGAAGACCAGTACCTCAGATAGATGAAGCGGAGGCTTTTGCCCAGTCATTGAGCTACAGAAACGCCAGAGACGCAGCCACTAACGGGCGTAGCGCTTCTGATCACCACTGAAAGCAGGTGGAAAGTGGTACCCCTGAAACCAGAGATCCTTATGACAATGCTCCATCCAGCAGCTACCCATGGATAAGTGCTGATTGTACAAACACATAGTTAATACTATGTATTGCGTCAAACGCGCAAATAGAATGTGGGAGGAAACCCACCCAGCCACAAAGAGCATAATACAACCACATACGGCGTATGTAGTTTAGTATGTGTGGATAAACAGTAAAACACGTTTATACTGTGCCAGCGACGAAGGCACGCACATCATCGGGGCTTGGACGTAAACCAGCCACGCAGATTGCGTACACAACCGTGTAGGTATGTTAGCCTGCGAATAAACAAATTGCACATGTTTATACTGTGCATAGCGCTGAAAATGCACACACCATTGGAGCGCAGGGGAGAAACCGGAGCACCCGGATGAAACCCACGCAGACTGCATACGCATACCGTGTAGGTATTATAGTAGGTGTGCTAAACATTTTGCACAAGCCTATGTGTGCATAGCACCGAAGGCGCACACACCGTTGGCGCGTGGGAGGAACCGAAGTACCCCACGCATACCCACAACTACTGTGAATGTATTTAGTGTTGTGTATAAACATGTGTACGTTTACACTGTGTATTGCACCAAAGGCACGCATGTCAAGCAGCGTGGGCGGAAACCCGGAGGAAACCCACGCAGACTGCACAGACTTACCGGGTAGGTATGTTAGTATGTGGATATCAAATCGCACAAATTTAGGCTGTGCATAGCGCCGAAGCGCCCATACCAATGGAGTGTGGGAGGGAACCGGAGTACCTGGAGGAAACCCACAGACTGCATACACATACCGTGTAGGTCTTATAGCATGCGTGATAAACATTGAACAGGTTTAAATGTGCAGAGGGGAAAAGTCGCACATACCGCCAGCACGTGGGAGGAAACCGGAACACCCAGAAGAACCCCACGCAGACAGCACACAGATACCGTGTAGGAATTATAGCATGTGAATAAACATATTGCACATGTCTATGCTGTGCATTTCATTTCCATTGGAGCATGGAGGGGGGGGAACCGGAGTACCCCACGCAAACAGTATTAAATATTCAGAGGTAGGGTCCTGAGCACAGTAGCTAGGCCCATATCTGACTCGGAGCCCTCCTTCACTAAAGAAGTGTGGGGGGAGGGGGCTTATAGCTCCTTTTGCTCGCACACCGCTTCCATTCTGACAGGAATGATTCCAGGACTGCTGACAACTGGTCCATAAGGACCGCAAGTGCAGGAAACATATGAACATGTTTAACTGTGCAGCACTGCCAGTTGCCCCAGGCAAGTGTGGAGAGCAGGTGTATCAGACTCCATAAACGCCACCCTCTGAGACCTTATACACTACTACAGTGAATATACAGTCCACCCACTGGTTATGCTGAGGGGATACCCCCGGAGGACTCACCAACCCTTATGGACCGCTCAGTCCTGCTGAAGAAACTGCGCTGTGAGCCTGAGGAGAGTGAAGAATCTGTGGAGGAGATTAGCACCACAGCTGCTATAGGCCGAAACCGAAAGTAAATGCGCGGCGGCTACAAGAAAATGGCCGCAGCTATAACTGCGCCATTGAACCACGCCAAGATGGCCGCCGAGCGCGAAATTCAAAGGCAAACAGCGATAATGCGCGCGCTAATGGCGCACGCAACACCAGGAAAATGGTCCCTCACCCCAGAGCCCACTACAGACATGAGCGCCCAGCCAGGCCAGAGTGACCCCCAAAGCACCAGTACAGGGTGCAGAGAGCAGCATAACAGGGGGGAGACAGGGAGAAACCCCCCATATAAAGAAACACAGCCAGCATGTACTCACCTGCAGTAGGAGAGACTACTTACCAGTCGTCCCTTTCAGGGACCCACTGACTTGTTTCAGACAGACCTATCACAGAGCAGTACTGCGTAGCTGTCGGCCCGGTCCACCGCGAGAGATATAGTCAGTCAATCTTGAGAGGACCGCGGGAGCTAAAAGCAACCCGGCCACCCCTGGAGTCATGGGGCATGTCGTGAACTGAGTATGATGCACACAAGGCTAGGATCAGCATGCTCGATGGTCAGACAGGGAAGACTACGAGGATACCAGTGTACCCAACCTGTTGCCCAGCCGACGACAATTGATTGAAGGTCTCCAAAAATAAAAATCCCAAAAAGGAATAAAATTTAAAAGTAAAATCTTTCAGGAGACTGGCTCCTGAGAGAGCCACGTCTTCTGCTAGGCAGATGAAAAACTGAGGCTGCTAGCTGCAGGTGGGAGGGTAATGTCCGGAGGGATCTCCCCCCCTGGGCGGGGCTGTTCAGCTCTGGTTTGTTCTAGAATGTATGTTTCTAACATCTAACATTCTGCCTAGATCTTCTCCTGTGAGCAGGGACATATACCCATGCGTTTACAGTATCCAGCTGTCAGACCATGGACGATAAGGCTCCATGTACACAGAAGCTCAAAACCGGTCGTTTTTAAAGCGGCAGAAAAAGCTAGCTTTTATCAGCGTTTTTTACTAGCTTTTATTAGCGTTTTTCAGTGTAGCGTTTTCTTCTTTTTCAATGGGCTAAAAACGCTCGCGGCCAGCGTTTGAGCATTTTTTCTGCCGAAAAACGGCACTTTGAACGCAAATTTCTTGCGTTCAGAAAAAAGCCCATTAACTCCTCTGCTCATTAAAGCTAAAAAAACTTTGTGTACATGAACACATAGGCTAACAGTGCAGTTAATGGGCTTTTTAAAAAACGCCAATAAACTGCAGTTAATCAGCTTCTGTGTACATGGAGCCTGAGAAAATCTTTGTTGCCTTTATTGGTAAAACAGGACACAAAACAAACAAACACAAAATCTAATGCCTAGTCATAGCTAGCACTCAAGAAAATTTGCCAAATACTTTTACCAAGTGATCAAAAAAAAACACAATGGTGAACATTTAATTAACAAATTCGTAATTAAGACATGTGTGCATGATTAGAAGAGTGGGACTATTATTGCAAATTAGAGCAATTGAAGTAAACTGAATGTATAAAGGAGAATTACCACGAGAAGGTGTCTGTATAAATGTAACAATGCGGACATAAACACCAATTTGTGTATAAAATGACTGATCAGTGAAAAGTATATGGAAAAATTATGTATGTAAATATGAAAGAATTGTTGTCCATGCACACGGGAAGAATAAAATAGTAAAATTTTTATAATAAAACGGAGCGATGAGACAGACAACGTACATATACATATTCTTTAACAGATATGTTCTGCACTTCACATAATCGCTCCGTTTATGCATGCAGAATATTATATTAAAAGTTTTTATTCTTCCCGCGTGCATGGACAATAATTTACATATATAATTTTCCCTATATACTTTTCCTTACAGGATCACTTATCAGTCATTTGCACACTAATTAGTGTTCACGTGCACATTGTGTTACATTTATACAGAGAGAGACACCTTCTCAAGGTATTGCTCCTTTATACATTCACATCCAGTCTACTTCAATTGCTCCAATTATTTGCAATGGTAGTCCCACTCTTCTGATCATGCACACGTCTTTAATTACCAATTTGTTAATTGAATGTTTTTCACTATTGTTTTTTGATCACTTAGTAAATGTATTTATTAGGCATTTTTCTAGCGATGACTAAGCACTAGATATTAATGTGAAACGTCAGCTGTGTGTCCCATTTTTATCCTGTTTTACCAATAAAGGCAACAAATAAAATTTTTGAGTTGTCAAAATTTTGGAAATTGTTCTTGTGTTGATTGAGACATTGAATAAAATCTTGCTCTTCAAAAGTGGTGTACTCATTTATGCTGAGCACTGTACATTCTTGCTCCAACACTACAGAGTTTAGAGCGCTTCAGTACCCTGCACTCTACCTGCCCAAAATGTTTCAATGCCTAGATCATTCCTTTGTAAAACCAAATGTCAACAGGCATTTGCTCCCTTCAAAATTGATTTGCACCATACAAGTCTATGTGAATGCAAAAAGCAGTCAAATCAGGTCAACTGCACCTGCAATGAATACAGAATGCCTCCAACTACAATGGAGGTGTGAAACACATTTGAGAGTGGTTGGGGCCTGTATCTACCCGTTTTAGCACAAAGAATTTTGCATTATATACAGGATTTTGCCAGCGACCATTTTACTGAAGTACAGAATGTGCACCCAATTGAGTTGCAGGTGTGCATGAACCAGCTTGTAACCATTTTTCCCATATTCTGCCCAACAATCCATATCTCCAAGGTCCCCGTCATGTGCTCTCCATGAAGTCCATTGTCAGTCTTTGATCTTCAAGCCCATCTTGTACATCTCATACCCCCACCTCTTAAAGTTTATATTAAAAACTCCTCTCCTTGCTTTCAGTGGACACTCACTTGAAAACCCCCTACCGTCCGGCTTTTGTCTTTCATTGCCCCCATGACTACCATCAGTTCCCTTTCTGAGAAACGATAGCATGTGCGCATAAGACCATGCAAAAATAAAAAGAAACACTTCACCTAGTTAATTCTACAATGTAGTGCATTGTGAAGAGCCAATGGTTATTTTATTTTAAAAACACAATGAAAAAACAAAAAAGGCATCAATTTAAAGTTTTTCTGGAGTTCAGTTATAAAAACACATCCCTTTAATAGACACATCCTCAAAATGTTCTATTAATACCACATTCAGCCACTCACTTTCCAGCTAATCCACCTCCAGGTGGTAAATTTGGAATATTCTCTGCTGACAGGATGCGCATTACATGAGCGAGATCTGGCATTCCTTCCTCCCCGGCAGTTGTCATGATTTCTACAAGGAAGAAAGTGTAACAATTTTTATTTTGGCAACAATGAAACAGACCAGACGCATAGCAACTTGTGTGTTGCTATAAATACAGAGCTTTATGTAAACTTATATCACCGTGAAGCACACCAACTATGCTAACAGCATGTCATGTTATTCTAGGGAAGGATGAACTAGGATCCTCAGTGTATATACCAACAACAAAACCTCACAAGATGGCATACCTTCAAAAATGTCAACAAACTATACGTATACAATGCAGATAGAAGTTGCTGGTAAGAGTAAAAAAAAGGTGTAAAACTTCTGTTTCCCGAAGTGATTAAACCAACCAGGTCTACTTAAATTCAACCTCAGTTTTACATGACCAAAATTCAACCTCAACTGACTAAACATGACTGAATTCCAAGACATGTGGCTCCAAAGATGCTGAAAGAACTAGTGTTTTTTTTCTCAATTGTACTCAAAAGCATACCAGAAAGAAATATTGCAACATTTGGCACCTTTTTATTTGGGGGAGGGGGGGTGTTTTGACCGGCTCCCACTGCCAATCAGATGCACCGCAGTAAAAGCAGAACCGGAAGTTTGCCTGACCAGCTGTCCAAGGTTCTAGTCATAAGTTATAATTGATCCACAGTCCTGTAAGCTAGCACATCCTGCTAGACACCAACACTATAAAGAGTGCCTGCTTACCAGATAGCAGCCAGAAGAACGCAGTTGGCTATGACCCAGCCGCGGCCTTTAGGTACAAGGGGGATCCAGGGATGATCAAAGGACGCTCCTCCAGTTATAATGGACCACTTGATGGCTCGATACCACAGATGGGAAAAAAATAGGATAATAAAAAGGATAGTGAAGCACCACCACCGTGAATGAGGAAAAGACAGTCGTGAATAGCACCCCGATAGTAATGACTCCTTACCAGACGCAAGGAAGGGGCTCACGATCGGCTATGACCTAGCCACGGCCTTCATCCCATGTAAATTGACCCAGCTCAAAGAAACGGAACTTTCCTCAATAGTAACCGCACACTGACACTCCATATAAGATATCAAGGAGGGGGGAGACCAAGTATTTATAAAAAAAAAAAAAAGGTAGCGTACTTACAAACATAGTGGTAGTAAGCATTAAAACATGCCGGCCAGCATTAAACAGAAGCCCTTCCTTCGTCGAGCTGCGCGGTGACGTCACTGCGTGTCCACCCAGACGCGTTTCGTCACATGACGTTCTCAATGGGATAGGGCATGCACTGACTCACCGCAATAAATAGACAAGACAATGCTAGGTCATAGCCGATCGTGAGCCCCTTCCTTGCGTCTGGTAAGGAGTCATTACTATCAGGGTGCTAGTCACGACTGTCTTTTCCGCATTCACGGTGGTAGTGCTTCACTATCCTTTATTACCCCAACGGTATTATCCTATGTTTTTTTCCCCATCTGTGGTATCGAGCCATCAAGTGGTCCATTATAACTGGAGGAGTGTCCTTGATAATCCCTGGATCCCCTTCTACCTAAAGGACGCGGCTGGGTCATAGCCGACTGCGTTCTTCTGGCTGCCATCTGGTAAGCAGGCACTCTATGTGTTGGTGTCTAGCAGGATGTGCTAGCATACAGGACTGTGGATCAATTATAGCTCATTGTCTTTTTTTGGATTCTCTCTATCCGGAGGATACATTATTGGACATTTATATCCCCCATTAGGATATTTTTATCTCTTGGCGCAGTTTATTTAGTCATAAGTTACTGTACATAAAAAGATTAGAGCCATTCGGCCTCATGACACACAGAGCAGAAGGCAACTGCTATTAATTGTTCCCTAACAGCATGATCCTATAACACAGGGTCATGTTGGTTCTTTGCCCTAGTCCATGTAGCTGCGGTTTGACATACTGAAATTACAGCAAAAGCAGGTAGCAGGACTGGGCCTGCAAGATTAAAGAGACTTTAGGTGCATCTCAAATTTTTCACCTGCAGAATCTTTGGAAGGAGAAACACCTTCAATGGTTATAGTGAGATTTTTGTTTAGGACAGATATGGCATCTATTACAAGAACAGCCCACTTTACTGAATTCTATCTAGTGGAAAACAAATTTGCAAAGATTTGGTGGATGAGTGAGTTTGGGGTCCAGAAACCTGACTGGCATGCACAGAGTCCTGACCTCAACCCCATAGAACACCTTTGGGATGAATTTGAGTGGAGACTGCGAACCAGGCCTTCTCGTCCACATCAGTGCCTGACCTCACAAATGCGCTTCTGGCAGAATGGTCAGACCTTCCCATAAACACTCCTAAACCTTGTGGACAGCCTTCCCAGAAGAGTTGATGCTGTTATAGCTGCAAAGGGTGGGCCAACTCAAATATTGAACCCTACGGACTAAGACCGGGATGCCATTAAAGTTAATGTATGTGTAAAGGCAGGCGTCCCAGTACTTTTGGCAATAGTGTCGATGGGTTTCCCCAATGTGGCTACAAACAGTTTGATGGAGCCAATCAGAACAGAGTAAAGCCTTCTGTACAAAGCTGCCAAGCAGGCAACACGGTATGTTAATGCTATATAAGCAAATATGGGTGTCCTCAATGTACACAATTACAAACCATAAAAGGTTTAATACCTATTTTACATTAATGTAAATAGAAGGAAAGAGGCTATATTTGGACTTTGATGGTACCGTATATTAACTGGTATTAAAGCAGTCAAGGCAGTTGTATACCCCGTTTTTTAACTTTTACCTACAGGTAAGCCTATAAGGCTTACCTGTAGGTAAAAAGAATATCCCCTAAACCGTACAGGGTATTCCCATCGCAATGAGCCGCTGATGGCGCAGCGGGGATTCTCGGCTAAAGCCTGGCAGCCGCCCGGCGTGCGGGAGTGACAGCGCCGCTCTAGCCGCTCGCTGCGCTGGAGCAGCGATACCCGGAAGACACACTGGGGCAAGATGACATCTCCTTCGGCGTGGACCAGGTAAGAATTTCATGATGAGCTAGTATGCGGTGTAGAAGTAGTAAGCTCCCAATGCTGGTATTTTGAGCCCCTATCCGCATACATATCTTCAAACTCTAAAACACAGTATAAACTTCTTTTAATTGCAGCGCTGTGTGAAGCTTTGGTAACCTTGGCTACACAAGACCATGCAGCTTGCTCTATAGGGCCCCACTGTTTTAGCAATCAAGTGAAGACGACTAGAAATCACCCATGCAGATTAGACCCTAGTACAAGCTAGTTAGAACAGCAGGTTGGAAAAGGCTACATTCTACAAATATTACACAAGACAAGAGAAAAACAAGCCCTCATGTAATTTTAGAGCTCTAAAAAGATTAAAACTTCTGCTGGCCATTACACGCATAGGATATTTGCACGAAAATTTTTAATTCAATAAACTTAGTTTGATTTTCCAATTGTTAGTGGGATCAAATCTACAATACTTTCACCACAGTCATGAAAAAAAAAAAAAAAAAAAAACAACAATTGAAGGAGCAGATTGCCAAAAGGTTTTTCCAATGAACTGTCGGACACAGTATGTTTTTCTTTGGATAAAATTTAAAATCAAAATGTTAAAAGCAACTGAATGTTTTGAACAACATTAGTCCATTTATCAAATGTACAAATAATTTTTGCATGATTAGTACGAATATTCTCATGTGAAAATCTACTACTACATGGCCAACACAAGGACTCCTTGACCCTTTACTGCATGGAAAATGGTAGGCAGTTTATCAATGGCCACAACATCTACACTTGCAGTCAGCGGCCATCCACTGTAACAAAGCCCCGCCTGCTCCTCGTTCGCGACGGAACACCGATGACAATGCTGGGAAACTGAATCAGCGTTCCGTCTATCACGGACGAGGAGGCGGCGGGGCTTTGTTACAGTGGACGGCCGTCGACTTCTGTTGCATGACAGCGGGAGATCAAAAAAGGTACAAGAGGCTGAGCACAGTGAGGCTGCAGATGGGCATTGTTGATCCTCTTTTTTCACTTACAGTAAGCTGCTGCATTTCACACCCTAGGATTTTACTTGCGTCAATAAGTTTTCCCAGTTTTTGTGGTAAAATTAGGATCCCTCCGCTTTACAAAAAATAAATTATACATCATTTGTTTAAAAAAAAAATTATATATATATATATATATATATATATATATATATATATATATATATATATATATATATATTTTTTCCTTTTCGGCCCAAAGAATCCTGAATTTTTAGGCGCATCTCTATACAATGGCACAGTAAAAGCACTGCGGGAGATCAGGTCGAACATTTCAATCTAAAACTGGAAGCTCCTTTTAACAAGACAGAACACATACTACACAAAGTCAGACAGATTATACCTTCAATTCTTGATTCTAAATGTTTATCCAGCTCAGCATCTTTCTTGATGGCCTCTTCGGACACCTTGGGGGCGTTTTGAAAACAAACCAGCACAATGCTCATATTATCACGGCTTCCCTGTAAAAAAAAAAAAAAAAACAAAAAAAAAAAAAAAAACACTAAAATCGGTAAACATTGTAATGTACATCACTTCAGACTTTCTTCCATTCATGTACCCAAAGCCCAACTCCAGCCCAAAATGTGACAGAGGAATTAACCAGTTAGAATGTGTTTTTTTTGCTTTGGTCTTCATAAAAGCCATCGCTCACGCAAATTTTAGGTTGTCCCCAGAAAGGTCAGAAAAAAAAGGAAATATTCCAATGGGGACACTAGTTCTGGTGACCTCCCAAGGAATTTGCAGAAATATCCATGCACTCTGTTTTGGCTATGGGACAGGAAGTGAAGGGAAATCTCCCCAATGGGACACAGGTTCCAACACTTTGCTCTACCCAAAATAAAAAGTTTTGCCTATAGTCCCACTTTAAAGCGTAGTTCCACCCAAAAGTGGATCTTCTGCTTTAAAGCACTCCTCGTCCCCTTACATGCCACATTTGCCATGTTTTTTTTGGGGGGGGGGGGGGGGGGGGCTGGGAGGAGGAGTGGGGGCTTCGGTAGGAGTGGGACTTTGTGTCCCACTTCCACCTAGGGACTGCCTAGGCGACTACTCCTCTGCCCCCTAGGCGATCTCCTGGGACACGTGACAGGTCCCAGGAGATCATTCCATGAGCGCAGCGTGACTCGCGCCCTACCGTGAAGCCAAATGCGGTCACAGCCGGGTGCACAGAAAGTGAATGGAGGCACGGAGCTCCGCTTTAAGGCTAGATTAAGAAAAACCTAGTAGAAAAATTGTATGTTTTGTATATATATTTATTTTTATTTTTTTAACCAAAAAAGGGAGAAGTCCAGCCTGAGCTCATTTTGCTGTACTTCTATGGATCACAGGAGTGCCGTTCGTTTTGCACTCCTGTGACCAGTTTTTGGCAGAGAGCGGGCTGAAGTCCTCTCTCTGCTGACATCAAGGACATCAGTCCAGGCACCGCGTCAATAAAATCTGGATCCGCCAGGTGCCTGAACTGACACCCGCGAGTCACTGAGACTGAGCTGGCAGCACCTGGCCCCTCCACAGCTCCAATGAGCGAGGGGGGGGAGCAGAAAGCTGTGACTGACAGTCTACAGCTCCCCGCTCACAGAGCTCTGAAAACCAAGCAATAGGCGATGTTCGATAGAAAAATGTAATATAGATCTTTATTTGTAGGCACTGGGTTAAAAGATCTAAGGTTTGCCTGCCCAAATAGGATGGGGGACACACAAATTTTCTTCAAATGACCAACTCCATATCAAAAGTAATTGTAGCCTGCTCAAACAGACTAGGTACTGACTCACATGCACACTGCCTGATCACATAGCGTGTAAATGAGCTGTGGCCAAAGTAAAATTAGACATTCCTCGGCAAGACTGCCAGAAAGAGGAAACCAACGATCAAAAGAACCACACACGTACCACAGACCTTTTGCATTAAAAATAAAAAAAATGTTTGAGAGCAGCACATGTTCCACTCCCATGGCAAACTAAAGTTTGATTGGAAAAAAACAAAACAAAACAGTATAAAGCAGAATTCGACAAACCCCGGGCGCCAGGTCGCCATTGTGACTAGAATTAGTGACCTGGCGCCTGGGGCATCCTGTGTCTCCGTGCGCCGCCTCGCGATCGCGTCGGGCCGCACCAGCCGGTAATTGAGGCCGCAACTTTGCGGCCTTCTGCAGGCCTATGCTTCCTTCTGTGATCTGGTGCCATCTTGTGGTGGCCGTTGGTATGAAAAGACAACCAGCAGTGCTAATGGAGCTTCCCCCGTCTGTTTTTACTGCCATCTCCTTCCCTCTAATTAGAACCCCCAAAACATATATACATATATTATATTTTTTATTCCAACACCCTAGAGAATAAAATGGCGATCGTTGCAATACTTTGTCACACTGTATTTGTGCAGCGGTCTTACAAGCGCACTTTTCTGGAAAAAATAAAAATTTTTTTTTAATAAAACCGTAAAGTTAGCCCAATTTTTTTTTTTATATTGTGAAAGATAATGTTACGCCGAGTAAATTGTCACGCTTCAAAATTGCGTCCGCTCGTGGAATGGCGACAAACTTTTACCCTTGGGCGAAGTTTAAAAAAATTCTACAGGTTGCATGTTTTGAGTTACAGAGGAGGTCTAGAATTATTGCTCTCGCTCTACCGATCGCGGCGATACCTCACGTGTGGTTTGAACACCACTTTCATATGCGGGCGCTACTCACGTATGAGTTCGCTTCTGCGCGCAAGCTCGGCGCGTTCCTGTCGCCTAACTTTTTTAGCTGGCTCCTAGATTCCAAGCAAATTTGTCAAGCCCTGGTATAAATCACAAGTCATTTGAGAAAGTGTGTTTATCTGGAGTTCAGGTTAACAGTGTCACCTGGCAAAGGGTTGCAAATTCTGTAAAAACTCTGTTCTAATTCAGACACACTGGGGCAAGAAATATTCTTGTTCAGCTTCACAGCTCATTACCTGCCTGCTCATTGGCACAAAAAACAAACGCACAGCCGATTCCGTGTCCTCTCTCCCTAAACCCACCAACTAAACTCACTCTGACTAAACGGATGTAAAGTGCATCTGGAAAGTATTCACAGCGCTTCACCTTTTTCTACATTTTGTTGAGTAAAACTCATTTTCCACAAAAACCACATAAATGACAAATGTGAAAAGTTTTTTTTTTTTTTTTTTTTTAAAGTATTCACAGCCTTTGCTCAATACTTTTGTTGAACCACCTTTGGCACCAATTACAGCCTCAAGTTTCTGAGTATGATGCTACAAGCTTAACACACCCATTTGTGGCAGTTTCTCCCATTCTTCTTTGCAGGACCTCATGCTCCATCAGGTTGGATGGGGAGCGCCAGTACACAGCCATTTTTCAGATCTCTCCAGAGATGTTCAATTGGGTTCAAGTCTGGGCCACTCAAGGACATTCCCAGAGTTGTCCCGTAGCCACTCGTTATCTTGGCTGTGTGCTTAGGGTCATTGTCCTATGAACCTTACCAGTCTGAGGTCCAGAGCGCGCTCTGGAGCAGATTTTCATTCAAGGATGTCTGCATGTTGCTGCATTCAGCTTTCCCTCAATCCTGACTAGTCTCCCAGTTCCTGCTGCTAAAAACCATCCCCACAGCATGATGCTGGCACCACCATGCTTCACTGTAGGGATATTATTGGCCAGGTGATGAGCGGTGCCTGGTTTCTTCCAGACATGACAGTTGCCATTCAGGCCAAAGAGTTCAATCTGTTTCATCAGACCAGAGAATTCTGTTTCTCATGGTCTGGGAGTCCTTCAGGTGCCTTTTTGCAAACTCCAGGTGGGCTGTCATGTGCCTTTTAGTGAGTGGCTTTCATTTGACCCCTCTACCATACAGGCCTGATTGGTGGAGTGCTGCAGAGATGGTTGTTCTTCTGGAAAGTTCCTCTCCTCTCCACAGGGAAACGCTGGAACTCTGACAGAGCGACCATCGGGTTCTTGGTCACCTCCCGACTAAGGCCCTTCTCCCCCGATCACTGTTTGGCGGGCCGCTCCAGGAAGAGTCATGGTGGTGCCAAACTTCTTCCATGTACGGATGATGGCGACCACTGTGCTCATTGGGACCTTCAATGCTGCAGAAATCTCTGTACCCTTGCCCAGTTGTTTCCATACAATCCTGTCTCGGAGGTCTAGACATATCCTTGGACTTCATGGCTTGGTTTGTGCTCTGACATGCACTGTTAACTGTAAGACCTTATATAGACGGGTGGGTGTCTTTACAAATTATGTCCAATCAACTGAATTTACTACAGGTGGACTCCAATCAAGTTGTAGAAACACCTCAAGAATGATCAGTGGAAAACAGGATGTACCCAAGCTCAGTTGAGTGTCATGGCAAAGGCTGTGAATACGTATGTAGAAGGGATTCGTTTTTTATTTTTAATAAAATTTGCAAATATTTTAAACAAGCTTCTTTAATGTTGTCATTATGGGGTATGGTTTGTAGAGTTTTGAGGAAAATGAATGTAATCCCTTTTAGATTAAGTTGGTAACATAAAATGTGAAAAAAGTGAAGCGCTTTGAATACTTTCCAGATGCACTGTATACATGTTATTACTGGACGAGTCAGAAGCCTTGAATTGAGCAGGGAAAAACCAACCTTCCCACCAATGCAACACACACACACGAGCCCAGTGGTCTCCAAACTGTGGTCCTCTGCTTGCCTCTATCCTGCCATTGGGGCACTATTTCCCACAAAAAAAAAAAAATTAGCTGCAGCTTACCAGTCTTTGGATGTGGCACCACCATTTTAAAGCGGTGTTCAGCTTTTTTTAAGTCAGCAGCTACAAAAGGACATCTGTAGCGGATAGTGTCCCGGCGCCGCCATCCTCACCAAGGAGCCTTGTGGCTTCACTGCCCGTTTCCTACTGCGCATGCGTGAGCCGCGCAGCACTTTGTGAATGGGCGGCTGTCTTCTGGGACACACACACGTCCCAGAAGACAGTGCACCCCAATCCCCAGAAGACAACGTGAGGAGGACAAGGAAGACCATTGCAGAATAGAAGTGGCGGATTAGGAAGACTGCCTAGCAACCGCCATTTCTGGTAAGTAAAAAAACTTTTTTTAGCCTTTTTATGCATTTTTTTTTTTTTTTTTAGGGTGGACCTCTGCTTTAGGCTGGGTTCACACCGATACGACAGTTATACAACTTTCATCCTACTTTGTTATGCGACATCAGTCCTACATCCACTTGACTTAAATGAACAGGATCCAACTTTGTGATTGACTTGTCCTTTGACCAATCAAAAAACAATCCCAGTGTGAGAAATTTGTTTTACTGCTGCTGCAATCACCATGTCGGATGTCAAAAGTCGGATGGCAAGGACAAGGATCCTACTTTGAGTCAGACCAAAGTAGTACAGGGAGCATTTTCAAAGTCGGACCAGTTAAGACAACTTTCATAGGGAAACATCGATTTTCACACATCATGCGACATAATCTCCCAACGTCGGAGCGTTTGTCGTACCAGTCCAAGTACACTTTCCGCAAACAGAAAATACCACCTGATGCTTTCCAGAAATTCCTGTGGACTCAACTGAAATAACCAAGTTATCAGCTCTTAAAGCAATGCCCATCTTTGTACTGGGGGGGGGGGGGGGGGCACGCAAGAGGGAGGTGTTGTAGGCCAAATCAGGAGGAGAGCAGCCTATGGATATAAATTATTGGACAAAATACACCAATGATAGGCTCACTAGGTGTAAATAGAGAGGAAAAGCCTATACAAAAAAAAAAAAAAGGAGGAAAACTGACGCAGCTACGCATCTAAAAAAACTAGTCATTGTAATACATATTGTAAAGGGTTTAGACAAGAATTATATCCAGATTTCAGAACACTTACCCCCCATATACAATTTGTGTAGAGCCACTCACAGGGGTTGATTTACTAAAACTGGAGAGAAAATCTGATGCAGCTGTGCAAATCAACTTCTAAAGCAGGCCATACACGGGTCAAATTTCGAACGAATTTTCTTGCACATGCATTTTCTTTTCTATTACATTTCTCGCACGATTCTCCCATCATTGATCAGAAAATCGTTTTTTTCAAAAAATTTCAAACATGTCGGATTGCTCAAATTTGATTGCCGCACAAAAATCGGCTGTTGCAGTCCACTAACAGTGCGAAATTCGTACGAAAATTATTTGATACGATTTTCGAAAGAAAATTCTTTCGAAATTCGAAACGTGTATGGCCGCCCTAACTTCAGCTTGTTCAAGAATTGACACAGCTGTTGACTTTTAAAATGACACTTACCTGTCCAGGGCGCCCGCAATGTTGGCACCTGAAGCCGATCTATTGCTAGTCTCTCGCGTGCTGCCGCCATCATCGGTAAGGGAATCAGGAAGTGAAGCCTTGCGGCTTCACAGCCTGGTTCCTTACTGCGCATGCGTGACTCACGCTGCACGATTTCACTGGTCCCTGCTGTCTAGGACCTGAGTCTCAAAAGACAGCGGGGGGGGGGGGGGAGTGGTCTCGATACCCACGGGTGGCTCGGGTATCTATGCCCGGAAGTGGGAGCAAATCCCACTTGCACAGGTATCTGCTCCCCCCTCCCCCCTGAAAGGGGCCAAATGTGACACCGGAGGGGGGGGGAAGGGTATACAAAAAGCAGAAGTTCCGTTTTTGGGTGGAACTCCGCTTTAAAATGAACAAGCTGAAGTTAGAAGCTAGTTGGCTACCATGCAGAACTGCACCAAATTTTGTACTCTCCAGTTTCAGTAAATCAACCCTACAATCTGAAACTTCTAGGCAGATTGCTGGTCAGACCATGGGGGTTATTTACCAAAGGCTTTTTCCTGGCATCGGTAGTGGCTTTGCAGCTCGGTTATCTAATGCCCCATGTGCACGAGGCCTTTATGATATTGCATGTAGCTGGTAATTAAAGCGCAACTTCACTCCCTTCAATCAACATTTACCATTGTTAAAGTGGTTGCCAAGCCACTCTAACCTGTATACACCCTGAGCCCTGCCTCATTGTAGTATCCCCCTCTGTGTGCGATTTATAAATGCTGAAAATACCTAATTTCAGAGCCGAGATTGCGATCACATGACTGGCAAGCTTTCTCCTTTCTTCCTCTAAGATGCAATGGCTGAGATTCCTCTATAGATGTCAGTCTGGAGGGGTGGAAGAGAGCTGGCTGGTCACGTGATCGCCATCTCAGCAGTGAATTTAGGTATTTACAGCATTTATAAATCACAGAGGGGGACACTGCAATAGGAGGCAGTGCTGATGGTGTATACGGGTTAGTGTTATGAGAGCAGCAGGAAGGAGGGAGGGATGGAGGGAGGGGTGGCTCGCACACACACAGAGGGGGGATACAGAAGCAGAGAGGAGATCAGATAGCAGGCTGCTGATGACAGAAGCATGTAAACTGACCACGGTATCTGGGTCTCAGCAGCCATGACACACCGTGGTCAGTTTACAAAAGGGGTGGGGAGAAACTGGAAGGCTCAGCCAGGTTTTTTTTTTTGTGTTAGAGGGGGCCCAAATGACATAGGACAAGCACTGTGTCACAACATGCTTTAAAGGAGCAAGATAAAAAATTTAGGGTGTTAACGCTTTAATCCTTATGCTGCTAGCATTAGTAAAAAGATATGATCTATTTTCCAAATTTGCTTGTTTTATTTTTACTTTAGTTACTTCCTGGTTTCCAGGCCTAGGCAAAATGTTATACATCCCAGGAGTCTTCAGGAGGGGCTCTTAGCTAAGCACACCCTCCTGCCTGCCCGTCTGAGCCAAGGACAGATGGATTCCAGGAAGTAAAAATTTGACTTGAATAGTCTTGCCCTTATTCAAGATGGGCACGGCCGGAAATGATAAAGGGCTTTTTTCAAAGTGATCAACACAATAAAAGCATGGAGGAATTTGCTTTGAATATTAAAAGTGAATTTAAGCAGAGCTCCACCCGCCCATGCTGACTTTTAATCAGGACACTTAACTGTCCTACTCTCCCGCACTGATGGCCCCTCTGATGCCAATCCCTCGATCAGTGCAGGTCCCACGCCACCATCCACACTAAGGGAAAACGTCAGTGAAGCCTTACGGCTTCACTGCCCATTCCCTACTGCGCGAGTCTCGCGCCGACTTGTGATTGGGCGGCTGCGCTCTGGGATTACACACAGTTCCCAGAAAGCAGCATGTCCCGTTCACTAGAGGATGGGGAAGAAAACAGACCGCGGTTACGGAAGAGGCAGATTACGGACTTCCGCATAGCAACGGGTATTTCGGGTGAGATCTCTAATTAGAATATATATATATATATATATATATATATATATATATATATACATACATATATACACATACACTCTCTCTCTCTATCATTTCTGGTGGAACTCCTTTAAATAGCATTTTTGGATTGTGGTGCTCAGATGCAGCAGCGTAGTTCTACTTTTACATCACACAAGATCTCACCTGCTAATGGCTTACCTTGTGTAAACAGGTGTCCACTACAGAATTACACACTTTCTCAAGGTCATCCGTTATCTCCAGCCTATATCTGACAAATTCACAAAGCTCCTCATTGGTCATGACATCCCAAATACCATCACAAGCAAGTATTATAAATTCATCGTCGTCTGCCCGTACAATTTCATAGACCTCAGGCTCCGGTGATACAAGTTGCTCAGTAGGGCCTTTGCCATCCACACATTTGTAGTCATAGTCCCCGAGAGCACGAGAAACCGCTAATGAGCCGTTGACACGTTGAATCATGACGCTGCCTCCTGCGTTCTGGATCCTCTCCTTTTCCTTGGGATTGCAGGGCTTGTGATCCTGTGTAGAAAAGCAAACCTGTCCACTCCTAAACAAAACAGACCTAGAATCCCCACAGTTGATGAAATACACGTGGCCCGGTGAAATAAGGACTGCAACAGCCGTAGAGCCACTTCTGTCCATACCATTCCTCAAGTCAGCAAAGTTGCGCATGTACTCGTCGATTTTTAAAAACCCAGTTCGAATGCCACTTTTAACATTCTCTACAGAAGGTTCCAAAGAAGATCCTGGAGTCTCTGCTGCCCTGAAGTCTTCATTGTCTGTGATATGCTCTAATAAGTGCGTAGAACAGTAATTCGCAACTCGGGACCCTGCGTGGCCATCGTACACAGCAAAGAAGGACCAGTCTTCCAAGCCATGAGGGATACCCACCACAGCAGTGTGAGCATCCTCCATCTCCACTCGCCAGCCCTGCATACTGCTGAGTCCATAGCGCAATCCATTTCCTCCACCATGAACATTGTGTTTCTCAGTTTTGGGTTTGTCCAGAAATGCCCCCATGTTCAGTAATCAATCTGGTAAGAAAAATAAGGGGAAAAAAAAAAAAAATTTAAACATTTCCTAAATAAAAGTTATGAAAACCCACCAACCCTCAACAAAATTTGTGATATTAACAGCCTCTTTTTGACACTGTTTATAAGTTCAAAAAAATTTTTTTGCTAGAAAATTACTTAGGACACACACACACACACACTTACTTTTACTTCCAGACACCCTAGAGAATAAAAATGGTGGTCATTGCAATAACTATATCACACCGTATTTCCACAACGGCCTTAAACTCATTTTTTTGGGGAGAATACCGACAAAAAGAAAAAAACATTGTGAAAGAATGTTACACCGAGTACATTGATATCCAACATTTCGTGCTTCAAAATTGCACCTGCTCATGGAATGGCAACAAACATTTAGCCTTATAAATCTCCTTAGGAGACATTTAAAAATGTCTACAGATTACATGTTTAGAGTTACAGGAGGTCCAATTCTATTGATCTCGCTCCAACAATCATGGCGATACCTCACGTGTGGGTTGAACACCGTTTTCATATGTGACTTGCGTATGCGCTTGCTTCAGCGCGTGAGCTCGGCGGGACGCTTTAAAAATTTTCACTGTCCTTAAAAAAAATATTTGGGTCACTTATTCCTATTACAAGGAATGTAAACATCCCAATGTTATGCAGCCGAGCAATGGCCATCTTTTCCTCACCCTGCTCCATGCCTGTCGGGAGAAGGACACGAAAAACACAAACTTTACTATATAATGTCTTGAACTAGACTAAATGGTGGGCTATATAGAGTCATTACCAAAATGTCACCTCTCTCAACAGACCACAGCAACATTTACATTTATATACGTGCATTATACTCTGGACATGGAAGTAACAGATTTAGCCATTTTCTTGTGACAACGGTGCCTTTTAATAGCATTCTTATCGCCATCACAGGACTAATAACCTAGGTACTTAGATGAGTTACTAAATTGGGTAAAGCTTTCTAATCTGAGACTTCCCTACAAGCTCAGGATGGCTTGTTTCTGACAAGTCACCAGAGGACAAGCTACCTTGTGGTACATACATTTTAAAAGGAACAGACCACAGGTATATTAACCATACAGAAATAAGATGAGCACTAATGATGGTCAAGATGAACCATTCCTTATTAGAACCCAAATTTCTAGTCAAATGAGGGATTTGTTTTTTGAGCTGCCATCACAAAGTTTGTCAAGGTATATTGAATTGCTAGTCACCTCAAGTTCATGATTCATCGCTATTCAATTAACTTCAGACTTCACCATAAAGAAGAAGTTTATAAAGAACCAAAACTTGCAAAATGAATGCCCAAATGGGAACAGAAATTCTAACCCGAAAAACACACAAATATCAGATTGTATGACCTGCGTTTACCTCAAACCAAAAAACGGGAGATTTTTTTTATTATGCGTTCCCGGTCAGTATTAATGCATTATGCTTAGGAATGTATTGTACGCACAATTGTGTATATACACACAGGCGCAAAAAAACACACACACACACACACACACACACACACACACACACACACAACCTGAAATTACATCACGAAATGCTGATGCTCAAACATCAGTACCCTATGCAAGAGGACTACAAGGAAATACAGTTCTGGGTAAAATCCAAAATTTGGTAGTAGAGGAGAAATATTCCAAATGGTAACACCAATTCTGGCGACAACCACAGATACCCTCATTTGAGCGATTTCCTCTCACTTCCTGTCCCATAGTCAAAGCAGGAAGTAAGAGAAAAATGAAAATCTTCCCAAGGGGACAAAGATGGCAAGAAAAATCTGACAGGTTACAACCCCGCTTTACACAAACCAAACACAGAAAGTTATTTCTTTAGTTGTAATTTAAAGCAAAACTTCACTGTCAAGTTTCACCCTCTCCACCCCCCGAATATGGGAGCTTGTGTTGGGTTATTTTGTTTTTGCAAACAGCACAGCCCCAAGACAAATGGGCACAGAGCCTTTAGTCAGCATGTTGGAAGGGGGTGGGCCTAGTGGCACATCATTGCAGGGCCCTGCCAGCTGAACCCGGAAGAGTCAGCAAGCATCTCAACGATAATAAAATAGTGGTGCGAGGGGACCCAGTGCTGTGTGGACCAGAAGGATGTCAGCGGGACAACGTTGGATCTGGTGGCTTGGCGAGTGTGACGTCACAAGTATACACAAGCCAAGACCTTGTTATCAAGTCAACCTATTGATCGGACACGCACCTCTCCATTACCCAATCCACAATTTGTCTGGAAACCCAAATAAAAAAAAAAATAAAAAAAAAAAAAGTTACCCTTGCAGACTTAAGCAATCCAGGGAACAGATACCCAGTCATAAATAGCTCAGCTTAAGGGAACAGCCAATACACATTTCTGCTAGAATGGTTAGCAGCCAAGACTAAAAACTTCAGCATATATTTCATAACTCATGAAATAGCACTACCAGAACATGGACATTTACCACCCTCTTAATTTGCAGCGTTTTGAGTCCAAACAGTGTTAACCTAGGAGTATCTGGATCAGAACCAGCCCAATTGCTCCCCTAGGAAAACTGGCCATCCGGGACTTAACATACTTATAGCCATTTCAAAAGCCAATTTCATGCTATACAATAATATGCAGTAGGTATTCAGAGATATGAGTACTTATGGAGAGAGGAAAAAAAAAAAAAACACCCTGCAAGACAAAGGCATACAGAGCTAGTATGTATTGCATACTAGCTCATTATGAAATACTTACCTTAAATAGAAAGCAGTTTTAGCGGTCCCTGTACACCACTGACTGGTGACATGTCTCAGTTATTTCTGGGTTCACAGGCTCTGGTGCTGTGATTGGCCAGAGCCGCAATGTCAATCGCACGTGGGAACTGCTGGCCACGGCACAGGCCCTTTAGAAACGGCAAGATTGAGCCATTTCTAAAGTGCACGTTGATGACGTTGGCGCAAACGTATATGGTGAATATCTCCTAATATCTACAATCTCCTTAGGAGCTATTCATGGTACCTACAGACAAGCCTTACCTGTAGGTAAAAGTGGCTGTTCAGGGTTTACAACCACTTTAATGTAAGGAAAAAAAAAAAAAAGAATCCCTGAAGAGTGCTACTGTAGTATAAAATTTGAATATACCGGTTTGTGGGGACCGTGGGTATTGGACGTTTATTTTAAAATAAAAGCCGTTATTGCCAAGATTGGGAGTTTCCTTTTTGGTAAAAAAGGTGGTGGCTGTAGCTTGAAGGGTTAATTGTCCAATTAACTTAACCCAGTGACAAATCGCTCAGGCTGTTGGCACCTAGATTGTGGTCCCACAAGCTGGAAAATCTTTGTGCAGAATTTAGCTGAAAGTAGCATGGTAACGCAAGCGACAGCGCGGTGCGAGATTAGCCTGGCCAGTCCTCTGTCATGAGTTGGTGAGAAGGGCAGGGGGTCTGACATCTGCACTCGTCACAATCTCTACATCGGTACCACATGTATGGTTGAGGCTTTTCATTAAGATTTACAGATGAAGGGAAGGTTATCACTTTAAAAGGATACCCCCTTTAGTATTTAGCAGGCGTTAAATGTTCTAAAGTCGAACGTAGTGGAAGGTCTACGCAGTGTCCTCATATTCCTGAGACCAGATGATGAACCATGTCTGGGTTAATTGCAGTAAACAAAGTGCTTAATTTACATGAACCTTGGTGAAAGCTCCAGAACGCCAGCCATCAAACACTGGCTGACAGTCTTTGACGAACATTTACAGAAGCAGACACGGCTAGAGCAAATGCAATTTCACCTTTGAGTACATTTTCTGGGGAAAAAAAAAAAAAAAAAAAGAAATACTCCACGTTCTGACATATTTCCAGATTTGTGTTAGGCCTGTAAAAAAGATGGGAGGGGAAAAAAAATAAAATAAAAATATAAAAAATTTGTCTGCCTTTCCCCAGGATGGTCAGGAGTGCATGTGAGCACACCTTCCCACCCCTTCTCCAGTAATAAACCCAAAAGCAAACTTTGCAGCTTTCCACCATTTCTTAGATGTGATGTTTGGTTTTGGGTTTAAAGTGTAAACTCCAACAAGCAGGGCCCCTCAGATTCCTCTTGTACCAAATTGTAATATAACTCATGTCTGCCTTCATTTGTTAAGTGCTGCACAATCTGTTGGCGCTATATAAATCCTGAATAATATCAATCATGCCAATTGTGTCTCATCAAATCTGCACAGGCCTGACCTTTAATAAAACCATATTGAACATCGCTAGGATAGTATGGGAAAAGCATGAATTCAAACAAGGCTTCAGAACATTCCATTTGGGAATATTGGGGGGGGGGGGGGGGGTAAATACCAACTGCCTACTCAACCGATACTCACATCCACAAACCTGTCCAGGGGGAGATTATCTTTAAGCGCAGTAGTGATGTACATGGGTCATGCCCACATGTGTTAACCGTTTGCACCAGGGTGGATTTGATTTAAATCATACATTTTTGTAGCGCCCCTTTACTTTCAGGGGAGTTAGTTACGTAAATTTAGGGGTTGGTCTGGGTTGGTAGCCAGACCCAGATAGCTTCAATTGTTAGGGTTTGTTCTTCTGCTTTTGCCAAGTGGTGTTGCTGGTGCACAGTTGCCTGTGGGTGGCGCTGCCATAACAGGTCAGGGTTGAATTGCTGGTGACATTGCTGTACCTTTGGGTGTCCTATCCAGGCAGCTGTATGGAGGGGCATGGTCTGCCCGCTGTGCATGCTGGGAGAGGATATATAAAAAAAAGGGTCAGACACCATCTTAGGGGAGGAGGAGGGAGGGGAACTGAGGAGCAGTACCGCCTGCGTCTTATGGCCCTCCAGGCCATGGGAGTGCGCAGGGGAAGATCAGTCTCAGGCACCTTTAGCTGCAACTGTTCATGTAGTTGCAGCACCTTTAGCTGGCCTACCATCTAAAGAGGAATTTCAGGGCACTCGAGGGTGACCCGTTCTGGAGAAGGAGCCAGGGTTACCGGTGAAGGAAGTCACCGCCTCGGATGAGGCCTGGTCACCTACAGAGGGATTCCACAAGTCCGCCACAGGCATTGTAGCGTGCTTCATAGTGCATCTAGGTCCTTATGCTACAAGTGCTGGGGAGTTTGGAACTAGGCAAATGGGTTCCGATCATATCCCTAGGACAGTAAAGTAAAGTTCGTGCATCACTCCGGCTGCTAAGACCGTGAGATGGAACTGTCTGGGTGAGCAAAGTCCACTTGGGATTGAGTGGTGATATTTAGTGCCTGAACCCACCTCCTATTCTATACCTTCAGCTTTCCTGTCCGGTTTCAAGCATAAAGAAAATAAACATTCAGCCATTGGGAGGTTTAACCTTGTCCAAGCATTGATCCATACACAATAGACTTTCCCCCTACACTCTAGGGAAAGGAACCAGCCTGGAGGATGTAACTCGCTGCAGAACCCAACAATTGTGAACACCATTTAACCTCTTCAGATAGGAGGGTATGGGCATATAGCACGGTGTGCCTTGCAAGTGAGCCAGGTGAGAAAAAGGTCCGGTGTGCTACATTTTTAAATAGCATCGGTCTGGCAGCGGCTCCTCTGACCCACTGTTGACTCACCGACAGTCCCATTCACTTTAATGGGACGGCTGGGGTTGCGGCAGTGTCACAAGGTGAGGGACGTGGCGGCAGCAGGCGAGTGGATGCCCGCTAAAGGGCACTGCCATGATGGATCTGAAACAGGTGCTCTTTAAATGTAAGGACTTATTACAGGTAGTTAGAATCTTTAATATTTGCAAAAAAAAACAAAAAACGGTGGTTTCCTATTTGGACCAATAAGCTGTAAGGTTAGTCAACTTCCACTGTTGTAGTAACACTTTCCTGGCATAGAAACATAGGTAAAACCGTTGCAGTTTAGCATGTGTCACCAATTCTGTGATACCCAGAAGAACCCTAGGATCCAGTGATACCGAAAGGTTGGTAGCAGTGTTGATCTCCGCTACATCTCCAATATTCCTGAATGACAGGGCACTCCCAGACAACATGGTAGAATGTTCCTATTGTGTGCTGGCATTTTGGGCACAGTTCAGTTTGCATAGGCTATATCAGGGCTAGTCGTTGAGGGGTACAATATGCCCTATGCAGAAACTTTAATTGAATAAATCTGTCTAGCAGAGATCACCGGCGGTATGTACTGCTGGAGCGCCAACTCCCAATCCTCTGACAGGTCTGGGATGTCCATCTGCCAGACTCTGTAAGGGGGGGGGGGGGGAAATTCTCCTCCCGAGCCTCCACAGATGAGGCGGAGGTATACAGGACGACACCATTCTATCGACCCCACGGGAGGTAAGATACCTCTATCCTATGTGGCTCAAAAAAAAAAAAAAAAAAAAAAAAAAAAAAAAAAAACGCCCTGAGAAACTGCCTGCGCAGCATGCTTCATCTGCAGATAGTGTAACAGCATTCACGAAGGGATCAGATATGCCTCATGCAGCTCTGGGAAGGGAAGCAGCGCCCCGGCAGGCATAATGTGCTGTATTTTCACCATCCCAGACACTGGGGTCTGGGATAGATCTGAAATGTGAAAGTTTGTGGTTACCCCATAGTGGGGTATGAGGGGAGACGGAGTCTGGCGCAGCAATAGCTGCTGTGACTCTCCCAAACTTGGACTGTGGTAAGCATTGAAAGATTTACCTGCGGGGCAGGGCTAGTTCCCCTGTAAACTAAAATTGGTGAGAGCAGAGTAGGAGCCCATAATAGTCTCAAGGTTCACCGCTGGGTTGGATCTGGACTGTTTGAACCACCAGCGAACAGCACCTCCACCCAGTAGTATTTCTTAAAGCACGGCAAAGCTAGCCCAGAGGATAGAGGGAGCTGTAGTTTGCGTTGCGCTATTCTGGGAGTTTTCCCACCCAAAATAGAGGCAACTATGCCTTCCAGTCTTTGAAAGAAGGAGGCTGGGATCGGGGTATTCCGAAAGATGTATAAAAATTTGGGGAGAAACGTCATTAATAGGTTCAAACCATCCCCACTGGCGTTAAAAGGAAGAAGTGTTTTCCAGGCCTGACATTTTTACAAATCAGATTTTGCAACACCGGGTATAGGTCATCAGTTCGGGATTGCGTCAGGTCATTACCAATTTCAATCCCGAGGTATCAAAACCTAGAGACTCTGCTTAGAGGGGTCAAGTCCACCGTGGGGGGGGTGGCCACGATCAGACAGGCGAAGTAAGCTGGACTTGCTCCGATTTTAACCCCCGAGAAACTGACAAATTGATGATTGCTAGGGCTGCCACTAGAGACTGAGTCATCACCGAGATACAAAAGAGTGCCGTCAGCGTAGAGTGATAGCTGCTCTATTAAATGGACCCACCTCCAGTCCCTTCACCTCATGCGCCGAGTGGAGTAGTATAGCCATGGGCTCAATGGCCAGGGCAAAAAGCCCCAGAGAAAGAGCAGCCCTGTCTCGTCCCTCTACATATTTGAAAGGGGGGGGGGGGGGGGATGCCACCGGCGCGCACTCTAGCCATAGGTGATCTATACAACAGCTTGACCCAGCTAATAAATTTAAATCCAAACCCAACAATCATAGTTTAATTAGGATTTGCAAACAATGGGATAAAAAGGAATATTCCAGAACTTTGTTTTAATCACATGGTTAGCGTTTTCCTATCAGGGTAGGGCCCAAAGCCCCTAAAGGCTTTTAGCTTTTTCACATTGGAAGAAAGGTGGCCCAATTGATTGTTGAAGGCCCCTTGTACCATCTGGTCGCCCGTGTGGGCCCCCATCCTCGGCCAGTCCCATCCGTGGTAACTGTCACTGGAAGGTGTTGCGACCAAAGACGACCAGCCGAGAGATTTTCTGCGTTTAGCCACCACCTGATTAACCGTTAAAATTTCCTGAGGGATCTTTGCCCGGCTTGGTAGAGACTCCTTCCCATCCCAGATGGAAAGCGTAAAGGACTGCAGAGCTCTCATATGAAATTGGGCACACCGAACCCCTGGTATGGCCGCCGTCAAATCAGAGAATCTGAGGTCTCTTGCAAAGAGGTCGCTCCCCTCTAATTATAGTCATGATTTTTTCTTCCATCAGAAAGATTTTGGATAATGCTGAATTTGTGTACCCCAGGAAAGTTATCATTTGGGTAGGGACTTTCTGTGACTTCTCCACCCCGCCCCCCCCAATTCCACAGCCAGCCCAGCTGCTGTACGATGGTCCTGTTCATGTTCCGTTCCACTTCCTTTGCGGAATCTGTAGGTTGTCTAAGGGATTATTTGAATACCCTCCGCCCTCAGAATTTGCAGCGCTTCTGCCCCCACATATTTATAAAAAATGCACAGCGCTGACGCTAGGCTGAACAGCAGAGTTGAATCGAAGTACAGGGTTTTGAACTTGTTCTTCAGCCAATACCTTTTTGATTTGCAGTGGACTCCATCCAAAAAAATAAAAAAAATATATAAAATCGGGAAAACTCCTGTGGTTAACAACTCACTGGTGGTGCAAATTGACTCCATCTTGAACAGTTTGTATTTGACGAAAGAGTTGACGCATATCAGCCGATATTTTCCTGACGATTATTCCCCCAAGGAAGAGGTTCTCTTCAAGCATATTTTGGAGTGAAGACATGGCCACTGTTTTTTCTCTTGGTAAAATTGTAGGAAGAAACTTGGACAGCCCACCAATTCTATATCTGTGACGGATAAGATCCAGAAAAAAAAATAAAAAAAAATTGTTGCTGGAAACGGCCTGCCATTGTGGGAAGGCGGCCCTCAATCTTCCCCCCACCTGGCCTGCTAAGTAACAGAGGGGGGTTTGAAAAAGCCACCTTTCCCCCTCCTATACTGCCAGTTTGCATAATCTTTGTTCTGTCCCCTCTGCTGCCACTTGTCCCTTGAAAAAAAAGGGACGAAAATTTTGTTGCCGTTTTTGGGGATAGGAAACCACTTTATCCCATCGGCTGACCTTTCGAGTACCGACTCAACTCTTTCCCAAACAATTTGCCTGAAAAAGGGGAGAGAACAGAGCTTCCAAGGATTTTAACCAGATAGCCCTCCTGGCCTTGTTCACCAAGGCTGTGGCCCTGGCAGTAAATCTTGCAGACTGGAAACATCCGCTATATAAGCCACTGCCTTGTTTGTTGGTAGTGCCTTAAAGATCTCTTCTTTGGAAGTATCTGACTCTAGAAGTGAAAAGAGCCATTTTAACCACAAATCCAGAGTAAGGGCTACACAGGTAGTGGCAAGGGAAGGTTTAAAATTGCTAAACAGGCCTCCCATGCCTTTTTCAAGTAACCTCTGGCTTTTCTGTTCATCTGCTCTTTTAATGAGCCTGTATCATCAAAAGAGTTCCCCCTCTTAGAGACCTTTGATAGGGAGGCACCTAACTTGGGACACTTCTTCCATAGAATCGTATCCGCTTTGAAAAGGGAACCTCCTTTTGGAGGTTCTTGGGGAGAAAGATTTTTTTTCTGGTACTTGCCACTCCTGCAACACTTTAGTGAAGCTTGAACCGGAAAGGATCTAGAATGCTTGGCTTGGAGGCCTGCGTATAACATGTCATGCACAGAAAGTTCTTTATCTTCTGGCACTTCCAACTCCAGGGCATCATATAAGGCTTTTTAAATAACTCATCTGTCGCCTCTGAGGGAAACTGGAATCTTTGGGTTTTAATTTGCCTAGTCTTCAAACTCCCCTTTATCGGAATCTGAGCTTTACTCCAGCTCCTCCGGTATCCTGAAGGGGTTATTGGCATCGCCCTGATGCTGACGCCGCATGTGCCGGGGAAAGGATCTGCACAACTTTAGAGTCTGCTTCATCTCTCGAAATTTTTGAGTAGCGGGGTTGTTGCTTTCTTCACCAGGTTATCAATGCAATCTTGACATATGTCCCTTTTCCAACCAGAGAGCATTTTTCTGGTACAGACTGGGCATCTCTTCCTAGAAGCATCCCTCTTGCTTTGGTTATTTCCAGTACAAAAATCAAGAACCAAAAGAACAAACCAAACCAGTGTTACTTCAACCGAAGTACAAACTGAAAGGCAAGAAAAAACCGGCCATTCAATTTTTGAAAACACCCACCAGGACCTGTGGGTGCTCTATGTGCCTCAAACCTGCAACTAGGTTTGGGGGTCACAGGTTAGCACTAGGCACAGCTCACACCCCCCTGGCCACCTCTCACTGTCCTCTTCCCGAACACATCCAGCCTCCTGTTTTACATTGAAAGCATCACCGGCAGGAGCCCAGCCAGTACTGATGGATGCCCCCCGGACCTGCTGGGACAGGCTGTAGGAGGAGGCGCCGCAGGGTCAGCATTCTGCCTGACGACACCTGGCTCTGGGTGACCAGCTAGAGGGGAGAGGCGGAACCATGTGACCAGGGTGAGAGCCGACATCGTGTACCATGTGACCAAGAGAGGGTGGGAATGACGAATGTGTGGTGGGGAGGGAGGACAGGACACTGTGCACAGAGCTGACACTCCGTGTGATATTGGAGGGGATGAGAAGAGAGGAAAGGACTGCGGCGCGCCAGGACACCCAGGTCCTGTCCCATTTTCGGCAAAATGCCGAAAAGCCCATTTCTGGCCGATATGTTTTGGCGCATCCCCAATAAACCACCTTTTAGATCTAGGGAAGCCATGCAGAATCGCTTCTGAAGTAGACTGATAGCAGAATTTCCATCTTGAATTTTAGTCGGTTGAGCAGTTTCAGACTGATATGGTTCTGAAAGTCCCATTTGGTTCAGTGACAAATTATATAAAAACCACACAAGAGGTACTGGTATGAGAATTTCTTTGAGGATCATCAATTTCAAGGCTTTCTCCAAGGCAGTACGGGCAAAGACTTGGAATTTAATAAACTGCCCAAATTTTCAGACGGCAGCCACTCGATTACTAGAAGTCTATGCATTTGAAGTGATCTTCCAATCTTCTAGCAACCAAAAATCCTGTGGATTTTCTCTGAACTGCCATTTGCATCCACTTGTGTTCTTAAATTTGACCCTTTGTGGGACATTTTTTGCTTTTATTTTATATTGCTGCTGTTTCAGCACAATCTACCACTTGAACCGGTTGAAAATATAGGCTCTGCAGATGAGATTCTAGCTGTGACATCCAAATTAAGGCTCTGGTGACTTCTGTGGTAGAAATGCTAGGATGGTAGAGAATGGAGGATGCTTCCCAAGTTCCAATAGTCAAATCCAGCTTTCCTATAGGGTCCTTTAAAAAAGGAGAAGTACAGCTAAAGCTCGTATGGCTGTACTTCTGTTGATCATAGAAGTGCAGTTCGTTCTGCACTCCACCAACTAGTTTTCAAGAGACAGTTGGCTGAAGCCCGCTAATATCACAGAGCCAGTCCTGGCTGGGGAAAGAGCACAACCATATTTGGGATCCACCCAGGAGCCTTGACTGGCACCAGGCTCAGATACCCTGAGCAATCTGCTGAGAGCAAGCCAACCATTCTTAACCCCTCCACAGCCCAGCGCTTCAGTGAGCATGGGGGTAGAGCAGACAGCAGTGACCAGCTCTCTGCTCAGAGCAGCGGGGAGAACTGAGTGTTTAGCCACAGATGGTGGTTGATTAAAACCCAAACTTCTCTTCAAAGAGAAGGGCAGAATTGTTTGTTTTGTGGACTTGCATCTACCTTGGGGAGCCTTATCCCAAACCTTAGAATTTAGGAGGTAAAATCTTTTCTTACAAGAGCTAGGCTGAAAGTGTAAACCTAGGTTTATGCTTTCATTCTCGATCAACATTTTGTCAGTGAATAGAAAGGACATCTAACTTTTACACTCTAGGCCTTCACACATTTGGTCTTCAAACAATGGGGTGATGCCAAGCTTATTATCAGTCGCTAAAAATGGGCTTAAAGCAGAACTCCACCCAAAAGTACCTGTCCCCACTTCAGGTCCGATCACTGCTGCGATCTTAGCAAAAGTTAAGCCCCACCACTCCCACAGCCTTCTGGGACACATCACAGGTCTTTAGCATTTTTGCCATCCTCTGCAACCTTCTTAGATTCATCACTACCAACTACAATCTTATCCTCCTCATTGGACAATGTGCGAGTGACGGGAGAGATTGAGCCCTAGATGACTGGGAAACAGTCTGCACAAGATTTTACAGAGCGCTAAAGCTCTGCAAAACTACATTGTGGGAGGACTTGAAATTCTGGTCAACCTACTCTTATGGCTGGGTACAATATAGCTACGGTGAAAAGGACTTTGCTGCCAAAAATCATGCACCATTTTTACACGTTACCTATACCCTCTCACATATTCAGAAGCTGCAATTTGGAATCCTACACATTTGGATCTCAGGCGGTTGCAGGGTGACTCATAAGAATCTTTAGGCCTCAAAAAAAGCTGGGCGGTTGAGGGGTTTCTCACCTTTTAAAAATAACCGGGCAGCCCAACTGATTCAACTCACCCAAATTTACTCAACAGCTATAGAGCTAAAATGGATCAAACTGCAGCCTCAGGCTAGTCAAACCCTTCCATGCAGCACACTTATGAGGCTACCATCTAAACATTGCCACGCTATCTTGTCTCCCACCTTGTCCAATTCCTTAAGAGCCTGGGAAACTGCAAAATTTTTTTTTTTTTTTTTTTTTAAGGAAATAAACAGAAAACCCTGCTGTTGCACCTCTTCAATAACACCCAAAATTCCTTCTGGCTTGCTACCGCACCAATGCTTGTGGCAGAGCGACAGGGGCCTGTACCATATTGCCCATTTTCTAGACCATAAGGGAATATGCTCACCAGGACACTTTAAGCAGACTCAGGAAGCCCTCGGAGGCATCGAAAACCAAATTCTAGGGAGGGCATGTCAACATTGTGTTTTCTGTGGTAGGAGGCCAACACCCAAAAAAAAAAAGGTCCAGCTGGATGGCTAGAATACACTTGGGTATACACAGGAGACTGCAGGAGGTAAAGATTAGGCTGCTGATCCAGGACACCCTTCCATTAAGGGGTAAACACTATATGACCCATATTGTGAATAGGGTCATGCAGCGAGTGTTCTGTGTCAAAAGGTGGAAGCACTTGGATGTGGTGTTTGCACACAAGAATACAAAAAAAAAAAAAAGACTTTATGAAGCATGAAATCTCACGTCATTAACACTTTAAAGACACCTTTTGTTTGCTTTATTTTTTCATGTTTATTTTTACATGCATTGAGAGCACAGTTGTGTCAAAATAGATGCACTACAAATATTTATATGATCACTATATCTTCTCTGCAGTAAGAGATTTTAATAAAAAAATAAATAAAACAAACAAGTTCAAAAAGATCTGAAACCCTTGGCTGTGAAATCTGCAACCTTCCGAGGAGGTTTAGAAACTTGTGAATTGTTTTCACTCGACTTTTCTTACCCTTTAGATTTCTTTTGTTATTAAAGTCCAGCCTGAGCTTCTCCTATGAGTCACAGGAGTACAATTAGTTTTGCACCAGTTTTCAGCAGAGAGCGGTTTGAAGTCCGCTATCTGCTGATGTCACCCAGATCAGTCCAGGCACCGCGTCAACCTGACTCTGGATCTGTCTGGTGCCTGGACTGATGGCCGTCAGCAGCTCTCTGCTCAGGGAACCGAGAGAAACAAGTCATCGGCGGTGTTCGATGGCTCAGTTCTCAGTGCAGAGATGGTAGGGGCCGATGCTGCATCCACCTAGGTAAGTGGATGCATACTTCTCTTTTAAGCCCTTTTTCTTTTAATGTTGAATCTTAACACAATTGTACACTACTACTGGCCTAGGACAACACAACATTAAGGCCCCTTTCACACTGGGGCGTTTTTCATGCGGTTTAGCGCTAATAGCGCTATTATACCGCATGAAAAAAAGTCCTGCCCTGTAGCCTTCAATGTGAAAGCCCGAAGGCTTTCACACTGAATCGGTGCGCTAGCAGGACCGCTCTAAAAGTCCTGCTAGCCGCTTCTTTACAGCGATAAAGGAGCGGTGTGTTCACCGCTCCTTTACCGCGGGTGCCCATTGAAATCAATGGGACACCGCGGTAATACCGCCCGCAAACCGCGGCAATAGCCGCGGTTTGCGGGCGGTATTAACCCTTTTTCGGCCGCTAGCGGGGGTTAAATTCACCCCCCTAGCGACCGCATACCGCGGTAAGAACGACGGTATAGCAGCACTGCAAATCGCGCTGCTATACCGCCACCGCTCCTGCCCACCCCAGTGTGAAAGGGGCCTAACCGGTTCCCGACTGGCTCACGCAGATATACTTTGGCAGAATGGCTCTCCTGGGCGAAATCTCATACATATACGATTTTTCCCAGGAGAGCCACCAGAGGTCGTGTGCCGCCACAGTGGGAAACCTGATGGGCGTGCCCGATCGCGTGCAGGAGTGCACGAGTGCCAGCACGGGATGTGCGTGTGTGTAAAACACACAAATCCCTGTGCTGTCAGGAGAGATAGCATTTCTACAAAGTAGAAACAGCGATCTGTCATCTCTCCTAGTTAGTCCCCTCCCCACACAGTTAGAACAGAGAGGGAACACACATTTAACCCCTTCATCGCCCCCTAGTGTTAACTCCCTTCCCTGCCAGCGACATTTATACAGTAATCAGTGCATATTTATAGCCCTGATCGCTCTATAAATGTCAATGGTCCCAAAAATGTGTCGAATGTCCAATCTGTTCGCCGTAATGTTGCTAAAAATTGCAAATCACCGCCATTACTGGCAAATAAAAATGGGCATAAAAATGCCATAAATCTTTCCCATAGTTTGTAGACGATATAACATTTGCTCAAACCAATTAACACTTATTGCGATTTTTTTTTTTAACAAAAATATGTAGAAGAATACATATTGGCCTAAAAACTGAAGAATTTTGTTTTGGAAAAACAGTTTTGGTGATATTTATTATAGCAAAAAGTAAATTAGTTTTCTTCTAAATGGTCGCCCTTTTTTGTTTATTGCGCAAAAAATTAAGACCGCAGAGGTGATCAAATACCACCAAAAGAAAGCTCTATTTGTGGGGAAAAAAAAAAAATTGCAAATTTGGTTTATGTACAGCATTGCATGACCGCACAATTGTCAGTTAAAGCAAAGCAGTGCCAAATTGTAAAAAGTGCTCTGGTCAGGAACGGGGGAAATTTTCTAGGGCTGAAGTGGTTAACCACTTCAGGTCCCGCCCATAGTCAAATGACGTCCACAGATGGAATCTCCCATTCTGGGTGGATGACATCCTGGCCGTCTAGGGGGCACATGCCATCGCTCGGGACCCGGTGCGCATGCCCATCGGCCGCGATGTCCGCCATGCCCCGTGGATGTGTGTGTAAACACACAGATCCATGTCCCGTCAGAGGCGAGGAGACCGATGTGTGTTCCCAGTACAGAGGATCGGTCTCCTAACCCTACAGTTAGAATCAATTACTGCCCCCTAGTGTTAACCCCTTCCACTCCAGTCACATTACACAGTAATCAGTACAGTTTTATAGCACTAATCGCTGTATAAATGTGAATGTCCTTAAAAAAAAAAAAAAAAAAAAAAAGTCAAAAGTGTCTGATATGTCACGGTCACAATAAAAAAAAAAAAAAAAAAAACTCTTCAGCACACCTGCAAGTAAAAGATAAAAAAGGTGGAGTCTATGTATATAACAGCTGTGGAGAATTGCAGACACCAGTGTCGTTATACCTCCGCTATTCAGCCACCAACAGTGGGTCTCTATAGGGAGACCTAAAACCCCTGTGCCTGGATTGACCGCCGTGATAGGGTAAGGAGACTACATTTACCTTTCTTGGGTGCCCCTGTGGTGGCTAGAAACTCACTTGTCACTAATCCTTTCTTGCACCACTATGGAATGGTCCTACAAGGATTGATCACCTACTTCAAGGATTCACCCGCCAGCCTTAATCTGCTGTATTGGGACTTTTTTTCTTCAGTTTTTTCTTTTCTTGTCAGTTACAAACCATCACATGGGACTTAAATTATGTGGGTTTACATCACACGTACTTCAAGTTATATGTGATAGTGGGATTCATACACATACTTTGCAGTCACTGAGTTGTGTTATATATCTTGATGGTATTCACATTCGTTTTTTGTTTACATGCGTTTCATATTAATTTGTATATGATTAACATCCATTTCTCTCATTAGGATCCTATATCATATTTTCACTTAGCGCTGTACCTTATATTTCACCTGTGGCTATCTACGCTCGGAAGAGGGTGCAAATACAGGTATCTGCACCTCCCTCCCCCTGAAAGGTGCCAATTGCGACACCGGGGGGGGGGGGGGTAGGGGAATTTCCACTTTAGGGTGGAGCTCCGCTTTAAGGCCTGACTGGTAGCTCAGGACCTAAAATTGAGCCCTGACAAACTTAAAGCATTTGATCAAAAAGAAAAACATATTTACACATTTATTTCAATTTTCTCTAGCCTAATCCTACTTGCGGCGATTACAGCCAGATTAGTGCAACAAATGTGTAAAGTTCATGATGGATATTTGCACCAACATCCATATTTTTTTTTTTTTTTTTTTTTTTTTTAGGACAAGCCTTCAGGTATACCCCTTCAAGCTGTACTGCCTGGACCTTGAAGGGGCTACATCAAAAGCTTGTTCTGAAAATATGGACGTTGCAAATAAAAAATAAAAATAAAAACGGTACTCAATTGTTTCTGTAGCTTACTCTTACTAATGTGAACCGAGTCTTGAAGTTTGTAAACTCACTTTGTGAAGATCCCCGCACATTTCCTTGATTTCTGTATTGCAGCTTACCAATCATTAGATGTTGTGGCTGCATTCGTTTTCTTATAGGCTTTTTCTCCTTTCACTTGGTGATTTGGACAGCAACACACCTCCTATATTAGAGACACTACTTTGTATGTAGGAGCATCTTTGGACAACAGCATTGTCAGTCTGTGGGGAGGGGAGTGCAAAGCCTTGTGCATATGAGATTATCGGACGAATGATCGTCCCATTTTTTTGGATGCCAATTTCCATATCGAAAACGAATAGGTTACTAAACTATGAAAATTCTCATTATAGAATAAAAAAAAATTAGGAAGTGTTGTATTTTGGGATGAAAATTGTACAATTTGGCATCGTACGAGAAAATATAATTTGTGTTTATCCCTTCGGAAAATTTCAGACGCAGCCACGTACTAATGACCAGATTGTACGATGGATTCAAAACTATTTTTTGTACGATATTCTGATCGTGTGTACAGGGCTTTAGATGGACTAGCAGATTTAGTTACAGCAAACAGTCAATTCCCCTTTGATAGAAAAGTTGAAAAAAACAAAAAAAAAAAAACCAAACAAAAATAACAACGTCTCAGGTGGTAGCTGGCTGGTCTTAACACCAAGTTAGGGTTGCACCGAAACTGGTTTATCTGCATGGGGGGGAAAATTGCAATTTGAGTCCATGTCACACTGCAAGTGTCGGTACCAACCAGTACTTGAGCACACATCGGTACTTGCAGATTTTTTTTTTTTAAAACACCCACATCTTCAAAAGAGCTTTTTTTATTTTTTATTTTTTTAAAAAACAAAAAGATCTCATGGTAGCACAGTGCTAAATGGTTAGCACTTTCGCCTAGCAGCACCTGGGTCATTGGTTTAAATCCCAACCATGGCACTACCTGCCTGGAATTTGCAACGCTTTCCCTGTGTCCGTTTCCCCCAGGTACTCTGGTTTCCTCCCACACTCCAAAGACATGCTGGGAGGTCAACTGGCTCCAATATGTGTATTAGGGGTGCATTGATATATTGGCCGCTGAGAATAAGGCGATCTGCGTTTTGAGGATATGAAAAAAAAAAAAAGTTGCCGATACTGTATGCTGAAAACGTTGACACCTCCATTAGGGGTTTTTTTTTTTTATAGATCATGCGACTCAAACAGCAGCAAAAACAGGTGCGTTTTTGCTTTTTCAATTCATTTTAATGGGGAGGTGCATTTTTGAAACTGGACCAAATATGCGCGTTTGCACTTTTTTATATTACGCAAAAGCACTTAAAAATTATTAAGTCTAAACACACACTTTTTTAAACTTGTTATTGGCAAAGTATCCCGAATTGGTCCACCACGAACAAGTTTGTATGAACGTCAGTTAGGGACCTTCGATTTTAAGCTCCTTGAGGGCAGGGATGATGTGATGTGAATGTACTATAGATATGTAAAGTGCTGTGTAAATTGATGGCACTATATAAATGCCTGTAATAAATCTGTAAATGGCAATTACCTCATGTGAGGCATCGCCAACATCAGGAGCAAGGGCAATAACTCACACCAGACCTGCCGTACAACTCTAAACTGGTGACCTGCAAAGGCTTTTATAGTGTTTCAGGTATGGTAGTTACTCACCACGTATATCGTTTTAAAGCGTGATGTAAGGCATCTTTACTTAGTGTGGCATCTTTTATATTTTATTAAAAAATTAGGGGATATAGATCTATTGCATTTACAATAAATTAATGTGCATTTTATGAAAATCGGAAAGTATTGTGCAACATAAAAAATTGCGACCACCATTTTATTGTCCAAGGCCTCGGTATATATTTTATGATAGAAGGCTTGGGGGTAGAGGGGCACCGAATAGAAATTTGTGCCAAAACCAAAAATGCAGGATGCACTTGGCCACAAACAAGTTTTCTTCTATACACAAGATTGTGTTATATTTGACCTTTTAATAACAGGAACTTGAACATGAATTTATTGTCAGCCATTATCGGCACCTTTAGAACAAGAAAAGCTCAAGAAAATTTTTTAAAAAAATGCATCCCTTTAAATTCTGTGTCTTCACACTGGTCCGTTGCACTTCCGTTGTGGCGTTAAAAATCCTGCTTGCTGCGTTCCCCCCCCCCCCCCCTTCTGACCAAAAAAATGCACTGAAAACACAGCAAGAACGCATTAATAACGCACCCGTTACGTTTTGGAGTCGCACGACCTATGAAAAACACACCATAAGCGCACATAAAATCGTGGTAGAAAAAAAATAAAATCACATGTGCTTTTGGTACCTTCTTCACTTATCAGCAAAATGCCAATCACGCCATTTTCGACCGATAGGTTTCAGTAGCCCAAGTAAGGGATCTTTCAAACGGAGCAGCCCGCCTGGACTCGGCTTTGCTCAGCGGCAGTGGATCGATTTACTGAGCAGGCGGATGTCCGATCCATCTCTGCACAGTGGAGCGGAGATGGACCTGTCAGAGCCCCGCCGTCCTCTATGGGGCGATAGTACGTTTAAAAAAAAAATAAAAAATAAATAAAAAGGGGACCGCCTGTCTGTTCTCACACGATCCCATCTGTCAGACGGATGGAAAATAGGGTCACCATCCATCTGGATTTCACAGACAGGATTGGCAGAAGTCACAGCTGACATCCACCGCTCCATAGGAGGTAAATGGAGCGTTCGATCAGGTCCACCTGAAAAACTGACAGACGGACCTGATCAGAAAGCCAGTGTGAAGGGGCCAAACTGAAAACAAAAAAACAAACACCACACACACACAATTTTAAAATGTAATGCAAGAAGTTTCAGAATCCTCCCAATCATTCCAAAATGAGCAAATAGTGTGCAAATTCATTCATCATGTGTATCCTCCCTTGATTCTTGGCATACTTTGCCCTTTTCTTCCAGATCTGTGTAGTAATCCAGTGGGAGGAGGAGACTTTCCCTCTGTAGGATCTTCCTGTAATAAAGACCTCTCACCACTGCTCTCTCATCTTGTGCAGGGTGAGTGGTCTGGGCTCCGCCCCCTCCTGTACTTTTCTGCAGGCAGGCTGTAGTGGGTGGGGCCTGCTGGGCCCCTCCCACCACCCTGCTCAGGCTATGTGATGGAGGGCACAGTGACATTTACAAGGTAATATCTGAACTTGCAAAAAAAAAAAAAAAGCCATTTGGAAAACAAAGTGGATTTATCGGATTTTTGGCAATTTGTATGAAAGATTTACACCCAGAGTTAATCTTTAATACATAAATATTAAACTCCTCCCTGCTCAGACAATATACATACAGCAGATATAAAACACCAACGGTCATAAATTTATCGATTTGTTATTGTCCCCTGAAATACAAGGATGGTGAAGTCAGTCTAACAAAGCCCCAGCCATTCATGATGAAATGTCAGCAGCATGCCATGATGTCCCCCCCAGTGCACAGCCCTCCCTGTGGGGGGCCCAGGGCCCTTCGCACCGTACAGAGCCGCATGTGACAGGCAGGGGCGGCCCGGCGTCTGACCTCTCTGGTGTCACAGAAGGCGGCAGTTGAAGGGTGGTGATCGCACTTACCTATCGGGTACAACTTCTCACTGGGCCTCCTCCCTACACAGCCGGCCTCTCTGCTCGTCACACTACCGCTCGGGGAGGCGTCCAGCCGCAGGTTAAAAGCGCCAGGCGGCCACACTCCCCATCTCTTCCGGTCTCGGCGCTGGCTTCGGGTCGACGCTCGGTATTTAAGACTGCGCATGCGTCGGCGCCCCAGGGCAACTGCGCAAGCGCACCACACGCCGCGCTGCACTCTGGGTTGGTTGGCAAAGCCGGGCCGTCGCGTAGCCGCGCCGACGTCACGCAGCGCGACTGCTCTGACGAGGCCCGGAGCCCAATCAGCGGCGGCCGTGGAGGGAAAAAAGGGGCGGTGCGTCGTGACGTCAGAAAAGGGCGTCGAGCTGAGAGAGGTCGTGCGGTGCTTGTCAACTTAGTAACCAGTAGGCTGAAGGTTGTACCTAACCAGTTGGACACTGTAAATGAGAAGAGGCTAACCGCTGCCAGTTTCCTAGGGGAATAGAGAAAATAGTGTCGTCTTTTACTTGATTGGCTAGCTGTTAAGCTAAGCCGGCGCCTGATTGGTTGGCGCAGCTGTCAGAGCTGAAACAGGCCTTGTTTGACGTGAAGGGCGCCGAGGTCTTGCGTGTTTGCGTTTTCATTGGCTGAGGGGGCGTGATAGGCGTGGCAGGCGGCCAATGAGCGAAGGGGAAGAGTTTTAAGCGTGAAGTGCGAGTCGAGAAGCGTAGAGGGAATGTTGTTTTCCTCAATGCGAAACTGCTGAGGGGAGGGGGGAAAGTGAGAGCGAGCCCCGGATGTAACATGAGATCATCGGCGGCCAATAAGCGAGGAGGGTGACGTCACCGCCCTTACCAAAACATCTTGTGCGGCCTGGCTCGCATAACTGAAGAGGGGCGTGGTCAGGCAGAGGTTACAGGGGGAGATGTTTATCTAGGAGGGGGGAAGAGGCGTTACCATGGTGACACAGTTCAGGTCCGCTGCTCTCAATCTAGGCTCCATTCAAAAAAAACTTTATTGTAAACCCGAACTGGACGACATTTAGTTTGCTAAAGCCCAACCCTACAATAAAAGTATCAGAAACACTCCATTGTTTTTATATAAAATACTTGTTTTCCAAATTTTTGGTCTTTCTTGTGTCTCAGAGCCCCTGGAGCTTCTTTGCAGAACCTTCCTAGGTGACAACGCAGGAGCGCCATTGGGGGACAAGGACAGAGCGTTGTCACCCTGTAACAGGAAGTACTTGAGCAAGGACTTTCATGGCAGGATTCTTTTCTAACCACTTCAATACCGGGCACTTTCCCCCCTTCCTGCCCAGAACAATTTTCAGCTTTTAGCACTGTTGCATTTTGAATGACCATTGCACAGTCATGCAACGCTGTACCCAAACTAAATATTTATCGTTATTTTTCCCCACAAATAGAGCTTTCTTTTGGTGGTATTTGATCACCTCTGGAGTTTTTACTTTTTGCGCTACAAATAAAAAAAAGACAGAAAATTCAGAAAAAAAAAAGAAAAAGTTTTTCTTTGTTTGTTACAAAACGTTGTAAATAAGTACGTTTTTTTTTCTCCTCCACTGATTGGCACTGATGATGAAGCACTTATATGCAGCACTGATAGGCAGCACTGATAGATGGCACTGGTGGGCGCTGACAGGTGGCACTGGCAGGCATCACTGATGGGCACTGAGTGCCATCCCTATTGGGCCCATTGATTGGCATACCTGGTGGTCCTGGGTGGGCGTCCTCGGGGAGGGGGGGGGAGCTGCACTGATCATCAATCGGCACAGACCCTACCCTGTCAGGAGAGCAGCTGATCGGCTCTACTCGCGTCTGTCAGTGCAAGTGGAGTAGAAGCCGATAAACGTCTCTTCCTGTTTACACTGTGATTGGACACAGCTGATCACGTGGTATAGAGCCTCCGTCATAGGCTCTTTGCCAAGATCGGAGATGCAGTGTGTCAGACTGGCACCCCACACCACCGATCGCACGCACTGGCTTGTTATCCTACTGAACGTAATATGACGCCCAGTCAGGATAACTGAACCACTTCCCGGCCTTCATTCTGCTATAGGCCAGGCGGGAAGTGGTTAACCACTTGAACTCCAGAAAAATTACCCTCTCCCCCCCTTCATGACCAGGCCATTTTTTGTGATATGGCTCTGCGTTACTTTAACCACTTCAGCCCTTGAAGGCTTTACCCCCCTTCATGACCAGGCCATTTTTTGCAATATGGCACTGCATTGTTTTAACTGCCAATTGTGCAGTCCTGTGACGCTGTACCCAAATAAAATTGATGTTCTTTTTTTCCCCACAAATAGAGCTTTCTTTTGATGGTATTTATAAAAAAAAACTATATTTTTTACTTTCCGCTATCAAACGTTCCCAAATTTTTTTTTCAACAAATCTAATTTCTTCATCAGTTTAGGCCGATATGTATTCTGCTACATATTTTTGGTTAAAAAAAATCCAAATAGGCGTATATTGATTATTTTGCACAAAAGCTATTGCGTCTACAAAATAGGGGATAGATTTATTATTAGTATTATCATTTAGGTACTTATATAGCGCCGTCAATTTACGCAGCGCTTTACATATACATTGTACATTCACATCGGTCCCTACCCTCAAGGAGCTTACAATCTAAGGTCCCTAACTCGCATTCACATACTAGGGCCAATTTAGACAGAAGCCAATTAACCTACCAGCATGTTTTTGTAGTGTGGGAGGAAACCTGAGTACCCGGAGGAAACCCACGCAGGCACATGGAGAACATGCAAACTCCAGGCAGGTAGTGTCGTGATTGGGATTCAAACCAGCGACCCTTTTTACTGCTAGGTGAGAGTGCTACCCACTACACCACTGTGCCGCCCATGGCATTTTTATTTATTTATTTTGTTTTTACTAGTAATGGTGGCGATCAGCGATTTTTAGCAGGACTGGGACATTGTGGTGGACAGATTGAACACCTAACTGCACTTTTTTGGGAACCAGTGACATTATTACAGTGATCAATGCACAAAATATGCACTGTCACTGTATAAATGGCACTGGCAAGAAAGGGGTTAACATTAGGGGCGATCAAAGGGTTAAGTGTGTTCCCTGTTTTGTGCTCTCTTAAGCCTTGTACACACGATCGGATTTTCCGCGGACAAAGCATAGGACTTTTGTCCGAAGGGCGTTGGCCAGGAACTTGTCTTGCATACAAACGGCAAAGAATTGTTGGCCAACAAACGTGAAACTACGTGGTTTTTCAGCTCTTTTGCGCCACCCCATTGGGCACGATCTGCTAATGTTGTGTTATGGTGAGCATTACTTCCGAGCATGCGTGTTTGTACTTTGGACTTTTGTACACACGATCGGATAATCCGACAACACACAATTGTTGTCGGAAAAATTTGACAGCATGCTAGCCAACATTTGTTCGTGGAAAATCCGACAACAATTGTCCGATGGAGCATACAAATGGTCGGATTTTCCGACAACAGCCTGCCATCACACAATTCCCGTCGAAAAATCAGATTGTGTGTGCGAGGCTTAACTGGGGGGGGGATCACTGCATGGACACTGTGATCCGTGTTTCTGATTAGCAGGAACACAAGATCAGTGTCCATCCCTGACAGAATGGCAGTCTACCTTGTTTACACCGGCAGACCGCTGTTCTATCTCTGTGGGGAGCCCTGGGGACCCACTGATTGGCTCCCCCTGTGTCCAATCAGTGCGCGATGGCGTCTCCGGCGGAACACGCCCCCCAGTGGCTATTGCACAAAATCAAGTACAGGTACGTGATTTTTCGCAATAGAGCCAGCCTGCCGCAGTATATCGGCGGTCGGCAAGTGGTTAACGGACAATTGTGTGGTCATGTAATACTGTACCCAAACACCAATGATGTCCTTTTTTCCCCCACTAATAGAGATTTATTTTGGTGGTATTTGATCTGCGAGGCTATCATGCTATATGCTGTAATGATGTGATCGCTGACTAAAGCTTTGGCCCCATTCTGGAGATCCATGGTGTGCTGGTGATATTTTCTCGATTTGAACCCGGAAGACACTGCCAACCCACACAGTTGTGTCTGTATGAGCTGCAAGTTCAGCAAGTGGTTACAGTCAGTTTTTTATCCGACTCTCAGCTGTCATAAAAAAGAGATCTAGCCGGCTCTACACATTTACAGTACAGTGGCTGGCCTTATAGACCCCCAGTGTCTCTATAAAGAGAACCTGGCACCCGCTCATGCTATCACATCACGATAGCAATAAAGTTTAAAGGGGTTGAAAACCTACGTGTTTTTACCTTAATGCATCCTATGAAAAAACACCTTGCAGTGTCCGGGCCACCCCAGCCCCTCCGTTTTACTTACCTGAGCCCCGAATTTCCGTGGGCGCGTCCCTGCCGTCCTTCTCTCCTTGGAGTCCCGGCATTGATTGGATAGTTTAATAGCAGCGCAGCCATTGGCTCCCGCTGCTGTCAATCAAATCCAATGACGCGGGCGCCGGGGGGTGGGGCCGAGTCGTCTATGGACGCCGAGTGTATGACACAGGAGCACGCCCGCAAGGTAACCCCCTCGGGAGAGAGCTTCCCAGAGGGGGTTATTGTGGGGAGGGGCCACGAGAGCCACCGTGGGACCCCAGAACAGGAGGATCGGGGCTATTCTGTGCAAAACGAACTGCACAGTGGAGGTAAGTATGACATGTTTGTTATATAAATAAAATAAATTTAAATATATTTAAATAACAATGATTTTCAAAAGTTTAAAAGCACCCGTGTCACCCAGCGCACACACCTGAAACATGCATATGTAAAAACAGTGATTGCACCAGTGGCGGCTGGTGCTCAAAATTTTTGGGGGGGCGCAAACAAACTGAAAAAAAGAAAAAAACATCAATTGCAGCCTCACTGTGCCCATCAAACACAGCTACTGTGCCCATTAATTGCCGCCACTGTGCCCATCAAACGCAGCCACTGTGACCATCAATTGCCGCCACTGTGCCATCAAACGCAGCCACTGTGCCCATCAATTGCCGCCAGTTTGTCCCATCAATAGCCGCCAGTTTGCCCCATCAAATGCTACCAGTTTGCCCCATCAAACACAGCCAGTTTGCCCCATCAATTGCCGCTAGTTTGCCCCATCAAATGCCGCCAGTTTGCCCCATCAAACGGTGCCAGCTTTCCCCATCAAACGCAGCCAGTTTGCCCAATCCAACTGCGCCAGTTTGCCCCATCAAACGCTGCCACTGTGCCCATCAATTGCTGCCAGTTTGCCCCATCAATTGCCGTCAGTTTGCCCCATCAAACGCTGCCAGTTTGCCCCATCAAACGGCACCAGTTTTCCCCATCAAACTCCCCAGTTTGCCCCATCAAATTCTGCCAGTTTGCTCCCCCCCATCCGGCACTTACCTTTCTCGGGTCAGCGCCGTCCTCCACGCTCCCTCCGAGTCCTCAATGTCTTCTCCTGTCCTCTTCATGTAACCAGACCCAGTGCACCTGATTGGCTGAGAGGTGGGTCAGTGTTAGGGAAGCGATTCCCTAACACAGTAGTTACTATGTAAGCAGTGAACGCACAGCACTGAGCCAGCTTCTTACCAATTTGGAAGCCTATTAGAGCCCACAGGATCTAATCAGGAAGCCTATTAGAGCCGACGGCTCTAATCAGGCACTTACAAAACACCCCAACCGCTTTAATTCAGATGGCCAGCGCTCGACAAGGGGCCGTACACCTGAATAGGGGGTGGCAGCGGCGACAATAGATAGATTCATGCAATGCATGAATCTATTGTTGATTGATGGGTGCAGGAGAGAGGGGGCGGCGCCCCTGCGCCCTCTATGGACGCACCGCCACTGGATTGCACTATACATATGAGTTATCGCAATGAACAGCAGTCTGAGTACATTGATTCTAGGGCCATAATTTAGGTGTAACCCTAAACTGACAAAATAGATCATTAGACCGCAGTTCATGGATTTTATGGGCACCACACCAAATTGTTATAAAACAGTATATAATCTTTATTTATGCACAATTAGGACCATGTAAAACTCAATTAAAATACAACACAAAATAGCATTCTGCACCCTTATGCCAATTGGGGTGGTGGCTCCCCACAGTGAAAGGAGTAGCGCTTTTTGTGAATGGATGGTGGTATCCCCTGTTATTTGTACATTATAGGATGACTATTGTGTACCTTTAATTAGGATATTAGGAACTCCTTTCGTTGTGGGGAGCCACCAACCCAGTCAGCATACGCATGCAGAATGCTACTTTCTGTTGTATTTCACTTGAGTTTTAAATTGTCCTAATTCTGTATAAATAAAAATAGTTTACTATTTGATTCAAAATTTGTGTGGAGCCCATAAAGGCCATGGACTGCAGTCCAATTATCTTTTTGTCTGTATATACTGAGCCAATTTAGGAATGTGGCTCTTTTTTAGTCTTGGGATAACCAGCATCTGTTTGACCACCCAGCTGTGTTTCATTCTAATCTGTTTTGCTTAAAGAGGAACTTCAGTTATTTTTTCATCTTTCCATCTATTAAATCTTCTGCCCTTGTTGTTTTAACTTAGGAGAGTGAAAAAAAAAAATGTTCTGCCTGTAAATACCTTATACAGCCCACTTCCTGTTTCTTGTCTGGTAAAAAGCCTAGGCTTATGACATCATGCATAGCTCTCTTTTTCACTCTCTTATGACTTTGCCAGGAAGGGAGGGGGGATGAGTCATAAGAGGGCCAATGAGAGCTGCAGGGCTGGAGGTATGCCTCTGTGTAAATCCAAGAAGTAAACAGGTAGCAGCTTCAGCTGCCCACAGTTAAAATGGTTGCAGCCAGACTCAGTGGAGGGAGATTTCTGCAGCATATTTGGCAAGTACAGAATCACAGTACAGTGAAACTTCGCATTGTGAGTAACGCGGTTAACAAGCGTTTCGCAATACGAGCACTATTTAAAAAAAAATCCTGACTCGGTTTGCGAGTGTTGTCTCACAAAATGAGCAGGATTCAAGCCACAGCGGTGTGCAGTACCGCATTTGGCCTGAGGTGGGGAGGGGCGCCGGAGCCGAGCGGAGCCATTCGGAAATGCTCGGAAAAACTTGGAAATACTCAGTTCCCAAGCCTTTCCGAGGTTTTCCAAGCTCAGCCGAGCTGTTCCCGGGCCTTTACGAGTGTTTCCAAGGCTCTCCGGTGCCCCCCACCTCTGGTCACATGCGGTATTGCATGCCATAGAAGTCAATGCGGAACAAATTATTTTAGTTTCCATTGACTTCTAAGGGGAAACTTGCTGTGATATGCGAGTGCTTTGGATTACGAGCATTCTCCTGGAATGGATTATGCTCGTAATCCAAGGTTCCACTATAAAAAATTATATGCAAAGTGATTGGAGGGAAGCTTCAGAATGGCAAAGATATTTTTATTACAGATTATGTGAGCAGACTGCAGTTCCTCTTTAATCTTAAACTGATAAACTGTAAAGACCTTTGCAGTGTCGTCTATGGAGAAATTTGGGTACCATCACTTTTTGCCATTCCACAGGCATGTTCAATTTTATAGTGTTACTAAACCCAGGACCCTGCATTCACTATATCTGGACTCCACAGTACACAGAACATGGAAATGTAATTATTTTAGTAAATATAAACTGCTAAATACCTTTTCTCATCAGCAGTATATAGCAGTCTTATGAGCACTGGTTAACCGGTTAATGACCGGCTCCTGCACATATACGTCAGCAGAATGGCACACATATATATATACATCACTTTAAAAGACCCGCCTTGCGCGCGCGCGCGCGCCCCTGCCGCGAGCTTCGTGACCGGGGGATCCGCGGACCACGATGTTCGCCGGTGTCCCGCGATCGTGTCACAGAGCTGCAGAACGGAGAGAGGCAAGTGTAAACAAGCATCTCCCCATTCTGCCTAGTGACACTGTCACTGATCGTCTCCTCCCTCTCATCGGGAGCAGCGATCAGTGACGTGTCACTCGTAGCCACGCCCCCTAACAGTTAGAATCACTCCCTAGAACACACTTAACCCCTTCCCCGCCCCCTAGTGTTTAACCCCTTCCCTGCCAGTCACATTTATACAGTAATCAGTGCATATTTATAGCACTGATTGCTGTATAAATGTGAATGGTCTCAAAATAGCGCCAAAGGTGTCCGATGTGTCCGCCATAATGTCGCAGTCACGATAAAAATTGCAGATCGCCGTCATAACAAGTAGAAAAAAATGTATAATAAAAATGCCATGCTATTTTGTAGATGCTATAACTTTTGCGCAAACCAATCAATATACGTGTAGCGCCCTGCTCCCAATGAGTGGGCGCTATATGTTGAAATTATAGTTGTCTGGGCATTAGTTTAGCTTAGAGAGATTTTATTCAAATTGTGGCGCTGTTTCAGTTCAGCTGGTTGCATGATTTCCCCCCCCAGCGGTGGGTGTCGCTGTCACCGCTGGTCAGGGTTGGAAAGGCAACAGACGTATTGGGTACCTCTCTCCCAGAAGCAGTCCAGGGGGCGTGGTGAACCCGCTGTGCATTCTGGGAGGGGGTACTTAAGAGGCAGAGACCGCTCTACCAGGGTTGGTTGCCGGGGTTCGTTCTTCGATCCTCACCTGAGGGCCCTCCTGACCTCAGGTATGTGTTGGCAGTTCCCGCTTCGGGGCCACGTTGGCCCAAGGCCTCGCAACTGAGATGTAGGCCCAGGAGTTACTGGGGCCTGCTGATCCAGGGATGATTTTGTGTTGCCTTGCCTGATGGAAGGGACTGAGCAATTGAGGACTCAATTGGAGGATGTACCCGGATCCTAAAAATCTACCTCACAGTGCTGCCGGAGCGGCTGAAAGATCCTGGCACTGAGAGTTGTGTTCTTTCTGAGGAAGCTAACCCAGTAAGGGGTTATACGAGTCTGTGGCAGAGACTATTGAACAAATTCCAATACCAAGTCTGTGGCAGAGACTATCATTGATCGAGCTTCACACCAGGTTGCTAGGCCGGTGAGATTGGGCCTATACGGTGGTCGCTGAGTCCAGCGTGGAGACAGTTGCTCCTCTGGACCTAGGAGAGTTCCGTGATTGACAAGTAAGATACCTGAGTCCTCCCCATTCCTCTACCCCCTCTGTTGGAAAGTTTATTCAATAAAACCCTTGAAAGAGATTTTGTGTTGGTGCAGACATTTCTTCCGGAGAACTCTTCAAGGGGAACCCCTAAGGTGAACATTTGGAACAGTAAGGTAACGTGCAGACCCAAAATATAACCAGCAGCTCCTACGGGGGTACCGCTACATACGCTTATTGCTAATTTTTTTACCAAAAATATGTAGAAGAATACGTATCGGCCTAAACTGTGGAAAAATGTTGTGTTTTTATAGATTTTTTGGGGGGATATTTATTATAGCAAAAAGTAAAAAATATTGAATTTTTTTCAAAATTGTTGCTCTATTTTTGTTTATAGCGCAAAAAATAAAAACCGCAGAGGTGAACAAATACCACCAAAATAAAGCTCTATTTGTGGGGAAAAAGGACGTCAATTTTGTTTGCGTACCACGTCGCACGGACGCACAATTGTCAGTTAAAGCGACGCAGTGCCGAATCGCAAAAAGTCCTCTGGTCTTTGGCCAGCCCAATGGTCCGGGGCTTAAGTGATTAAAGCTTGTAGGAGGCGTTTTTATTCTCCTCTGACTGTCCAATACACATCAAACAGCATGTGCAGAGTGACCCCAAGGATGTGTACTATCAGGAGATGGATTGGGGACAGTAAAAGAAGGGAAGGATCAGAGAATAGAGGATTAACCTCTTAGGATCCACAGTGAGTATAACAAGCATGCTTTACTGCATATACAGACTGATTTTACTGTTGTGGGATAAGTAATACTTTAAGGCTTGACATGCTGAGTATCTATTTACTCAATGCAACCCAATCTTCTTTATTTATAAAAACAAATTTTAGTGTATTTTTTCAATGAAAATATGGGTTGCTAAACAGTTGTCCAAATATTGAGCAAAATAAAAAAAATGCCACTGGTACCATTTTATTTTCCAGAGCTTCTGCTTACAGAAATTCTATAATTATTTGGGAGTTTAAATTAATTTTCTAGCAAAAAAAAAAAATGCTGATTTTACCGTGTGCGAAAAATAAAAAAATTGCCCAATTGAGAATTATTTTTTATTTTTTTAAGAAACTGGAGTGCTCTTTTAATAGGCATCAAGCGTTTAACCTGAGCTGGACTGAAAAGTCAAATTACATGGCTGAAGAAAGGACCTTCCGAGTTGTAATAATAGTTGTAATAATAATAAACCATTATCTGTTGTGTGTTTGTTGCTATAACTTTCAACGAGATGTTAGTAGCCCAGTTATCACAGTTCACTCTCCTGTAAAACTAGAGTTGCCCACGTCATGACACCTAAGCCCACAATGAGTTTATTGTCACATCTTGTTCCACCCTTTGCCACTGTACAGTTGTCCTGGTAATAACAACATTACAAACCTTTATTGGATTTCCTATTTTAGGCCCATCTGCTAGTACATGGATACTGTCAGTTAATGATGCTTAAGGAGAAGCTGGTTAACGTATCCCCATCCTAAGCATCTACATTTCAGTCAGGTTAAGCTGCAGTGCGTAAGCAGTGACAATACTAATGGACCTTAATTTGTTATCTAAGTCTAAATCCCTGATTTGTGGCACAGGCAAAGGGACTGTTTACTTGTGAGCTTCATTAAAACTGGTATTAACAAATTAACCAAATTTAAAACACATGGACCCTTGGCAGATTTGGGACCTTTTAAACGATAGATCTGTCTTTTGCAATTAAACAGATTCAGTACAATCTCATTATCTGCAGAAAGGCACTAGGAAATTTTGTAGAGAATTCGATAGTTTGTAGGCTCAACATGCAGTTGATCGTTTGTAGGATGTACATGCCGTTGATAGTTTGTAGGAACGACAAGCAGTTGAAAGTTTGTATGATCTACTGTACATGCAGTTGATCGTTTGTAGGATTTACATGCCATTGATAGTTTGTTGGATCTACATGCAGTTGAAAGTTTGTAGGCTCTACTGTACATGCAGTTGATAGTTTGTGGGATCTATATGCCAATGATCGTTTGTAGGATTAACATGTAGTTGATGGTTTGTAGGATCTACATGCAGTTAAAAGTTTGTAGAGTATCTACATGCAGTTGATAGTTTGTAGGATCTACATGCAGTTGATAGTTTGTAGGATCTACATGCAGTTGATAGTTTGTAGGATCTACATGCAGTTGATAGTTTGTAGGATCTACATGCAGTTGATAGTTTGTAGGATCTATATGCCAATGATAGTTTGTAGGATTAACATGTAGTTCATGGTTTGTAGGATCTACATGCAGTTGATAGTTTGTAGGATCTATATGCCAATGATAGTTTGTAGGATTAACATGTAGTTGATTATTTGTAGGATCTACATGCAGTTGATAGTTTGTAGGATCTACTGTATATGCCAATGATAGTTTGTAGGATTAACATGTCGTTGATGGTTTGTAGGATCAACATGCAGTTGATAGTTTGTAGGATTTATATGCCAATCATAGTTTGTAGGATTAACATGTCGTTGATGGTTTGTAGGATCTACTGTACATACAGTTGATAGTTTGTAGAATCTACTGTACACGCAGTTGATAGTTTGTAGAATCTACATGACATTGATGGTTTGTAGGATCTACATGCAGTTGTTAGTTAGTAGGATTTACATGCCAATGATAGTTTGTAGGATTAACATATAGCCGATTGTTTGTAGGATCTACTGTACATGCAGTTGATAATTTGTAGGATCTACATGCAGTTGTCACAATTTACTGCCCCAAGGACAACTTTGGTAGCTCTGTGATAGACTCAGATCATATGAAGGCACTATATTTAGACACTATGGAGTTGATTTATTAAAATTTGCACATCTCTGCACAGAAACCAATCAGTTTCCATGTTTTTGTTTTGTTTTTTACCAAAGCTTTATTGAACAAGTTGATGTTAGAAGCTGACTGGCTACCATGCATAACTGCACTAGGTTTTGCACTCTCCAATTTAGGTAAATCAACACCCATACTTTGCTTTAAAATTATTGTACAAAGGGGTGCACTGGGATGATACAATATCAATTTACATTAAAGTATTACTGGATTGTACAATGCTCGTAGAAAATTGAAATTGTTACTATTTCATCACTGCTGGAATTGATAACGACAATATATGAATAATGGTAGATTTAGGCTTTATAGTGACCTTTTTGGGGTTAATTTGTTTTATGTATTAAAGTAGAACTATAGGCAAAACTTTTTTTAAAATTTTGGATAGAGTAGGGGAGGTTTATAACACCTGTCAGTTTTTTTTTGCCATCTGTGTCCCATTGGGGAGAATCACCTTCACTTCCTGTCCCATAATCAAAACAGGAAGTGAGGGAAAATCACTACAAATAAAGGGAATCCCTTGGGGACCAGAACAAGTGTCCTCATTGGAAGAATTCCAAAAAACGATTTGCCTTTAGTTATACTTAAATCATTTATCTGATGAACAAATATTTTTGTAGTTCTGTGTTAAAGTGGAGTTCCACATATTGTAGCTGCTGACTTTTAATATTAGGACACTTACCTGTCCTGGAATTCAGTGATGTTGGCAACCCAAGTGAGGTTTCCATCAGCTCTCGGGTGCTGCTGCCGTCATTGCCTGTAGGGGAAACCAGCAGTGAAACCTTGCGGCTTTACAGCCGGTTCGCTACTGCACATGCGCGAAGCATGCTGCGCTTTCTGAATGCCCCAGGGGAAGGAGAAGGGGGGGCGAACTTTTGAGTGATCTCGCTGTAACGAGATCTCTCGGAAGTGAGGACTGGTACCTGTCAAAAACAGGTACCCGCTCCCCCCTGAAAAGTGCCAAATGTGGCACCGGAGGGGGCGAGGAGGCAGATAAGCAAAGCTTCCACTTTTGGGTGGAACTCCACTTTAAGTTGTCTGTATCTTAGCTTTTTAGTCTTTGGCATCCTTTTTAATATAGATTTCCTTTTAAACTTTTTTCATGATCATCATAGCATGTTAGTTGGCCAATGTGTGAACAAGAACGCTGGTTGGGCCAACACATGAACAAGAATGCTGGTTGGACCAATACATTAACAAGGAAGCTAATAGGGCTAACATGTCTAAAGAATGCTGGTTGGGCCCACACATCAACAAGAATGCTGGTTGGGTCAACAAGAATGCTGGTTTGGCCAACACATCAACAAGAATGCAGGTTGGGCCAACACATCAACAAGATTGCTGGTTGGGCCAACACGTCAACAAGAATGCTGGTTGGGCCAACACGTCAACAAGAATGCTGGTTGGGACAACACGTCAACAAGAATGCTGGTTGGGACAACACGTCAACAAGAATGCTGGTTGGGCCAAAACATCAACAAGAATGCTGGTTGGGCCAACACGTCAACAAGAATGCTGGTTGGGCCAACACGTCAACAAGAATGCTGGTTGGGCCAACACGTCAACAAAAATGCTGGTTGGGCCAACCCATCAACAAGAATGATGGTTGGGCCAACAGGTGAAAAAAAATCTTGGGCCTATACATACAACAGAATGTTGGCTGGTCCAATGGGTGAACAAGAATGTTGGATGTGCCAACACATGAATGAGAAAGTCTGTGGAGCCAAAAAACATGAACGAGAACTTTGTTGGGCCAAAATGTGCATGGGAATGTTGGTTTGTCCAACATGTGGATGAGAACAAACACATGCAAGTTATGTAATTGCTTTCAGAGATCTTCCAACATGTTGGAGAATGTCTGCAGTAGTTCATTTAGGCTAGAACTTAAAAGAGAAGTATGGGTTTAATTTTTTTTTTGGATTCATACTTACCTCGGTGGATGGAGCATTAGACCGATGCTCCATCTGTCCCCCGGCATCTGTGCACTTGTCAGGAAAGGCTTCACCCGCTGGTGGTGCTGTTGGTCCTTTGGACTGCAGTGCTAGTGTCCGCCAGCAGGTGTCCTCCTGCAGCCAATATCTCTGTTGGAGGATCTCACCTGCTGGTGGTAACACATGATACGTGGACTGCAGTACCGGCATCCACCAGCGAGTGTATTCTGGCAGTATGGGGCAGGCAGCACTTCCTGTGGTCAGCTGTGACTTGAAGCTCAATCATCTGTACCTCTTTATATACCCGGCAAATGCAAACACTCGTTGCCCTGGTATCTGTCTTCCTGACCCCCTGGACCTGTGACCCGGACTTTAGCCTGTATCTGATTCTAACCTGCACCCTGCCTGATCTGATCCGACCCGATCCCTACCTTGAACCCACATCCTGTTTAACCTGATCCTTACCTTGTGCCCATCCTGCAGCTTTCCCTTCTGTTACCTGGATCCCTGCTCTGCAGCCTATCCATCCGTCCCCTCCCTGTTCCTGCTTCCTCCCATCCATACCCATCTGCTTGATCCCCTTGTGTATGACCTCGGCCTGGCTTCTACTACGATTCTGGTATCTCCCTTATTTGTATATATTGTTTGTAGTCACTGTTGGATTATTGCACTGTGTTTTATTGGTTGTTGTATGTTGGTCACTCAGCGTAATAAATTATATATATTTTCACCTACACCCGTTTGGTTTCCTTTTATGAAGTCACACAGTCTGGTCAATTAACAATCTCTGACAGCACTGAGAACCAAGCCACCGAACATCGCTGATGGCTCGGTTCTCACAGATCCCTGAGAGAAAAGCCGCTGACTGTCAGTCAGCGTCTTTCCTCTCTGCTTCTCCACGCTCATTGGAGCACTGAGCCGTGGAGGGGCGGGCAGAGGCTGTCCCAGCATCTCAGCGGCTTGCTGAGACGCTGAGACTGCCATCAATCAGGGTAGCTGGCGGATCTCGACTTGGAAGTCGTGATGACACGCTGCCCCGACTGATGGCAGTGACGTCAGCGGAGAGCGGACTTTAGACCGCTCTCCACTGAAAACGTATCACAGGAGTGCAAAACGAATTACACTCCTGTGACCCTTAGGAGAAGCCCAGCCTAAAAAGATCAGGCTGGACTTCTCCTTTAACATAGATGATTCTGATCTTTTGCTACTTGGACCATGAAATCACTTGTTGACAGCCACCCTGTTTGCAATACATTGAAATTCATGTGCTGCTAAAGAGATCATTGCCAACAAGAACTTACATTTTAAAGTAGCAAGCAATAAAAATAGCCCATGTAGCCTCATTATATATACAGTCAGAAAAGCCTGTTTGCCTGACCCCTCTATTTACATTCAAATTGGGAATATTCTATGTCTGTAGGCTTCTCCTGATACCTTCTGCTCAGGGAAATAATTGGTCTGCCAGGATTGTATTTCACATCTGGTGGCAATAGTTTACCTGGAGATGGCCATCACCCGCAGGGCTCCCTCTTTATAAGCACAGACCTGTAAGTTCATTTGATAGAACTTGTTGTTAGTACAACAGTCATTCCTAAGTACTTTGGCAAGCATCATTTATGTACTGCCGACTACCATCTGTAATCTGTGGGTACCTCAAACGGAACTTGTCAGAAAAAAAATATGGAAAAAAGAAGGCATCCTTTCACAGACATGCAATCCAATTCAAAGTTTGAGAGATAATTCAACACACATATACAGTTCATAACTATGGTAGTTATTTACAAATGTATGTCCCTAGTAGGGATGAGCCGAACACCCCCCTGTTCGGTTTGCACCAGAACCTGCAAACAGACCTAAATTTCGCCTGAACTTTAGAACCCTATTAAATACAATGGACTTGAATGTTCAAAATCTAAAGTGCTAATTATAAAGGCTAATATGCAAGTTATTGTCCTAAAAAGGGGTTGGGGACCCGGGTCCTGCCCCAGGGGACATGTATCAATGCAAAAAAAAGCTTTAAAAACAGCCGTTTTTTCGGGAGCAGTGATTTTAATAATGCATAAAGTGAAACAATAAAAGTGAAATATTCCTTTAAATTTTGTACCTGGGGGGGGTGTATAGTATGCCTGTAAAGCAGCTTTTTTTTCCTTGCTTAGAACTGTCCCTGCACAAAATGTAATTTCTGAAGGAAAGAAAGCCATTTAAATCCACTCGCGGCTATAATGAATTGTCGGCTCCCGGCAATACAGAGAAAAGTCATTGATAAAAAAAAAAAAAAATGCGTGGGGGTCTCCCCAAATTCAATTACCAGGCCCTTCAGGTCTGGTATGGATATTAAGGGGAACCCTGCATCAAACGAAAACAAAAATGACGTGGGGTTCCCCCCAAATATCCATACTAGACCCTTCAGGTCTGGTATGGATTTTAAGGGGAACTCCACCCCAAATTTAAAAAAAAAATGGTGTGGAGTTCCCCCAAAAATCCATACCAGACCCTTTATCCGAGCACGTAACCTGGCAGGCCGCAGGAAAAGAGGGGGGGGGGCGAGAGAGCGCCCCCCCTCCTGAACCATACCAGGCCACATGCCCTCAACATGGGGAGGATGTCCCCATGTTGATGGGGACAAGGGCCTCATCCCCACAACCCTTGCCCGGTGGTTGTGGGGGTCTGTGGGCAGGAGGCTTATCGGAATCTGGAAGACCCTTTTAACAAAGGGGACCCCTAGATCCCGGCCCCCTCCCTATGTGAATTGGTAAGGGGTACATTGTACCCCTACCATTTCATGAAGAAAGTGTAAACAAAATGAAAAAAAAAACACACAGACACCTTGGAAAAGTCCTTGTATCCTGACTCCCATTGATAATTTTAGGGAAGCTGACACCGAATAGTACTGACATCTGTTATCAATAAAACCAGAGTTATGAGAATTTATCTTATAAGAATATTTTGAGCTAGAAACCTTCGGTATCTATATTATCCATGAAACTAAAAGTTTCTTGGGTTATGGAACAAGAAAAACTGGTTAGCTTCTTGTTAGACGAGACCTCTAATTTTGAAGCTATATGGGAACCTTGGGCGCGATTTATGGGAATCTCTTTGTCACATAACTCGGTTGTCAACACCAATCACTGATCTTTGGAATGTATATTTGGATTGTAGGCATTCTATAATCTTTTCATTTCATATCTTGTTTTTTTTTTTCTCTCTCTCTTCTTATCTCTCTCCTCCTTTTCTTTCTCTTCTTTTTTTATCCTATACTTTTCTCTTTCGGTATGGACTTTTATTATTTATAATATGTTTATTGTTTTATTTCATCGGATAAAATATAACAGTTTCAGGTTCAGATTCTTTCTTTTTGTTAGAGGCTTAAACTGTTAAACTTAGCTCTAACAGTCTAAGAACAATTCTTAGTTTTCATACTAAGGTCGAGTATTGGTTTTTGCATGTACAAATGACAAATTTCTATTATATCTCTCTACTCGTCTCCACCGACGATTGTTGGTGGAGATACAAAGGCCGGGCGGGGGGCGCCCTCTCCTTCCTAGTCACAGTGTGTTCCCATTAGGGGTGGCTGGGGAGGGGAGTAGGAGTCCCTCATATTTTCGGTTTATTTTTGTGGGAACTAGATTTTCTTAATGTAAGTTATTATTAGTTTATAAGATTACTTGATTATATACACGACTAAGATGAGGCTAGACATTAATACTTTTTGTTTAAATACTGTCAGTAATGGTTTTTAAGGTGATAATTTGTCCAAGTTTCTATGGTAATAATACCTGAGATTTATGTGAATTCAATTGTAATCATCTTTAATATTTATGATTCTGTAATGACTTTTTGCTGATGAAAATAAAAAACTTAAGTGAAAAAAAAAAAAAAGAATATTTTGAGCTTTCGCACACTCTACATGAAACTCCCACTCAAGACAGACCCTCCCCAATAAGTATACGTTTTGTGTAGCAATTATCCATCGAATGGTTTTCATAACGCAATTGTCCCCTGTGATGAGCCATGATGAAATTTCAAGGAATCCTATGGAAGGCTGCAACTGATGCCGCGTACACACGATCGGACATTCCGACAACAAAACTGTGGATTTTTTTCCGACGGATGTTGGCTCAAACTTGTCTTGCATACACATGGTCGCGCAAATGTTGTCGGAAATTCCGATCGCCAAGAACGCGGTCACGTACAACATGTACGACAGCACTATAAAAGGGAAGTGCTATGCCAAGTGCACCACCCTTTGGGCTTCTTCTGCTAATCTCGTGTTAGTAGAAGTTTGGTGAGAGATGATTCGCGCTTTTCAGCCTCGTGCTTTTCAGTTAAAAAATAAAAAGATTATTCAGATCACGAGAAATAATAAAGAAATCAGTTTGTCAGAACTCTGTGTGAATATCAGCAGCAAAACAACTTCATTATTCTAGCATTATAAAGAAGAAGAGAATGCGCTGCATTAAGAGATTAAAAAATTTGCAGTGTGACGAATGTGCTATCTCCATTACGAACGCTAGTTTTACCAGACCGAGCGCTTCCGTCTCGTACTTGATTTAGAGCATGCATGGAATTTTGTGCGTCGGAATTGTCTACACACGCTCGAAATTTACGAGATCGGATTTTGTTGTCGGAAAATTTGAGATCCAGCTCTCAAATTTTTGTTGTCAGAAATTCCGACAGCAAATGTCCGATGGAGCCTACACACGGTCGGAATTTCCGACAACAAACTCCCATCAAACATTTATTGTCGGAAGTTCCGAGCGTGTGTACGCGGCAATACAGTGCTTTTAAACAGTAACAATATCAATATCATTATTGTGCAGCTGAAAACAAGCTTTGAAACAAGCCCCACACCAATATTGTATTAGCATGTGATTTTTTCAGGTACCAATAAATCAGATTGAGTTATATAAAGTTCATTAATGTATTTATCTATTCATGAAGTTCTTCAATTAAAAAATCACACATAGAGTTGGCGCAACATTGAACATATAACTTGTGATAGTGAAAGTCCCTGTCTGTGGAAAAAGGGATTTAAAATGGACACAGGACTCTCAAAAAGTCAGTTTGAGAAGTGCCATCAGATATATTGTGGGTGGAGACTGCTTGCCCGAAGGACAGAGAAGGTCAGGATGGCTACACGGGCCTGAGAGACCAAAAGAGGGTTTGGGAGGCTGAGAAAACCGAGGAGGCTACTAAGTCCAAGGGAGCTTGTGGAAGTCCTGAAGTCTCAGGGAGAGTGAGCAAACCCAGGGGCTGGAGAATCCTGTTAAGGCCAGGAGTATGCCTGTGCAGCAAGGAACTGCAAGTTGAAGCAGAGTGAGCCTAAGAGCCAGGTGGCTCGGTATTTATTTGTTATTTTGTGTTTATTTACTGGAGAAGAACCCCTGTGTGGGCAAACCATGCTTGTATGGACTAATATTTCTGTTACTTTTAATAAAAACTGGCTGCCACGCCCTTAAACCTAAGGGACTCGCTGAAAACTGAGCTAGACATCCTCCATATTACAAACTACAGATGTTGTTATATCCCCATCGCCCCTTAAACCCTCTTGTGTATTGTTATTCTATGTGAAATTTATGAAAAAAATCCAAAGAGCTCTTTCATATGAAGGACACGGGAAGTAGGGGTTAATCCTGACAAGTTTTGTGAAACAAATCAGTCACTTCCTCAGAAGATTAACCAGTTATATCTACTTGACAATGTAGCATTAAGATGAGGCCATCTAAAGTTAAAACCAAAGTAAAGATGGCATCTGTCCCAGGGATGTGCGCCCTGCGTTGTGCCCCCTGCGTTGGGTGGAGGAGTTCCGCTACCTGCGGGTCATGGTAACAAAGGGCCACTCAGATTTCATTGGGAAAAATCTGATGCCTGTCCTGTCCACTCTCAGATCCAAATACTTGGGCGTGGGTGAATTTGCCCCTCAACTTACTAGCTCGCATTAATTTACTCAAAATGATTATGTTACCCAAATTTAACTACCTGTTTAGGAACTGTCCGGTGTGGATCCCTGTTGCCTTTTTCAGAGAAATAGTGTGTGTACAAGTGTATAGGATCCTTTATTTGGAGTGTAGCGTTCCCAAGATTGGCCCGCTCCACGCTCTGGCTGCCTGCCCACCTGGGTGGACTAGCCCTCCCCAACTTTCAAGTCTACTATTGGGCGGCAGTTCTGGTGACGATCCAGTGGTGGTATCAGGGATCTAACGCTAATGCGGCGGTCTGTTTGGAGGCGAACTGTTTGGGCTCACTGGCTGGGCTCCGCAGCTTTGCCTACAGGGGATCGGGGGCATACGAGATGACACCGGGACCAACTAGAGTGACATGGCGAGTGTGGATTGCTGCCCGGCGGCGCTTTAATTAGCTGGATCAGTTGTCTCCGGCACAACCATTATGGGGTAACCCCACCCTGTCACACTTCCGTTCCATCCCAGATCCCCAGTTGTGGGCCAGATATGGCATTACGACACTGGATCATATCGTGCCCCAGGGTACCCTACTACAGTTTGCAGATCTGAAGGCCAAATACAACTTACCTAGCTGGATGGAATTCAGATATCTGCAACTTAAACATGCTGCCAGGGCTCAATTCCCTCGCCCGCCCATACTCAAGGCTGACACCATAGAGGAGCTTCTGGTCCCAGGGGATCTAACTAAACCCTTATCCACGCTATATGGTGCACTCCTGGGTACTGACTCTCCCAAGCTAGAGAAACTATGGGAAACATGGCACAGTGACATACCCTCACTAGACAGGGAAGGATGGGAGGACTGTCTGGAATATGGTCCCAAATTAGTTATCTCCTCTAGGGACAAACTCATACAGGTAAAATTTTTGCACAGAATATACTATACGCCCCAAAGACTTCACAGAATATTTCCGGACAGGGACCCTGAGTGTCCTAGATGTAAAGCGCACGTAGGAACATTTTTTCATATGTTCTGGGACTGTCCTATCATCTCGGCCTACTGGATGAGGGTCTTTGGAGAAATAAACTCTAGATTGCAACTGTCCCTTCCAATGCTACCTGAGTTGGCCTTATTGGGTGTTCATGATGACGAACAACGCTCTCATCACTCCAAATTACTGATTTCATACCTTCTCTTTTACGCTAAAAAAGAAATACTCCTTAAATGGATTATGCCAACCCCCCCCCCCCTCTCTCTTCCTGGAAGGCACAGATTGGAGCTGCCCTACCTATGCTTAGGATTACGTATATAAACAGAGGTTGTCAATGGAAATAGGGAAAAGTATGGGACCCCTGGACTTCTACCTAGTATACTAGGGAGGACTAGATTTCCTAGCATAGATACTAGTCCTTATATGCTGCTAGATAACTGTTTGGATTGTAACTATTGTGTAATTCTTTTCCTATGACTGTGAACTTTTGCTGCATGTTTGGCTGCACACTGCTTCTTGACCTGTACATGCCCGAATGTTTTTCATACAATGCTCTGTACTGTACCAATGGACATGCTGTTTAATTCACCTATATGACAACAATAAAGCACCTTGTTTTGTTAAAAGGTTGAATAAAGACAATAGTCCATCCAGTTCAACCTGTTTAGGTGTACGTGTATCAGTGTCGATTATCATTTCCCATATCCCTGTATGTTGTGTTCACTAAGATGCACGTCCAAGAGTCTTTAAAAAATGTCAATACTGCTCGCTGAAACCACCAATTGTTAAAGAGATTTTAACATCTTATTGCCCTGACAGTAAAAAAACCCTTACGCAGCTTAAAGTTTACCGCTTCTCCTCCAATTGCATTGTGTAGCCCCCGTGTCCTCTTATATTCCCTGAGACTGAAAGTTTTCTTCCTAGGCTGGTATCACCACTGAGGTATTTGTATATTGCTTTCATATCTCCTCTCAAGCGTCTTGTCTGTACATGTCTGAAACCTACAGGATAGGATTTTGTTAGAAAAAGGATTGGTGTCCTTCAATAGGCTCAAAATATATAAAAGTTTACCATTTTCATTGACAGTCTCAGTAACAGCAAACTATGGCAGAGCATATTTGGCTGCAGAATCATTAAGAAATAAAAGACATCAGATGATACAGCAGTGTAAAATTGACCAGCAGCTAATTTTTTTATGAGAGAGAATTGGCCAAAATGTACTAGAGAAAAAGAATACAGATGGGTGTTTTTCTCTAGGAATTAGAAGACTGTAGATCAGAGGTCTCCAAACTGCGGCCCGAGGGCCAGATGCGGCCCTTTGCTAGCCTTTATCTGGCCCTTGAGCACTATTTTTCCAAATTATATGAGGCACTTTTCCTCCCACTGACACAAACAATGGGGCACTATTTCTTCCACTGATACCAATAATGGGGCACCATACCTCCTCCTACTGACCACCAACCATATTTACCCTCACTGATGCTGGGTCCAGGATATATTCCACCCCCCAATGGCCATAATCCGGCCCCCCTAAAGTCTGAAGGACAAAAAACTCTCCCTTTGTTGGAAAAGTTTGGAGACCCCTGCTGTAGATGATACAGCCGTGCAAAACTGAGTAGCAGCAGGACAGTTTTAAATAGAGAAGTCATAGGGGTTGATTTACTAAAGCTGGAGAGTGCAAGATCTGGTGCAGCTCTGCATAGAAACCAATCAGCTTCCAGCTTATTGTCAAAGCTTAATTGGACAAGCTGAAGTTAGAAGCTGATTGGCTACCATGCACCAGATTTTGCACTTTCTCCACCCAGGGACTTTTGACCAACTTGAACACCAACCTGTTAAATTAACAAAGAAATGCATTTCTGGTCTATGGTATGTGGGGCGAGTCAAGGTGACAGGGTGGTCATCACACGCTCCATGCTCCCCTCCTCGTTGGGTGCCAAGTGAGGGTCACATGAGAGGCCTACCCCAGGATGTGTTCTTATAGGCTACACTAGGTACTTTGTACTGGGTCACTACCATACACATGGGGTACTTTTACTTGAACCACGCTCACAACCCGGTTAACGACAAAAATTAACAAACTCTAGTAAACTCTCTTGATGTCATTTACACCAACACAGTCACTTGTGCATTTAGGAGGTACACGCAGACCCAATGCCCTTTCCACCTGTTCAGCATATCACCACTACCCCACTCCCAGCAAGGGTATGGGGTCCCATCGTGCACCTAGCGCAGACTCCATGCGTGCACTTGACTTCACTTAAAGGAATTGTAAAGGCTTGTTTAAAAAAAATGTAGCAAGGTTCCACTTGCAGTGTAGATATAGACTACAGTTTGGTAATTAAGAAGAAACTTAGCTCCCTCCGGTGTTCAATTGTTATACTGCAGCAACTTGTTCGGTTCAATATATATTAAAGCAATGCATTGTGGATCTTACAGTACAGGGAGAAAAAGACTCCATTGCCTTGGGTACTAAACAGACTACAACACCCACAGTGCAGCTGTGCTACCAGAGTGCACTGCATCATCGCACAGCCTGCTGGGAGAGGTTATTTAAAGGAGGGGAGGAGCTACTTTCGGTCTCTTGGGACATCACTTGCTAACAAGCCGGAAGCCTGCGCTGGGGCGGCTCCCAGCGTGTCTAGGCCCAAGAAGCCTGGGCTCACCGTCGCCAAAGCGGGTCACCCAGTCGGAGAGGGGTCCTCATCGAGGGTGTTTGTCTACACTCGACAGCAACCAGAGTCGCCCATCGATCTACACTTGTAACGGCTGTGTGGAGGACCAGAAACTGTGAGTTGCGGAGAGGCAGAGAACTGTGACTTCACAGTTGGAGCGTACCGGAGAGGCGAGGCCTTGTGTGGTGAGGGGGCACCTGCCCAAGTATAACTAACTGTATCATAGGAATGTGATCCTTATAGACTCGCCGTCATTGTTTGGAAGTCAGACATGCCACTTGCAAGGACACATTGCATTCCGCAGTGACAGTGTATTTCAGGGATTGGCACCTGTGCCGCCAGCAAGTTATAACACGCTTATAAACACTTTGGATGTTTGTTTCCTGTCTTCTTCATGCCAGTTGGATTACAAACAGTTAATGTGCACCAACTAATGCTAGCGAAGACTCTTGTTACTGAAAGAAACTCTTACAGGATTCAGTTTGCCGTTTTGAACTACAGAGCGATAGGACACTTGAATAGAAGTGCCCGCTAGAGGGAACTAGAGAGCATATATTTGCAGATTTACATAAATATACAATAGAATTGTAAGGTTTGTTTTATATTCTTGCTGATTTTTGGTTCTCATTCTAATATTGACTCTTACAGGGCCCTGTAAGCTGTCAACTGCCTTTGTTTAACCTTGTTATCTTTTTATTATCAAGTAAATCATTACCTCTTGGTCAAGCATCAATTTGTGTGAGTCTTATCTGTTACCCTTTTGAGCAGGAGGCCAGTCTAAGGTAACAATACTTAACTGTGAATTTCATTATTGTATGATATCCTTGTGGTTCCCAATCACCAGTGGGTTAAACAACTATTGTGTAGTCCAGTTGTGCCGAGGGAGGGTTCGAGCCAACTTCTGGGGTTGATAGGTAGAGCGTAGACCCAAAGATAAAACCTGCAGCTCCTACGGGAGTAGTGCTACACGTGGGGGCTCGTCCAGGATTTCTACGGCTGTGCAATCAACCTCCTCCTAGACAGAACCCTTGTCAGTGTCACAATGGACCCCGCTGCTGTAGCTCGGTGGTGTCAGGAGGAAAACATACTCCCTGGCAACGGTCTGGTGGTCGAAATTAAAACAGAAGCCTGGACAGAGGAGAAGCTACTCCCAGTGTTGAGAACACTATCTACAGACAGGAAACCATGGGTGATTGATATGAAGACAGATACCATCAACCCACACACTTACACATTGTGCGAATGGAAGAAGGGAGTTTCTGACCATTTCAAGGGCGCTAGTATAAAAACAGCCATTCAGATAGAATTCTTTCTGATACACCCAGAAACATCAGGAGATGGCTCTACCTCCACCAGTCAAGCAGGCCCCAGTACAGAGGGGAAGGTCCAAAAAGAGGGTCCCAGCTCATCACCATTGACCACCCTTGGACCAGAACTATGTGCTGTCCTCAGGGAAATTGTAGCCAAATGCAAGAAGGATCCACCAGACTACCTGATGACTGGTTAGAGGAAGCTCAGAACTTTCTCTGGGAATCAGCCAGTACCTTCAGTGGAAGATGGGTTTGAGGAGTGGCTGGATCACGCCACACAGGCTCTGGAAGAGTGGGAAAATCCTGAACCACATAAGAAGCAAAGGATTACAGAGAGTCTAAAGGGGCATGCCCTAGAGGCCATACGTAACCTTAAGCTCAGTAAGAAAGACTGCACTGCACAGGATTACCTAGATATTCTGCAGAATGTGTTCGGCCGAACTGAAAAAGTTACTGAACTTCTCTATCAACTGGAGCACTGCTACCAGATGGAAGGAGAGAAACTGTCCGAGTTCATAAGGCATCTAGACAAGATCTTGCATCAGATCCTGTTAAAGAAAGGGATAGATCCTCGGAAAGTGGATGAGGTCCATGCACAGAAGGTCTTAAGAGGAGCCCAACCTTTAGACCCCATTGCCCTCCTGCTGCGAACCCGCCAGGGTGGTGGCATCCTGGAGTATCCTGACTTGATCCGAATGGTCAGGGAAGAAGAGGTCCTGTTGGACTATAAAAAGAAGAACCATCAATCTGAACCCACTGCTCGAGTCAGTGTGATAAGTGCTGACGAAGGTGACTCTCAGGTTGAGCTTCTAAAGACTCAGGTGTCTCAGTTAATAGAGATGGTGTCCATGCTGACTAGTCAGGCAACTGCTCTACCCAACAGAAACACTCTAGAGGAGCCCAAGAAGCCCCTCAACTCCAATGCTGAGCAAGTGCATAAACCAAAGAGACTAATAACTGTGGAGGAGTCGGACATGTCAGGGAGGTATGTCTGAGCCCGGATAAAGTTGCTTCACAATACCGCAAACCGGCGGAAAACTTCAGAGGGCCCCGGTAAAGGAGTCAACCGGGTGCCCACCAGTCTCAGCTAACTCCAAGAAATTCAATGACACGAGGAAACAACGTCGGGGACACAGACCTTTGCCAAACATTCCTGTTGTTGTCTCTGAGCGATCCAATGCCTCCCGTCCCATGACTCAAACTGCTCAGCGGCGTGAGATCGGTGCACACCAGTCCCAACAGTGGTCAAAACCCAGAAAAAGTCCTAAGAAGAAGGGAGTAGAAGTGCAAATAACAGAGCCAAACACAAAGGCCACCCAAAGGAAACTTCCTGCCAAGTTAGTGGGGCCCTCCCCAATAGTCTCAATCCAGGTAGAAGGAATTTACACAAAGGGCCTTCTTGACACTGGAGCCCAAGTAACTGTTCTATATAGGAACTTTTATAACAAGCACCTCAGACATCTGCCACTGCAGAAGCTGGAAGAACTGGAGATATGGGGCATTGGAACTCAAAGTTTTCCCCATGATGGATACCTGCCCATCAAACTAACTTTTGATCCCTCAGTGGCTGGAGAGGCAAAGACCTTTGACACCTTGGCAGTAGTATGCCCTCGCCCTCCAGGAGCCAGCAAGAGCTCCCTCATCATAGGGACCAACACCGACTTAGTCAGGAGACTTCTGACACCCTTAGCCCAGGAGCAGGATACTTCAATGACAAGAATCCACCCCATGTTGAAGCAAGTCTACCAGTGCTTAGTAGTGGAACAAAAGGCCCCAGCAGAAGGGGTCGGAAGGATCTGGAAGCTGGATAGAACAGAGAAGGTATTACAGCCAGGGGAGGTGACTTGTTTTAAGAGCTTCTGTCAAACTTACCTGGAAACAACCAGGTCCCTTTATTGTCCTTGAAACTGACCCACAGAGGAAAGAAAAGGGGATAGAAGTAATCCCGGAAGTGGTTCCATTGAAGGCCTTAAAGAAAAGTCACGGGAAGGTCTCAGTAAGCATTAGGAAAACTGCTACCACACCAGTGAAGGTACCGGCCAGAATGCTGTTGGGCCAAGTGAATCCAGCCACCCCAGTTGCCCTATCTGACTTAAAGAAGAAGGAAAGGGATAAAGTCACAGTAGAGAAGCTCTGTTCTGAAGACACAACCCTCCCAAAAGAATGGAAGGAGAGGGTGAAGGCCCAACTTGCTCGATGGCAGAAGATATTCTCTAAAAATGAATTCGATGTGGGGTGTGCGAAGAGTGCCACTCACAAGATTCACTTACAGGAAGATAAACCATTTAGAGAAAGAGTCCGACGGGTTCCCCTGGGTGACCTAGAAGACCTACGTGAGCAATTGGCAGAACTCAAAAGAACAGGGATTATCCGGGAGTCCAGGAGCCCCTATGCTTCTCCAATAGTGGTGATCCGGAAGAAAAATGGGTCACTGAGGCTGTGTATTGACTACTGAACACTGAACAGAAGAACTATTCCTGATCAGTACACCACCCCCCGTATAGAAGACGCTTTGCAGAGTTTGTCAGGGGCCAAGTGGTTCAGTGTGATGGATCTAAAGAGTGGTTACTCTTTTTCCCTGTACACACTGCTCCCAACTCGATTTTGAAACTATCCCCCTCCCTGTACACACTGCCGCCTGTCATAAATGCCTCTACCAGCCTATCAGCGGCCTGTATTTATGTATGACTGTACACAGTACAGGGGGGGTGTAGGAGAGCACAGTACAGAGGGGTTGGGGGACACAGTAAAGGGGAGGTCAGGTGGGTACAGTATAGGGTGTAGTAATGTATAGTGTCAGGTTTGGGTAGTATAGGGTGGTAGAGTGGCAGGTTTGGGTAGTATAGGTGGCAAAGTGGAAGGTTTGGGTAGTATATGTGGTATAGTGGCAGGTTTGGGTAGTATAGGTGGTAAAGTGGAGGGTTTGGGTAGTATAGGTGGTATAGTGTCAGGTTTGGGTAGTATAGGGTGGTAGAGTGGCAGGTTTTGGTAGCATAGGTGGCAAAGTGGAAGGTTTGGGTAGTATAGGTGGTATAGTGGCAGGTTTGGGTAGTATAGGGTGATAGAGTGGCAGGTTTGGGTAGTATAGGTGGCAAGGTGGAAGGTTTGGGTAGTATAGGTGGTATAGTGGCAGGTTTGGGTAGTATAGGGTGGTATAGTGGCAGGTTTGGGTAGTATAGGGTGGTATAGTGGCAGGTTTGGGTAGCATAGGGTGGTATAGTGGCAGGTTTGGGTAGTATAGTGGAAGGTTTGGGTAGTATAGGTGGTATAGGGGTAAAAACATGCATGGCCTAGGGGAGGAAGAAGAGCTCCTGCACCTTTTCTCTGAGAAAACAAAGCCCTGCTTACATTTACAGTATATATGAAGTTTATTGTACATGTGAAAGCTAGGGATATTTGTATAGACAACATATTTCAGGGGCAAATCTTGAAGACTTAGGACTATGTCTAGAAGCCCAGCTACTCGTATCTCTGCATTTAGCATACAATATCAAATGGATGGGCAGATATGATGGAGGAATCGCTAGTACAGCAGAGCTGTTAGAAGAAAAGCAAGATGAGAAGAACAATTAAACAGAGGTGGCTGGGATGCTTTATAATATGGAAAACATTAAAAATCCAGCAGTGGGAGTGGGACTCATAATAAACAAAGCTGCTGTGTTGCTCTACGATCAACACCCAAATTCCTCTGTGATGTTGGAAACCTTTTTAATGATTTAACCACTTAAGCCCCGGACCATTTGGCTGGCCAAAGACCAGAGCACTTTTTGCGATTCGGCACTGCGTCGCTTTAACTGACAATTGCGCGGTCGTGCGACGTGGCTCCCGAACAAAATTGACATCCTTTTCTTTTTCGTACATCACGGGACACAGAGCGACTTAGTCATTACTAATGGGTTATATAGTTTACCTTCAGGTGCTGGCACTGGCCACTTCCAAACCGGAAGTACCCTCCCCTATATAAGCCCCTCCCATCCAGGAGCACCTCAGTTTTTTGCCAGTGTCTAAGGTGTTGGCCAAAGAGTAACATGTGTTTTCACTGGGCTTGCGTACAGGTTCTTTTGGGCCTTAGTAAGCTGTTCCGGATCCCACCAAAAAAGCTTCATAGCTAAACGGTCGGTACCCGGGCCTTGCAGCAGAAGAGCAAGGTTTTGCCTGTAATGCCTCTCTTAGGAGGGCTGGACCCTGGGATCCAGAGCTCTGGTCATACCCACGACCAAGATGTTGTCTGTGCAGGGTGCTATACAGGTCCAGGGGAGTGGAATCCTTGGGAACCCGGTCCCTGAAGGTTTAATTACAATGCCTGCCGTGATAAGTGAAGTTTGGGCTTCTGTGGACCAAACACAGTCCTGCGGCGGGGAACAGGTAAGTGGGGGCCCCCAGGAACTTGGTTCTATTGGGGGACCCCCAAGCCTAATTTGTCTTTCTGTCTGTTACCTAACGGTATCCCCGCTAATATCTGTGTATGCCTGTAACTACTGAAAATGTAAAATTTTAATAGTAGTCAAGAAAAAAAAAAAAGAGGACCGCGGTACCTGTGTTAAACCACTAGAGGCCGCTGTAGTCCATTTTTCTTGTCATGTGGATCTTTGGTTTTCTCAAGTCAAAAGATCCAGGCAGTTGGTAAGTTTCTCTGTGGGAATCCACTTCCTCTGCCCTGTTGCTGCGCTCATCCACCGCACAGGCCCTCCGGCAAAAAGGGCCCTGGCTCCTAGTCCCTGTTTGATTTTCTTAAAGGGCGCCAATGGCGCACGGGCGCGCGCGGGCGCGTGCACGCGCCTCCTATGAAAAAAAAGGGGCGGGGTGGGTGGATGACGCTCGATGCGCGCCACGGCGCTTCTGCGCATGTGCAGGCGTCCCAGCTTGTATAAAGACACAGTACAAGTGTCAGCTGGATGCAAACAGAGCTAGCAACAAACAGTGGCACACAGAGGCGGTTGATGCAGGCATCCCCATAGAAAGGCACTTTAGTGGACACCAGCTGGTATATAGCAGCAACTGTGTTAGACTATTACCAGCAAAATTGGTGTATGACGACGGGAATACCTCAGCTTTGTGCTTAAAGGATATGTCGTCCAGACGCTCCGGAAATAGGTCTTCCAGGAAGCCAAAGGGGTCTCCATCGGGCTCTGAGGATATTGGGCATGCTTGTACTGCACCAATCTCCCCTGAGAATTCAGAGGTCAGTAGCCGTAGAAACCCCGCAGGAGTGCCTGGTGCTGCGGCTGTCCCCAGTCCACCTGCTCCTGTATATATAACAGAGGAGGTTTTATCCTCAACTCTGGGAGGATTGGAAGAGAGATTAACAGCATTGATTGCTGCTTCCCTGTCACAGGGAAAGCGCGTCCGATCTCCGTCTCCTCCTTCAGAGTGCCTGTTAGTGGAGGAACAGCCCCACACAGGGATCGACCTACCTGAAGGGGATCAGGATGAGGTTGATTCAGTTATGGAGGAATCAACAGTGGAAGAACCTTTCTCAGCATCTCAGGCTGAAAGATTATGGGTTCAGTCTCTGACTAACATGGTCCGATCAGCATTTAAAATGCCTCTGGCGGAACCACCATCCACTACGGTTTCCTCGCTGGGGTCGCTAAAAGCTTCCCAGGCTGTCTGTTCCTTCCCAATCCACCCTTTATTAGAAGGGCTTATTTACCAGGATTGGGAGCATCCTGATAAAATATTTGCTCCCCCCAAGAGATTTCCGGTGATCTAGCCCATGGAGGATAAGTTCATAAAAAAATGGAGGGTCCCTACAGTGGACGCAGCCATCTCTTCTGTGAACAAATCACTGACATGTCCAGTAGATAATGTTCCAATGTTCAAAGACCCAATAGATAAAAAATTGGAGTCTTTACTAAAATCTGCTTTCTCTACAGCAAGCATGGTGACACAACCTGCGGTAGCAGCGATTGGAGTCTGCCAAGCAGTGAAAGATCAGTTGAAACAAGTCTTAAGGGACTTACCAGATCAGCAGGCTCTTGCCCTAGCTGACCTGCCTAGAGCCTTGTGTTTTGCGGTGGACGCCATAAAGGATACAATCCAACAGGCCTCCCGCTTTACGCTGTCTATAGTACATATGCGTAGGCTTCTGTGGCTCAAAAACTGGTCTGCTGAAGCTCCCTGTAAGAAACTGCTGGTTAGCTTCCCATTTCATGGAGAACGCTTATTTGGAGAAGATCTGGACAAATATATCCAGAAAATTTCTGCCGGTAAAAGTTCACTCTTACCGGTTAAGAACAAGAGTAGAAGTCCTTCTTTTAAGAGGCCTACTTCTCCAGTCCCGGGCACATCGGCTGTGAAGCAGTTCCGATGGCCTCCGCGGTCAAATTCAGGGGGCAGAAATCAGGGACAATCACAGGGTAACAAGAAGCCCTGGATCAAGAGAGGTACAAAACCTCCCCCCAAGTCATGAAGCGTTGCCCCCACTCAATCGGGTGGGGGGAAGGCTTCAGTTGTTCACAGAGACCTTGCGGGACACCATCAGAGACAGATGGGTGCTCTCCGCAGTAAGTCTGGGATACAAGCTGGAGTTAAAAGGCACTCTTCCTGCCCAATTTATGAGGTCAAACGTGCCAAGAGATCCCCAGAAGAGAGGATCCCTCCTTCTGGCACTAGAACAACTATTGCTCCAAGGTGTAATCATGAAGGTTCCCCTGGAAGAAAGCGGATTCGGGTTTTACTCGAACCTTTTCACAGTCCCCAAACCAAATGGGGACGTGAGGCCCATATTAAATCTAAAAGGGCTAAACAAGTTCCTAAATAGCAGGACTTTTCGGATGGAGTCGATCCGATCGGTGGCCACCGCCCTACAAGGGCAGGAATGGTTAGCCTCGATCGACATAAGGGATGCTTATCTGCATATTCCCATCTTTCCGGCCCACCAGAAATTTCTACGCTTTGCAGTAGAAGGGCGCCATTTTCAGTTCAGAGCCTTACCTTTCGGTCTGGCCACAGCACCACGAGTGTTCACAAAAATTCTGGCCCCATTATTGGCCAATCTAAGAACACAAGGTGTAACGATAATGGCATATCTAGACGACCTGCTACTAATAGACCACTCAGTGGAAAAGCTGGAAGTAGCTATTCACAAGACAATCAAGTATCTGGAATATCACGGTTGGATTATCAACCGGGACAAGTCAGCTCTAAGACCAGTCAAAAGTCTGGAATACTTAGGGCTAAGGCTGGATTCAAATCAGAGAAAGATTTTCTTACCTCCAGAGAAGGTGTCGTCTTTAAAAGATTTGACCCACTTAGTGGGTACAAAAAGAAAACCATCCATACGCCTGTGCATGAGGCTGCTGGGAAAAATGGTGGCTTCATTCGAAGCGGTACCCTACGGTCAATTCCATTCAAGGAATTTGCAAAGGGCCATACTGTCAGCCTGGAACAAAAAAGTTCAGGCTTTAGACTTACCAATGTCCCTGTCCCCTTCCGTTCGCAAGAGCCTCCATTGGTGGTTGGTGCCCCAGAATCTGGAAAAAGGGAAACCCTTCAGTCCGGTTTCTTGGAAGGTGGTCACTACAGATGCCAGCCTCATAGGCTGGGGGGCAGTACTGGAGCAATGGTCTCTCCAGGGCAAGTGGTCAGAAGCAGAAAAGGCCCTGCCCATCAATCTCTTAGAGATACGAGCAGCCCGGTATGCCCTAGTAGCATGGACATCCAAACTCCAAGGGTCCCCGGTCAGAATTCAATCAGACAATGCCACAGCAGTGGCATATATCAATCACCAGGGTGGCACCAGGAGTCGTGCAGCCCAGAGGGAAGCAAATTGCATCCTGGAGTGGGCAGAAAGATATGTTCCAGCCATATCCGCGGTTTTTATCCCAGGAGTGGAAAATTGGAGAGCGGACTTTTTAAGTCGCCAACAATTATGCCCGGGGGAATGGTCTCTTCACCCCGAGGTTTTCCAGGCAATATGCCAGCGGTGGGGAACACCGGATGTAGATCTGCTAGCATCCAGATTCAACGCAAAGGTGGACAGATTTGTGTCTCGCACAAGAGATCCCCTAGCTTGCGGCTCGGATGCCCTAGTGTTTCCTTGGGATCAGTTCAAGCTGATATATGCATTCCCACCGCCACAATTGTTATCGCGATTACTCCGCAGAATCAGGGTAGAGAAGAAACCAGTGATTCTGGTGGCTCCAGCGTGGCCCCGAAGGGCATGGTACGCGGAGATTGTAAAAATGTCAGTGAGGAGTCCTTGGACCCTCCCACATCGTCCGGACCTGCTGTCGCAAGGACCGATATACCACCCTTCCTTACCAGCCCTAGGTTTGACGGCCTGGCTATTGAAGCCCACATTCTGAAAAAGAGAGGGCTCTCTAATTCTGTGGTATCTACCATGATCAATGCCAGGAAGCCGGTATCCAGGCAGATCTATTATAGGATCTGGAAGGCGTACATTACGTGGTGTGAGGCCAAGAAATGGCATCCACGTAAGTACGTGATAGGTAGGATTTTGGACTTCCTACAGTGGGCTGTAGATAGGAAGCTGGCCTTGAGTACTATCAAGGGTCAGATTTCGGCCTTGTCAATATTTTTTCAAAGGCCCTTGGCTTCGCATTCACTAGTCAAAGCTTTCATACAAGGAGTGATGCGTATTAGCCCTCCGGTTAGTATTCCCATATGTCCATGGGACTTAAACCTGGTTCTGTCGGTTCTACAGAAACAACCGTTTGAACCATTGCAACACATTTCCTTGGTTCTTCTCACCAGGAAATTGATTTTCTTAGTAGCCATTTGTTCGGCTAAAAGAGTATCGGAATTAGCCGCCTTGTCCTGTAGGGAGCCATATCTGGTTGTCCATAAGGACAGAGTAGTATTACATCCTCATCCAGCCTTTCTTCCCAAGGTGGTATCGAGGTTTCATTTGAACCAAGATGTGGTTCTTCCTTCTTTTTTCCCCAAACCTAGCTCGGTAGAGGAAAAGTTATTACATTCTTTGGATGTAGTAAGAGCAGTTAAAGCTTATCTAAAAGCCACTGCTCAGATTCGCAGAACGGATACGTTGTTTATTCTGCCGGAAGGCCCTAGAAAGGGTCAGGCAGCATCAAAATCTACTTTAGCCAAGTGGATTCGACAGGTCATAATACAAGCCTATGGCTTGAGAAAGAGACCGCCTCCGTTCAAAGTTAGGGCGCACTCCACAAGAGCAGTTGGAACTTCATGGGCAGTGCATCACTAGGCCTCCCTGGCTCAAGTATGTAAGGCCGCAACATGGTCTTCGGTACACACGTTTACTAGATTCTACCAGGTAGACGTTAGAAGTCAGGAGGATGTCGCCTTTGGGCGCAGTGTGTTGCAGGCCGCAAAAGATCCTCATGCCTGATGGTGCCCAGCTTATGTATCCCTCCCCTCATTTGGCATTGCTTTGGGACGTCCCATTAGTAATGACTAAGTCGCTCTGTGTCCCGTGATGTACGAAAAAGAAAAAGGGATTTTTATAACAGCTTACCTGTAAAATCCTTTTCTTGGAGTACATCACGGGACACAGAGCTCCCACCCCTCTTTTTGGGACACTTATTGCTTTGCTACAAAACTGAGGTGCTCCCGGATGGGAGGGGCTTATATAGGGGAGGGTACTTCCGGTTTGGAAGTGGCCAGTGCCAGCACCTGAAGGTAAACTATATAACCCATTAGTAATGACTAAGTCGCTCTGTGTCCCGTGATGTACTCCAAGAAAAGGATTTTACAGGTAAGCTGTTATAAAAATCCCTTTTTTTCCCCCACAAATAGAGCTTTCTTTTGGTGGTATTTTATCACCTCTGCGTTTTTTTTTTTTTTGCGCTATAAACAAATATAGAGCGACAATTTTGAAAAAAATGCAATATTTTATCCCCAAAAAATATATAAAAAAACAAATTTTTTCCTCAGTTTAGGCCGATACTTATTCTTCTACATATTTTTCGTAAAAAAAAAAATCGCAATAAGCGTTTATTGATTGGTTTGCGAAAAAAGTTATAGCGTCTACAAAATAGGGGATAGTTTTATGACATTTTTATTAATATTTTTTTTTTACTAGTAATGGCGACAATCAGCGATTTTTATTGTGACTGCGACATTATGGCGGACACATCGGACATTTTTGGCGCTATTTTTTTTTAAACTGTGTTTTTTATTAATCTTAATAACAAAAAGGATACATTAGAAACATAATACATATAAAATTCAGTGTATCAGTCCATTAACAACTTTTGGCGCTATTTTTGGACCATTCACATTTATACAGCGATCAGTGCTATAAAAATGCACTGATTACTGTGTAAATGTGACTGGCAGGGAAGGGGTTAACCACTAAAGGGCTAGGAAGGGGTTAAGTGTGCCCTAGGGAGTGATTCTAACTGTTAGGGGGCATGGCTACGAGTGACACGTCACTGATCGCTGCTCCCGATGAGAGGGAACAGACGATCAGTGACATGTAACTAGGAAGAACGGGGAGATGTTGTGTTTACACTGACATCTCCCCGTTCTTCAGCTCCATGACACGATCATGGGACACGGGCAGACATCGAGTCTGCGGGTCCCGCGGGCACGGTCACTGAGCTTGCGGCCGGCGGCGCGCACACGACGAACACAGCGGCAAATTTAAAGGGACGTACCTGTACGCCCATTTGCCTGTCCGTACCATTCTGTTGACGTAAAAGTGCGTGCACTGGTCAGCAAGTGGTTCAAGTGTATCTAAAGCCAATTTTTTCTTTTATTTTTTAAAGTTCTGGATAAAGAAAGAATGAGTTAACCCCCAAACATGTTATACTTACCTGCTTTGTTGCAGTGGTTCTGCACAGAGCAGCTCAGATCCTATTCTTCTCACGTCACCTGCCAGCGCTCCTGGCCCCTCTGTCTCACCCAGTGCCCCCACAGCAAGCAGCTTGCTATGGAGGCACCCGAGCCAAGCGGCTGCTCTGTTTGTCTGGGGCCCCGCCCCCTCTCCTCATTGGCTCACTGACTTTGATTGACAGCAGCGGGTGTCAATGGCGCCTGCTGCTGTCTCAGCCAATGAGGAGGGAGAATTCCGGACAGCTGAGGCTCTCATGCAAAACATCACTGGATCAAGATGGGGCTCATGTAAGTATAATGGGGGCTGAGGGGCAGAACTGCACACAGGTTTTTCATTGCATAAAACGCATTAAGAAAAAAAAAACCTTCTGCCTTTAGAACCATTTTAAAGCTGAACTCCAAGATGTGCAAATATTGTCGAAATACAAGAGTCATGCACAGTCACTTTTTAAATTCAAGAAAAATCTATTTATTGTCTCTTAAACAGAACTGGGGGAGAGAGAGAGTTAGGGCCAGGACACCCTTAGGCAGATGCAATAGCAATTGGCAGACTCCGAGGCGAAAATAATAGACAGACAGCTATACAGTTTGAGGGACTTTAAGCTGGATGCAGCAACTGTATTTGTAGAACGGCTGTCTCCTATGGCAACCAGTGGCGGTGCGTCCATAAGGGGCGCATGGACGCCGACCCCTCTATCCTGCCACCGCTCTATCTATGGTTACCACTGCCACCCCCTATTCGGGCACCGGGAGCCTCATTTACAGTGGCAGGGTATTTTTTGGGAGCACCTGATTAGAGCCGTAGGCTCTAATAGGCATCCAAAAAGGTGAACAGCGGGCACCACGCTGGGCACTCGCTGTTCACTCAGCGTTGTGTTAGGACAGCGAATGAATATTCGCTGTCCTAACACTGAACCGCCTCTCAGCCAATCAGGTGCTCGAGTCTGTTACCTGTCACCTGATTGGCTGAAACGACAGGCGCTGTGATTGGATGCCGCCTATCAGGCATCCAATCATAGCAGAGGACGGGAGAAGACATTGAGGAGTGTGGAGGACCGTGACCCGCTGCCCCACCGAGACAGGTAAGTGCCAGGCGAGCAGGGGATGCACACTGGCAGCATTTGATGGGCACAGTAGCGGCAAATGATGGGCACACTTGCAGCAATTGATGGGCACAGTAGCGGCAATTGATGGGCACAGTAGTGGCAATTGATGGGCACTTTAGCAGCAATTGATGGGCACACTGGCAGCATATGATGGGCACACTGGCAGCAATTGATGAGCACACTGGCAGCAATTGATGGGCACAGTAGCTACAATTGATGGGCACAGTGGCAGCAATTGATGGGCCCACTGGCAGCAATTATGGGCACAGTAGCGGCAATTGATGGGCACACTGGCAGCAATTGATGGGCACAGTGGCGGCAATTGATGGGCACACTGGCAGCAATTGTTGGACACAGTGGCAGCAATTGATGGGCACACTGGCAGCATATGATGTGTATAGTGGCTGCGTTTGATGGCACAGTGGTGGCAATTTATGGGTACAGTGGCTGCGTTTGATGGGCATAGTGGCTGCATTTGATGGCACAGTGGCGGCAATTGATGGCACATTGGCTGCGTTTGATGGGCACAGTGACTGCGTTTGATGGTACAGTGGCGGCAATTGATGGCACAGTGGCTGCGTTTGATGGCACAGTGGCTGTGCTTGATGGACACAGTGGCTGCGCTTGATGGGCACTGTGTCTGCATTTGATGGCACAGTGGCGGCAATTGATGTTTTTTTTCAGTTTGTTTGCGCCCCCCAAAAATTTGGAGCACCAGCCGCCACTGATGGCAACTGAACTTTCAACAGTCAATAGAGATCTTCACACGTAACTCACAGTAACCCATTACAGATCTTCTCTCACATCTCACAGTATCCTACTGTAGCTCTACACTCACTGAGCTCCCGATCTCTCACTAGACTTCAAGATCCCAGTCATCACTGGATCCCCTGAGCTCTTCCACAGCTAACCTGCTGTATACTCCGCAAGCTTCACCCCTGCTAACCTGCTGGGTCTCTGGCTTGACACTCTGCTGAAGCTTTCCCGCTCCTTCACAGTCCCTGGCTGGTAAAAAGGCTGCTCTTGTACTTCTTCAGACTTCCATACACTGGCCTCTGATAACAGGAGTGGTCGTCCCTTGTGGCAACTGTTTCTCCCTCACCGCTGGCAACAATTTGGTTCCCCATCCAACAGAACCTCTGCAACTTGGTTGCACTTCTGGCCTGAAGCCATAACCCCGTGCTGCTTTTCTCAAACCTGGATAGGCCTCAGACAGCCTAGCAGCCAGGTGCTTCCGGGATAGGCCTCAGGCTTCTGGCCTGGCAACCTGGAGCCTTGTAGCACACTACCACCCAGACAGCCATCCATGGGGCATAGAAACCCGGATCACCTGACTCCTCCCGAATAAATAGGCTCTCCCAGCAGGCCAAGGGGCCAAAGAAACCCTGGCCAATTGGCTGAGACAGCCCATCCACTCCTAGTCAGAATTCACCATGCCCTTGTCATTCTAATCTCACAAGCAACAATGCCACCTAGTGACAGAAGAGAGAGACACATGAAATCCAGAGTTAGAGAAAAGTCAGTGGACCCCGCTAACAATTAGCCAGGCTAGTTACCACCTAGCAAACTAAATTTATTAGCAACCCTGCCTACAACCAGGGTGATATATATATATATATATATATATATATATATATATATTGTAGGGGGATCAGACTCAAGGCAGGGACAACTCACAGTCTCTTTCGGAAAACACCATGTTTAATGCACTGGATATTTCCAACAGAAGAAAAAGGGCATCTTGCCATCAAACAAACAAAATAAACTTCTGCTCTACTGAACCTTACTGTATCCGTAGTCTGAACAGTCCTTTGGTTTGGTAATAAGTGTCCTTACAGTTGCACAAACTTGAATCCAAAATAAGGGATAAGCAGCCATGTTCCAGTATGCCTCCTCACTCAGAGACACACACTCTCTTCCTGAGAGCTGAGACCAGCTGTCTTAATCAAGGCCTGGAAGGAAACCAACAAACTGCGGCTCCACAGACCTGGGAGCCTGTCCCACCCAGAGCTCTATCAGGCTCCCAATAAAACCAGCCCCGGAATGAACTTTACCAACACAGGATAAAGAACTATGTTTCTTTATCCTAAAGTCTTTGCTGGTATTATCTTAGATTGTAAATCTAAGCATCCGTGGAGGAACATATATCCCATCAATCACTTCTCCTGTCATTTTAACTTGTTTTACAGACACGCCGCTACATATCTCCCCCCTCTGCTCAAACTCGGGGGGTTGAGCATCTTGGGCGAACAGACTGTAAACTATGGAGAGGTCATCTGCGTTAGCTTGCTGGCTACCTGGCCTATGTTGTACTAGAAATTTAAAATTCTGTAGAGCCAAGAACCATCTGGTAACTCTTGCATTTTTCTCCTTATTTTGGGCCATCCATTTGAGTGGGGCGTGGTCAGTTAGGAGCCTAAACTGACGCCCTAACAGATAATATTTCAAACTTTCAAGGGCCCACTTGATGGCTAGACATTCCTGTTCTACAATGGCGTACCTTTTTTCAGCAGGGGCCAACTTTCTGCTTAAGAACGCTATGGGGTGTTCTTCCCCATTCAGCACTTGGGATAACACTGCACCAAATCCCACTTCTGAAGCATCCATCTGCACTATAAATTCCTGTGTGAAATCCGGGGTGATTAAGACAGGGCTATTACACAGGGCAGTCTTTAAGTTCTGGAAAGCTTTCTCAGCTTCTGAGTAGGGATGAGCTCGGTGTTCGAGTCGAACATAAGTTCGACTCGAACATCGGCTGTTCGACCGGCAAACATCGAACGATTTGGGCCGTTCGCGCCAAATTCGAGTGACGCGAAGGGCCCACAATACACTGCGCCATCGCAGTGCAATCCCGGCGCTGTGATTGGCCAAGCATGCACTGTGACCCCGCATGCTTGGCCAATCACAGCGCCGGCAGCTAGGAGAGCCATAATTCGCCACAGGCAGGTTGCCTGTGGCCAATTATAGCTCAGGGGGTTTAGCACACGCCCCAAACTGCTAAACCTTGTGTGCAGAGAGAGAGAAGGATAGGCAGGGGACAGTGTCAGTGTCACATTCTTTGCTAAACCTTGTGTGCAGGGAGAGAGAAGGATAGGCAGGGAGAGTGTCAGTGTCATACTTTGATAAACCTTGTGTGCAGGGAGAGAGAAGGATAGGCAGGGGACAGTGTCAGTGTCATATTCTTTGCTAAACCTTGTGTGCAGGGAGAGAGAAGGATAGACAGGGAGAGTGTCAGTGTCATATACTTTGATAAACCTTGTGTGCAGGGAGAGAGAAGGATAGGCAGGGAGAGTGTCAGTGTCATATACTTTGATAAACCTTGTGTGCAGGGAGAGAGAAGGATAGGCAGGGGACAGTGTCAGTGTCATTGTTGCTAAGTCTCCTGCACATTATACACCTGAAGTTAGCCCGTATTGCTGCTTTTTCCTGGTGTGTTACACCAACAGGCATTTGCAGCACTTACAGCGGGCGGAGTGTGCCTCCTGATCATATTACACCTGAAGTTAGCCTGTATTGCTGCTTTTTCCTGGTGTGTTACACCAACAGGCATTTGTGGCACTTACAGCGGGCGGAGTGTGCCTCCTGATCATATTACACCTGAAGTTAGCCTGTATTGCTGCTTTTTCCTGGTGTGTTACACCAACAGGATTTTGCGGCACTTACAGCGGGCGGAGTGTGCCTCCTGATCATATTACACCTGAAGTTAGCCTGTATTGCTGCTTTTTCCTGGTGTGTTACACCAACAGGCATTTGCGGCACTTACAGCGGGCGGAGTGTGCCTCCTGATCATATTACACCTGAAGTTAGCCTGTATTGCTGCTTTTTCCTGGTGTGTTACACCAACAGGCATTTGCGGCACTTACAGCGGGCGGAGTGTGCCTCCTGATCATATTACACCTGAAGTTAGCCTGTATTGCTGCTTTTTCCTGGTGTGTTACACCAACAGGCATTTGCGGCACTTACAGCGGGCGGAGTGTGCCTCCTGATCATATTACACCTGAAGTTAGCCTGTATTGCTGCTTTTTCCTGGTGTGTTACACCAACAGGCATTTGCGGCACTTACAGCGGGCGGAGTGTGCCTCCTGATCATATTACACCTGAAGTTAGCCTGTATTGCTGCTTTTTCCTGGTGTGTTACACCAACAGGCATTTGCGGCACTTACAGCGGGCAGAGTGTGCCTCCTGATCATATTACACCTGAAGTTAGCCTGTATTGCTGCTTTTTCCTGGTGTGTTACACCAACAGGCATTTGCGGCACTTACAGCGGGCGGAGTGTGCCTCCTGATCATATTACACCTGAAGTTAGCCTGTATTGCTGCTTTTTCCTGGTGTGTTACACCAACAGGCATTTGCGGCACTTACAGCAGGCAGAGTGTGCCTCCTGATTATATTACACCTGAAGTTAGCCTGTATTGCTGCTTTTTCCTGGTGTGTTACACCAACAGGCATTTGCAGCACTTACAGCGGGCGGAGTGTGCCTTCTGATCATATTACACCTGAAGTTAGCCTGTATTGCTGCTTTTTCCTGGTGTGTTACACCAACAGGCATTTGCGGCACTTACAGCGGGCGGAGTGTGCCTCCTGATCATATTACACCTGAAGTTAGCCTGTATTGCTGCTTTTTCCTGGTGTGTTACACCAACAGGCATTTGCAGCACCTACAGCAGGCGTAGTGTGATTCCTGCAAAATATACTCCTGAAGCTAGGCCTTATTGCTGGTTTTCCCATTTCCCTGCAGGCCATTAGAATGTCTGGAAGGCAAACAAGGAGAGGCAGACAGTCAGGAGCCAATAAAAGAGGGCAAGCAGGCTCTGTGTCTAGAGACAACAGTGCTGGTCGTGGACGCAGTGCATCGCCATCAGCACGTGGCCATGGGACACGCTTGTCCTTCTTTTCAGCAGCTGGACGTGTTGAGCCGCATCATGCCGAAGACTTGGTAGAGTGGATGACCAAGCCCTCCTCATCCTCCTCATCCTCTCTCACCCAGGCTCAGGATACTGGCAAAGCAGCTGCCAAAGCGTCCTCTTCCCTGGTATCAATGTCATCATCAGTCACTCCTTCCCTAGACCATCCATGTCCTCCTGAGGAGTCCCCCGACCTGTTTGAGCACAGTGTTGGGTACATGCTCCAGGAGGATGCCCAGCGTTTCGAAGGGTCTGATGATGATACCCAGCTAGAGGAAGGCAGTAGCGTGAGAGCAGAGAGAGGGGATGCTTAAGAAGGACACCAATCTGGCAGTCATGTTCCAGCAGCTGCAGCATACTGCCAGATTGGCTCCAGTGATGAGGAGGGAGGGGATGATGAGGTCACTGACTCCACGTGGGTGCCTAATAGGAGAGAGGAGGAGGAGGAGGAGGAGGATGAGGAGGAGGCACATCTCCAACGAGGCAGGATGCCCTCGGGGGGCCAGCGTAAGGGCAGCACACCGACGGAATCACACCGCAGAGCTCCGCCTGTGCAGGGCGCTGCCTCTGCCCGTTATTCAAAAAGTTCTTTGGTGTGGGCCTTTTTTGAGTCGAGTGCATCAGATCGCACAGCTGCTGTTTGCAACATATGTCTCAAGCGTATATCGCGTTGCCAAAACATCACCCGCTTGGGCACCACATGCTTGACCAGACATATGTTGACCTGCCATGCAGCTCGTTGGCAAGCCTACCTTAAAGACCCACACCAAAGAACAAAGCGGACCTCTCCTTGCACCGCATCAGCTGGGATCTCCAACCCCACTATACCTTCAGTCCTCTCTGAAACCTGCACTGAGAGGAATGAAGGTGTAGAATTAGGTGTGTCACAGCCAAGTACTTGCGGCCACTCTGCTAGCAGTACACCGACGTCCGATTCTAGCAGGCAAATTTCCCTGCCCCAGCTGCTGGACCGTCGAAAGAAGTTCACTCCCAGCCATCCACATGCCCAGCGGTTGAATGCTAGCTTGGCTAAATTGCTAGCGCTTCAACTGCTGCCTTTTCAGTTTGTAGACTCGGCCCCCTTTCGTGAGTTTGTGCAATGTGTGGTTCCTCAGTGGCAGGTTCCCAAACGCCACTTTTTCTCACGGAAGGCGATTCCGGCTCTCTACCGGCATGTGGAAGGCAATGTCTTGGCCTCGCTGGACAGGGCGGTCAGCGGTAAGGTGCATATTACCACTGACTCATGGTCCAGCAGGCATGGACATCGACGTTACCTTTCTTTCACGGCCCATTGGGTCACTCTTTTGGCAGCTGGGAAGGATGCAGGACAAGGTGCAGTAGTGTTGGAGGTTGTTCCACCGCCACGCCTCCAAAATGCTACTACTGGTTGTGACACACCTCTGTCCTCCACCTGCTCCTCTTCTTCTTCCTCCATGGCCTCTTCCTGTGCTTTGTCCTCGGAACCAGCGGTGCTCCGTAGGCGTTCAAGGGGCTACGCAAGTACGCAGGCAAAAAGATGCCATGCCGTGCTTGCACTGGTGTGTTTGGGGGACAGGAGCCACACTGGGGCAGAGGTTCTGTCTGCTCTGCAGGGGCAGGCCAAGAGGTGGTTGACGCCACGCCAGCTTAAGCCAGGAATGGTAGTTTGCGACAATGGCACCAACCTCCTCTCCGCTCTCCGACAGGGACAACTGACCCATGTGCCCTGTGTGGCTCACGTCCTTAACCTGGTGGTGCAGCGGTTCTTGGGCAGGTACCCGGGCTTACAGGATGTCCTGAGGCAGGCCAGGAAAGTCTGTGTGCATTTCCGCAGATCTTAAAATGCCAGTGCTCGCCTGGCTGAGCTGCAAAAGGAGTTGAACCTGCCCAAGAACCGCCTTATATGTGACATGCCCACCAGGTGGAACTCAACGTTGGCCATGCTGCAGCGGCTGCACACGCAGCAGAGGGCCATCAATGAGTACCTGTGCGACTACGGCACCAGGATAGGGTCAGGGGAGCTCTGGTTTTTTTCACCACGCCAGTGGGGCATGATCAGGATGCATGCACTGTCCTGGCACCATTTGAGGAGGCCACGAGGATGGTGAGCAGTGACAGTGCATGCATCAGTGACACTGTACCTCTTGTCCACCTGTTGGAACATACGCTGCGTGGAATAATGGACAGGGCACTTGAGGCAGAACAGAGGCAGGAAGAGGAGGACTTCCTTGCCTCTCAAGGCCCCCTTTACCCAGACAGTGTTCCTTCTGTCCCACCCATCGCACAGGAAGAAGAGGAGGAGGAGGATTGTGTCAGCATGGAGGTGGAGCCTGGCACTCAGCATCATCAGCAGCAGTCTTTTAGGGATGATTTACAGTCCCAAGAAACCAGTGGACTTGTACGTGGCTGGGAGGAGGTGGCTGCGGATCATGTCGTCCTTAGTGACCCAGAGGACTCCGGACCGAATGCCTCAGCTAACCTACGCTGCATGGCCTCCCTGATCCTGCAAAGTCTGCGGAAGGATCCTCGTATTCTTCGGATCAAGGAGAGGGACCATTACTGGCTGGCCACTCTCCTTGATCCACGGTACAAGGGTAAGGTTGCGGACCTTATCTTACCGTCGCAGAGGGAGCAGAGGATGAGATAACTCCGGGAGGCCTTGCAGAAAGGTCTGTGCAACGCGTTCCCAGAGACTGGGAGGTTACAAACTCCTGGTCCTGGACAACGAGTTGCTGAGGCTTCAGTCAGTCAAAGAAGGAGCGGTGGGGAAGGTGGCCGTCTGACCGATGCGTTCAGACAATTCTTTAGTCCGCAGCCCCAAGGTATGATCGGTTCCAGCAACCATCGCCAGAGTCTGATATACATGGTGCAGGAATACCTAGGGGCAAGGTCAGACTTGGACACCTTCCCCACCGAAAATCCTCTGGCTTACTGGGTCTTGAGGATGGATCACTGGCCAGAGCTTGCACAGTATGCAATTGAGCTACTGGCCTGTCCTTTCAGAACGCACATTCAGTGCTGCTGGAGGATTTGTCACGGATCACAGGGTGCGCCTGTCCACCGACTCTGTTGATCGACTGACCTTCATAAAGATGAACCAGTCTTGGATCACCACCAGCTACCAAACACCTGAAGCTGATATAACAGACTAATTTATTTTCAAATGTCACATCCCTTCAAGACTGATGCTGATGCTGAGAGACTGTCCTGTTATGTTGACTGACTATCCTCCTCCTCCTCAATGATCCGATTGATGATGATAGCTTGGAAGAACATTTTTGTTTCTGGGTGCCGCCACCAGTGGCTAAGGCCCAATTTTTCAGCCCCTGTTTAACAGGGGCATGTAATTACAATTTTTTCTGCAATGCTTTGCAGGATGGCTCATTCCTGCACTCCAACTAGAGTATCTGGGAGAGGTTGCAGTGTCGTGGCACCAGCACCAGTGGCTAAGGCCCAATTTTTCAGCCCCTGTTTAACAGGGGCGTGTAATTAAAATTTTTGATGCAATACTTTGCAACAGGGCTCATTGCTGTGCTCCAAGTACAGTATCTGTGAGGGGTTGCAGTGTTGTGGCACCAGTGCCTAAGGCCCAATTTTTCTGCCCCTGTTTAACAGGGGCATGTAATAACAATTCTTGATCTAATAATTCACAGCAGGGCCCATTCCTTCGCCCACCAAGAGTAATTGTGAGGCCTTACAGTGTTGTGTCAACACCACCACCACCACCACCAAAGGCCCAATTTTTCAGCCCCTGTTCAACAGGGGCATGCAATTACAATTCTTGATCTAATAATTCACAGCAGGGCCCATTCCTGCGCCCACCAAGAGTAACTGTGAGGCCTTACAGTGTTGTGTCAACCAAAGGCCCAATTTTTCAGCCCCTGTTCAACAGGGGCATGCAATTACAATTCTTGATCTAATAATTCACAGCAGGGCCCATTCATGCACCCACCAAGAGTAACTGTGAGGGCTCACAGTGTTGTGGCAACACCAACATGTAAGGGGCAAATTTCAGCTGAGTATATACGGCAGGCCCCTACTTTCAAACATCCAACTTACAAACGACTCCTCCTTGCAAATGAAAGGATACAACAGGAAGTGAGAGGAAATCTACCCCTAGGAAGGCAAATTCTCTCCTGTAAGAGTTAATATGGGAAAAAAAGTGGCTCCGCTCCACTGATGCTTTATCACCAATTCTTGTTTCAATAAAAACCCCAAATTTTCAAAAAACATTTGTCATTAGGACGGAAAGTGAGGTGAACTGTTCTGAACAGGTGCACACTGCACAGACAGCAAAACAAATGTTACAGGGGTGATAACCCTTCCCTATGTTTTCCAAAAAGCTTAAAAATAGATTTCTTGGCTGGAGCTACACTTAAACAATGTACCTGTTCAAAATTACAAACAGATTCTACATAAGAACAAACCTACAGTCCCTGTCTTGTATGCACCGCCTGTATACGGCTGTTCAGAGTATATAGGGCCTTTTTTATTTTGCGTGCGGGGTTCCCCTTAATATCCATACAAGACCCAAAGGGGCTGGTAATGGGCTGGGGTGTGGGGGGTGGGGGTGATGGGGTAGCTATGCCATTTTTCTTAAAGCTTTTCATCCATATTACCTGGACCAGACATTACATTAAAGCCGCAAGCAGTTTTAAATGGCTTTTTTTCCTTTAGAAATGTAATTTTGTGCAGGGACAGTTCTAAACACGGGAAACACGTGGCACTTCACAGGCATACTTTAGACACCCCCCAGGTACGATATTTAAAGGAATATTTGACTTTTTTTTTTCACTTTATGCATCATTAAAATGACTGCTCCTGAAAAACGGACGTTTTTAAAACTTTTTTTTGGATTGATACATGTCCCCTGGTGCAGAACCCGGGTCCCTAAACCCTTTTTAGGACAATAACATGCATAATAGTCGTTATAATTAGCACTTTAGATTTCGAACGTTCGCATCCATTGTATTTAATAGGGTTCGAAAGTTCGTGCGAACTTTCGGTCCGTTCGCGGGTTCAGGTGCGAACCGAACCCGGGGGTGTTCGGCTCATCACTACTTCTGAGGACCAAGTTATCACTGAGGACTTACCCCCCTTGGTAAGATCTGTAAGGGGAGCGGCTAATGTAGCAAAATTGGGAAGAAATCTTCTGTAGTAGCTTACTAACCCCAAAAAAGCCCTGACCTGTTTTTTATTCAGGGGTCTTGGCCAACTTTGGATTGCTTGGATTTTTGTGACTTGGGGTTTTACTATCCCCCAGCCAATAATGTACCCTAGATACCGGGCCTCCTCTAGTCCCATAGCACATTTCTTAGGATTGGCTGACAGACCCTTGCGAAGGAGGGCGTTAATAACAGCCTGCACTTTAGGTAAGTGGCTCTCCCAATCTGCACTAAAAATTACCACATCATCTAAATACGCAGATGCATAGGCATGGTGGGGTTTAAGGATGCGATCCATCATCCTCTGAAAAGTGCCTGGGGCCCCATGTAGGCCGAATGGCATCCTCTTATACTGCCAGTGCCCCTCAGGCGTGGAGAAGGCTGTCTTCTCTTTTGCCCGTTCTGTAAGTGGTATTTGCCAATACCCCTTCGTGAGGTCCAGGGTGGTGATATATCGGGCCTGTCCTAGACGCTCAATTAATTCATCTACCCTGGGCATTGGATTTTGACACCTCATTTAACTTTCTGAAATCATTACAAAATCGGATGCTTCCATCCGGTTTGGGAATAAGGACGATTGGACTACACCACTCACTATGGGATTCTTCTATTACATCAAGCTCCAACATCCTCCTTATTTCCCCTGAGACTACTTGGCGTTGAGCCTCTGGGATGCAATAAGGTTTTAAGTTAACTTTCACCCCTGGCTAGGTCACAATATCATGCTTTATTACTGAAGTTACCCCTGGAAGATCAGAGAAGAACTCCTTGTTTCTTAGCAGAAATTCCTTGGTCTCTTGTTTTTGGCTTATGAACAAGGCCTCAGCGATCTCCACCGCCGGCAGGGTAGAAGGACCTGCGGTAGTCATCGCCAAGGGTGCTTGGACCATAAGGGATTCTCTGTCCTTCCAGGGCTTCAATAGATTGATATGGTAGATTTGGTAGGGTTTCCTTTTTCCAGGCTGGTGTACTCTATAGTTAACTTCCCCCACCTGTTCTACAACCTTGTATGGCCCTTGCCATTTCGCTAGAAATTTACTCTCCACCGTAGGTACCAGCACCAGAACTCTGTCACCGGGGTTAAAGGTTTGGATCCTAGCTGAACGGTTATAGACTCTAGCTTGAGCCTGCTGAGCCTGTTGCATGTGGGACTTAACAATGGGCATGACTTTACCAATCCGGTCTTGCATCTGGGCAATATGTTCCACTACACTTTTGAGTGGGGTTGCCTCTTGTTTCCAGGTCTCTTTTGCTATATCTAATAAGCCCCTCGGGTGTCTGCCATACAGCAACTCGAAAGGGGAAAAGCCAGTGCAGGCTTGGGGTACCTCCTGTACAGCAAACATGAGATAGGGCAAGAGGCAGTCCCAGTCCCTAACATCTGCCGCGACCACTCGCTTTAACATTCCTTTCAGCATTTTGTTGAACCTTTCCACTAGACCATCTGTTTGTGGGTGGTACACAGAAGTGCGTAAGTGGTTAATTTTAAACAATTTACATAACTCTTTAGTAATCTTTGACATGAAGGGCGTGCCCTGGTCTGTTAGCAGCTCCCGAGGAATACCGACACGTGAAAACATAAGAGAAAGCTCTTTAGCAATACTCTTAGCTGAGGGGTTCCTTAGCGGGATTGCCTCTGGGTACCGGGTGGCATAGTCCAAAACAACCAGAATATACTGGTGCCCCCTAGCGGACTTAACCAAGGGACCTACAATATCCATGGCAATCCTGTCAAAGGGCACCTCAGTGATGGGTAAAGGTACCAATGGACTCCGGAAATGTGAGACCGGAGCAGTGAGCTGACAAACTGGGCAGGATTCACAGTACACTCTCACCTCTTTGTGTAAACCTGGCCAATAAAACCGTTGCAATATTCTTTCCTTAGTTTTAACCACCCCCAAATGTCCCCCAAGAACATGAGAATGTGCCAGGTCCAGTATCATGCGTCTATGAGGTTGAGGTACTAGCAACTGTTCAAGTCTCTCTCCTCGTACTTCATCGACTCTGTATAACAGGTAATTTTCCATAGAAAAATGTGGGAATATAGCCTCCTCCCCTGGCTCTTGGGGTACCCCATTTAACACTTTTACCTGTTCCCTTGCCCTAGATAGAGTGGGATCCCTAAGCTGGGCCGTGCCAAACTTTTTGCGAGTCGTGGGTAGATACGGCAGGTCTAACTCTGGATGGGGGTTCTCTGTGTCCCCTGCAAGGACCTCCAAGGGAAAATGGGCAGACTTTTTCTCTTTGTTCAGTTCCTCCAGCGGTTCTGGGCAGTAGGAATCCGATCCCACTGGGGGCCTTGCTCCCTTGGCGTTATCCCATAGATCCCAGAAAAAAGGGAAGTCTTGTCCCAGGACAGTGTTATACATGAGATTTGGGACTACTCCAACCTCATGGTCCATAGTGCCACAGGGAGACTCGATAGATACCACGGCCGTGGGGTAGCACTTGGTATCCCCATGAATACAAACCACGCCCATTAGCTGTCGCTGCAACTTTTGGGGGTTCACGAGGCTGGCATGCACTAAAGTTACTAAACTGCCAGAATCCAGCAAGGCAGTCATCTGGCAACCGTCCACTTTAATGACACAAATCTGTTTCTCTGTGCCGCTGGGCTGTTGTGGGGTGTCACCTGGTGTAGCAACAAAAGAGCCTTTCTGGGTCACACTGTAATCCATAGATTCTTGGTTTAGCGGACAACTGGCAGCCAGGTGCCCCGGTTCTTGGCAACGCCAGCACACTATAGGACCCTGGTCCTGGCGGGTCTCCCTTTGGTGATTGAGTCTCTTCACTCCTTGCGCCTCAGGAACCTCAATCGCATTTACTTCCTTCTTCCCCCACTTTAGGGCGGGATCGCTTTTTCCCGGGTTGGTGGGCTTCTGTCTCTTGGAGAAGGATTCTGTGGGTACTACACCCTTAAGAAAATCCTCAGTACACAAGTACCGCTCCACGAGGGCCACCAACTCATTGGCATTTTTAGGATCAGCTCTCCCGGCAAATCGCTGGAAGGGCTCTCACAAAGCGGTCTACTACAACTCTCTCCAATACTTGAGCTGGGGTGGCGACCTCTGGCTGTAACCACATCGGTGTGAGGTGGATGAGGTCATACATCTGGGACATTGCAGGTTGGTCCACCTTAAACTGTCAAGCATGGACGTGCTGGGCTCTCAGAGCCATGGTTACGCCAAGGCGGGCCAGAATCTCAGTTTTCAAAGTTTCATATTGCCGGACCTCAGCAGCATTTAGATCAAAATAGGCCTTCTGTCGGTCCCTGGTCAAAAAGGGGGCAAGGACCTCAGCCCATTGGTCCTGGGGTAGCCCTTCATGCTCTGCCACCCTCTCAAAAACCGTGAGGAAAGCCTCCACATCATCCTCGGCCGTCATTTTCTGTAATGCAGCCTGCAGTCGCTTGCGTAGACCTGACAATTATCCACACGTAGGAGCTTGTCAGTCAGGGACTCTACCTGAGTCTGTATGAGCTTATTGAACTCCTTCTGCTCCTGCATGGCCACTTGGGTAGCCGTTATCAACAAGGGATTTGTTTCTTGTTGGTCTTTGCGTGCTTGCACCAGCTGTCTGATTATTTCCTCCATTTTCTTAACAGTTTACTGGTACCAGTGAATAACAAAAAATATTTTCTTATGCCCCATACACACGATCATTTTTCATGCCATTAAAAATGCCATTAAAAAAAATGGCCATTAAAAATGATCGTGTGTATGCTCCAGAGCATTTTTAACGACGTGAAAAACGGGCATTAAAAATTTCGAACATGCTCTCTTTTTTCACGTCGTTTTTCATGTCGTTTTTTTTAATGACGTGAAAAACGATAGTGTGTATGCTTTAACGACGTGAAAAAAAATGCGCATGCTCAGAATCAAGTATGAGACGGGAGCGCTCGTTCTGGTAAAACTAGCGTTCGTAATGGAGATAGCACATTCGTCATGCTGTAACGGACTGAAAAGCACTAGACTGAAAAGAGCGAATCGTCTCTCAACAAACTTTACTAACATGAAGGGTGGCGCCATTCGAACGGAACTTCCCCTTTATAGTGCCGTCGTACGTGGTGTACGTCACTGCGCTTTTCTTGAACATTTTTTAAAATGATGGTGTGTACGCAAGACAGGCTTGAGAGGAAACAAGAAAAAAAATGACGAGAAAAACGTCAGTTTTAAAAATGACATTAAAAATGATCGTGTGTATGGGGCATAAGCGTACTGTCTCTTTAAGAGCGCTGGCCCTTATTTATTTTTTCAACACAAAAAATGCAGCTGCAAGAGGTACAGTCTCTGAGTCTTGTGCCTGCATTCTCCACCAATTTGTAAGGGGATCAGACTCAAGGCAGGGACAACTCACAGTCTCTTTAAGAAAACACCATGTTTAATGCACAGGATATTTCCAACAGAAGAAAAAGGGCATCTTGCCATCAAACAAACAAAATAAACTTCTGCTTTACCGAGCCTTACTGTATCCGTAGTCTGAACAGTCCTTTGGTTTGGTAATAAGTGTCCTTACAGTTGTACAAACTTGAATCCAAAATAAGGGATAAGCAGCCATGCTCCAGTATGCCTCCTCACTCAGAGACACACACTCTCTTCCTGAGAGCTGAGACCAGCTGCCTTAATCAAGGCCTGGAAGGAAACCAACAAACTGCGGCTCCACGGACCTGGGAGCCTGTCCCACCCAGAGCTCTATCAGGCTCCCAATAAAACCAGCCCCGGAACGAACTTTACCAACACAGGATAAAGAACTATGTTTCTTTATCCTAAAGTCTTTGCTGGTATTATCTTAGATTATAAATCTAAGCATCCGTGTAGGAACATATATCCCATCAATCACTTCTCCTGTCATTTTAACTTGTTTTACAGACACCCCGCTACATATATATATATATATATATATATATATACATACATACACAGTATCTCACAAAAATGAGTACACCCCTCACATTTTTGCAAATATTTTATCATATCTTTTCATGTGACAACACTGAAGAAATTACACTTTGCTACAATGTAAAGTAGTGAGTGTACAGCTTGTATAATAGTGTCAATTTGCTGTCCCCTCAAAATAACTCAACACAGCCATTAATGTCTAAACCGCTGGCAACAAAAGTGAGTACACCCCTAAGTGCAAATGTCCAAATTAGGCTCAAAGTGTCAATATTTTGTGTGGCCACCATTATTTTCCAGCACTGCCTTTAACCCTCTTGGGTATGGAGTTCACCAGAGCTTCACAGGTTGCCACTAGAGTCCTCTTCCACTCCTCCATGGCGACATCACAGAGCTGGTGGATGTTAGAGACCTTGAGCTGCTCCACCTTCTGTTTGAGGATGTCCCACAGATGCTCAATAGGGTTTAGGTCTGGAGACATGCTTGGCCAGTCCATTACGTTTACCCTCAGCTTCTTTAGCAAGGCAGTGGTCATCTTGGAGGTGTGTTTGGGGCCGTTATGTTGGAATGCTGCCCTGTGGCCCAGTCTCAGAAGGGAGGGGATCGTGCTCTGCTTCAGTATGTCACAGTACATGATGGCATTCATGGTTCTCTCAATGAACTGTAGCTCCCCAGTGCCGGCAGCACTCATACAGTCCCAGACCATGACACTTCCACCACCATGCTTGACTATAGGCAAGACACACTTCTCTTTGTACTCCTGGTTGCTGCCACACACGCTTGACATCATCTGAACCAAATAAGTTTATCTTGGTCTCATCAGACCACAGGACATGGTTCCAGCAACCCATAAGCCCTGTACACACGATCGGTTTTTCCGTTGAAAACAGTCGGATGGACTTTTTTCATCGGACAAACCGATCGTGTATGGGACCCATCTGTCTTTTTTCCATCAGTTTTAAAAAATAGGACATGTTTTAAATTTTTCCGATGGATCAAAAACCGATAGCAAATTCTGATCGTCTATGGGCAAGTCCATCGGATAAAAAACCCACGCATGCTCAGAATCAAGTCGACGCATGCTCAGAAGCATTTTTCTCGGCTCATCGGAGTGTTTTACATCACCGCGTTTGGAACGGTCGTTTTTTTGACTGATGGTGTGTAGGCAAGACTGATGGAAGTCAGCTTCATTGGATTTCCGATGGACAAAACCATCGGATTAGAATCCATAGGATATCCGATCGTGTGTACAGGGCTTTAGTCTGCTTGTCTTCAGCAAACTGTTTGCGGGCTTTCTTGTGCATCATCTTTAGAAGAGGCTTCCTTCTGGGACGACAGCTATGCAGACCAATTTGATGCAGTGTGCGCTGACAGGCTGACCCCCCACCCCTTCAACCTCTGCAGCAATGCTGGCAGCACTCATACGTCTTTTTCCTAAAGACAACCTCTGGATATGACGCTGACCACGTGCACTCAACTTCTTTGGTTGACAATGGTGAGGCCTGTTCTGAGTGAAACCTGTCCTGTTAAACCGCTGTATGGTCTTGGCCACCGTGCTGCAGCTCAGTTTCAGGGTTTTGGCAATCTTTTTATAGCCTAGGCCAGTGATGGCGAACCTTGGCACCACAGATGTTTTGGAACTACATTTCCCATGATGCCCATGCACTCTGCAGTGTAGTTAAGCATCATGGGAAATGTAGTTCCAAAACATCTGGGGTGCCAAGGTTCGCCATCACTGGCCTAGGCCATCTTTATGTAGAGCAGGGGTCTCAAACTGGTGTCCCTCCAACTGTTGCGAAACTACAAGTCCAATCATGCCTCTGCCTGTGGGAGTCATGCTTGTAACTGTCAGCCTTGCAATGCCTCATGGGACTTGTAGTTTCACAACAGCTGGAGGGCTGCCAGTTTGAGACCCCTGATGTAGAGCAACAATTCTTTTTTTTTTCAGATCCTCAGAGAGTTCTTTGCCATGTGGTGCCATGTTGAACTTCCAGTGATCAGTATGAAAGAGTGAGAGCGATAACACCAAATTTAACACACCTGCTCCCCATTCACACCTGAGACCTTGTAACACTAATGAGTCACATGACACCAGGGAGGGTAAATGGCTAATTGGACCCAATTTGGACATTTTCACTTAGGGGTGTACTCATTTTTGTTGCCAGTGGTTTAGACATTATTGGCTGTGTGTTGAGTTATTTTGAGGGGACAGCAAATTTACACTGTTATACAAGCTGTACACTCACTACTTTACATTGTAGAAAAGTGTAATTTCTTCAGTTTTGTCACATGAAAAGATATAATAAAATATGTACAAAAATGTGAGGGGTGTATTCACTTTTGTGAGATACTGTGTGTGTGTGTATATATATATATTCATTCAGTCATTCATATGAATTTGGTGTGATTTGCGGAAAGACTTTTCCTAGCTATGTTAACTTATATCAGGCATTGAAAACTATCTGTGAAAATATTTCAGGCGTTCAGGGTAGGGCCTTGACAGATGAACCAGCTTGGCTAAAAAAAGGAATACTATCCATGGAACATGCAATGAGTTCCAGCTGAGGAGTTTATTAAAAAAAAAAAAAAAAAAAAAAAAAAACAGCGCCCATTATACACAATAAAATGAGAACATTCAGTACTAGTTACACTGATAAATCATTTTCTAAAGGGAAATTAAAGGGAAAGTATTGATGTAATGAAAAGTCTACAAGGCATATCATTCATTCAAGCCATACGTTTAAAGTGGTTGTAAACCCAATCTAAAAAAAAAAAAAAAACCTGCAAGACAAAGGCATAATGAGCTAATATGCATAGCACACATAACGGCACATGGACTGAAGCAACGGCACATAGGTGCCATGGCTTCAGTTTGCCCCAGTGCGCGTGTGCCGATGACATCGTGCAGGTTTAGGAGATATCCTGGGTAGCTACAGGTAAGCCTTAATATAGGCTTACCTGTAGCATAAAGTGGTTGTAAAGGGTTTACAACCACTTTAACATATGTGGGGATTTTTTTTAAAGCTGAACTTTACTCTCTCAATCAATATTGCCTATTTTTAATCTGTATACTTCTAGCATTAGAATGGAAAGTATGTAATATTTATATGTTTTAAACTTTTTTTATTTTTTATTTTTTTACATTTCTCCAGTTACTTCCTGGTTTCCAGGCCTAGGCTGGATGTCATACATCCCAAAATTCTTCAGGAGGGGAGGAGGGGCTTTCTCAGCCAAGCACGACCTCCAAAAAAGGTGAAAAGAGAGGGCGCACCGACCTAGTGCATTACCAAAGGCTGATTTATTAAAAAGATATTTAACCACTTAACGACCGCCCACCGCCGATTTACGTCGGCAGAATGGCACCGACAGGCAGAATCACGTAGATCTACGTGATCGCCTTTGTGCAGTTGGGGGGTCCATCCGGACCCCCCTTCACTGCAGTGAGCGGCCGTTAAGTGTTCGGGAGCGATCAGGCATGAGGGGGCGGCCGCTCGATTCCGCCCCCCCCCTCGCGATCGCTCCCGGCGAATGAAATTGCTTCCTCCTGCCTGAAATGTAAACACAGGCTGGAGGAAGTGATGTCATCTCCCTCGCCGCGGTCTTTTCGTTCCCGGCGCCGAGGAGAGAAGAAGCAGGTTAGTGCACCAACAGTCCACTGACACGTAGGTATACATAGGCACACAAATCACCCCCCAGTCACCCCCAGATCACCCCCCAGGTCACCCCAAAGCCCCCAATCACAGTGTCACTGATTGCAGTGATCATTTATTTTACTGATCACTGCATTTAGTGTCATCTGTGATTGTAAAAAGTTGCAGGGCAGTTAGGATTAGGCCCCTTTAGGTCCAGGGTAGCCCCCTAACCCCCCCTAATAAAGGTTTAACCCCTTGATCACCCCCCAGGTAACCCTTTCACCCCCTAACTTCAGCGTCACTAAGCGATTGTTTTTCCGATCGCTGTATTCGTGTCGCTGGTGTTTTAGATAGGCAGTTATTTTTTTTTAGGTTCGCCGCAGGTTTTTATTAGTGTCAGGTACCCCCATATATTATTTTAACCCCCTGATTGCCCCTAGAGTTAACCCTTTCACCAGTGATCGCCGTATAAGCGTCACTGGTGTCACTGGTTAGCCAGTAAGTTATTTAGTTATTTAGGTTACCCTTCAGGTTTTTATATAGTGTCAGGTACCCCCATATTTAACCTAATAAAGGTTTTAACCCCCTGATTGCCCCTAGTTAACCCTTTCACCAGTGATCACCATATAAAGGTTATGGGTGACGCTGGTTGATTAGTTTGCTTTTTATAGCATCAGGGCACCCGCCGTATATAACCCAATAAAGGTTTAACCCCCCTGATCGCCCGGCGGGTGAGATCAATTAGGTTTTAGCGCCAGAGAGGGTCTGCGTCGCCCCAGGCAGTGTTAGGTTAGTGCCAGTAACGCTAACACCCACGCGCAAAGCATACACCCCCCTTAGTGGTATAGTATCTGATCAGATCTATACTAGCATCCCCAGCGGTTTAGGGTTCCCAAAAACGCAGTGTTAGCGGGATCAGCCCAGATACCTGCTAGCGCCTGCGTTTAGCCCCTCCGCCCAGCCCAGCCCAGCCCAGCCCACCCAAGTGCAGTATCGATCGATCACTGTCACTTACCAAACACAACACACATAACTGCAGCGTTCGCAGAGAGAGGCCTGATCCCTGCGATCGCTAACAGTTTTTTTGTAGCGTTTGATATATTTGCTGACGACAGTCAGGTGCTTTTTTTCCTGTGAATCTTACTAGTGTACCCCTAAATTTAGAGCCCAAAATGGCAAGACGAAGGTACACTAGTAAAGAGGCCTACGAGATTCTGAGCATGACAGATAGTGAAGAGGAGGTCACGTATCTGTCAGATTCAGGCTCAGAATATCTTCCCGTAGAAGACAGTGACGTCAGCGGCCCCACGTCAGATAGCTCTGACGACGAAGTTGAGGTCCCTGCTAAGGTCAGGTGTACCCGATCCCGATCTTCTGAGGTTGTTGAGGAGCAAGAACCGCAGGTCTCTCGTATCATGGAGCAGAGTAGTACTAGCGCCGCTATTCCTTCTGGTGAACTGGCAAGCACCAGCGGCCTAGTACAGCCTGGACGTACATCCAGCACTGCAGTAACACTTGGTGACGTGGCGAGTCCCATAAGTGCAGTTCAAGCTGGCGAGGTGGCAAGCACAAGTAGTGTCCCGCTGCCACCAAGAAGACAAAGGCAGGCCCGTCGTGCCCATACTGCCCTTCCTGCAGAATTCGCCTATCCTGATTGGGTCCCCACCACTTCTGCAGAACCCGTACTTCCCCCATTCACTGCCCAACCCGGTATTCAGGTGGAAACAGCTGATTTTATTCCAATTGATTTTTATTCGCTGTTTTTCACGGAAGATCTCTATAGATCTATTGTGGACCAGAGTAATTTATATGCTGGTCAATTTATCGCCGCTAACCCCCAGTTGCCTAAAACTGCCAGAAATTGGAAACCAATTACGGTTTCCGAATTTAAGACCTTTCTGGGCCTTTCCCTCAACATGGGCACACATAAATTTCCGTCATTGCGTGCTTATTGGTCCACGCACCCAATTGACCACATGCCCGTGTTCTCTGCCTCCATGTCCAGGGCACGATACGAGCAGATTTTGCGGTTCATGCACTTCAACGACAATGAACTTTGTCGTCCACGTGGGGACCCTGAATACGACCGGCTCTATAAAATTCGGCCCCTCATAAACCACTTCAACTAACGTTTTGCAGCCTTGTTTACTCCCGATCAAGTTGTCTGCGTTGATGAGTCCCTGATTACATTTTCTGGCCGCTTGTCTTTCAAGCAGTACCTTCCCAGCAAGCGTGCCAGATACGGGGTCAAGCTCTACAAGTTCTGTGACAGGGCAACAGGCTATGTAGTGAACTTTACGGTTTATGAGGGAAAAGATAGTCAGATTGAGTCGGTCAACTGCCCGGATTACATAGGGAGCGCTGGCAAGATAGTGTGGAACTTGGTGTCACCCTTATTCGGAAAGGGGTACCACTTGTATGTGGACAATTATTACACGAGCGTGCCACTGTTTAGTCACTTGTTTGATCATCAGATTGGAGCATGTGGCACCGTGCAAACTAATCGCCGGGGCTTTCCCCAGCGGCTTGTAGATGCCCGTCTTAGGCTGGGGGAGAGAGCCTGCTTGAAGTGTAATAACTTGCTCGCTATGAAGTGGAGGGACAATAAGAATGTTTTCCTTCTTACCTCCCTTCATGCAGACACGACAGTCCAAATTCGTACGGCGACTGGTGTTGTGGAGAAACCCCTCTGTGTCCACGAATATAACCAAAATATGGGAGGGGTGGACCTCAACGACCAGTTGATGGCGCCGTATCTAATTGACCGTAAGGCGAGACGCTGGTACAAAAAAGTGTCTCTATCATTATTCCAATTGGCTTTGCTGAACGCTCATGTGCTATACAGAGCTTCAGGCGGGACGTTATCTCTTCTAAAATTCCAGAATGAGATAGTCACAGAACTCCTGTATCCAGGCGGTTCTGCACCTCACCATCCCCTACCAAATGCAGTAAGCCGGCTGCATGAGAGGCATTATTCGTATGTCCTCCCGAGTACCCCTACCCAAAGCCACCCCCAAAAAAGATGTCGTGTCTGTAGCAAGCGCGGATTTAGGCGTGACACCCATAGTTTTTGTCCACTCTGTCCTGACAAGCCTGGTCTTTGCCAAGGTGAATGTTTTGAACGCTACCACTCAAAAGTGAAGTTTTAGCGTAGGGTACAGCATTTCACAGACAAGGACACACTTACACAGGGTCTCCCAAGATGCCATTACATTTTGAGAGACCCGAACCATTACAGTTGTAAAGTTACAAAAAAAAGTGTAAAAAAGAAAAAAAAAAACGTAAAAAACAAAACACAAAAAAAAATAAAATAAAAAAACCAAAAATAGTTGTCGTTTTATTGTTCTCTCTCTCTCTATTTTCTCTCTATTGTTCTGCTCTTTTTTACTGTATTCTATTCTGCAATGTTTTATCATGCTTGCTTTTCAGGTATGTAATTTTTTGTTTTCAGGTGCGCCATTCAACTGCAGCGCGGAATTATTTATCTTGACAGCAACAGCGTTTGCTCCCACGATACATAAAGCCGTGACTCCAGTGCTGTAGGAGGTGATTTCACCACCACAGTTAAAAAAAAGAGCATATATGCCGAAGCATGGGGGCAGCAGGGGCGGAGGAGCGATTTTGCTCCTAATGCCGCGTACATACGGTCGAAATTCCGACGGAGGCCTGCCCGTGGAAAATTCCGACCGTGTGTACGCGGCATAACTTTTTTGCGGGAGGATGCCCCCATGCTTCGGCATATATATATTTTAGGCACAGGTTGCGTTAAAACATTTTTTTATTTTTTACTAGGTTTTGTTTTGGTATTTGCTTTGCAGGTATGGCATGGTAAGGTCTTACTGTTGTACTGTAATGTTACTTTGTTTTAATGTTAACCACCATTTGCTTAGCAGGTACGCCATTCAGTTGCAGCGCGGATCTATTTATCTTGACAGCAACAGCGTTTGCTCCCACGATACATAAAGCCGTGACTCCAACGCTGTAGGAGGTGATTTCACCACCACAGTTAAAAAAAAGAGCATATATGCCGAAGCATGGGGGCAGCAGGGGCGGAGGAGCGATTTTGCTCCTAATGCCGCGTATATACGGTCGAAATTCCAACGGAGGCTTGCCCGTGGAAAAGTCCGACCGTGTGTACGCGGCATAACCTTTTATGCCGCGTACATACGGTCGAAATTCCGACGAAGGCTTGACCGTGTGTACGCGGCATAACTTTTTTGCGGGAGGATGCCCCCATGCTTCGGCATATATGCCCATCATTAGAAGTGGGTGGATGAAGGGAGGTATTCTAATGGTGGGCATACCCACCAATCAATCTCTTTTTTTCGTTCAGCCAATAGGCTGTATGAAAAAAAAGATTACAATACATGTCCAACATGTCCGTACTGGTATGTTGCTGGACTTTGAATGTTTATACCAGAATGATGCCTGCGGGTTTAGGTATCATCTTGGTATCATTCTTTTCAGCCAGCAGCCGGCTTTCATGTAAAAGCAATTCTAGCAGATAATTAGCCTCTAGACTGCTTTTACAAGCAGTGGGAGGGAATGTCCCCCCCCCCGGATATAAAAAGCGCCATTGGGAAATTGGGAAAGCATTTTATCACACCGATCTTGGTGTGGTCAGATGCTTTGAGGGCAGAGGAAAGATCTAGGGTCTAACCCCCCAATTTTTTTCAAAAAAAGAGTACCTGTCACTACTTATTGCTATCATAGGGGATATTTACATTCCCTGAGATAACGATAAAAATGGTAAAAAAATAAAATATGGAAGGCACAGTTTAAAAATAAAATAAAAAAGCCAAATAAATAATAAAAAAAAAAAAAAAAAGCACCGCTGTCCCCCCCCTGCTCTTGCGCAAATACGAACGCAAGCGTCGGTCTAGCGTCATATGTAAACAGCAATTGCATCATGCATGTGAGGTATCACCGCGAAGGTCAGATCGAGGGCAGTCATTTTAGCAGTAGACCTCCTCTGTAAATCTAACGTGGTAACCTGTAAAGGCTTTTAAATGCTTTTAAAAATGAATGTAGTTTGTCGCCGCTGCGCGTTTGTGCGCAATTTTAAAGCATGTCGTGTTTGGTATCCATGTACTCGGCCTATGATCATCTTTTTTATTTCATCAAACATTTGGGCAATATAGTGTTTTTTAGTGCATTAAAAATAAAAAAAGTGTGTTTTTCCCCCAAAAAATGCGTTTGAAAAATCGCTGCGCAAATACTGTGTGGAAAAAAAAATGCAACACCCACTATTTTAATCTGTAGGGCCTTTGCTTTAAAAAAATATATAATGTTTGGGGGTTCAACATAATTTTCTTGCAAAAAAAAAATTTTTTTCATGTAAACAAAAAGTGTCAGAAAGGGCTTTGTCTTCAAGTGGTTAGAAGAGTGGATGATGTGTGACATAAGCTTCCTAATGTTGTGCATAAAATGCCAGGACAGTTCAAAACCCCCCCAAATGACCCCATTTTGTAAAGTAGACACCTCAAGCTATTTGCTGAGAGGCATGTTGAGCCCATTGAATATTTTTTTTTTTTTGTCCCAAGTGATTGAATAATGACCAAAAAAAAAAAAATGTACAAAAAGTTGTCACTAAATTATATATTGCTCAAACATGCCATGGGCATATGTGGAATTACACCCCAAAATACATTCTGTTGCTTCTCCTGAGTACGGGGATACCACATGTGTGGGACTTTTTGGGAGCCTAGTCGCGTACGGGACCCCAAAAACCAAGCACCGCCTTCAGGATTTCTATGGGTGTAAATTTTTGATTTCACTCCTCACTGCCTATCACAGTTTCGGAGGCCATGGAATGCCCAGATGGCACAAACCCCCCCAAATGACCCCATTTTGGAAAGTAGACACCCCAAGCTATTTGCTGAGAGGTATGTTGAGTATTTTGCAGATCTCGCTTTTTGTCACAAAGTTTTGAAGATGTAAAAAAAGAAAAAAAAATGTCTTTCTTAATTTTCAAAAACAAATGAGAGCTGTAAAATACTCACCATGCCTCTCAGCAAATAGCTTGGGGTGTCTACTTTCCAAAATGGGGTCATTTGTGGGGGTTTTGGGCTATTTTGACATTTTATGGCCTTCAAAACTGTGATAGGTAGTGAGGAGTGAAATCAAAAATTTGTGCCTAGAAATCCTGAAGGCGGTGCTTGGTTTTTGGGGTCCCGTACGCGGCTAGGCTCCCAAAAAGTCCCACACATGTGGTATCCCCGTACTCAGGAGAAGCAGCAGAATGTATTTTGGGGTGTAATTTCACATATAACCATGGCATGTGTGAGCAATATATCATTTAGTGACAACTTTTTGTACATTTTTTTTTCTTTTTGTCATTATTCAATCATTTGGGACAAAAAAAAATATTCAATGGGCTCAACATGCCTCTCAGCAAATAGCTTGGGGTGTCTACTTTCCAAAATGGGGTCATTTGGGGGGGTTTTGTGCCATCTTGGCATTTTATGGCCTTCAAAACTGTGATAGGTAGTGAGGAGCGAAATCAAAAATGTATGCCCATAGAAACCTTGAAGGCGGTGCTTGGTTTTTGGGGTCCCGTACGCGGCTAGGGTCCCAAAAAGTCCCACACATGTGGTATCCCCGTACTCAGGAGAAGCAGCAGAATGTATTTTGGGGTGTAATTTCACATATGCCCATGGCATGTGTGAGCAATATATCATTTAGTGACAACTTTGTGCAAAAAAAAAAAAGTTTGTCATATTCCCGCAACCTGTGGCAAAATATAAAATATTCCATGGACTCAACATGCCTCTCAGTAAATAGCTTGGGGTGTCTACTTTCCAAAATGGGGTCATTTGGGGGGGTTTTGTGCTATTTTGGCATTTTATGGCCTTCGAAACTGTGATAGGTAGTGAGGAGTGAAATCAAAAATTTGCGCCCTTAGAAATCCTGAAGGCGGTGCTTGGTTTCCGGGGTCCCGTACGTGGCTAGGCTCCTAAAAAGTCCCACACATGTGGTATCCCCGTACTCAGGAGAAGCAGCAGAATGTATTTTGGGGTGCAATTCCACATATAACCATGGCATGTGTGAGCAATATATCATTTAGTGACAACTTTTTGTAATTTTTTTTTTTTGTCATTATTCAATCACTTGGGACAAAAAAAAAAAATATTCAATGGGCTCAACATGCCTCTCAGCAATTTCCTTGGGGTGTCTACTTTCCAAAATGGGGTCATTTGGGGGGGTTTTGTACCGGCCTGCCATTTTAGCACCTCAAGAAATGAGATAGGCAGTCATAAATTTAAAGCTGTGTAAATTTCAGAAAATGTACCCTAGTTTGTAAACGCTATAACTTTTGCGCAAACCAATAAATATACGCTTATTGACATTTTTTTTACTAAAGACATGTGGCTGAATACATTTTGGCCTAAATGTATGACTAAAATTGAGTTTATTCGATTTTTCTTATAACAAAAATTAGAAAATATCTTTTTTTTTCAAAATTTTCGGTCTTTTTCTGTTTATATCGCAAAAAATAAAAATCGCAGAGGCAATCAAATACCATTAAAAGAAAGCTCTATTTGTGGGAAGAAAAGGACGCAAATTTCATTTGGGTACAACATTGCATGTCCGCACAATTTACAGTTAAAGCAGCGCAGTGCCGAATCCCAAAAACAGGCCTGGTCCTAATGGCCCGAAATGGTCCGGGGCTTAAGTGGTTAAAAGATTATGAATACTCACAAACAAAGGTAAATAAAAGGCACATAACATTCCATCCAGGGATATAGCCTCTTCCTGGAACCAAATGAGCAGATGATCGAAGAGTCAAGATGATAAATATGATAAATATTTTACAGCTATGGCTGACGCGTTGCGGGAGCGAGCCCCCTTCTTCAGAGCCAAAAATGTAAAAAATGTATCATCTTGACTCTTCGATCATCTGCTCATTTGGTTCCAGGAAGAGGCTATATCCCTGGATGGAATGTTACGTGCCGTTTATTTACCTTTGTTTGTGAGTATTTATGATCTTTTAAATATATTTTTAATAAACCAGCCTTTGGTAATGCACTAGGTCGTGCACCCTCTCTTTTCACCTTTTTTCCAGTCCGAAGAATACCAAATATTCTGAGGAGGGCAGCAAGACCCCTGGGCATTTTCCTTCTAAACGGAACACTCTGGTTGTGTCACCAAGAGACCAAACTTCTGAGCGCAGAAGACTGTTTTTCTTGTTTCTGTGAATTTTCTATTTTGGGAACTCAAGCATGACCTCCAGCCTGCATGCCTGAGCTAATGGCAGATGGACTCCAGGAAGTAAATGCTACATGAATCATCTGTCCTTACTCACAATGGTCATGGCTAGAAATGCTGGGGAGGATGCTTTTCAAAGTGATTTCTCAGCAAAATAAAGCATGGAGACATGGATGGATTGGGGAGTTTGCTTTGAATATTAAAATGCAGTAAATAGGTTGTGCTGCTCAGATGCAGTGTAGTTCCACTTTAAGAACAATAAATTAAAGGGATAGTTCACCTTTGCCAAAAACTTTCTATGCAGGAAAGTGGCGCTTGTATATAAAAACAAACTGTGCAGTTTTGACCAAAGTTAAATATTCTCTTTTGCTATAGGTAAAGGCCATTTACATAACTACTGGAGCCCGACTAAAAAAACTAGAGATGGCATCATCCAAGTGTAGCACCCTCTTGTGTGCTAGATGTTGATAGGTTTTTGTAGAATGATTAGTGTAGGAAAGTTTATTTTGGCTCAGGGCCAAGCCTGAGCTGCTGAATCTGGGTCAGGGTTCAGAGAGTCAGGGCTGGATGACCCATCCTGACAGCTCCTCTTGTGCCTCCCCCTGGTCTAGAAGGTTATAGAAACTTCTAGAACTGGTGGGTGGAGGTTAGGAGGGGCTGTTTGGAATATTTATAAGGGCCTCAGCCAATCCCTAGTAAAGGGCTGGCAGGGGGGAGGCCACTTCATAAATAGGCATGAGTCATGCCAGCAGAGGCAGTTGAATGGAAGATGGAGATGGAGAGCTGAGGAGGCTGTCGGTGGCCCTTGAGGGTGCCCCCTAATCTGGGTGGGTGAACTCGGGCCGGGGCTTGGATGCTGGAAGAATCCTACCAAAACACATGGAAGAAAGCCCTTCCTGGAGGCACGGGAGCAAAGAGAAAGGTCAGCACGTCTGGGAGATCTCCTGAGAGTCAGCCGGGCGGGCTGTGAGTGTCAGTCTGGAGGACTGTGGGGAGAAGTTAGCCTGGAAGGCTAGTAAAATGGGGGGCTGCGGCCAGGTGGATTGGCAGTGCCTGAAGAGTTGCTGCTGCGATCAGTAGCCACAGGAGTGATGCAAGCTTGACACTGAAATTCTGCTACACAACTAAGGGGCTTCGGGTTCCTGCCTGTAATAGGTCATTGCTTCATCTGGCTGAGTGACTGTAAGATATTTACAGTGTTCCAGCTGGGTTCTGCATGCAAGTGAGTGCTGGAGGAAGAAGTGGAGACTGTATATAGGAAGAATTGTCCCTGAAGTTGAAGTCAAATGAACATCCCATAACCTCCCATCCCTATCCAAGTTATTACCCTCAATAAATAACAAAAACAAAGTCATGTACTGTTCTTTGTCTGGTTGTCCGTTTCCATCCGATCTGTTATCCAATCCGATCCGCTTGACGGTTCCATCCCTCTGTTTTTGGTGGCCCAGATCAGATGCAGGTGGGTTTAAATGGACACATGTCCGTTTACATTCACCTCCCCATAGAGAACAAGGGGTGGTCCGTTTGGGTCCATCTGAAAAACAGCCAGGTGGACCCAATCGGTCTGCTGGTGTGAAAGGGACCACAGCTCCACCCCTTCAAATAAAAGCCACTGATCCATGGTCAGTGCTTCCATCAGATCACATACCAATTAAAAAAAGTAATTGAAGGGTCTCATCTGACTTCCATTTCCCAGACTGGTGGCCCCCACCAAAGCACATTGATGTGGAGGGTCAGTGGTAGAATTCCCAGAAGTAGTAGTTCTGTGGCCAAACTCACTGTCCTCTTGATTCAGTGCCCGGTCACTGGGGCCGGCTGTCCCCCTGCTCTCCGGGTCCAGGGGGTCCGGCCAGGTACAGGAGCCAAAGGAACTACCACCACTGCAGAGTCACTATGGGAAAGGATGCAACAAAGCCTGAGGGAAATCTCCAGGGGATGTGGGTGAGCCAGGGTCTTCTTGAGCAGGGTCAGCAGCGGGCAGGACTTTCCAGTGTAAACGTGCGGTGTGAACATGGGCCATTCCAGACAGTCCAAAATCACCTCCCCCTACTTCCTTACCGTGTGCAGTACCCAATTACACCAGATCGGGGGGGGGGGGTGCTATGCCGGCACCAGATCCGCTTCTATTGGAGAATACCAGGAAGCTCTACATGGAGCTGTGTTCGTTCTGGAGCTGTGATCTCCTCCTCCTTGCTGTGCTATACATTCCCAGGAGCCAGAGAGTGACAGGTGCCCACTCACTCCGCCCCTGTTCCTTGCAACTGCCAAACACCCAATGTCGGTGACAGAGCCAGAATTTCGGGATTATGCCCACAACATGCTCAGATCGGGACGTCAGTCTTATTTCCATTAATGTCCCGGGCAAATCAGGACTGTTGGTAACTATGCATGGTCATTCTGCAAGGGCTTGATGCTGCAAGTGCACTGTGGCCTCAGATCTGGAAGTAGAATGCTACCCTAATTAACTGTTGAATGTGAAATGATATAGGCTAAGCTGCATCCAAGGTGCCCCTAAGGGGCGATTTTTCCCGGTACCTCCCCACAGACACATTGGCATCACATTGATTTTAAAATGCAGAAAATAAGGTGACTGCCAGCAAGTGGTTAAATCTCTCATAATAGCACAACCACTACATCACAAAAATCTTTAGCAACTAATTATATTACAAGCGGCAAGTGGAAAAAAAAAAAAAAACATGATCATTAAATGAACAATGTAAAAAAAAAACACTGATTGACTTCATGCTTATGCGGAAAATATAACAAAGCAATTGCAAAACGCTGATGTTAGGCTACCTCAAGCAACTGAGGTTGCTGGATGCCACAAGCGCTACAGGAGCCACTTGCTAGAGCAATTCTGACTGGTACACTTTAGCTACTGTTAGAACATTACTCTATATTGATTATTACATCAAACCATACAAAGTTCAATTTGGCAAAGTTCTGCTGGCTATACACTATACGAAAAATCTTTTGAACTAGTTTTCGATTAACGAACATGCAATGAATCAGTTTTTCATCCGTTTTGTCAAATATGCGCAGTGCAAACAGTTACATCTTTTAACAGGCGAGAAACACATTAACCATTCAATTTATCGTTCATTCAGAAAAATTTCCCAACTTGTCTCTTTGATATTGTGGCTCTGAAAAGTTAAAACCGATTTTCTATTTGTGTCCATTAACCGGATGGAAAATGAATGAATGGTCCAAGATTTTCAAACGATTTTTCAGCCAGTGTATGGCCAGCATTAGTCTCTTATTGTAAAGCATCTAAAAGCAGCAGAAGTTTAAACTGTAATTTTAGCAGTAAAGCACCTGGTTTTATTGAACAATGCTGTTTTCTTCGATAATAATACACAGTGCCTTGAAGAAGTATTCATACCCCTTGAAATTTTCCAAATTTTGTCATGTTACAACCAAAAACGTAAATCTATTTTATAGGGATTTTATGTGATAGACCAACACAAAGTGCCACATAATTGTGAAGTGGAAGGAAAATTATAAATGGTTTTCAAAATCTTTTACAAATAAATATCTGAAAAGTGTGGGGTGCATTTGTATTGAGCCCCATTTTCTCTGATACCCCTAACTATAATCTAGTGAAACCAATTGCCTTCAGAAGTCACCTAATTACTGAATAGAGTCCACCTGTGTGTAATTTAATCTCAGTATAAATACAGCTGTTCTGTGAAGCTCTCAGAGGTTTGCCAAGGAACACACCAGACAGGTCAGGGATAAAGTTGTGGAGATGTTCAAAGCAGGGTTAGGTTATAAAAAATTTCCCAAGCTTTGAACATTTTATGGAGCACTGTTCAATCCAGCATCAGAAAATGGAAAGAGTATGGCACAACTGCAAACCTACCAAGACATGGCCGTCCACCTAAACTGACAGGCCGGGCAAGGAGAGCCTTAATCAGAGAAGCAGCCAAGAGGCCCATGGTAACTCGGGAGGAGCTGCAGAGATCCACAGCTCAGGTAGGAGAATCTGTCAACAGGACAACTATTAGTCGTGCACTCTACAAATCTGGCCTTTATGGAAGAGCGGCAAGAAGAAAGCCAGTGTTGAAAGAAAGCCATAAGAAGCCCCATTTGCAGTGTGTGAGAAGCCATGTGGGGGACACAGCAAACATGTGGAAGAAGGTGCTCTGGTCAGATGAGACCAAAATTTAACTTTTTGTCTTAAAAGCAAAACGCTGTGTGGCGGAAGACTAATGCCTCGTACACACGACCGTTTTTCCCAGCAGGAAAACTGCCATGACAGCTTTTCCCCAGGAAAACCGGCCGTGTGTATGCTCCATCGCAGTTTTCCCGAGAGGAAAACTGCGGGGAAAAAAAGAAGAAAACTTGTTCTCTAATTTCCTGTCAGGAAAAAATCCTGCTGTCGTCTGTATGCTTTCCCGAGGGGAAAAAAAAGCACATGCTCGTAAACAATTCGACGTATGCACGGAAGCATAGAACGTAATTTTGTCGGCTCATCGTAGTCTTTGACGTCACCGCGTTCTTGGCATTCAAAAGTTCAGCGGTCTTTTGTGTGACCGTGTGTATGCAAGGCAGGCTTGAGAGGAATCCCATCAGGAAAAGCGTAGTTTTTTTCCTGCCGGGAAAACCGGTCGTGTGTACGAGGCATCACACTGCACATCACCCTGAACACAACCTTTATCTTTCTTACTGGCCACACTGAGCCCCCCCTCCCCTCTCCTATCATTCTTACTGGGCACACTGGATGATGCCATCATCTGCTCACTGAGACCCCATCCCCCTTACATGGCACAATGGCACGCACCATGTTCTCTTTTGAACACCAGCTGCATTCATGCTGGGCCCACTGGAAACCCCCACTCTCCTCACTGAGCACCCCTACTACCCTCATTGTGTACGATGGGCACCCATACCCCATACTGGGCATCCCCAGTCTTACTGGATCCTTGCTATAGCAGTTGCAGTATGAATCACAATTGTTTATGGTAATCATTTTATTTCCCTTAACTGGATTGTTTGTATTTTTATATCTATCACACTGAAGTTGTAGGGTTAAGAGGATTACCAGATGTGTCTACTGATATCTTCACTTTAATACAAATCAATCAGACTGACTGAAATACTATATTTTGATGACTTATATTATAATTGACTTAAGGTGGCAATAGATGGATCGAAATTCAGGTGGTTCAGCAGTGATCAGCTGAATTTCGATCCATGTGTGGCCACTGATGCTCAACAGAAGTTAATCTATCGATCAGCTTCTGTTGAACGGACTCATTGGAATTAAACAGACCCGTTGGAAAAAAGGCGCTTAATCAGAGTCTGTTGCCAATGGCTGCAGTGCTTATCTGTGTATTCTGACAATGGAAGATTCCCCCAATGTCAGAGTACAATAGCACAGCAAAGAGAATTGCCACTATCCCCCTCGAATGTGTGAATGGGGGAATCAGTTCAGCTTACTGTAAATCTCTGTGAATGTTTGATAGAGCCTGACAAGATTTTTCTTGACATATAGATGAACACTGGAAGAAAAATCCATACATCTGTATATGATATGAAATTATAGAAATAAGGATTAGTACCAAGCAAATACAAATATGAAAGTCATATGGAAACTTGCATTCAGGTAAATGTATCAATAAAAACGCAAACCCATATAAACAATGAATTTAAATATTCCTGTAGACATTACAGATCCACAGTAGCCAACATTTCAGAAAGATTTGCAGAGACAACCTTATTGTACCTTAGTTTGTCATACAAAATACCAACCCAAACGACCACTGAGCACCATATTACCGACAGTGACCAATTATCACACCATAATGGTCAGTAAATGCTAATTGTCTCTTTGCAATAAATATTGCATTATAGAATCATAATAAATGATTACAATGTATTATTATTATTATTATTATTATTAATAATAATAATAATAGTACTATTATAAATATTATTATAATTATTATTATTAATAATACTACTAATAATAATAATAATAATGATACAACTAATATTCTTGAACCCACCATTCTGACATATCAGAATTCCATGGGCCAGCCAGTCATTCCTCAAAATCAGGGACATTTTCTGGGACAAAATCTTTAAATCTTGGAGCTGTCCCTGGAAATCAAGGACAACCGGCTGCTATTCAGATCACGCATTATGTTACGCATCAACATGACTATGCTATACTTACAGTAAATTTGTGAAAACAGCTGTCTTTTGCTCCTTTATGTAATATCACTTGTTCTTCTACGATTTAATTTTCTTAGTAAATCCTTATAGTGCTCTGTCTGCACTGACAGCTGCAGATGAGGGACCCAGAAATCAAATCTGGTGTTAGGACTGAACGAGAGACATCAACATGTGTACAGATCAGTTAAGAGTCACTGGAAGTGTGTGGACAGCACTCGCCATTGAAATATGATGACGACTGAATGGAATGTGTACACAGAATTTGATCACTAAAATTAGGCCAGTGGCGGGTCTACAGGAAACATGTCCAGAGAATAATAGAGAGCTGCAGATCTTTTGGAGAACATGGCATGTTTGGGATTAAGAGGAAGCATGCTGAGATGATGTCATCATGCTCTGCTCTTACCACAACTCATTTATACACACTAGGCCTCCTGCATAGAACATGGCTAAAAGAGGACCTATAGAAACTGATGATATTTACACTTTCTTTCTTCATTTCTGTGCAGAAAACTTGTAATAAGTAACATGACTGACCACACTTTTACCAAAGGCTCCCACAGAGCACTAAGAAGACATTTGGCCATGGGGATAGGGACCATTGTTCACCTGTTGCTCCCACTGTTTCTGACTGTAACATGGGGTTACTTTCTGCAGAGCAGTTAATGCCTTTGGACACAAATCACTAATTTTATTCAGCCTAGGCTAGTTGGAAATCTGCCTACTGAACACTAGGCCTTCCTTCCATACCGTTTACTGTGGGAGCTCCAACCCCAGAACCTCACAGTGGCTTGGCGTTAATCTTGCTGGGGCTTCCAATGTTATCCAACACAGGGACCCAGAGCCCCAAATCACCCAGGGTGGCACCAGTAGGTGTGAAGAACATCACCCAAACCATTGCCCCCCTCGGGAACACCGGTCAGCAGCTGGCCTGGAAGAGCCAGGTTAACTAGAGCCACTACAGTACCCAAAAACTCTAGCTGTGTCTATCCTCTTTCCTCCATACACAAGTTTTCCCATCAAGAGATTTCCCCCAACAAATGTTCAGATGGGATTTCTATTCTGTTTATAGGAAGATTAATTCTTCACGTGTATAATCAAGGTTACAAAATCCAACATCAGACAAAGGTAAACTGTTTCTTCACAGCCATAAACTTTGTATCTTACAAAGTAGCACAACTCCCAACAGGGAGATCCAATGTTCAAGAAGTTCAAAAAAGGCAAATATTTGTCCCTTCTATACCTACCAGGCAGCAGTCCAATACTCCACCAAAGGGGAGCGCACAGCTCTGTTCTTCGAACAATCACATGATAGATTCAAAGTGCGCCCTATGCAAGTGGAGTTCCTCCTCAAATTCCTTCCCTGGCCAACTGAACCAAACCACTACTACTCTACCCACGGGTCCCTAAAAACCCCCAAGTAATCAAGAAAGATTATCTGGAAACACAACCATCTAGGCAGTTAAAGGAGTCTTACTCTTACAGTAACTGGACCTGCCCAGTGAGACCTCATAGATTTGTATGAGGCCATCTTCCAAGCATCTTGGAGCCATCTTGATCAACATGACAGCTAAGAAATAAGCACTGGTACTGACTAGTAGTAGTCAGACATAAAAAGCAACGTGCTGACGTCACCGCATTAACGCAAAGTTCCGGAAGCAACGGGCAGCTATCGGCCAGCTCGACTATCTTTTGACACGCTATTTTTAGCTACGGCAATTTAAAGTGAAATCTTGTCTTTTAACCAATAAACGTTTTAAGGATTTACACTATGGAAGCCTTTTTATCCTTACATGGGGACTAACTGACCGCTGTTAAACACTGGGGATATCAAGCGAGGAAGATTCTGGGATACTTGCTGCTAAGCACAGAGACCCGGGGCTGGGGAATAAGCCATAGGCGTTTATGATCTCCCCAACAAGAGATCTATTCAGCTGGTAAGCGGCATTGTTTTTAAAGGTGGAGGACCTTTCCGATCTTACCTTCTCACTTCTTCTTGGGTGTCTCGGTCAGATGTCACCATGGATTAATTTGTTGAAGAATTTCATATGGATTGTTGCTCTGATTTTTTTATGCTAAAGAAAATTCTTTCTTCAGAAGCTCATAGGAGTAAATTGGACACTCAGGGGGGTTTATAGCCCCTTTTTTTTTTATCCATATGCATGTTTCAATGGGTTACATGTCACATTATCAATTTTATTTAACACAGCACAGCTTATTTATTTCTATAAAAAGCAACCACTTGGTCATTGTATAGATTTAGCAAAAAATACCTAAATGTGCTTTAAACACATCTAATCTGCCAAATGCCAGTTTTTTATATCCATGTAATATCAGGCACAGCAGTACTCACAGTGGTAGAGAGAGCACTTTTATGGCGCGTACACACGGTCGAAATATCCGATGGAAAAAGTCAGACGGAATTTTTTCATCGGATATTCCGACCGTGGGTATGCCCCATTGGACTTTTTGGAGTTAGAAAGAGAATATTTCTATCGGAAATTCCATTCGTCTATATGGAACTCCGACGGAGAAAAAAACATGCATGCTCAGAATCAAGTCGACGCATGCTCGGAAGCATTGAACTTAATTTTTGAACTTAATTTATCTCGGCTCGTCGTAGTGTTGTACCTCACCGCGTTCTTGACGGTCGGAATTTGGTGTGACAGTGTGTATGCAAGACAGCTTGAACTGAATTCCGTCGGAAAAATCCATCTGAGTTTATCCCAATGGAAAATCCGACCGTGTGTACAAGACATAAGATCTTCAGGCTCTTATACATTGCACAGCTCTGTTTATCTAACACTGGGAGCTTCCATTCCAGGCCTCTTGCACACTTCTGCCTAAAAAGAATTTTTAGGGAAACAGGCTTTTTTTTTTTTACTGATCTAACACTTTGTAAATGCAGCAATTTTTTTTAATGTGCCTGTACATACAGGTGCATTAACATGCTCTGCGTAAAGATGAGCAAAAAAATAATACAAAAATCTGAGTTGCCATGCATATGTCTGTAAAATGTTTGAAGAGGTTAAACTTCTGAAAGCTTGAGTTTATTTTATTTGTGTACACGCATACCTGCAAATACACACAAATGTGTGTGAATGCGATAAAAATGAATGCAAGAAATTTTGTCCAGGCATACTGATGTTCAAACATCAGCACTGTGTGCAAGTACCCTAATGCCAAGTACACAAGATCGGAATTTCCAACAACAAAACCGTGGATTTTTTTCCGACGGATGTTGGCTCAAACTTGTCTTGCACACACACGGTCGCACAAATGTTGCTCGGAAATTCCGAACGTCAAGAACGCGGAGACGTACAACACTATGACGAGCTGAGAAAAATGAAGTACAGTGATTCCGAGCATGCATCGAATTTTTGTGCGTCGGAACTGGATACCCACGATCGGAATTTCCGACAAGAACTTTTGTTGTCGGAAAAATTGAGAAATAGCTCTCAAACATTTGTTGTCGGAAATTCCGACAGCAAATGTCCAATGGAGCCTACACACGGTCGGAATATCTGACCAAAAGCTCACATCAAACATTTGTTGTCGGAAATTCCGATCGCGTGTACGCGGCATTAGAGAAGGAGAGAGCAGGTTGAGGCAGGTCCTAGATCAGGCTGCATGCCTCAGCTGCAAAGTAGCCTTCAGCAAGGTCCTAAAGAGTACAGGAGCTGTCTGTGTTGTCTAGCTGGAAAGCCTGAATCACAGGACTGTGTATTTAGATGTTTTCCTGGTTTAGCTTTAAGAGCAGCCAAGCAATAAACAGTCATGTATTACTGGTTACTATCGGTTACTGCACTTTGTGTATTGCTCAATATCTTATTATATAAACCTGCCTAGCTAAATTTAGTAGACTTGCCTCTGGTATTTCTTTCATTCTGCACTGCCATGCCAGCTGTCATTGAATGCTATGGATGGTGGTGTACAGTTTTACCGCCTAAAAATACAGATTCCATAATGGGGAGCCCAACCTTTAACCATTATTAAATGTCACAACTTCTTTTAAAATGATTTTCCTGATTACTGATGAAATGAAATTGTCCTGCATTTACAATTATTAACAGTTTGTGGTTACTTTGAACATTGTCTCATATATTTGACATGCTAGCTTAGATAATTATATCATATATACAGTATATACACACACGGCCACTTTATTAGGTACACCTGTTCAATTGCTTGGTAACACAAATTGCGAATCAGCCAATCACATGGCAGCAACTCAATGCATTTAGGCATCTACATGTGGTGAGACAACTTGCTGAAGTTCAAACAGAGCTTTAGAATGGGGATGAAAGGGGATTTAAGTGACTTTGAACGTGGAAGGGTTGTTGGTGCCAGACGGACTGATCTGAGCATACCTCCCAACACGCACGGATTCTGCGGGAACTTCACGCAAGGACACTCAGTTCCCGCAGACCCGCGAGAGGATCTTATTTCCCGCAAGGAGGAGAAGAAGGAGACTCTCTGAAGACACGCAGGCAGCAGCGGTAAGTCAACCCCGCTCTGCTATCCTGAATTTACATTTTACTTCCGTGGAAGAGAAAGCAGAACCCCCCCCCCCCCCCCGCTCGACAACTTAGAATAAAGCCTACATTAAAAAACCTCTGTTCTGTTCTTTCTCGGCAGATCCCCCGCCCCCCCCCCCCGCCCAACAACTGATGAGATCAGAGAAGTTAGGTATAGAACGAACCTCCGTCCCGCGGCAGCCCCACCCGCTCAACAACTCAGATCAGAAGTTAGTTATATAATGTAGAATGAACCTCCGTTCCGCGGCAGCAGCCCGACCCCCCCCCCCCCCCCCGCGCTCAACAACTTCAATGGGAGGGGGAAAAATGAGAACAAATGTCCCGCACGGGACAGTTGAAAAGTTGGGAGGTATGATCTGAGTGTAGCGCCCTCACCTCTCACCCTACCTGCCCTTTTTGTATATGTTTTCGGCTCCTCGCAGGGAGGGGAGAGGAACACCGCACCACAACCCCGTACACTCCTGTGTGAGGAGGTTGAGCGGTGTTACTTTTCTGGCCTGCCTGCTGCTGGAGTTGAATCCTCCCGAGGATGATTCTCACCTCTACCTTAGATAGATGCAAGTCCTTATGTTTCCCCAGGAATATAACTGTCCACACCAACTGAAAGTCCAACTTCTATATTTATTTCACACAGATAATAAATATGCCTCTTTGAAAGCAGACAGGTTGGGACAAGACACAGGACATCTTAGGTGGGAGGAGGTCCAGGCACAAACTTGAATCAGGTTCTCTTACTGTTTAGATTTCACAAACAGTTATGGCGCACGATCTCTGCCACAGACCGTGCGTTTGGTCTCTGCCACAGACCTGGTGAATAGAAAGTCACTGCCACTGACTTGGTGAACAGGTCACTGCCACTGACCGGGTGAATAGGGCTTTGCCCTATGAAGTCACTGCCACTGACTTGAAGCGAGTAGGTTCACTGCCACTGACCTGGTGAACTTCCTCCTTAAAGTATTGGCCCATGTCAAGGAGAAAACTATCCCTCCGGAGAGTTACCAGAGGCCCTCACTGTCACCACGACTCTGCGCTGGGTCTTCGGAAAGGGTTACCTCCCTGGCCTCCTCATCTCAGATACGGGTTCCCTCGCAAGGCGGCACCCTGGGAGCTCTCGATCCCTAGCGGACCCCAGCCGAAGGTTGCTGGACCCCGGGCCTTCAAAATAGTACCTCACCCCAGACTGAAGGTGTCTGGGATGGAACAGGAACTCGGCCTCCGGGCCTAGGGCACCCGGAGATCACCAACCAACACACACCCAGGCCGAAGGTGCCTGGGCGTGCACGAAGACCACCACACACCCAGGCCGAAGGTGCCTGGGCGTGGACAAAGACCACCATGAAAGATGGCCGCCCCTTTTTATACCCTCTCCCGACAGGCACAGCAGGTTCCCCGCCCCGCCGTACTGCTGCCGAAAGAGGACAAGAAAAGGCGCAACCCTGTATTGCGGTTCAACCCGGACCCAGGGTGATAGCGCCACCTGTAGGTCCCAGGGAACTACACACCAATACCAACTCCCATGGCACACAAATGGTCCATTAACCCCAACAATAGTGTGTCTGAGCCCAACTACCTCTCAGACACTCCCCTAAATTGTACACCCCGCTACATGAGTATTTCAAAAACTGCTGATCCACTGGGATTTTCACGCACAACAATCTCTCGGGTTTACAGTGAATGGTCCAAAAAAGATCCAGTGAGCGGCAGTTGTGTGATGAAAATGCCTTGTTGATTTAAGAGGTCAGAAGAGAATGGGCAGAGATGATCCCAACGCAACAGTAACTCTAATAACCATTCGTTACAACCAAGGGATGCAGAATACCATCTCTGAACGCACAACACATCGAACCTTGAAGCAGATGGGCTACAGCAGCAGAAGACCACCCGGGTTCCACTCCTGTCATCTAAGAACAGGAAACTAAAGCTATAATTCGCACAGGCTCACAAAAATTGTACAACAGAAGGGCCATAGTACATGCCAGTTTGGGGTAATTGCAATACAACAGTGGCCAAATAGTCGCTAATAGAATACATACATAGACAATATATATATATATCTATATATATATATATATATATATCTATATATATATATATATATGTATGTATACATATATTCACTTTCATTTTTATATTTCCATACAACTTTTGCTGTGATGTATATTCCTCTATTTTTTCTATTTTCCCTCTTTTTAAAACATCTATCTCAACTTCTTGTGTCCCACTCAATTTGTTCTTATTGGGTTTTATAACTCCTTGTGGCTACTAAATGAATGGGTACGGATGCACATAATGTATTTTGTGCATGTATTTGATATATACATTTTAATTTATGTTTTTATATCACATATGTATTATTTATTATTTTTTCATATGTATATACAAATAATTTGTATTTCTCATATTTACACCTATATACATATAGGTAGCATTCTAGGTATTTAGTGTCTCATTGTACACTTATTATATAGATACAGACACATATTTTTCCTTTATACACGAATGCACTTTATATATGTATATGTCTTTAATGATGTATTTATTTAATGTATATGAATGAGTAACATTATACAATAATAATCACAATTGTTTTGATAGCACTATACATGCACATTCATCCAGCACTTATAGTTATATAAAATAAATTATTTCATTTTTCAGGTTCACTTTAAGTTAATTCAACTGGATACACATATGTGCCCTTTGTCATGGAGGTCCTGCCAGAAGCAGGCGTCCTGGTCTTCCTGATTCTCGGTTGCGCATGCTCCGCCCTGCAGGTGGCGCCAGAGGGGCTATTTAAACCTGTCAATCGCAGACAGTCCCTGCTGTCTGCTCTACAGCGTTGAGTACCTGAAAACCTGATCTGAAGACTTACCTGTGTTTGACCCGGCCTGCCTGTGACTTCTCCAGTTTTCTGCCTGCATCCGACCCCTGGCTTGTTGTGACCTCTCCTCTGTCTGATCCCTCTGTACCTTGCTGCCAGCCAGTTAACCGACCCGGCTTGTCTGACCAAGCTCACTGTTCCTAGTTCCGGTCCAGTCTGCTAAGCTGATCCAGTTTGCTGAGTTCCTGTGTTCCTGGTTCCAGTCCAGTCTGCTAAACTGATCCAGTCTGCTGAGTTCCTGTGTTCCTGGTTCCGGTCCCGTCTGCTGAACGATTCCAGTTTGCTGAGTGTTCCTGATTCCAGTTCGACCTGCTGTGTTCCAGTGTGCCTACCAAGTCTGCATACCTACCTTCACCTTGGTTGATCCTGCCAGGCACTCGTACCCCTCCTACCTCCGCGCCTGCTGTTACCTTACCAGGGGCCGCTGGTGGGAGCCGTAAGGGAGGCCTTCCTCTGCAAGTCCGGGCTCATCACCGCTAGGTACGTGACAGTAGCAGACAGCCATGTCTGAGCCCGAGCAGGGAGCCTCACCTATGGAGGAACTATGTCGGCACCTGGCAAGATTGGCTGAAGCGGTCAAGAACCTCCAGCAAGGCTACACCCATCTGGAAGAACAAGTGCAGGTCCTCTCCAACCCCTCTGGAGCCCAAGGGGGATCCCATACCTCTACCTCCACTGCTGGGGCAGGATCCTCACCCACAGTTGTCATGCTTCCTCCGGAGCCCAGGGTCCCTACACCCGAAAGATTCTCCGGGGATCGAAGCAAGTTTAGGGCTTTTCGTAATTCCTGCGAACTCTACTTCGCTCTGCAGCCTCGCACCTTCTCCCAGGAAGGACTCTGCAAGTGCCCGCTATTATTGATTCCGGGGCTTGCAGTTGCTTTATGGACTCAGCCTTTACCATCAAGCACCAGATCCCTCTTGTCACCAAGACCCATGGACTATGTGTGCATTTGGCTGATGGGTCCATCATTAAGTCTGGACCAGTGGTCCAAGAGACCGCCCCTTTACCCGCTACCATCTCCATCATCTCCGGAACCCACCAAGAATACTTACGCCTGGACATTATCTCTTCCCCATTGTTCCCTGTGATCCTTGGTATACCTTGGCTACAGGTCCACAACCCTACCTTCAACTGGGCCACGGGGTTGGTGACCTTTTCTTCTCCTTACTGCCAGCAATCCTGCAGGACACTCAAAACCCCTGGGCCGGCCACCCTCTTATGTATCAATACGGAGGCTGGAATACGGCAATCCATCCCTGAGGTCTACCATGACTTTCTTGATGTGTTTAGCAAACAAGGGGCAGAGACTCTACCACCTCATCGGGCCTATGATTGCCCCATTGACCTACTTCCCGGAGCGGCAATTCCGTTTGGCAGGATCTTCCCGTTAACAGAGGTAGAACAGGGGGCACTAAAAGACTATATCGATGAAAACCTACAGAAAGGGTTCATTCGTCCGTCTACATCTCCAGCTGGTGCAGGCATCTTTTTCGTAGAGAAGAAGGATCATACCCTTCGACCCTGTGTGGACTATCGTGAATTAAATAAAATCACAGTAAAAAACCGCTACCCTCTCCCCTTGGTACCGGAACTATTTCAGAGACTGGGAACAGCCATCATTTTTACCAAACTTGATCTCCGCGGAGCCTACAATCTGGTCCGCATCAAGGAGGGGGATGAGTGGAAGACCGCTTTCCGCACCCGATTCGGACATTTCGAGTACCGGGTAATGCCCTTCGGGTTGTGCAACGCCCCTGCCACTTTCCAGTATTTCATTAACGATGTGCTCCGGGACTTCCTAGATCTCTTTGTCATTGTCTACCTAGACGATATACTAAATTTTTCTTCCTCCCTTGATTCCCACCGCAGGCACGTCAGAAGTGTGTTGGCTCGGCTTCGCCAGCACGGCCTGTATGCGAAGGCCGAGAAGTGTGAATTTGAGCTGGAAAGTATATCGTTCTTGGGACTAATTATCTCCAGCGAGGGCATCAAGATGGACCCTCAAAAGATTGCTGCAATCCTGGACTGGCCAGTCCCGGCGGACAAGAAGGGGATCCAACGTTTCGTTGGATTCGCCAACTTCTACCGCAAATTCATCAGAGGGTTCTCAGCCATCATCGCACCCATCACCCAGCTGACCAAACAAGGGATCCGTTTCCACTGGTCCCCTGAGGCCCAAAAGGCCTTTGAGGCCCTGAAGGGTCTCTTTACCTCTGCCTCTATCTTGAAGCACCCAGATTCCTCATTACCATTCGTCCTGGAGGTAGACGCCTCGGAAATTGCGGTAGGAACAATACTGTCCCAAAGACAGGGGACCAGAGCCTTGCTCCACCCAGTAGCTTTTTTCTCTCGCAAGTTATCTGCGGCAGAGAGGAACTACGACGTGGGGGATCGGGAATTGCTGGCGATCAAGTCCGCATTAGAGGAGTGGCGTTATCTGTTGGAGGGGGCTGCCCACCCGATTCTGATATTCACCGACCACAAGAACCTGGAGTACCTGAAGGCAGCGAAAAGGCTAAAACCACGACAAGCCAGGTGGGCGCTCTTCTTCTCCCGGTTCTCCTTCCATGTCACTTACCGTCCCGGTTCCAAGAACATTAAGCCCGATGCCCTCTCTCGGATGTTCCATAAGTCTAAGGAAACCTCTCCTCCAGACACCATTCTTGCTCCTGGAAACTTCCTTCTGCTTCAGGAAGACCTACTCTCCCGGATCAAGCAAGCCTCCACGGGGCAGAGACTCCCCTCCGAACCGGAATTGCAGGCCAAAGATGGGCTGTTTTGGTACCAGAACAGGATCTACGTACCTGAAGAGCTGAGAATAACCGTACTGGAACTCTGCCACGACCATGCCCTTGCCGGGCACTTTGTCGTTGCCAAGACCACCGACTTGGTACAGCGTACCTTTTGGTGGCCTCGGCTCCGCGAGAACTGTAGGAAGTTTGTGGAGTCCTGCATAGTTTGTACCCGAAACAAGGGTTACAAATCCAAGGCCTGGGGACTACTGAGACCCCTACCCGTCCCAGACAGACCCTGGAAAATGCTGTCCATCGACTTTATCGTTGAGTTGCCTCCGGCTGAGAGTCACACCACTATCTTCGTGATAGTAGACCGTCTATCCAAGATGGCACATTTCATTCCCATGAAGGGGACTCCCTCAGCTCCCAAAACTGCACAGGTGTTCATCAGAGAGGTCGTCAGACTCCACGGGGTACCAGCCAATATTGTCTCCGACCGAGGGGTACAATTTACCTCCCGGTTTTGGAGATCCCTCTGCAAGGCTCTGGAGATAGAATTGTCACTTTCCTCTGCTTACCATCCCCAGACCAATGGACAGACTGAGAGGACTAACCAGACCCTTGAGCAGTACCTGCGCTGCTTCTCTTCATTCGCTCAGAATGACTGGGTTTCCCTGCTCCCATTGGCCGAGTTTGCCTATAACAACTCTACGCATTCCGCTACCAAGCAGTCCCCATTCTTCGCAAACTACGGTTTCCATCCTACATTCCTGCCCAATTCCCTTCCTGAATGTACGGTGCCCGCAGTCCAGGAAAAGTTGAACTTCTTTTCATCCAACAACCAACTTCTGCAGGAAACCATGACCAAGACTCAGGAACACAACAAAACAATTTTTGACAGGAAGAGACGGGGTGAATTAATGCTGGCACCCGGCGACCAAGTATGATTATCCACTTTAAACTTGAGGATGGCATGTCCCTCTAAGAAACTGGGCCCCAAATTCTTAGGGCCGTTTCCAGTCAAAAGGAAAATCAATGAAGTGGCTTATGAACTGGAGCTCCCTGACTCCCTCAAGATCCATCCGGTCTTCCATGTATCTCTGCTGAAGCCCTCGGTTCCCAACCCATTTCCAGGCCGAAGTCCGGCTCTCCCTGATCCTGTCATTGTAGACGGGGAGGAGGAATTCGAAGTGGAAGCCATTATGGATTTTAGAAGAAGGAATAACCAGAACCAATTCCTGATTAAGTGAAAGGGCTACGGACCCGAAGAAAACTCTTGGGAGCCTGAGGAGAACATCCATGCTAGAAGCCTGGTGCAGTCCTTCAAGAGATCTCACCCTGAGAAGTTTGCCCGGATGGGCATCCGGAGGCTGCCCCTTGGGGGGGGGCAATGTCATGGAGGTCCTGCCAGAAGCAGGCGTCCTGGTCTTCCTGATTCTCGGTTGCGCATGCTCCGCCCTGCAGGTGGCGCCAGAGGGGCTATTTAAACCTGTCAATCGCAGACAGTCCCTGCTGTCTGCTCTACAGTGTTGAGTACCTGAAAACCTGATCTGAAGACTTACCTGTGTTTGACCCGGCCTGCCTGTGACTTCTCCAGTTTTCTGCCTGCATCCGACCCCTGGCTTGTTGTGACCTCTCCTCTGTCTGATCCCTCTGTACCTTGCTGCCAGCCAGTTAACCGACCCGGCTTGTCTGACCAAGCTCACTGTTCCTAGTTCCGGTCCAGTCTGCTAAGCTGATCCAGTTTGCTGAGTTCCTGTGTTCCTGGTTCCAGTCCAGTCTGCTAAGCTGATCCAGTCTGCTGAGTTCCTGTGTTCCTGGTTCCGGTCCAGTCTGCTAAGCTGATCCAGTTTGCTGAGTTCCTGTGTTCCTGGTTCCGGTCCCGTCTGCTGAACGATTCCAGTTTGCTGAGTGTTCCTGATTCCAGTTCGACCTGCTGTGTTCCAGTGTGCCTACCAAGTCTGCATACCTACCTTCACCTTGGTTGATCCTGCCAGGCACTCGTACCCCTCCTACCTCCGCGCCTGCTGTTACCTTACCAGGGGCCGCTGGTGGGAGCCGTAAGGGAGGCCTTCCTCTGCAAGTCCGGGCTCATCACCGCTAGGTACGTGACACCCTTACACTCAACCACACATGTTTGTTATTAACCAAATTTCATTTAAATAATTGATTCATTTCAATTAATTACACAATTGATCACACGTTTAATATGCACTAGTATATATTTGTAGCAAAGTTTTGTGGTTGTATAGCTATGACTAAGCACTGTTGAGAGTGTGAAACGCGTCAGTTTTTTATCCTGTACCCTGCTGTGGTTTGTACTTTTGTTATTTTGAACAATAAAGGCGTTTTTATTGGAGTGCGGCTGTCCAGTCCTTCCCTCTTCTAATTGCTATATGCTTAGCCAGCCTTCACCTGATGCTTCCACCTTGAGGAGAGTGCCATTTCCACACATCTACCTGGAGCGGTGATCCCTTCCCCCACACGATCGCGGGCTGCCGGCAAACATCAAGTTCACGTGCGCGCCCGCTGCACGGCTTCTTAAAGAGGACGTACAGGTACGTCCATTTGCCCACCGCTGCCATTCTCCCGACGTATATCGGTGTGCAGCGGTCAGCAAGTGGTTATAAGAAGCTGAAAAAATGGGGGCGTTCTAAAACTTTTGACCAGTGGTGTATATCTTTTCTCTACGGTACAGGTCAGCAATTAAACTCCATGCAAATCGGTAAACACACCTTATCTTACGTGCTAAAATATTTTTTAATACTGTCTAACCACTTTTGCGACTCTGAGTTGTACCGTTTCAAGTCTATACAACAGAAGGGTGCTTGGAACTCTTTGTGTATTTCACAGAAAGACTATTATTCAGGCATAAAAGCATGATTTTGAAGAATGAATTATTGCAGAGTCGGTATTATAGATTATGTGTTTTGTGGCCTGTAGTACTATAGTTCAGAATACGTAGTGCAGCAGTTTGAAGTATGTGAGCAGAGAGGGACCTGTCATTCGCCAGCTCAGCGGAGATCAACGGAGAGATCTCCCGCTGAGCTGGCGGACTCCGCTGGCACGGATCCGCCTCATGTGAATGAGGCCTTACAGTGTAAATTTGCTGTCCACAGCCATTAATGTCTAAACTGCTGACAAAAAAAGTGAGTACACCCCTAAGTGAAAATGTCCAAATTGGGCACAAAGTGTCAATATTTTGTGTGGCCACCATTATTTTCCAGCACTGCCTTAACCCTCTTGGGCATGGAGTTCACCAGAGCTTCACAGGTTGCCACTGAAGTCCGCTTCCACTCCTCCATGATGACATCACGGAGCTGGTGGTTGTTAGAGACCTTGCACTCCTCCACCTCCCGATTGAGGATTCCTCACAGATTCTCAATAGGGTTTAGGTCTGGAGACATGCTTGGCCAGTCCATCACCTTTACCCTCAGCTTCTTTAGCAAGGCAGTGGTCGTCTTGGCGGTATATTTGGGGTCATTATCCTGTTGGAATACTGCCCTGTGGCCCAGTCTTCGAAGGGAGGGGATCATGCTCGGCTTCAGTATGTCACAGTACATGTTGGCATTCATGGTTCCCTCAATGAACTGTAGCTCCCCAGTGCCGGCAGCACTCATGCAGCCCCAGACCATGACACTCCCACCACCATGCTTAACTGTAGGCAAGACACACTTGTCTTTGTACTCCTCACCTAGTTACTGCCACACACACTTGACACCATCTGAACCAAATAAGTTTATCTTGGTCTCATCAGACCACAGGACATGGTTCCAGTAATCCATGTCTAGTCTGCTTGTCTTCAGCAAACGGTTTGCAGGCTTTCTTGTGCATCATCTTTGGAAGAGGCTTCCTTCTGGAATGACAGCCATGCAGACCAATTTGATGCAGTGTGCGGCGTATGGTCTGATCACTGAGAGGCTGAACCCCTCCACCCCTTTAACGTCTACAGCAATGCTTGCAGCACTCATACGTCTATTTCCCAAAGACAACCTCTGGATGTGACGATGAGCACGTGCACTCAACTTCTTTGGTCGACCATGGCAAAGGCCTGTTCTGAGTAGAACCTATCCTGTTAAACTGCTGTCTTGGCCACCGTGCTGCAGCTCAGTTTCAGGGTCTTGGCAATCTTCTTATAGCCTAGGCCATCTTTATGTAGAGCAACAATAATTTTTTTCAGATCCTCAGAGAGTTCTTTGCCATGTTGAACTTTCAGTGACCAGTATGAGAGAGTGAGAGCGATAAGACCAAATTTAACACACCTGCTCCTCATTCACACCTAAGACCTTGTAACACTAATGAGTCACATGACGGGGGGGGGAATGGCTAATTAGGCCCAATTTGGACATTTTCACTTAGGGGTTTACTCACTTTTGTTGCCAATGGTTTAGACATTAACCACTTCCCTACCACGCATAGTAATATGACGGCGGCAGGAACCCTTTGTCCCTCCGGTCCGCCGTCATATGACGTCTTTTACTTTCCGAGCCTCTAGGGGGCACGCGCGTGCTCCCGCCGCATCACTCGCACCCGATGCACGTGCCCGGTGGCCGCGATGTCCGCCGGGCACCCGCGATTGCTAGTGAACACAGCAGGACTGTGGATCTGTGTGTGTAAACACACAGATCCACGTCCTGTCAGAGGAGAGGAGACCGGTGGTGTGTTCCCAGTACAGAGGAACACCGATCGGTCTCCTCCCCTTGTGAGTCCCCTCCCCCTGGGCAGGAAGGGGGTGAAAATGCCCAGTATTGAAGTGGTTAATGGCTGTGTGTTGAGTTATTTTGAGGGGACAGCAAATTTACACTATTATACAAGCTGTACACTCACTACTTTACATTGTAGCAAAGTGTCATTTCTTCAGTGTTGTCACATGAAAAGATATATTAAAATATTTACAAAAGGAGGGGTGTACTCACTTTTGTGAGATACTGTATATATATATTCATATCTAGATCCCTCTTGTATCCCATCCAATGAAACAAATATATATTGCGTTCTTGTATGAAAGAGTTTGTTACATTCAGGCCAATATTTTTATCCTTTCTTTTTGGCTCATCCTTAAGAAGCAGCATGTATCCTTCCATCAGGGATATTTTGGGGTGACATATGAAGTGGTGGGAAGTCCCCTTCTTTTTCTTTTAGAAGCCCTGCTTCCCTTATTAATTAGTCACTAATCTATTTTTATAAGGGTTATATCGAGCAGCATATTCTATGCACCAACTCTTTTATAGACATGTGAAATTGCTGCAGCAACATGTGTGAGCAGGCCTGTGTGTATTCTCCCGGGGATTTAATTTATTTTATTTTATTATTAATTTTGCTAATCCTGTGCTCAATTTGACTCTCTAAAAAAGAGATATCATGTGCCTTCCAGCAATGCCTTGCCATTTTTACAGAGCAGAGCAGCAAAATAGAACCATGTCTATTCCAATCGTATGCTAAACAAGCAGTTAAAAGGAAATAGGAATCTGGTTTAAAGTGGAAGTCTGTAAGCAGGTGCAGTTAACTAGTCTGCCAGTAGGTGGCTCTGTCCCAGAATAGTGCATTGTAACAGAGAATAGTGCAATCAGGTGCTAAGTCAACGTTAGCTAGAGCCCTCTTGTAGTGATTTCATGGGTTAGTAGGTCCCCATATTTAAGCCAGGTTGGGAGGCGTCTTAGTGCAGTTGGGGCATGGGAGCCCACACCAGCAGGCAGACGTAGTCAGTAAGAAAAACTCTGGACAGGGCTGAAGGACAGGGAGAGAGAGACCTGCACCCAGAAGTGCTGGCTGTAGACATCATGACTCTTATGGTGGAAGAGGCTATAGCGGGTTGCAAAAGGCCTTTAAGGCCAGGCCAAGTGTTCCCTAGAGTGAGGCTATCCCCCTGAAGGACCTGGGAAGGACCTGGGAGAAGTGTATCCAAGCCAGAGGTGACTGCAGCAATCTTGTCTCAGGAAGGCTACCTGTAAGGAGCAGTGAGCTAGATGCCAACAGCCTAAGGCAAACTAGGACCCTCTGAGTAAATACTGATGATCCCAGAGAGAAGAAGACTAGGGAATATGGCTTACTAAAGTGTACTGGGTGCTGCTTCCACATGTGGCTGCTGCGGTTCGTCCACTATATGTGATTGACAAACTGCTGTCAAGTGATCCCAGATAGTATGTCTGTGTCTGTAATGCCATCTTAAAGTAACATCAGTAAAATGCAGCAATCCTAACTTTTTATGTGGATGTTCTTTCCTTGGGATAGAAAGGTCAATGGCAGGGAATGTCATGAGAAGGCCTCTGGCAAGTAGATGGGCACAAGATGACGTACTGTATGGTTAAAACCTCAAACAGGATGGTTGTTGTTCTAGCCATTTACAAGCCCCTCTTACAAGCGTACTTGTTTGGAGTTTCCCTTTGTAGGGTTTAAATTACGTAGCTGCATATATTTTTTAACAGTGACATGTTTCCCTAGAGATATCACAAAAAGATTCACGAATACTTTAATTGTTAAAGGGTCACTCCAGCAAAAAGTGGTAGTTGAGCCATAGATGAACCTGGCAAGTGAAGTCAACCATTGGGGAACTATATCATTTGGGAGTTAATATCTCTCTCCTGTAGTTCCTAACTCTGTTTCTGTCTTCCTTGGAGTGTCCCTTCTGCTACTACAGGGTTTTCTTAATTTTTTTTTCCACTCCTATTATTGCATTCTACATAGTATAAAGCAAATTAATGAATTATTAAGCCCCCTTCGGACCCCAGGCTTGCACGAAAATGCTTTAACTTTTGATGTCAAAGACAGTGCTGATGTGAAAATTTATTAGTGCATGTCCAATTCACTACAGGATGTTCTCATAAGTGGCCCCTATTGTTCAGCTCTAGCCACTTGCTTACTGGGCACATATACCCCCTTCCTGCCCAGGCGAAATTTCAGCTTTCGGCACTGTCACGCTTTGAATGACAATTGCGCGGTCGTGCGACGTGGCTCCCAAACAAAATTGACGTCCTTTTTTCCCACAAATAGAGCTTTCTTTTGGTGGTATTTGATCACCTCTGCGGTTTTTATTTTGCGCTATAAACAAAAAAAGCGACAATTTTGAAAAAAAAACACAATATTTTTTACTTTTTGCTATAATAAATATCCACATTTTTTTTTTTTTTAAATATTTTTTTCTCGGTTTAGGCCGATATGTATTCTTCTACATATTTTTGGTATAAAAAAAATCGCAATAAGCGTATATTGATTCATTTGCGCAAAAGTTATAGCGTCTACAAAATAGGGGATAGAATTATGACATTTTTTAATTTATTTTTTACTAGTAATGGCGGCGATCAGCGATTTTTGTCAGGACTGCGATATTATTGGCTGACACATCGGACACTTTTGACACATTTTTGGGACCATTCACATTTATACAGCGAACAGTGCTATAAATATGCACTGATTACTGTATAAATGTGACTCGCAGGGAAGGGGTTAACACTAGGGTGCAAGGAAGGGGTTAAATGTGTTCCCTGCGAGTGATTCTTAGTGTGAGGGGACTGACTGGGGGAGGTGACCGATCTGTGTCCCTATGTACAAGGGACACAGCATCGGTCTCCTCTCCCTGACAGGACGTGGATCTCTGTGTTTACACACAGAGATCCATGTCCTTGGCTGTGTAGCGGCCGATCGAGGGTACCTGGCGAACATCGCGGCCGCCAGGCACGCGCACCGCGCATCGGCATCTCAGGAACGCGCGCGCGCCGCCGGGCATGTGCTCCCCCCAGTGGCCGGAGGAGCCGAAGCCGTAAAAAAATGGCCTCCCATGCCTGTAGAGCAACCTTGTACATATATGATGTATTGCTCTGGGTAACCGCACAAGTTGTGGCCTTTAGGTGTATATGTTAGAAGCTTATCACCCATGGACCGTTGTCCTTGTGTTCACCGGCTGGTATGACTTCCCGGTGCTACTATGGAAATTATTACTGCTTTATTAAATAACTGCATATACCCTGTTGTATAATTGTCACTCTCTCTCATTTATGCTCTTCTATAATAAAGAGTTTGTGAGGTTGATTTACTAAAGGCAAATCCACTTTGCACTACAAGTGCACACAATTTTTTGCTTGCACTTGATTGGATGATGAAAGTCATCAGAGGTTCACCTCATTTACTAAGCTTTGGGACAAATTCTCTGGCAAAGTCTTTAGTAAATCAACTTCTTCCATAGTCAAGATTAAGCCCCATTCTGACCTGGAGCTAAGCCCACCTCCCCATATTCTGCTGTCAAATTTAAGAACTTCAGTAGGCAGCGCATGGTATTCTGGTATTTGACAAGTAAATGACAAGGAGCAGGGTTTCATCTCAATTTAGGCAGAAGTCAAAGCCAAATGCACAGCCCGGGCCTAGAATCTGTAGGGGGGTACAAGGATTCATTGATAAACAAACTCAAGTACTTAAAGGGACCAAAAGGTGCCTGGACTTGGCTCAAAGTCATTTTAGAGCACGTCAGTAACTTTAGTAACCAAACAATAGTTTCAACCAATAATACTGTGCTTCCCCGAAAATAAGTAATTTGTAAGTTTATTGTCGAAAATACCTTATTTACAGCGCCACTGGGCGCTCACGTGATCCGCCGGACCTCTTCTTTCCAGCTCGGAGCCTTGCAGAAGGAAGGGCCAAGATCCCCACTAATTTCAGCCCCACTCGAAGCACTGCAGAGGGAGGGGCCGCTAATGCCAGTTGGGAGGAGAGGAGAAGATCTTCAGCGGGTCACGTGAGCTCCCAGCGGTGCTGTAAATAAGGTATTTTTCGACAATAAAGTTACAAAAGGAGACACAGTGAACATTATATAATCTTTTTACAAAACTGACTTTACTAGTGCTTATTTTCGGGGTAGGACTTATATTGCAGCCCTCCCTGAAAATTGGGGTAGCGTTTATTTTCGGCAAAACACGGTAGGTTTGGATTTATAATATTAATTTTAGGACAGACAGTACTTTCTTATGACAGTAAATCCAAATAAAGTTATTTTATGTTTTCGTGAAGGGACTACTCCCTTACCCACCAACATCTTTTCCGCATCATACTATTTCCCTCTATCCCATAAATACAAAATGTGGACCAGGACAGGAAAGCTATAAATCTGTAATTTTCATATCTTGGAAATGTATAGATGCTACATTTGCCTAATTTGTGTTGTTTTGTGTACTAACTATACTGACATTTGCAATGTGAATGGCTATTTAACCCTGTCTCATTTCAGTCTAAATAAAGAATTTAAAAAACATATTTTATGCATAAGAAGCTCAATTAGAAAAAGTTAAAGAAAGGGGAATCTTCATAATTTTTTTCTTAAGTTATATTACGGTTCTTAAGTTAAGAGGCTTCAGTGGACTATATCGGCACCATATGAAAAACTTATAGACAGTTAAAGATATGAATATAAAAGTTTTTTATTACAAAATATTGGAAAAAAGGAAGATTTCACCACGTACACATTCAGAAAATAATTGTGACAATCGACAGTTATACCATTGTGACACAATGGAAATTCATACAGGTATAGTTACATAGTATGCAGTGCTCAACATGTTTCGCGTTAATGATTCCAAAGGGAATCCGCTTCTTCAGGAGCTGAATATAATGTTATTTTCAATGGAAAAAAGCATGAGTTGTCACGTAACTATAAACAAGAAAGGACATGGTTAATATAAAACCAAGAAAATGTGGATGTATATAATTAATTTGACAATTAAGTAGAATTTAAATAAACAAAGAAACATCATCTGAACCATAAAACCGGACTGCACCTAAAATTCTCACCATGGGAGCCGGGCCAAATGGTCAAGATGCGGATCAAGGATCATGCGCATCAGTCAGCAATGGCGAGAAAGACCACCGTACCACACAACACGGATTCAGTGCACCTGGCGAGCAGGCGCTAGGGCAACACTGCAGACATTACCCCGAATGACATCAACAAAGGATCCCCGTGGACACATCTGGATCCTTGATCCACGTCTTGGCCATTTGGCCCGGCTCCCATGGTGAGAATTTTAGGTGCAGTCCGGTTTTATGGTTCAGATGATGTTTCTTTGTTTATTTAAATTCTACTTAATTGTGAAATTAATTATATACATCAACATTTTCTTGGTTTTATATTAACCATGTCCTTTCTTGTTTATAGTTACGTGACAACTTTTTCCATTGAAAATAACATTATATTCAGCTCCTGAAGAAGCAGATTCCCTTTGGAATCATTAACGCGAAACATGTTGAGCACTGCATACTATGTAACTATACCTGTATGAATTTCCATTGTGTCACAATGGTATAACTGTCGATTGTCACAATTATTTTCTGAATGTGTACATGGTGAAATCTTGCTTTTTTCCAATATTTTGTAATAAAAAACTTTTATATTCATATCTTTAACTGTCTATCAGTTTTTCATACGGTGCCGATATAGTCCACTGAAGCCTCTATTCTTTCCCCATACAACAAATTGACGGGACAAAGGCACCTATTCATATATTCTTTAACCCTTTCATGCCTAAGCCTATTTCTGACATTTGGTGTTTACAAGTTAAAATGCATTTTTTTTGCTAGAAAATTACTTAGAAACCCCACACATTATATATATATTTTTTAGCAGAGAATCTAGAGAATAAAATGGCGATTGTTGCAATATTTTATGTCACACAGTATTTGTGCAGCTGTGTTTTAAACGCAACTTTTTTGGAAAAATTAACTTTCGTGAATTTAAAAAAAATTAAAAAGTAAAGTTAGTCCAATTTTTTTGTATAATGTGAAAGATGATGTTACGCCGAGTAAATAGATACCAAACATGTCATGCTTTATAATTGCCCGCACTCGTGGAATGGCGACAAACTACGGTACCTTAAAATCTCCATAGGCGACGCTTTTTTTTTTTTTACCTCTACTAGGTTAGCGTTACAGAGGAGGTCTATGGCTATAATTATTTCTCTCGCTCTGACGATCGCGGCGATACCTCACATGTGTGATTTGAACACCATTTTCATATGCGGGCGCGACTTCCGTATGCGTTTTCTTTTCTGCGCGAGCTCGCGGGGACAGGGGTGCTTTAAAGTTTTTTTTTTTTTATTTATTTTATTTATTTTTATTAAAAAAAATAGTGTTTTAAAAAAAAAAAAAATTTGATCACTTTTATTGCTGTCACAAGGAATGTAAACATCTCTTGTGACAGTAATAAGTGGTGACAGGTACTCTTTATGGAGAGATCGGAGGTCTAAAAGACCCCCAATCCCTCCTTTGCACTTCAAAGTATTCAGATCGCCGAAAACTGCGATTCTGAATACTGTGTACTTTTTTAAATTCGGCGCCATTGGCAGCCGAGTAACCCGGACTTGACGTCATGACGTCGCTTCCGTGGTTACAGTGAAGAGACGGAATCAAAGCCGTTCGCGGCTTCGATTCAGTCTCCCTCTAGGCGCCCAAGGTGGCGGATTGTGGATCGGGTCTCCCGGTGGGACGGGAGGCCTGGTCAGAGCGGCGGAGCGGCGGGAGGGGGGGATGTCCCCTCCCGCTCCTCCGGTATAACAACCGAGCGGCTTTTAGCCGCATCGGTTGTTATACCTGGAAAGCCGATCGCCGGCTCTAAACAACGGTACCAGGATGATGCCTGCAGCTGCAGGCATCATCCCGGTATAACCCCGGAAAGCCGAGGACGCATATATGCGTCCGCTCGGCGGGAAAGGGTTTTAATACCTATAGCACTTTTTTATAGGTTCTTAAAGGGGTTGTAAAGGTTTGTTTTTTATTTTCTAAATAGGTTCCTTTAAGCTAGAGCGTTGTTGGTTCACTTACCTTTTCCTTTGATTTACCTTCTAAATGTTTTTTTTCTTTATCTGAATTTCTCACTTCCTGTTTCTCCTCACTAAACTTCACACCATCATCCGAGTGGTGTGGAGTCAGCCAGAACAGCTTACTGAACAGCTTACTGAACAGGAAGTGAAAAATTCAGACAAAGAAAACAAAAAACAAAAATATTTAGAAGGGAAATCTAAGGAAAATGTAAGTGAACCAACAATACACTAGCTTAAAGGAACCTATTTAGAAAATAAAAAACTAACCTTTACAACCCCTTTAAGTTAAAGTGATTCTAAAGTCTGAAGGTTTTTTACCTGAATGCATGAAGATAAAAAACCTTCAGTTTGCAGCTCCCCCTCAGACCCCTTAATACTTACCTAAGCATGATCTCGATCCAGCGATGTGCACAAGACCTGGGGCTCTCCTGGGCCCCTCCCTCCTGACTGGCTAAGAGCAAGAAGCAGGAGTCATTGGCCCCTGTTGCTGTCAATCACAGCCAGTAAAGCGTTAGAAGGCAGAGAGCCAACTCGGGAGTGAGCACGCATGAGTGCCTTCACAAAAAGCGGATTGCTATAGGGGCACTCGGCAAGGGGGAGGGGCTCAGAGCAACGGCGGAGGATCAGGGACTGCTCTGTGCATAACCACTGCACAGAGCAGGTAAGTATTACATGTTTTTTTTTTTTTTTTTTTTTAATAAACATTTTTCCTTTAATCACTTTAACGGACCAGCCGCCGCAGTTATACTGCGGCAGGTTGGCTCCCCTGCGCAAACCGTTGTAGCTGTACGTCGGTCGCTTTAAACGGGCTAGCAGGCGCGCGCACGTGCGGTCGCAATGACTGCCGGCCGCGAGCGATCGTGGGCACGAGAGGCAGAACAGGGACCTGTGTGTGTGTAAACACACAAATCCCTGTTCTGTTCTGTGAGGAAAGACAGATCGTGAGTTCCTAATAGTGATGAGCCGAACACCCCCGGGTTCGGTTCGCACCAGAACCCGCGAACGGACCGAAAGTTCGCACGAACATTAGAACCCTATTAAATACAATGGATGCGAACGTTCGGATTCTAAAGTGCTAATTATAACGACTATTATCCATGTTATTGTCCGAAACAGAGTTTGGGAACCCGGCTTCTGCACCAGGGGACATGTATCAATGCAAAAAGAAGTTTTAAAAACGGACGTTTTCCGGGAGCAGTCATTTTAATGATGCATAAAGTGAAAAAAAAAAAGTCAAATATTCCTTTAAATATTGTACCTGGGGGGTGTCTAAAGTATGCCTGTGAAGTGCCACGTGTTTCCCGTGTTTAGAACTGTCCCTGCACAAAATAACATTTCTAAAGGGAAAAAAGTCATTTAAAACTGCTTGCGGCTTTAATGCAATGTCTGGTCCCGGTAATATGGATGAAAATCTTTAGGAAAAATGGCATAGCTACCCCATCAACCCCCCCCCCCCTACCCCAGCCCATTACCAGCCCCTTTGGGTCTTGTATGGATATTAAGGGGAACCCCGCACACAAAATAAAAAAGGACCTATATACTCTGAACAGCCGTATACAGGCGGTGCATACATGACAGGGACTGTAGGTTTGTTCTTATGTAGAATCTGTTTATAATTTTGAACAGCTGCATTGTTTAAGTGGAGCTCCATGGCAAATTCCTTTTTTTTAGTTTTTTGTAAAACATAGGGAACGGTTATCACCCCTCTCACATTTTTTTTGCTGCCTGTGCCCCTGTTCAGAACATTTCACCTCACTTTGCGTCCCAATGACAACTGTTTTTGAAATGTGGTGTTTTTATTGAAACAAGGATTGGTGATAAAGCATCAGTAGAGAGGAGACACCTTTCTCCCATATTAATTCTTACAGGAGAGAATTTTCCTTCCAAGGGGTAGATTTCCTCTCACTTCCTGTTGTCTTCTTCCGTTTGCAAGTAGTAGTAGTTTGTAAGTTGGATGTTTGAAAGTAGGGACCTTCCGTATATACTCTGCAGAAATTGGCCCCTTAGGTGTTGGTGTTGGCACAACACTGAAAGCACTCACAGTTATTCTTGGTGGGTGCTGGAACGCCCTTCTGTCAAGTATAATATCAGGAATTGTAATAACATATAATTGTTGATCAGTGGTAGTAAAAAGTAGGATTTTTAAAACAGCTTACCTGTAAAATCCTTTTCTTGGAGTACATCACGGGACACAGAGCAGCATAGTCATTACTATGTGGGTTATATAGAATTACCTTCAGGTGCTGGCACTGGCAACTTCCAAAACAGGAAGTACCCTCCCCTATATAAGCCCCTCCCATCCGGGAGTACCTCAGTTTTGTAGCAAAGCAATACGTGTCCCCAAAAGAGGGGTGGGAGCTCTGTGTCCCATGATGTACTCCAAGAAAAGGATTTTACAGGTAAGCTGTTTTAAAAATCCTACTTTCTTGTTCATACATCACGGGACACAGAGCAGCATAGTCATTACTATGTGGGACGTCCCAAAGCAATGCCACATGAGGGGGGGGATACACCATACATAAGCTGGGCGCCATCAGGCATGAGGATCTTTTGCGGCCTGCAACACACTGCGCCCAAAGGCGACATCCTCCTGACTTCTAACGTCCACCTGGTAGAACCTAGTAAACGTGTGTACTGAAGACCATGTTGCGGCCTTACAAATTTGCGCCAGGGAGGCCTGGTGATGCACTGCCCATGAAGTTCCAACTGCTCTCGTGGAGTGCGCCCTAACTTTGAACGGAGGCGGTCTACTTCTCAAGCCATAGGCTTGTATTATGACCTGTCGAATCCACTTGGCTAAAGTAGATTTTGATGCTGCCTGACCCTTTCTGGGGCCTTCCGGCAGAACAAACAAAGAATCCGTTCTACGAATCTGAGCAGTGGCTTTTAGATAAGCTTTAACTGCTCTTACTACATCCAAAGAATGCAATAACTTTTCCTCTACCGAGCTTGGTTTGGGGAAAAAAGAAGGAAGAACCACATCCTGGTTCAAGTGAAACCTCGATACCACCTTAGGAAGAAAGGCTGGGTGAGGACGTAATACTACTCTGTCCTTATGGATAACCAGATATGGCTCTTTACAGGACATGGCGGCTAATTCCGACACTCTTCTAGCCGAGCATATGGCTACTAAAAATATCAATTTCCTGGTGAGTAGAACCAAGGAAATGTGCCGCAAAGGTTCAAATGGCTGCTTCTGCAGAACCGACAGAACCAAATTTAGATCCCATGGGCATATGGGAGCCTTAATCGGTGGAATAATACGAGTCACACCTTGCATAAAGGATTTGACAAGTGAATGCATAGCCAGGGGCCTTTGAAATAGTATTGACAAGGCCGAAACCTGGCCCTTGATAGTACTTAAGGCAAACTTCCTGTCTACAGCCCACTGCAGGAAGTCCAGAATTCTGCCTATAACGTACTTACGTGGATGCCATTTTCTGGCCTCGCACCAAGTGATGTACGCCTTCCAAACTCTATAGTAGATCTGCCTGGATACAGGCTTCCTGGCATTGATTATAGTTGATACCACAGAGTTAGAGAGACCTCTCTTCTTTAGGATGTGGGATTCAATAGCCAGGCCGTTAAACTTAGAGTTAGTAAGGAAGGGTGGTATATCGGTCCTTGCGAAAGCAGGTCCGGACGACGTGGAAGGGTCCAAGGACTCCCCACAGACATTTTGATGATCTCCGCGTACCAGGCCCTTCGGGGCCACGCTGGAGCCACCAGGATCACCGGCTTCTTCTCCAACCTGACTCTGCGAAGGAGTCGAGGCAACAATTGTAGCGGAGGGAATGCATATATCAGTCTGAACTGATCCCAAGGGAACACCAGAGCATCCGAGCCGCAAGCGAGGGGATCCCTTGTCCGGGAGACAAATCTGTCCACCTTTGCGTTGAATCTGGATGCTAGCAGATCTACATCCGGTGTTCCCCACCGCTGACATATTGCTCGGAAGACCTCGGGATGAAGGGACCATTCCCCTGGGCATAACTGTTGGCGACTCAGAAAGTCCGCCTTCCAATTCTCCACCCCTGGAATGAAGACAGCTGATATACATGGGACATGCTTTTCTGCCCATTCCAGGATGTGACTTACTTCCCTCTGGGCTGCACGACTCCTGGTGCCTCCCTGATGATTGATATATGCCACTGCTGTGGCATTGTCTGATTGAATTCTGACAGGGGACCCTTGGAGTCTGGATGTCCAGGCTACTAGAGCGTACCGGGCTGCTCGTATCTCTAAGAGATTGATGGGCAGGGTTTTTACTACATTTGACCATCTGCCCTGGAGAGACCATTGCTCCAGTACTGCCCCCCAGCCTATAAGGCTGGCATCTGTAGTGACCACCTTCCAAGATATCGGGCTGAAGGGTTTTCCCTTCTGGAGATTCTGGGGGATCAACCACCAGCAGAGACTCTTCCGAACGGAAGGGGACAAAGCCATCGGGAAGTCTAGAGCCTGAACTTTTCCGTTCCAGGCTGACAATATGGCCCTTTGTAAATTCCTTGAGTGGAATTGGGCGTATGGCACAGCTTCGAATGACGCTACCATCTTTCCTAGCAGCCTCATGCACAGGCGTATGGACGGCTGTCTTTTTGCACAAAGCAGACGGACCAAGGCCCTCAAAGAGGATACCTTGTCTAGAGGTAAGAAAATCTTCCTCTGGTCTGAATCCAGCCGTAGCCCTAGATATACCAGGTTTTTCACTGGCTGTAGGGCTGACTTGTCCAGGTTGATGACCCAACCGTGAGATTCTAGATACTTGATTGTATCGACAATTACCACTTCTAGCTTGGCAACTGAGTGGTCCATCAACAACAGGTCGTCTAGGTATGCCATTATCGTTACACCCCGTGTTCTTAGATCGGCCAACAGTGGGGCCAGAATTTTTGTGAACACTCGTGGTGCTGTGGCCAGACCGAATGGTAAGGCTCTGAACTGAAAATGGCGCCCTTCTACTGCAAAGCGTAGGAATTTTTGATGACCTGGAAAGATGGGAACATGCAAGTAAGCATCTTTGATGTCGATCGAGGCTAACCATTCCTCCCCTTGTAAGGCAGCGGTGACCGATCGGATCGACTCCATCCGGAAAGACCGGACGTTTAGAAATTTGTTTAGACTCTTTAGGTCCAATATGGGTCTTATGTCCCCGTTTGGCTTCGGGACTGTGAAAAGGTTTGAGTAGAAACCCAACCCCCACTCTTCCATAGGAACCTCCATAATTACTCCTTGGAGCAATAGTTGTTCTAACGCCAATAGGAGAGACCCTCTTTTCAGAGGGTCTCTTGGCATGCCTGACCACATAAAATGGGACGGAGGAGACTCTTTTAACTCCAACTTGTATCCCAGAGTTACTGCGGAGAGCACCCATCTGTCTTTGATCGTCTCCCGCCAGGTCTCTGCGAACAACTGAAGTCTTCCCCCCACCCGTTTGAGTGGGGGCAGCCCTTCATAGGCTTGACTTGGAGGCTGGTTTAGTACCTCTTCGGATCCAGGGCTTTTTATTACCCTGTGGCTGTCCCTGATTTTTACCTCCTGAGTTTGACCGAGGAGGCCGTCGGAACTGCTTAGTAGCAGACGTCGCAGGGATAGGAGAGGTAGTCCTCTTAAAAGATGGACCCCTAGACCTCTTTTTACTCGGTAAGAGAGTACTTTTACCACTGGAAATCTTCTGGATATACTTATCCAGGTCTTCGCCAAAAAGGCGTTCCCCATGAAATGGGAAGCTAACTAAGAGCTTCTTACAGGGAGCTTCAGCAGACCAGTTTTTGAGCCACAGAAGCCTACGCATATGTACCAAAGACAGCGTGAGGCGGGAGGCCTGATGGATAGAATCCTTGATGGCGTCAACCGCAAAGCATAATGCTCTAGGCAGATCAGCCAGAGCCTGGGCCTGCTGGTCTGGCAAATCCCTCAGGACCATTTTCATTTGATCCTTTAAAGCTTGGCAGACCCCAATAGCTGCCACTGCTGGCTGTGTAACAGCCCCTGCTGTGGAAAAAGCAGATTTTAATAAAGATTCCAATTTTTTATCCACTGGATCTTTGAACATTTGAACATTATCTACTGGACATGTCAGTGATTTGTTCACAGAAGAGATGGCTGCATCCACCGTAGGAACATTCCATCTCTGGGTGAACTTTCCCTCCATGGGATAGATCACCGGAAACCTTTTAGGCGGAACAAATAGTTTATCAGGATGTTCCCAGTCCTGGTATATAAGTCCTTCCAATAATGGATGTATTGGAAAGGAGCAATTAACCTGGGGAGCTTTTAGCGACCCCAATGAGGAGACAGCAGTAGTTGATGGTTCAACAAGAGGCATTTTAAATGCAGATCGAACCATGTCAGTTAGGGTCTGGACCCACAATCTTTCAGTCTGTGATGCTGAAAATGGTTCATCTACTGTCGATTCCTCAAAAACAGAGCTAACCTCCTCCTGATCCCCTTCAGGTAGGTCGGTCCCTTCCTGGGACTGTTGCTCTGCCAACAGGCACTCTAATGGAGGTGATGGAGATCTGGCGCGCTTTCTTTCCTGTAGAGAAGAAGCGATCAATGCAGCCAATCTCTGCTCCAATCCCTCCAGAGTTGAGGAAAAAACCTCCTCTGTTATATATGCAGGAGCAGGTGGACTGAGGACAGCCGCAGTACCTGGCACTCCCGGGGGTTCCTTATGGGTATTAACCTCTGATTTCTCAGGGGAGGAGGGTGCAGATGACTGCTCCAGATCCTCAGAGCCCGATGGAGACCCCCTACACTTCCTGAGAGGTATATCTCGGAGTTTTTTAGGCGGCATATTCCTTAGTTCAAAGCTGAGGTATTCCAGCCGCAATACACCCCTTACTGAAATAGTCTAATGCAATTTGCTGCTATGTACATCAGTGGGTGTCTACTAATGCGTCTTTCTGGGGATGCCTGTATCAACCGCCCGCTGTAAGCCCCTATACCATGCTACCAGCTCCTTTTCATGCTCTGTGTCCATAGCAAGCAGCGTGGACTGAGTCCTTTTATCTTGCTGGGACGCCCGCACATGCGCAGAAGCGCTGGGCGCACAGAGCGCGTCATCCGCCAGGCTCCGCCCCCTTTTTTGAAGCTAAACCTTATAAAAGGAAAGCATGTGTGCGCGCACGCGCGTGCACGTGTGCGCTCTTGGCGCCATGTAGGGAGAGGAGCCAGGGTCCCTGTTTCACCAGGACTCAGGGATGGAAGGAAACTACTTGGCAGCATGACAGAGGAATGCAGCTTCCCTGATAGAGAGCTCACTCATCTGCCTGGACTTTCACCATGGAAGGAATAGTCCCAAGAAAAAAGACGTTCCACAGCGGCCTCTAGTGGACAAACACAGGTACCGCACCTTTGTCTTTTTTTTTTTTTTTTTTAAAACCTCCTTTATGAAAAAACATTTCCAGGTTTACAGTTTTTTTAAAATTTCCCTTATGAAAAAACATTTCTAGGATTTCTTAGGCATATACAGCTATTAGCGGGAATACCCTTTAGGTAACAGGCAGAAAGACATATTAGGCTTGGGGGTCCCCTCAATAGAACCAAGTTCCTGAGGGGCCCCCACTTACCTTTTCCCCGCCGCAGGACTTTGTTTGGTCCACAGAAGCCCAAACTTCACCTCTCACGGCAGGCATTGTACTAGACCTTCAGGGACCGGGTTCCCAAGGATTCCACTCCCCTGGACCTGTATAGCACCCTGCACAGATAGCCTCTTGGTTTTGGGTATGACCAGAGCTCTGGATCCCAGGGTCCAGCCCTCCTAAGAGAGGCATTACAGGCAAAACCCTGCTCTTCTCTGCAAGGCCCGGGTACCGACCGTTTAGCTATGAAGCTTTTTTTGGTCGGATCCGGAATAGCTTGCTAAGGCCCAGAGAACCTGCACACAAGCCCAGATGAATACATGTTAACCTTGGCCAACACCTTAGACACTGGCAAAAAACTGAGGTACTCCCGGATGGGAGGGGCTTATATAGGGGAGGGTACTTCCTGTTTTGGAAGTTGCCAGTGCCAGCACCTGAAGGTAATTCTATATAACCCACATAGTAATGACTATGCTGCTCTGTGTCCCGTGATGTATGAACAAGAAATTGGGCCTTTGATGGTGGTGCTGGTGCCCCAACACTGTAAGGCCTGACAGTTACTCTTGGTGGGCGCAGCAATGGTCCCTGCTGTGAATTATTAGATCAATAATTATAATTGCATGCCCCTGTTGAACAGGGGCTGAAAAATTGGGCCTTTGGTGGTGGTGGTGGTGGTGATGGTGGTGCTGGTGCCACAACACTGTAAGGCCTGACAGTTACTCTTGGTGGGCGCAGCAATGGTCCCTGCTGTGAATTATTAGATCAATAATTATAATTGCATGCCCCTGTTGAACAGGGGCTGAAAAATTGGGCCTTTGGTGGTGGTGGTGGTGGTGATGGTGGTGCTGGTGCCACAACACTGTAAGGCATGACAGTTACTCTTGGTGGGCGCAGCAATGCTCCCTGCTGTGAATTATTAGATCAATAATTATAATTGCATGCCCCTGTTGAACAGGGGCTGAAAAATTGGGCCTTTGGTGGTGGTGGTGGTGGTGATGGTGGTGCTGGTGCCACAACACTGTAAGGCCTGACAGTTACTCTTGGTGGGCGCAGCAATGGGCCCTGCTGTGAATTATTAGATCAATAATTATAATTGCATGCCCCTGTTGAACAGGGGCTTAAAAATTGGGCCTTTGGTAGTGGTGGTGGTGGTGATGGTGGTGCTGGTGCCACAACACTGTAAGGCCTGACAGTTACTCTTGGTGGGCGCAGCAATGGGCCCTGCTGTGAATTATTAGATCAATAATTATAATTGCATGCCCCTGTTGAACAGGGGCTGAAAAATTGGGCCTTAGGCACTGGTGGCACAACACTGCAACCCCTTACAGATACTGTACTTGGAGCACAGCAATGAGGCCTGTTGCAAAGTATTGCATCAAAAATTTTAATTACACGCCCCTGTTAAACAGGGGCTGAAAAATTGGGCCTTAGCCACTGGTGGCGTCACCCATAAACCAAAATGATCTTCCAAGCTATCATCGTTAATCGTATCATTGAGGAGGAGGAGGAGGATAGCCAGTCAACATAACAGCACAGGCACTCAGCATCAGCATCAGTCTTGAAGGGATGTGACATTTTAAAATCAATTAGTCTGTTATATCAGCATCTGGTGTGTGGTAGCTGGTGGTGATCCAAGACTGGTTCATCTTGATGAAAGTCAGTCGATCAACCGAGTCGGTGGACAGGCGCACCCTGTGATCCGTGACAAATCCTCCAGCAGCACTGAATGTGCGTTCTGAAAGAACGCTGGATGCAGGACAGGCCAGTAGCTCAATTGCATACTGTGCAAGCTCTGGCCAGTGATCCATCCTCAAGACCCAGTAAGCCAGAGGATTTTCGGTGGGGAAGGTGTCCAAGTCTGACCTTGCCCCTAGGTATTCCTGCACCATGTATATCAGACTCTGGCGATGGTTGCTGGAACCGATCATACTTTGGGGCTGCGGACTAAAGAATTGTCTGAACGCATCGGTCAGACGGCCACCTTCCCCACCGCTCCTTCTTTGACTGCCCGAAGCCTCAGCAACTCGTTGTCCAGGACCAGGAGTTTGTAACCTCCCAGTCTCTGGGAACGCGTTGCACAGACCTTTCTGCAAGGCCTCCGGAGTTGTCTCATCCTCTGCTCCCTCTGCGACGGTACGATAAGGTCCGCAACCTTACCCTTGTACCGTGGATCAAGGAGAGTGGCCAGCCAGTAATGGTCCCTCTCCTTGATCCGAAGAATACGAGGATCCTTCCGCAGACTTTGCAGGATCAGGGAGGCCATGCAGCGTAGGTTAGCTGAGGCATTCAGTCCGGAGTCCTCTGGGTCACTAAGGACGACATGATCCGCAGCCACCTCCTCCCAGCCACGTACAAGTCCACTGGTTTCTTGGGACTGTAAATCATCCCTAAAAGACTGCTGCTGATGATGCTGAGTGCCAGCCTCCACCTCCATGCTGACACAATCCTCCTCCTCCTCCTCCTCCTCCTCCTCTTCCTGTGCGATGGGTGGGACAGAAGGAACACTGTCTGGGTAAAGGGGGCCTTGAGAGGCAAGGAAGTCCTCCTCTTCCTGCCTCTGTTCTGCCTCAAGTGCCCTGTCCATTATTCCACGCAGCGTGTGCTCCAACAGGTGGACAAGAGGTACAGTGTCACTGATGCATGCACTGTCACTGCTCACCATCCTCGTGGCCTCCTCAAATGGTGCCAGGACAGTGCATGCATCCCTGATCATGCCCCACTGGCGTGGTGAAAAAAACCTGAGCTCCCCTGACCCTGTCCTGGTGCCGTAGTCGCACAGGTACTCATTGATGGCCCTCTGCTGCGTGTGCAGCCGCTGCAGCATGGCCAACGTTGAGTTCCACCTGGTGGGCATGTCACATATAAGGCAGTTCTTGGGCAGGTTCAACTCCTTTTGAAGCTCAGCCAGGCGAGCACTGGCATTATAAAATCTGCGGAAATGCACACAGACTTTCCTGGCCTGCCTCAGGACATCCTGTAAGCCCGGGTACCTGCCCAAGAACCGCTGCACCACCAGGTTAAGGACGTGAGCCATACAGGGCACATGGGTCAGTTGTCCCTGTCGGAGGGCGGAGAGGAGGTTGGTGCCATTGTCGCAAACCACCATTCCTGGCTTAAGCTGGCGTGGCGTCAACCACCTCTCGGCCTGCCCCTGCAGAGCAGACAGGACCTCTGCCCCAGTGTGGCTCCTGTCCCCCAAACACACTAGCGCAAGCACGGCATGGCATCTTTTTGCCTGCGTACTTGCGTAGCCCCTTGAACGCCTACGGAGCACCGCTGGTTCCGAGGACAAACCACAGGAAGAGGCCATGGAGGAAGAAGAAGAGGAGGGGGTGGAGGAGAGAGGTGTGTCACAACCAGTAGTAGCATTTTGGAGGCGTGGCGGTGGAACAACCTCCAACACTACTGCACCTTGTCCTGCATCCTTCCCAGCTGCCAAAAGAGTGACCCAATGGGCCGTGAAAGAAAGGTAACGTCCCTGTCCATGCCTGCTGGACCATGAGTCAGCGGTAATATGCACCTTACCGCTGACCGCCCTGTCCAGCGAGGCCAAGACATTGCCTTCCACATGCCTGTAGAGAGCCGGAATAGCCTTCCGTGCGAAAAAGTGTCGTTTGGGAACCTGCCACTGAGGAACCGCACATTGCACAAACTCACGGAAGGGGGCCGAGTCTACCAACTGAAAAGGCAGCAGTTGAAGCGCTAGCAATTTAGCCAAGCTAGCATTCAACCGCTGGGCATGTGGATGGCTGGGAGTGAACTTCTTTTGACGGTCCAGCAGCTGGGGCAGGGAAATTTGCCTGCTAGAATCGGACGTTGGTGTACTGCTAGCAGAGTGCCCGCAAGTACTTGCCTGTGACACACCTAATTCTACACCTTCATTCCTCTCAGAGCAGGTTTCAGAGAGGAGTGAAGGTATAGTGGGGTTGGAGATCCCAGCTGATGCGGTGCAAGAAGAGGTCAGCTTTGTTCTTTGGTGTGGGTCTTTAAGGTAGGCTTGCCAATGAGCTGCATGGCAGGTCAACATATGTCTGATCAAGCATGTGGTGCCCAAGCGGCTGATGTTTTGGCCACGCGATATACGCTTGAGACATATGTTGCAAACAGCAGCTGTGCGATCTGATGCACTCGCCTCATAAAAGGCCCACACCAAAGAACTTTTTGCATGACGGGCAGAGGCAGCGCCCTGCACAGGCGGAGCTCTGCGGTGTGATTCCGTCGGTGTGCTGCCCATACGCTGGCCACTCAAGGGCATCCTGCCTCGTTGGAGATGTGCCTCCTCCTCATCCTCCTCCTCCTCCTCTCTCCTATTAGGCACCCACGTGGAGTCAGTGACCTCATCATCCCCTCCCTCCTCATCACTGGAGCCAATCTGGCAATATGCTGCAGCTGCTGGAGCATGACTGCCAGATTGGTGTCCTTCTTGAGCATCCCCTCTCTCTGCTCTCACGCTGCTGCCTTCCTCTAGCTGGGTATCATCATCAGATCCTTCCAAACGCTGGGCATCCTCCTGGAGCATGTACCCAACACTGTGCTCAAACAGTTCGGGGGACTCCTCAGGAGGAGGGCATGGTGGGTCTAGGGAAGGATTGACTAATGAAGATAATGATACCAGAGAAGAGGACGCTTTGGCAGCTGCTTTGCCAGTACCCTGAGCCTGGGTGAGAGAGGATGAGGAGGATGAGGTGGGCTTGGTCATCCACTCTACCAAGTCTTCGGCATGATGTGGCTCAACATGTCCAGCTGCCGAAAACAAGGACAAGCGTGTCCCATGGCCATGTGCTGATGACAATGCACCGCGTACACGACCAGCACTGTTGCCCCCAGACACAGAGCCTGCTTGCCCTCTTTTTTTGCCTCCTGACTGTCTGCCTCTCCTTGGTTGCCTTCCAGACATTTTAATGGATGGCCTGCAGGGAGATGGGAAAAACAGCAATAAGGGCTACCTTCAGGTGTATACTGTGCAGGAGGCTTAGCAACAATGACACTGACACTGTCCCCTGCCTATCCTTCTCTGTCCCTAAACACAAGGATTGAAAATATGGTTCAGCAAAATAGTTTTAGAACAGAATAGCACACTGACACTTTCCCTCACTGTCCTACTCTGTCCCTCCCTACAAACAAGATTTAGCACAGAATAGCACACTGATAATTTCTACGAGTGTCCTTCTCTGTCCCTAAACTCAAGGATTGAAAATATGGAACAGCAAAATTGGTTTAGAACAGAATAGCACACTGTCAGTTTCACTCACTGTACCTCTCTGTCCCTCAAATCAAGGATTGAAAATATGGTTCAGCAAAATAGTTTTAGAACAGAATAGCACACTGACACTTTCCCTCACTGTCCTACTCTGTCCCTCCCTACAAACAAGATTTAGCACAGAATAGCACACTGATAATTTCTACGAGTGTCCTTCTCTGTCCCTAAACTCAAGGATTGAAAATATGGAACAGCAAAATTGGTTTAGAACAGAATAGCACACTGTCAGTTTCACTCACTGTACCTCTCTGTCCCTCAACTCAAGGATTGAAAATATGGTTCAGCAAAATAGTTTTAGAACAGAATAGCACACTGACACTTTCCCTCACTGTCCTACTCTGTCCCTCCCTACAAACAAGATTTAGCACAGAATAGCACACTGATAATTTCTACGAGTGTCCTTCTCTGTCCCTAAACTCAAGGATTGAAAATATGGAACAGCAAAATTGGTTTAGAACAGAATAGCACACTGTCAGTTTCACTTACTGTACCTCTCTGTCCCTCAACTCAAGGATTGAAAATATGGTTCAGCAAAATAGTTTTAGAACAGAATAGCACACTGACACTTTCCCTCACTGTACTACTCTGTCCCTCCCTACAAACAAGATTTAGCACAGAATAGCACACTGATAATTTCTACGAGTGTCCTTCTCTGTCCCTAAACTCAAGGATTGAAAATGTGGAACAGCAAAATGGTTTAGAACAGAATAGCACACTGTCAGTTTCACTCACTGTACCTCTCTGTCCCTCAACTCAAGGATTGAAAAAATGGAACAGCAAAATAGGTTTAGAACAGAATAGCACACTGTCAGTTTCACTCACTGTACCTCTCTGTCCCTCAACTCAAGGATTGAAAATATGGTTCAGCAAAATAGTTTTAGAACAGAATAGCACACTGACACTTTCCCTCACTGTCCTACTCTGTCCCTCCCTACAAACAAGATTTAGCACAGAATAGCACACTGATAATTTCTATGAGTGTCCTTCTCTGTCCCTAAACTCAAGGATTGAAAATATGGAACAGCAAAATTGGTTTAGAACAGAATAGCACACTGTCAGTTTCACTCACTGTACCTCTCTGTCCCCCAACTCAAGGATTGAAAATATGGTTCAGCAAAATAGTTTTAGAACAGAATAGCACACTGACACTTTCCCTCACTGTCCTACTCTGTCCCTCCCTACAAACAAGATTTAGCACAGAATAGCACACTGATAATTTCTACGAGTGTCCTTCTCTGTCCCTAAACTCAAGGATTGAAAATATGGAACAGCAAAATTGGTTTAGAACAGAATAGCACACTGTCAGTTTCACTCACTGTACCTCTCTGTCCCTCAACTCAAGGATTGAAAATATGGTTCAGCAAAATAGTTTTAGAACAGAATAGCACACTGACACTTTCCCTCACTGTCCTACTCTGTCCCTCCCTACAAACAAGATTTAGCACAGAATAGCACACTGATAATTTCTACGAGTGTCCTTCTCTGTCCCTAAACTCAAGGATTGAAAATATGGAACAGCAAAATTGGTTTAGAACAGAATAGCACACTGTCAGTTTCACTCACTGTACCTCTCTGTCCCTCAACTCAAGGATTGAAAATATGGAACAGCAAAATAGGTTTAGAACAGAATAGCACACTGTCAGTTTCACTCACTGTACCTCTCTGTCCCTCAACTCAAGGATTGAAAATATGGTTCAGCAAAATAGTTTTAGAACAGAATAGCACACTGACACTTTCCCTCACTGTCCTACTCTGTCCCTCCCTACAAACAAGATTTAGCACAGAATAGCACACTGATAATTTCTACGAGTGTCCTTCTCTGTCCCTAAACTCAAGGATTGAAAATATGGAACAGCAAAATTGGTTTAGAACAGAATAGCACACTGTCAGTTTCACTCACTGTACCTCTCTGTCCCTCAACTCAAGGATTGAAAATATGGTTCAGCAAAATAGTTTTAGAACAGAATAGCACACTGACACTTTCCCTCACTGTCCTACTCTGTCCCTCCCTACAAACAAGATTTAGCACAGAATAGCACACTGATAATTTCTACGAGTGTCCTTCTCTGTCCCTAAACTCAAGGATTGAAAATATGGAACAGCAAAATTGGTTTAGAACAGAATAGCACACTGTCAGTTTCACTCACTGTACCTCTCTGTCCCTCAACTCAAGGATTGAAAATATGGAACAGCAAAATAGGTTTAGAACAGAATAGCACACTGTCAGTTTCACTCACTGTACCTCTCTGTCCCTCAACTCAAGGATTGAAAATATGGTTCAGCAAAATAGTTTTAGAACAGAATAGCACACTGACACTTTCCCTCACTGTCCTACTCTGTCCCTCCCTACAAACAAGATTTAGCACAGAATAGCACACTGATAATTTCTACGAGTGTCCTTCTCTGTCCCTAAACTCAAGGATTGAAAATATGGAACAGCAAAATTGGTTTAGAACAGAATAGCACACTGTCAGTTTCACTCACTGTACCTCTCTGTCCCTCAACTCAAGGATTGAAAATATGGAACAGCAAAATAGGTTTAGAACAGAATAGCACACTGTCAGTTTCACTCACTGTACCTCTCTGTCCCTCAACTCAAGGATTGAAAATATGGTTCAGCAAAATAGTTTTAGAACAGAATAGCACACTGACACTTTCCCTCACTGTCCTACTCTGTCCCTCCCTACAAACAAGATTTAGCACAGAATAGCACACTGATAATTTCTACGAGTGTCCTTCTCTGTCCCTAAACTCAAGGATTGAAAATATGGAACAGCAAAATTGGTTTAGAACAGAATAGCACACTGTCAGTTTCACTCACTGTACCTCTCTGTCCCTCAACTCAAGGATTGAAAATATGGAACAGCAAAATAGGTTTAGAACAGAATAGCACACTGTCAGTTTCACTCACTGTACCTCTCTGTCCCTCAACTCAAGGATTGAAAATATGGGTCAGCAAAATAGTTTTAGAACACAATAGCACACTGACACTTTCCCTCACTGTCCTACTCTGTCCCTCCCTACAAACAAGATTTAGCACAGAATAGCACACTGATAATTTCTACGAGTGTCCTTCTCTGTCCCTAAACTCAAGGATTGAAAATATGGAACAGCAAAATTGGTTTAGAACAGAATAGCACACTGTCAGTTTCACTCACTGTACCTCTCTGTCCCTCAAATCAAGGATTGAAAATATGGTTCAGCAAAATAGTTTTACAACAGAATAGCACACTGACACTTTCCCTCACTGTCCTACTCTGTCCCTCCCTACAAACAAGATTTAGCACAGAATAGCACACTGATAATTTCTACGAGTGTCCTTCTCTGTCCCTAAACTCAAGGATTGAAAATATGGAACAGCAAAATTGGTTTAGAACAGAATAGCACACTGTCAGTTTCACTCACTGTACCTCTCTGTCCCTCAACTCAAGGATTGAAAATATGGTTCAGCAAAATTGTTTTAGAACAGAATAGCACACTGACACTTTCCCTCACTGTCCTACTCTGTCCCTCCCTACAAACAAGATTTAGCACAGAATAGCACACTGATAATTTCTACGCGTGTCCTTCTCTGTCCCTAAACTCAAGGATTGAAAATATGGAACAGCAAAATTGGTTTAGAACAGAATAGCACACTGTCAGTTTCACTCACTGTACCTCTCTGTCCCTCAACTCAAGGATTGAAAATATGGTTCAGCAAAATAGTTTTAGAACAGAATAGCACACTGACACTTTCCCTCACTGTCCTACTCTGTCCCTCCCTACAAACAAGATTTAGCACAGAATAGCACACTGATAATTTCTACGAGTGTCCTTCTCTGTCCCTAAACTCAAGGATTGAAAATATGGAACAGCAAAATTGGTTTAGAACAGAATAGCACACTGTCAGTTTCACTCACTGTACCTCTCTGTCCCTCAACTCAAGGATTGAAAATATGGAACAGCAAAATAGGTTTAGAACAGAATAGCACACTGTCAGTTTCACTCACTGTACCTCTCTGTCCCTCAACTCAAGGATTGAAAATATGGTTCAGCAAAATAGTTTTAGAACAGAATAGCACACTGACACTTTCTCTCACTGTCCTACTCTGTCCCTCCCTACAAACAAGATTTAGCACAGAATAGCACACTGATAATTTCTACGCGTGTCCTTCTCTGTCCCTAAACTCAAGGATTGAAAATATGGAACAGCAAAATTGGTTTAGAACAGAATAGCACACTGTCAGTTTCACTCACTGTACCTCTCTGTCCCTCAACTCAAGGATTGAAAATATGGAACAGCAAAATAGGTTTAGAACAGAATAGCACACTGTCAGTTTCACTCACTGTACCTCTCTGTCCCTCAACTCAAGGATTGAAAATATGGTTCAGCAAAATAGTTTTAGAACAGAATAGCACACTGACACTTTCCCTCACTGTCCTACTCTGTCCCTCCCTACAAACAAGATTTAGCACAGAATAGCACACTGATAATTTCTACGAGTGTCCTTCTCTGTCCCTAAACTCAAGGATTGAAAATATGGAACAGCAAAATTGGTTTAGAACAGAATAGCACACTGTCAGTTTCACTCACTGTACCTCTCTGTCCCTCAATTCAAGGATTGAAAATATGGTTCAGCAGAATAGTTTTAGAACAGAATAGCACACTGACACTTTCCCTCACTGTACCTCTCTGTCCCTAAACTCAAGGATTGAAAATATGGTTCAGCAAAATAGTTTTAGAACAGAATAGCACACTGACACTTTCCCTCACTGTACCTCTCTGTCCCTACAAACAAGGATTAGCACAGAATAGCACACTGTCACTGACACTCTCCCTACCTATCCTTATTTGTCCCTAAACACAAGGAATCCAGGATTAGTAAAGGAAAAATAATGACACTGTCCCTGCCTATGCTTCTCTTTCCCTGCTCCGGAACACACTACACAAGGCCGCCGCGCTGGCGGCCTTTTATAGTGTGGGGCGTGTACTAAACCCCCTCAGCAATAATTGGCCACAGGCATCCTGCCTGTGGCCAATCATTGCTCTCCTCGCTGCCGGCGCTGTGATTGGCCAAGCATGCGGGGTCACAGTGCATGCTTGGCCAATCACAGCGCCTGGATGACACTGCGATGGCGTAGTGCATTGTGGGCCGTTCGCGTCACTCGAATTTGGCGCGAACGGCCCAAATCGTTCGATCTTCGTCGAACGATCGAACAGCCGATGTTCGAGTCGAACGTATGTTCGACTCGAACACGAAGCTCATCCCTAGTTCCTAATAGCTAGGTACCACGATCTGTAATTTCCTCTAGGTCAGTCCCATCCACTTACAGTTAGAAACACACCTAGGGAACACAGTTAACCCCTTGATCGCCCCCTAGTGTTAACCCCTTCCCTGCCAGTGACATTTACACAGTAGTCAATGCATTTTTATAGCAACTGATCGCTGCATAAATGCCAATGGTCCCAAAAATGTGTCAAAAGTGTCCGATGTTTCCGCCATAATATCGCAGTCCCGATGAAAATCGCAGATCGCCGCCATTAAGGACGTCAATTTGGTTTGGGTACAGCGTCGCAAGATCGCGCAATTGTCAGTTAAAGCAACGCAGTGTTGAATCGCAAAAAATGGCCCGGTCATTGAGCAGCCAATTCTTCCGGGGCTGAAGTGGTTAGGTTACCTTTACTTAAAGTGAACCTGTGCCCAGATCATGCACCCTAGATTTGCATATTCAAAACTAAAATTAAAAGCACTTTAAAACAAGCTTTAATTTATTTCTGTATCTCTAAGCCAGTCATTCTTAACCAGGGTTCCTCTAGAGCAGTGCTTTTCAACCTTTTTTCAGTCAATGCACCCAGCAACATCCACACATGTAGAACACCCACAATTAAAGGTGATGTATTCTTCCGAGGTATACACACCGTTGCACACTGGTACTGACTAGTATTTTTTCACTCAAGGCACCCTTTATAATTCAGCACGATCTCAAGGCACCCCATTCAAAAATGTAAAAAACAAAACAAATCATTTTTTTTATAATGCAGCAACACCCACACATGTAGAACACCTAAAATTATGTATTCCTTTAAGGCAAACATACCTTTGCACACTGGTACTGACTAGTATTCCAGTGTTCCTCTTCTCCCTCAGTTTCTCTTCCTCACTCAGCTAATGTAACCCCAGGGCTGACAGAGAGGGGCAGAGGAGGAGCAAATAACGTCCTCCTTATCAACTGCTGATGTCATTGGTTGTTAGGGTGCCAGCGGCTAGAAGGTTTTAGTGGTGCACAAGGAAAACCTGTGGCTTTGTGTAACTAAAAGTTGGGCTTGATCCACCTGCTGGTTTGTATACAATTTTTGGGCATTTTGCCAAGGCACCCCTGAAGAGACTTGAAGGCACCCCAGGGTGCCTGGGCTCCCTGGATGAAAAAAACTACTCTAGGGATTGCTAGGGATTCTTTGAGGTGTGTCTAATTGACCTCATATTTGACAGTGCCTGCATAGTTCAAGGACCAATGCTAATTGGCTAAGCCAGCAGCCTGATAACATTGATCTTTTTTGCCGTCTTTATCACATTCTTCCTACTGACCACAAATGAAAGGTATATTTATCCCTATTGACCCCCAATAAATTGATTTTCGTAAGGGTCCCCCAAGACTTAAAACATATTATAGGGTTTTTCTGGGGTGAAATGATTGAGAAAGCTGCTCTAAACACTGTGAAGAAATTAATTTTCAATGTTCTCAACACAGGCACTGTGTTTTTTTTTATAACAACAGAATCTTGGCAGGCTACCAGCCTTCTAGCGTACACAACTAGCAGATGTTTTGAAGCTCTTGGAAACCAGCTAAAACCCAACTCTAGAGACTTTGTTATGATGTTTGAGGAGGAACAACCTCACATTAAAAGCAGTCAAATAGGTCAGGGGTGGCTTGTAATAAGCTATCCTTGCCCAATGCAGTCCCAACACATAGACAAAGTAATTAACCACAGCCCCAGAAGATTTGGCTGCTCCTAGACCAGGCCATTTTTTGTGATACCGCACTGCGTCGCTTTAACTGACAATTGCGCGTTCATGCAACGTTGTACCCAAACAAAATTGATGTATTTTTTTCCCACAAAAAGAGCTTTCTTTTGGTGGTATTTGATCATCTCTGTTTTTTTTTTTTTTTTTGCACTATAAACAAAAAAAGAGCGACAATTTAGAAAAAAACACAATGGGGGTTATTTACAAAAGGCACTACAAGTGCAAACTACAAGTGCAAAGTGTACTTGAAATTGCACTGAAAGTGCACTTGGAAGTGCAGTCGCTGTAGATCCGAGGGGGACATGCAAGGAGAAAGAAAAAAAAAACAGCATTTTAGCTTGCACATGATTGGATAATAAAAACACCGGAGCTCCCCCTCATTTCAGATCTTCCCCTCAGATTTACAGCGACTGCACTTCCAAGTTCACTTTCAGTGCAATTTCAAGTGCACTTTGCACTTGTAGTTTGCACTTGTAGTGCAAAGCTGATTTGCCTTTAGTAAAAAATCCCCAATATTTTGTACTTTTTGCTATAATAAATATCCTTAATTAATTTTTTAAAAAGTTAATTGTTTCCTTAGTTTAGGCTGATATATATTCTTTTACATATTTTTGGTAATAAAAATCGCAATAAGCGTATATTGATTGGTTGGCACATAAGTTATAGTGTCCATAAAATAGGGGAAAGATTTATGGCATTTCTATTATTATTTTTTTTTTACTAGTAATGGTGGTGATCAGCGATTTTTATCTGGACTGCAACATTATGGCGGACAGATCGGACACTTTTGACACATTTTTGGTACCATTGGCACTTATACAGCGATCAGTGCTATAAAAATGCACTGACTACTGTGTAAATATCACTGGCAGGGAAGGGGTTAACAGTAGGGGGCAATCAATGGGTTAACGGTGTTACCTAGGGAGTGATTCTATCTGTGGGAGGATGGGACTGCCTGGGTGAGGAGAGCAATCGTTGTTCATACTTAGTATGAACAACAGATCGCTCTCCTCACTAGTGATGTACGAACATCTGATGGGACGGTTCGCGAATGCGCACAAATGTTCGCGAACCGCAGGTTCGCGGCGGGTCCCATTCATTTTAATGGCAGGCGAACATGAAAAACCTCCAGGTCATATTTGCAGCCACAAAATACTTACTAGCTGTGCACACATAGTCCCACAACATAGACACTGACATACCAGAAGTATTAAGCGAATCTGCGATCGACAAGCATTCTTTTTTTATCTGAGAAATTTTGTCAATTCAGGAGCGCATGAAGGCCATGGAAGAGCGGCAAGGCCAGGCTATGAAGGGGGTGCAGGAGATGATCCTGCTATTGAAAAAGTTGCCATAATTTTTTTTTTATGTTATATAAATCGTTTATACAGTTATAACGTGTATTTTTTTTCTGTAATATTGCTCGGTTTTAGTGTAATAGCTCGGCCTAAATCAGTCAGAACTGACAGCAGCCGGTAACTACATGTCAACTACATATAAGGTCCATTCACACGTCTGTAAAATGGGTCCGCATCCGTTCCACAATGTCATGGATATGCAGTAATGTTTGTCTGCCATCTTAACTTTCCTCCTCATGTGTTCATCTTAGAGGCCAGACTCTCTCACCTGGCTGCTTTTATAATCTCTCCTCCCAGCCTGGCTCCGCCCAGGTCCTATCACAGAACTCTATATTAACCATAACCTGTGCACTGCAAGTCTGCCTTGCTGATCAATGTGTTTGTTTAAGCATTGTGTGTTTGGGTTCCTGCCTGCCGTGTGCGACTGTCTCTGTGTTACGATATTGGCTTGTTCCTGACTATCCCTGTCTGCTTGTGACCTTGACCTTCGGCTTCTCCTTCGTTTATCCTTGTCTGCTTGTTGCCCTGACCTTGGCTTTTCCCCTCACTATTCTTGTATCCTGTGCTGCTGCTTCCCTTCTATCCTCCTTACCCTACGGAGCGTGAGCTAGGGGACTCTGGGGGCCGCGACCTGGACCCAGCTGCAGCGTAACATCCTCACCACTAGAGGCTCTGGTGAAAACCTGCTGGATCTTATACTCCGCGCCCTGGGGAATCTTGGGCTCTAGCTCCCTGTGGATCCCTGTTGTGCTCCACTGGTCCCGCTTTCCTCAACAACCCAGTGTCCCATCCGCAGCAGTCAGCCATAGGGTTCACTACCTTGTGGTGCACTCCTGACCCCCATGGGTGTGCATCTGTCATCTGGCCACAGGTGACCTGACACACCATTTTAGCGGAACGTTTACAGACCCATTGATTTTCAATTCCAGTCTGAAAAATTAGGCATTCACAGCCTGGATAGAGAAGTAAGTGTCGGCCTTTACAGGCCCCAAAAATTAGCCAACAGGCGTTCAACTGACAGCAAAGAACTTTGTATTCTGTGGCTGGAGGTACATTAGGCATTCACAGGATAAATACGTTTCGGCCATTACAGGCCCCAAAAATTAGGCATTCAACGGACATAAAAGGCCTTTTATGCCACTGTATTTACCTAAGACAGGGACCATGAATTGTTATGGGTGGTGGCGGATATTTGTGGCCTGTCATTAGGAATTTGAATCAAACATGGTCTACTGGTCACATGTGTTGAATTCCTTCTGCTTTCTATATTTGAAAGTATATTATAAGTGTATTACACTCCTATATACTGCACAGTGCACACCAAACAATAGTACACCTATACCAGTCCTTAAAAGGACTTTTGTGGACCTATATTACTTAGCGATTTGTGTCACTACAGTCTGTCCCTGCTCCACACAGCAACCTCTCCCTACACTGACAAAAGACAGCTGCAGAACCGCTCAGCAGTCACAATGCTGCACAATAGAAATGAACTATAATATGCTTTCTATATTTAAAAGTATATTATAAGTGTATTACACCCCTATATACTGCACAGTGCACACCAAACAATAGTACACCTATACCAGTCCTTAAAAGGACTTTTGTCGACCTAAAAGCTAGTGATTTGTGTCACTACAGTCTGTCCCTGTTCCACACAGCAACCTCTCCCTACACTGACAAAAGACAAAATGTGAAATGGCAGCCAGATCAGGTCTATTTATAAAGGTAGGGGGTATGTCTATGTGCTGAAATGTCTCAATTGGCTGTCCTGTACCAGATGATGGATGTGTCATGGGTCAAAGTTCTTCACAATGTTAAAGAATATTGCGACCGCGAATAGCGCCATATGTCCGCCGGTTCGGCGAATAGCGAACGCGCAAAGTTCGCCGCGAACCGACCGCGGGGCGAACTTCAAGGCCATCTCTACTCCTCACCCCTGAGAGCACAGAGATCTGTCTGTTTACATTGACAGATCTCGTTCTGTCTCCGTGTCGAGCGATTGTGGGTGCCGGCGGTCATCGCGACAGTCGCGTGCCCACTAGTCATCAAAAGGCGAACCGACATACAGCTACGACGGTTCGCCCAGGGGAGCCAACCTGCCACAGTGTAACTGCGGCGGCTGGTCGGGAAGGGGTTAAAGTGGTTGTAAAGGCAGAAGGTTTTTTATCTTCATGTATTCTTTGCATGAAGATAAAAAGCCTTCTGTGTGCAGCAGCCCCCCCTCAGCCCCCCTAATACTTACCTGAGAACCATCTCTATCCAATTATGTCCACGAGTGCCTCGGCCGTTCGGGACTCTCTCTCCTGATTGGTTAAGCCACAGCAAATGCGCCATTGGCTCCCGCTGCTATCAATCAAACTCATTTAGCCAATCAGGAGAGAGGGGGCAGGGCCGAACCACCGCTCCATGTCTGAATGGATACACAGGCTCAGGTGCCCCCATAGCAAGCTGCTTTCTGTGGGGGCACTCAGCAGCAGGGAGGGGTCACAAACTACAGCCAGGGACCCGAGAAGAGGAGGATCCAGGCTGCTCTGTGCAAAAGTATGACATGTTTGTTATTTTAATAGAAAAGAACACAGACTTTACAATCACTTTAAGTCCATTGAACTGCAGTGGCGTGCTCTGAAAAAAGTTGGATATGTAGCACTGGTTATCCAGTCTCCACTTGGTGAGAGGCATTGGTGACATGCAAATGTGGATTCCTATAAGCAAAAAAATTGTATTTAAAGTTTACTTTAAAAAAGAAGGGGAGAGTGGGTAGGGGTGTTTGCATTCAGAGAATGGCTTTGACATGTTAATGCTTATATGAGATTTTTGTGATTGGATTTACATGTAGTGTACCTCTAACCTATAAAAACACTTGACTTGACATTGCCAGTTAACCTAGCCCTTACACTTGACATTTGTACCTTAAACTATAACCATACCATCAGACTTTTACTCTTATCCTTAATCCCTTATCCTTAATAACCTAAATCCCGTGAACCCTGATCTAGCCCCCAAAGCTAAGAACACAAGATGAGATTCTTGGATGCTAGTCTCCATATTGAAAACGAATAGGTTACTAAAGTACGAAAATTCTCGTGCAACAGAATAAAAAATCAGAAGTGATGTAATGTATTTGTATTTTATTTTCAAATTGATTTAAATGAAAATCTGGTATCGTACGAGAACATTTTTCACGTTTGTCTCTTCGGAATGATCAGATTATCGTATGATCACTTCGAAAACTGTATTTTTTGTACGATATTCTGATCATGTGTACGGGGCTCAACCTAGTTGCTAACGCTACATTCCCCCCCCCCCCCCACAGAAATACACTTATTTTATCAGATGCCCTTATAATTAGCACAGAAAGGTCCCAGCTTCTTACCGAGATTTGACAGTACCGAAACCTCGGCAATGAAAACTGCTGGCTTGGAATACAAGGATGCCTACACAGAATAAAAAGACCCAGTTCTGCTGGCAAGTCCACTGGTGAATTCTCTCCTTCTGGATCAACTACAGTAGTTTATGTACACATGAATGCTGTCTACAAAAGCATATCGGCATGTGGCAGGAATGGGATGTGCTGGCAATATAACAAAAGGTTACGGGTGCATAAATGTCAATGAATCGGCCATCTGCCTATCGGTGCTATTATGTTATATAAGGTTATATAAGGTCCTTTTGTTGTTGTGCAGTTCATTCTGATTGGTTTCCAGAGATCATTTTGGAAAGAGAATTGAGTTTATATCATTCAGTAATAACACGATAACAAAAGTTCTTCAGTCTGGCAGGTGCTTTTGTGTCTGCTGCATCCTCTAAGCAGGTGGGCCCTGTTATTATTGGACTATCTGCGGCCATATTAGTTATGCCTCAGTAAATATTATTTTTACTTTTGGATGAACCTACAACAATTTCCCAAATGGACATCAACAGTTTAATTAGACAAGGGTATCTGAAGAGTGTCTTAGGCCAAAACATTGCTTCCTTCCTTATGCAGAAATTACAAATTTACTGAGCCATTTAAAGCTGAAGAACACATTTACACACATTCCTAAAATAAATGTAAAGGGTCTTAATGCCAATAATATTTAGTTTTCATCAGCCAGTCTTGTATTCCAGGTATTCCTGCCAGGGAGCAAAGCCAGGTCAGTAACCTAAAGGCCTGTATACATATGTTTTTATTTAAGTTAGAACTTATTTTCTCCCCATGCAATTCTATGTGAATGTAAAGGCAACTTGATGCATTTTAATTAGAGGTCCACTGCAGGTCAGAAGGAAGTAAATTGTGGGTCAAGTGCATTAATTACATAATTCAGAATGACTACAGAAGCTTCTGAATGAAATCAAGTGGGATGGAAATGAAAGCAATGTATACTTGGCCATCTACACAAGCTCTAAATTTGTCCAATTGCAGTTAAACAATCCAGTTTAGTAATTGACCAATCTCCACCTGCTGAATGGACAGCAAAAGGACTCTACTGCCTCTGAACTTTCCTCCTGTAAGCAATCCCCCTCGTGTTGTTAATATAGCAGTTCCAGGAAATGCACTATAACTTTACTAGCTCACAGTGCTGCCTCACCCCCCAAAGTCCTGCTGTTTAGAAGATGCTAACAGTAGGCCAGTGTGAAGACCCCATTCAGGTGCTTGTAGTAACTGTATTTAAGTATACATTTTATTATAAATTTATAATAAACTAGATTGGTTTGCATTATATCTGTGGGGGATGAAATCAAATCTATTATTTTACACTTATAGTTAAAATATTTTATACTTATAATTCAGCTATACATGGGTCAGTATATCTTATCTCCTTCAACTACAGATGAACATTTGTCCTCTTAATAAACCACCACATAATCACATGCTACATCATATTTTATGCAATATTATTGTGGACATTTTTATTTTACTTTTTACATATTTTCTATATTGAGTCAACAAAACCAGAAAATAGGTTGTGTTTCAGCTGTGTGTTTGTTACGTTAAAGTAGATGTAGACCCTAACTGGATGACATTTAGGTTACTATAGCACTGTATATCATAAATATATATTTCATTTTTTATTATAAAACACTTGTTTTCACTCTCTTACTCCTTTGTTGCATCTTAGTTGACTCTTCAATCTCTTTGAAGCTACTTTCTATCTACATGCTCTCCGCTGATGGCTGTGGGACATTTCTCTGGGCAGGTTTCTTAAGGTGAATAGGTCACTATGCCTACGAAATGTGTTTTTGAAGGAGCCACTTCCTCAATCCAAAGTCTGTGTAACATGGTGACAATGCAGAAGCACAATTGAAAGACGGGGACAGACTGGCGTAAATGGAGCACGAGAATCCACAAAGGCATCCTCAATGTGACCCTGATAGAGGCGGGTTTCAAGGTGGTACCTGGTACCAGAACGCCTTTCCAAAATGTACCCTGGAGCCTCGGCCTTCTGATTTAGGGTTTGTGGACAGGTGGGTTCACCACTCCATGTGTGGTGGAAGTGCCCCAAGGTGCGCCGTTTCTGAACCAGGGTCCACTCGCTCATATTTTCGATCACAATATCATCAAAGACGCCTCAGTCGCCCTCCTAAACAAACCAGTGGACAATATCCCCAGACACACTCAGACTTTGATATTTTACATATTCTTAGCAGCGAAAATAGCTATTGCGTCAAGTTGGGAAAAGCCCCATTGTAGACTTAGCATTGTTGAAACGCAAATTAAATTGGATCATGTTAAACGAGAAAATAGTGAGCATTCTAAATGACAAACAACCCCTTTTTGAGAAAACATGGTCTCCCTTGCTCACCTACCTACAGGCCCCTGAGACATAAAGTTATCTCTTCAGACGATCGATCAAAGATTCCCAGATGGACCCACCTTTCCCTTTTCCCTCTTCTTCTTCTCCCTCTGGCACCTTGCCTCCACAATTTTCCTGATTTCCTCTTTTTTTTGGTTAACCTAGACCTCTTTCGAAATATTGTTGATTATAGGTTCCTCTACAGGGGGCAGTTAGGTTGAACTAACGTTGAAAGAATCTTACTTGTTATAGTATAAAGCTACCCAGATTCTCTTGCTGTGATGTTACCCTAGCCGGAATGCTACGCAGTGACCTAGTTATCCTATATATATGAAACGTGTGAGATGTCTGTTGGAATGACTCTTCTATAGAGTACAGATAGATTCCGTGGTAATCCAATATCTTGACCTCGGACACTGTCCGGCCTCCAGCACTAGCTATGTTATGTGGGGGGCCGCAATTAAGGACCTAACCCATGAGTTGGGTCCATATTTGTTTTGTATTTAGCATAGCATTCAATTGTTGCATTGTTGTACTGTTTCCATGCTTGGATGCTTGTTTTTTTGTTAACCAGAATAATTTTATTATTTTTATTTTGTATTATTTTTATTTTATGTTCAATACATGTGGAGCACGCGAGGATTGTTCGCTGCTCTATTTGAAGGTTCTTTAACATTCTAGGTAAATGATTAATAAAAACCATTGAAACAGAAAGACTGGGACAGCATTGTCACCCTATAACAGGAATGGGCTGAACAAGGACCCTCATAGCAGGAACACCAGGTATTATTTAAATGACATAAAATAAAAACATTGAAATTACATTATTATGTCTACAAGGGATTTTAATGACTAAGTTTACATATACTTCAGGCTTGGAGAAAGACTTCATTAAATAAAAATATTGAAATTACATACATTTTTCTATGAGAGATCTTAATAATTGGATTTACTTTAAGGTTGGAGAAAGACTCCATTGAAGTTAAAACTATTATTTTTAACTAGCTATAATGTTGGTGTTTTATGTTGAAACATTTTTGTTTGGTTTCTTTACTATCTGCATTTATATCGTACATGTTTTACCAGCTCCTTGAACCATACCAGCAAGGCTGGGTTGGTTGACAGACAGTGCTCACATGTTTCTCCGAAAAGTATTTTGATGTGTTGTTTTGTACCCTAAATTTAAACAGTCATGAGAAATCAAAAGCTCTTTTAGGTAAAAAAGGATGTTAATATTTATTCACCATAAAATAACTAGTGAAACCGCTAAAAGCATTCAGATAACAATTTCACTCCACAAAATGGCAGATTCCCAAAAAATAGTTGTCTCGCAATCAGAGGAAGAAATGAGGAATGAAATTCGTTGTGAATATTTAATATTAGATGGACTGATAAATATTCAGAGCTCCATGCCCTGCTATTATCTTGCTCTACCTCGGAGGGCAGGGGGCGGAGCAGTGTGGTGGTATGAGCTTGGGTGGATATTGTCCGCCGGTGCCCTTGTTTGATATGCAGGTTTTTAGTCCTCATAGAGTATAGGTTTTCTCAACTGCTGTTTACGTTCCTGTATTTATAGACGCATTAGGATGATTGTTTGAGCTTTTTTTTTTTTTAGGGTGCCGATCATTGCTGTTTCATGAAACGATATCTAATGTGAGCAGATGGACGCAGGGCTATTGTTGTTCCGATGGCTAAGCGCGCTTTTAAATAAACTTTCAGACTGAAAGATCGGACGCGGGGATGATGGATGTGTCACTTCATGTATTGATGACTGTCATTTTGATTTTCAGTCTTTGGGCTAAATACACTTTCTGTCCCATTAGGATCAAGGAAAAAAAATGTAAATTCACCGAACCAAAAGTCACTTGCAGTGCTGTTATTAAGCCAGCCCATGGAAGTAATGTGTTTTTTATCTCTGTGTTTCCACGCGTGAAAAACGGCAATTCCCGTGAATTGACCAGAGCTAAAATGGAAGATGTAGTTTAGCAGGCGATCGGACAAGAGCTGGTCATAGTAAGATTGTTTCACTGACTGTCTTCTAGTTAACCCCTTACGTGGCCTATTCTCAAATAAAAACACTAAACCACACCACATGAAGTAGAAGGGTTCTGGTTTGCTTTTAGGACCCATACATCTAGCTGAAGTGCCATAAATATGAGTTATTTTAACCCCTTAATATCATATGTAGCAGAAAGATCATAACAAATAAGCAGAAAAGATAAGACAGAAAAAAGTAAGATTGGGAAAGTTGAAAAGTTGTTTGGTACAATTACTGGAACCAGGTCTGCTATTTTCCTCTGTTTCAAGCAGTTTATAGGTAGTTGCCAATTCCACCTGTAAAGATGGAAAAGATAATAGAAAATGTTTCGGCAATGATGACACCTACTAACATTAAGACCAGAGACACCTAAGAGACTCCATATGTAAGGATTCTTGCTATAGAGGATCTACCATTTGGTGGTTCAAAGAGGCCTACTAGTTAGGATCGTCAAAAAGCTCTAGATAAATACATTGAAACCCACAGGAAATGTGGCTTTGGAATCTCCTGCGCAAGCAAGTACATTTTATTTTTAATACAAAGTCATGAACTAGTTATACCACTTTTTTTTAAATAAGTCAAATATCTGGACATCTTCCTTTTACTTTCAAATATTTTTCTCAAGATAATAATGATACTATGCAGAATATCAAGCCTGGGGACCTAGATGTGAGGTGCATGGTGGATAGGGAAAAACTCAACACACAATCTTTGGACATAAAACTCAAAAAAGTTTATTGTGCATGTTAACAATTTTTCCTAAGATTCATTGTATACATTGTAATTGGCTAAACACCCTTGTCTCATTGTTGACAACTGATGTGCTACCCAAGAACATATGTTGCAACAGATATCTTTCATGAGGAGGTTCTTTACAAATTAATTATTTAAAACTAATGCATGACCATCTTTATTAGGTTATAAAAAAAATAACAGTAACATCATTCAGCTATCTTTTAAGAAGGTTGTAAGAATTTCCTGTATACCCATTTAAATAAAATCTTTATATTTAAATTTGTAAATTTCCTTCCTAGTAGCCAAATGAAACATAGATACCACTCTGGATCCAATGCCTCATTGGCCACACATTTTACTTTATTTGATGTAAGGTGAAAGTGAAGGAACAGAAAACAAATCCTGATAGTCCAACAAAAAACAAACAATGCATACACTAAATAGCACTACAATATATGACAAATAAAAGAAGACTACACTAGAAGAGCTGCTTGACAATCAGTCTATAGTGGTCAGGTCATGTGTTTTAAGCCATACTTGTATTAGTGCAGTTAGCATCCTTCTTTAAATTGTATTATCAGCGTAATTCTTAAGATCATTAGATTTGTAGATCTGTTGATAAGGTGGGTGATCTGCAGCTAGAAGTTTTATATGTCATTGATGGCTGCCAATTATTTTAATGAACTGAATTTGTTAGTGTGCTATATTTGTGATTTCCAGATAATTTACAAATGACATGCTTGTGAGCTTGGACATATTTTTTATCAGTATTAAAGATTGTATTTTATGTTTTTTAAGACATGCATTCTTAAGAGGGTTAGCAAGTGTGTTAAGCATTAAAGTAATCAAAATATATATGCACACTGCTGGCAATACTTTTTTTTTTTCTATTGCTATCAATTAGGAACCCTATTTTTTTACCAATTACATTTATCCACAAAACACTAGAACGTTACTTTCACATCACTAAAACTAGATTTTCACATTGAAATTATTTTTTTTCAATTCCAAAATATTACCTTAACAATACACACTTAACCTTACCCCAACCCTTCACTCTTAAGATTACTTAAACTCTAAACTTAACATTAACTCTCCCTCAAACTAAACCTTAACCATCTAATATCAGAAATTTGAATATATAAAGGATTTTGTGTCTGCAGCATTTTTAGACAAATCCTATTATGTAAATAAGAAAGGAATGCAGAACTTTGAATGACGCAATTGACTGGTGGAGGTAGAGTGGTTAGTAAACATTATTTATTTGTAACAATGGTATGACTAACCACTCTACCTCCACAAGTCAATTGCCTCATTCAAAGTCCCACATTCCTTTTTTACTTGAACCCGGGATAGAGGTACATTTATTGTGCCTCATTTAAAGTCCCAAAACTCCCCCCTCTCAACTAAATCCTAGTATGTAGCGTTATTGGAAATATACCAATATATTACCGTACTTGGATATGCAGATACTTTCTACATTCTTTAATTACAGTGGCCTAGAGGTTTTTTGGAAGCATGTATTTTTCTAAATATTATTTTGCAGCTATAGTTGTTGTACAAGATGATATACGTAGAGCAACACTTAACATAAAAATGTCCCTCAGTACTAAGTTATTTTTACTTTTATTTTTAAATTGTATTATTGTGCTTTATAAATTGTATCTTTGCATAAGTTGAATTATGAAAATGTGGTGAACACACTATAGCATGACTTGTGAAGGAAATGCTAACTTGAATTATTAGATATATAATACAACCCTTTAAAACATTTTACAGAAACACTTTGAGTGGTTTGCTAGATTTTAACTTGATATGTTACATATGTTGATATGTTGCAAAACTCTAAATGAGACGGAAAATAAAGGGTTTTTGGTCAACTTTTTTTTTTTTAATAATCGAACGCAAAATTTTTATTTGGTTTTATATAGAGTAGGGAAAAAAATGGTATGCCTTCTTAGTCTTTTGGGGGAAATTTACCGTAATTTCCTTTCCCAGAAACACAACAGGAAGTGAGGAAATATCTTCCAACTGAGGAGGAATCTTCCTCTCACCGGATTAGATGTCCCCATTGGAAGGTTTTCCTCTCTTCTGTTCCATTGAAAGGTGGTGTATACATAATTTTCTGTCCTAGGGGCAATGGTCACCAGGACAATGAGAGACAGTGCATCTCCTCAGCGGGGACATAGACAGCAATAAAACATGACGGAGGTTCTAACTCCTTAACTCCTTCCCACTACATATCTAAAAAAAAAAAAGGAAAAACTTTTGGCTTTAAATATACCTTAGACTGATATTTTATATCAGTTTTTTTACTACCTGTATAGAATGTTTGTTTTACAAAGAAATATTTTATATATGACAATGACTAGGTTCATTTTAGGCATTTTATATGGGGGGGGGGGGGGTAATTGTTTACATGAGTGTATGTTGAGGTTGTTATGTGTGGGGTTTTTATAGAATTTAATTTTAATTTGCGCTGCAATGACAATAAAGTATTTAACTCTTTATCTAAAAGATTCATTCACATGGGGTGTCTACAGAAACAGCATAGTTGGAGGTAATATTGATCTGATTCAAAATGTAAGGGATGACAAGAAATGGGTCACTGTTATTAGTCATTCCATGTGTGTGTCTCAATATAAGCTATTGAGGTCGGTAAACAATAGAGTTTTCACATAAGTTAATAGGTAGACAGAAATAAATGTGAAAAGGATTCTATAGCTCCACTTGCTTGCTGAATAGAAGATTACAAAGCAATATTAGATCTTTTGAGTGGTGTAGTGATATGATCACCTACAACTAGACATCTTAACAAAACATTTTCAGCTAGACATTGGCCTGTTTATTGTAATGTAAAGAAATACAGGCACATGGAGGTCCTATTACTGGCCAATGACTTCACATATTTGTAGAGTCTGACTATTAATTTGGAGTTTTCTATTAGTCATACCGATATTTAGTATGTTTAATCAATTTGATCAGATACATTAGACGGTGGCAAAATATTATTTGTACTAATTAAATTAATACTTAAGAATTTGCAATTTTTTTGGGTGTGTACAGATATAGGACTTCAAAACCAGCCATAAATTTGTCCAAATGTACTATAATTGGTCTTAACATTCTCTTCAATGTTCAATTCTCTTTACTCTTTTGGTGTTAAAGTATGGAGCAAAGCAGAGGAGGAGAGAATAAAAACAGAAGAAAAGGAAACACTCTGAAATAGAAGAAGAGCAATTGAATTATAGACAATTAAAGATAAAAATTATTATGCAACCAAGTAGATTGGCACTTTTCAAAATACTGTAAAATTAATTACTTTATTGGAGCAGCTGTAATTGCTATGCATTTCAGACTAGAGTAGTTCTTTCACAAGCAATACACAAAAGTTTACATGGACTTCTTTTCATATTCTTATAGTAGCATACAAGATTTGGAATGACACATTGCAATGACACAAGGAACATGTAGTATAAAAGGCACATGTATAGCAACCCTATAGCCAAACTAAAATTGGCTGATAAAGGAAAAGTAAAATCAACCATCCCTATGGGAAAAAAAAACAGCATTCACATCTGGTAAAAGCAGAGTTCCACCCAAAAATCGAACTTCCGCTTTTCGGAACCCTCCCCCCCTCCGGTGTCACATTTGGCACCTTTCAGGGGGGAGGGGGGGTGCAGATACCTGTATAATACAGGTATTTGCACCCACTTCTGGGAGAGACTCCCACGGGAGTCACTCCACTTCCCCCGTTCCCTGCTGTCTTCTGGAAAACACACTGGTCCCAGGAGAGAGTGGGGACCACTGGGAACGCGCCGCGCTACTCCCGCATGCGCAGTAGGGAACCAGGCAGTGAAGCCGCAACTCTTCACTTCCTTATTCCCTCACCGAGGATGGCGGCGGGGGCATCCGAGAGACAAGCGATTGCTCGGCTTCGGCTGCTGACATCGCTGGACTCCATGACAGGTAAGTGTCCATTTATTAAAAGTCAGCAGCTGCAGTATTTGTAGCTGCTGGCTTTTAATAATTTTGTTTTCGCGGGACCTCCGCTTTAAGGCATTAGTAAGTTTAAATCCCATCAATTTCAAATTCATGATTCAGAAAGTCTCCTGTTTTCACAACATGCTTCCTAAATCACCACGTCTAATGTTTGAATACATTCTCTCTTTTCCCTGAAAGGTAAGCTTAGAGGTATTCCCTACATACTCTATAAAAAGTTTGACACATTTGAGGGATTAGCCTCTGTAATATTAGCATCACATAAATGTGCAGCAATCCTTTTCTTTAAGGGGCACATTGTCCAACTACAGCTCAAATAAGAGCCCAAATAAAACAACAAGTTTGGTATTACAATGTATATTTTTTTATGGTAAAATCAGGGTCAGATACAAAAGACAAATTTATTTTTCTTGGTTACAAAAACCACAACAAATACATTTTGAATGACAACATATGTAGGAATGAGGTATGCAACCATCTATGTTGGTGTTTGTCTGAACAGGATAGATTTCTGGATGTGTCACAGTGATATCGTAACTAATGGACACCCCTGCATTGCTGTTAGAAGGCACCAAAATAAAGAACTACATAAAGGGAAAATTTGGTAAAATAAAAAGGGCAATATGCAAGTATTAAAGACATAATTAGAAATAATTATATTGAGAAAAAGAATACAAATTGCTTAAAGACAAAGGGGAAGAAAGAGAAATGTAATGACCAAATCCCTGAATAGGAAAAAAAATTACAAAGAAGGAAGAAAATGGAAGATAAACAAAAAAGAAGGAAAAGCATAACAGAGAGGCAAAAGACATTAGGAAGCAAAAGAAAAATGACAAAAAATGACAAAAAAACAAATATAAAATGGAGATAATATGGAGATAATATTAGATAATATGGAGATAATATTAGATAATAGATAATAATAGAAATTCAAAAGATGAATAAGTTATGATGCAAACAGATTTTTTTTTTTGCAGAGAAATGAGAGCTAACAAATAAGTTGATTTGGAGAGATGACCCTATCTACAAAAAGCAGAGATGTCCTAAAATTTACGGGGTTGTTCCAGCCTCCAAATTCTGCTATCTATGATGTGTTCTCTTCGTTTTAAAATGACATTTTGCAAGAAATCGGCTAGCCTGATTAGGGTCACAAGTCAAACAAAATGGATGTCTCATGCATCACTTGCACTTTTTTTTAAAGTGCATATAATTATCATAGGAATAATGCATTCTTCAATGTAACACAGAATTGACATTTACAAGAATACATTATAGAGACTTCTTACTTAAAAAACAAAGTGTCTATTGTTTTTCAATTTTAAGCTAAACTACAAAATATTTTTATTACAAAAACCCAATGTATTATACATAAAAAAAATTCTCAAAATAAGTTTATTGATAGAATAATACAGATATTTACCCAATGATTTAACAGGGTTAGCCCTTCCATTTCTGCCAAGATTCACTCTGTATTTTTGCAGGCAACTCAATGTGCAAATCTTGTTTGCTGCAATTTTGGACCATCAAATGCTGGACAAATCTTGTTTAAAAATGCGAACAGTTAAATATTAGCCAAAAAATGGTCCGCAAACATTAATATTGCAACCCCTAAAAGTCCCCTCATTCTTCTCCAAACAATCTAGAGCTTTTGTTAAGATGTGACACTGTTAAAGTAGATGTAAATCCTAATGCCGCGTACACACGACCGTTTTTCATGACGTGAAAAATGCCTTTTTCTTAATTGGTCATTAAAAACGATCGTGTGTAGGCTCGAGAGCATTTTTAACGACGTGAAAAATGGCCTGAAAAAAATTAGAACCTGCTCTATTTTTTCACTTTGTTTTTCACGTTGTTCTTTTAACGTCGTGAAAAACGGTAGTGTGTATGCTTTTACGAGGGGAAACAAAACGTGCATGCTCAGAATTAAGTATGAGATGGGAGCGCTCGTTCTGGTAAAACTAGCGTTTGTAATGGAGATAGCACATTCGTCCCGCTGTAACGGACTGAAAAGCACAAAGACTGAAAAGCGCGAATCGTCTCTCACCAAAATTTATTAACATGAGGATCAGCAAAAGCGTCCCAAAGGCTGGCGCCATTCGAATGGAACTTCCCCTTTATAGTGCCATCGTACGTGTTATACGTCACCGCGCTTTGCTCGAGCGTTTTTTTACAACGTGTGTATGCAAGGCAGGCTTGAGAGGAAACACGAAAAATCACGTCGAGAAAAACATATTTTTTTTCCATGACATGAATAACGGTCGCGTGTACGCAGCTTAACTGAATGGCATTTTGTTTTTTAATGCACTGAGTATCATAAAAAAATTACCTTTTTTATTTTTTGAAGAAAAAAAAATTATAATGACTTTTTTCAATATCTGTTGCATCTGAGTGCTGTTGATCTCTACTGAAACAGCCATTTGTAGACACCATTTAAAGCTAATTTGAAACTCTATAATGGGAAATGTCTAAACAGGGACCTTGGTTGCCCATTAATATTTTAATAAAAGCTACAGATTTCAAAATATTGAAAATGATGGTTGAAATTACATTAATATGTTGAAGATTAAATAAGATATTAGTGACTGGGTTTACATATACTTTTATTATTTTAAACCTTTACCCTGAGTTAATGCTGTGTAACACCTTTGTGTTTCAAAGTTTTTTTTTGAGTGCTCAAATATTAAATTAAATAATAAGTACATAACACTACTATAAATCAACAAAACTGCTCAAAACAACCAATCTCACTGTTGCATTCATCAAATAATGACACCCATTTACATTAATGAGTGACAATAACACTTATTATCCTTAAAGTGACAAAAATAATTCAAATCACATAAACATGTGAGTCCCTCCACCATTCATCATGTGTTAATAGGTAATAACCCTTTAATAAAGTCACGAGACCTTGACGAAACATGTCAGGGTGGGGCCTATGATGTCATTGCATCTACCCAAAATTGCTGCTGGATTGCTGGAAATAGGTGATGCTGAGGTTTGCCCCTAAGGGGACATTGTACCCAGATATTGCGGCAAGAATTTAAATTAGAGTACTGCTGTCTGAGTGCACTTATCTTATAAATATGTACATATTTTAAGCTTTTTAATAAAGGGATTGTGTGTATAATGGTAAAGCACTATGCTATTTCTTCTTTTTTTGAGCGGAGGAGCAAGTAGAGGCTGCAAATTGGTCGTGCTTTACACAGGAGCCAGAGGAGAGATCCTCAGGAGGGAGAGAGTGGTGAAGCCCTGGGAATAGACTCCTTAAAGGGGAAGGCGCATCTGACCTACACTAATAGGCCCACAAGTTCAGGTGAGAGCACATGATGAATGGTGGTGGGACTCACTTGTGATGTTGATGCATGTGAAGGATTAAAAAATAAGTATTTTTCATCACTTTGGAGAAGGCACAATTAAAGGGACTTATTTGATGGATAGGGATGAGCTTTGAGTTCAAATCGAACATGAGTTTGACACGAACATCGGCTGTTCGCTTGTTCGACGAAGATCGAACTTTATGGGCCATTCGCGGCAAATTCGAGTTGCGCGTCACGGCCCAAAATGCACTGCATCATTGCAGTGCATTGCTGGCTGATGATTGGCCAAGCATGCACTATGACCTGCATGCTTTGGCCAATCACAGCGCCATCAGCACAGAGAGCCATAATTGGCCAAAGTCAGGGTGCCTTTGGCCAATCATGGCTCAGGGGATTAGGTACACGCCCTACACTATAAAGGCCGCCTGCGTGTCGGCCTTGTGTAGTGTGTTCCAGCGGCGTACTTAGAGACAGAGAGAGAGAGATTTTTGTTTTATTTCAGTTAGCAATAGCTAGATTGAGCAGGCAGTTGATTCAGCTAGTTAGATCCAGTATTCCAGTATATTAAATATATATATGCATTGCACGCTTTGTATATATATATATATATATATATATATATAGCGCCCCTTTACTTTTTAGGGGTGTTATGTGCCTAAATTTAGCGGTTGGTCTGAGCTGGTAGCCAGGCTCGGACCATTTTAATTACTAGGTATTTGCTTATGCCTATGTGATGCTGCCTGGTGTGTGGTTTCCTGTGGCCTGTAGGTGGCACTGCCATATCAGGTCAGGGTTTAGCCATGGGTGGCATTACTGCGCCTTAGGGTGTCCTCTCTCTGCAGTGGTACAGTGGGCATGGTCGGCCTGCTGTGCATGCCGGGAGAGGGTACATAAGGGGCAGACGCCATCTTTAGAGGGAGTCGGGGAGAGGAGTCGTGGTAGTGGTGGAGTGGAGGAGCCGGAGGGGTGTGCCCCTCGGGGGTGCGATGACTGGCCGAGAAGTCTCGGGCACCTTTTGGCCCGAGGCTGCAACGTTCCAGGTAGGCCCAGTACCTTTAACTGGGTCTACAATTCGCCCATTGGAGTCCCAGGGTGCCCGGGTGAGGGTACCCGCTCTGACTGAGAGGAAGCCAGGGGAGGATCGGTCCCACTGAGGAGATGAGTATTGGAAGATTGCTGTCTCGGGAGACGCCTGGTGACCTGTCAGAGGGAAGGATTCTTTATTCTGGAAAGCTAACCTGTAGAGTGCCCATTGGCATTATCCCGTTCTTAAAATTCTACAGAGGTTAGAGGATCTCCTGTACCCGTCCCTGGAGGGGATAGGGTGGCAGAACTGTTTGAGCTTCACACCGGCTGCTAGGACTGTGAGAGAGGACTATCCGGGTGAGCTAAACCCACTCGGGATCGAGTGGCGACGAGGTTACTAATTGTGCCTGAATCTAATCCCTCACACTTATTCCTTCTTTCATCCATCTGTCTCTGTCTACTACGCAGCAAATATATATATATTGTGAGGGGGGTTAGCTCGGCAGCGGGTGTGTGTGACCCCCTGGAAGGGTTAACGACACAAAATTAGGCACAGCAGACAGTGGTAGGAGAAAAACAAAAGGGTGGGGTTTTATTTAAACTATATACACACAAAAAAAATAACAGAAAACAAAAGAAACAGGAAAAGAAATCCTGTCAACTTGACCGCTCACTACACACGTTGGTGTCCCTAACTAACAACTGGGTACAGCCTTGTGCTGCCCCAGTCCCTAGCTCCCTGCTTTTAGAAGGTCTTAGCAATAGCCACACAGGCTTTGGCTCACCACACAGAAAACACACTCCCCAGTCTCTACACACAGATCTGGTTCCAGGTTGGAGCATCTCCCTTAGCATGCTGGGAGTTCTTGTAGAGGCTTTAATGAGCCCACTTACTTCAGCTGGGCTCATTAACTCTTCCCCTGCAAGACTCCCAGCACTCCCCCATGTGGTATAAATTGGCATAAAGCCTGAATCTAGGACATATATATCTTCCATCCTGGATGCAACCTGGTGATTTTACCTGCCTGCTGTCACAATATATATATATACTGTGTATATATATATATATATATATATATATATATATATATATACTGTATACAGTTTAGCTAGATCTAACTGCAGAGCGTTCCTGTTATTCTCTTCCTAATAATACTACAGGCTTACAGTGTTGTGTCCACCACCAAAAGCCCAATTTTTCTGACCCTGTTCAACAGGGGCATGTAATTACAATTCTTGATCTAATATTTCACAGCAGGGCCTGTTCCTGCGCCCACTAAGAGTAACTGTGAGGGCTTACAGTGTTGTGGCAACACCAACACCTAAGGCCCAAATTTCTGCAGAGTATATAGGGCAGGCCCCTACTTTCAAACATCTGACTTTCAAACGACTCCTACTTACAAACGGAGGGAGACAACAGGAAGTGAGAGGAAATCTACCCCTTGGAAGGGAAATTCTCTCCTGTAAGAGTTAATATGGAAAAAAGGTGTCTCCTCTCCACAGATGCTTTATCACCAATCCTTGTTTCCCTAAAAACCCCAAATTTTCAAAATGTAATTGTCATTGGGACAGAAAGTGAGGTGAAATCTTCTGAACAGGTGCACAAACAGCAAAACAAATGTTACAGGGGTGATAACCCTTCCCTATGTTTTCCAAAAAGCTTAAAAATAGATTTTTTGGCTGGAGCTACACTTTAAAAATGTACCAGTTCAAAATTACAAACAGATTCCACTTAAGAACAAACCTACAGTCCCTGTCTTGTTTGCACCGCCTGTATACTGCTGTTCAGAGTATATAGGGCCTGGGGGCCCCACGCCTTTCCTTTTTTTAATTTGGGTGCGGGGTTCCCCTTAATATTTATACAAGACCCAAAGGGGCTGATAATGGGCTGGGGGGGTACCCGTGCCATTTTTCTCAATGATTTTCATCCATATTGCCGGGACCAGACATTACATTAAAGCCGCAAGCAGTTTTAAATGACTTTTATTCCTTTAGAAATGTCATTTTGTGCAAGGACAGTTCTAAACACAGGAAACACGTGGCACTTTACAGGCATACTATAGACACCCCCCAGGCACGATATTTAAAGGAATATTTCACTTTTATTTTTTCACTTTAAGCATCATTAAAATCACTGCTCCTGAAAAAACGGCCGTTTTTAAAACTTTTTTTTCCATTGATACATGTACTCTGGGGCAGGACCCGGGTCCCCAAACCCTTTTTAGGACAATAACTACCATATTAGCCTTTAAAATTTGCAACAAAAAAAGTTGAATAGTACTCAAGCTGAAGAAAGGGGTCCAGCACCATAACACTGTAATTTTCAAAGGTTCCTCACTAATCTAGCTCTATCATGCAAAAAGTCCCTTTTGTCCATCAGCAATAAAGTTAAAATCCCTAATGACTTAACCCCCCTATAAATAATCTCTGGGCCTCCCAAGGACTGCCCCATATGATCATAGAAGGAGTTACTGTTCCAAAAGGGGCCAGTATATGCTCCATATAGTTGGGAAAGTCCTCTCCCCACTGGCGAACATAAATTATGTTTGACTTTTTATTAGACATTAATTTATATTTTTTTCTCTATAGTTATTGTAGATCTGCAAAAATCGGAGGTAGGAACCCAAAATAACGTTTGATATTACTTTTGTATTACAGTATACAGTATATAAAAATCTTGTGATATTGTAATATACAGTGTATAAACTTTAACTGCTGTAAACCTATACAATATATATGGAAAAATCTTGTTAGGGTGGGCGGGTGTAGTCCTGCTTGACCCCTCCGCCAAGCCTACAATGTTGGTCTGAAGTAAGGCCCATCGGTTGTTTGGTCTAATTTTTGGCATATAGCTGAATATGTATTGCTATACGGGACTCTTCACGGTTGACCACATTGGCAAAGTTCCTGGTACCTACTGATGGACTTTCCATGGGTTCCTGACTAAACACCTTATCCTTTAAACATGTTATTGTCACCTTCTTTTTGTTCACCAATTTTGATGGTGTCATTATGCACTTTCTTTTGTTACATTATAATGTTTTTATTGTCATTTAAAAACCCAATAAAAAGATTGAAGCAGAAATCATGTGCTATTGTAACATACAATATGTAAAATTTAGTGACCATTTGCATCCAGGTTTGACTTTAATATTTTTTTTATTTTAAGCATGCATTGTTTTTCATTTGCCTTTATTTATATTTTCCTTATCAGATCTTTCCAATTTGAGCATTTTTTTTTCCAGTCAAATGTTTTAACTTTTATGCCTATTGTTAGCCATGACAAAGAATACGTAGCTCACTGAAAAGGCATTGACTCTTCTGAAACCTCCAATAAACATTTCAATTTTGTAAATTGATGCAGAATATTTATTTAGAGACAGCTCTGCCCTTTTTGATGGAGTGGAGTTTTCACATTCCATTAGTTTTACCTTATACTTGAAGCATATCTAAACTGAAAAAAATATATATATATTGAAGTTTACCCAGTGGTTGCATTTGTTTTCTTTTTTTATTATTTTTTTTCCAGACTTATTTTCCGCTGCTAATCATAAGTATAACAGATTTCCTGTTCCTGTCCTCTACTGTTTCTATAGAGGAAGCTATTGTTGCCACCCACCCTAGACTTCAATTATGTCTGCTTTTGGACTCCCTGCATTCGACTTCTCCCTATCATAGAAAGGGGGGGGGGGATTCTGACGCTCCTAGCGATGCAATGCCTTTAAAATGAATGTAATAGTGGCTCTAATGGCACTTCTAAGTCAATCTGTATATTAAAAAACAAGAGGAGGCAACCATCCTCAGAGGGTGTCCATGTCCTCTGTCAGCAAGAAGTGTAAAAAAGAAGGGAGTGGAGGCGCCAACTAAATTAATCCTACTGTAATCATTAATGTAAGTATAGTATATATACTTACAGGTTCACTTGAAAATGATATCCATCGAGGATGGGGGTGTTCTGAGGTCTGTTGGTGCCGCTCTGCTGGCTCTGGCAAAGTTCCCCTCGGCTGTGAGGTGTAGGAGATGTAGATTTTAGTTTGCACAGGCTTCTCTGCGGTGTCACATGACAGGAAGCTCCATGCTAACCAGTCTGGAACGTGGGAGTGATCACTTCCACGTTCCAGACTGGTTAGCATGGAGCTTACATTAATGATTACAGTAGGATTAATTTAGTTGGCGCCTCCACCCCCTTCTTTTATACACGACTTCCCCCTATGACTGAGTAGTCTCTTCCAGGAGCTAGGGAGACTTTTTATATTTCGGATTAGTCCCTGATATGTCATCCCGGGAGGCTTCTTTGGTTTTTGGACTAGCCTTGCTTGATTGTCTACTTCTTTGTGTTCATTGTTTTATTTCACAACAAATGTTCATTGTGATTGCTGATCAAATGCCTTGCAGAATTTATCTGTCTACTCAATGTGCAATCAGTACTCATCAGTAATGCCTGTCAGTGCCTCCTCATCTGTGCTGCCTATAAGTGCCATCTATCAGTGCCCATCAGTGCCACCCCCAGTGCCCATTAGTGCTGCCAAATAGCACCCATCAGTGCCACCTATAAGTGCCCATCAGTGTGGCCTATCAGTGCCCACCAGTGCCCATCAGTGCTGCATATTAGTGCCTCATCACCTATAAGTGCCCATCAGTGCCTATCAGTGCCACCTATTATTGGCCATCAGTGCCACCTATCAGTGCCGCCTATCAGTGCCCATCCATGTCACAGATCGGTGCCCATCCATGCTGCATATCAGTGCAATTTATCAGTGCCCATCAGTGCTGCATATTAGTGCCTCATCATCAGTGCTCACCAGTGCAGCCTCATCAGTGCTTGTCAGTGAAGGAGAAAACGTATTTATTTACAAAATTTTATAACAGAAACAAAGAAAATCTTTTTATTTATTTATTTATTTATTTGTTTAGCAACAAATAAAAAACCCAGAGGTGATCAAATACCACCAAAAAAAAGCTCTATTTGTGTGGGAAAAAATGATAAAAATTTTGTTTGGGTACATTGTTGCATGATTGCACAATTGTCTTTCAAAATCTGACAGCGCTGAAGCCTGAAAATTGGCCTGGGCAGGAAGGGGGTTAAAGTGCCCAGTAGTGGTTGTTAAATAAAAAATAAATAAAAAAAGATGTCTACCTGTTTATCTCTATTACATGGGGATGATGGATTTAATCGTTTACAGAAGAAAAATAAGATTGTTTTGCTATCTGTTTAGCTCACAGGAAGTAATGAGAACACTGCTTGTTTGGAAAGATCAGCAGATATGTTCTATATTTGCTTAAAATGTTTTTAGCCTGAGAAAAACCTAATGCAGCCACTACATCTAAGGACTCATAGGACTGTAATATGTTACATGTTTGTGCTTGGGTTTAGATACACTTTAGGTATAGAAGGGAAATCACCAGTATCAATCTGATCGTAAAAACATGTTTAAAAACTATTGAAAATCATCAGCTGCAATGAATAAAGCATCTGGACAATTTTCTTGTACCTCTTGACAATGATAATGGTGAGTAGGGCCAGTAACATATGAGAGAACTAGTGGTGGAGATACACTGACTCCAAGTAAAGCTGGCCATACATGGATCCAAATTAAGCCGGTGCAGTAGAGACTGGGTGGATTTTGATCCATATATGGCCACTGTGGTTGAACAGAAGTCGATCTACCGACTAACTTCTTTTCAACAGGCTTGTTTGAAAATGTTCACTTGCTTAGTGCTACAGTCTATATCCTGCAGCGCTCAGAAGTGTAATCTAATGGTGGGGAATAGGGATGAGCTTTGTGTTCGAGTCGAACTAATGTTCGACTCAAACATCGTCTGTTCGGCCGTTCGCCGAATTTCGAACAATATGGGCCGTTCGCGCCAAATTCGAGTGGTGCGTCACAGCCCATAATTCACTGCGTCATCGCAGTGCATTGCTGGCTGATGATTGGCCAAGCATGCACTATGACCCGCATGCTTTGGCCAATCACAGTGCCGTCAGCACAGAGAGCCATAATTGGCCAAAGGAAGGGTGCCTTTGGGCAATCATGGCTCAGGGGAGTAGGTACACACTATATAAGGCCGCCCGCGTGTCGGCCTTGTTCAGTGTGTTGCGGCATTGTGAGAGTCTGAGAGAGATAGAGAAAGAGTCAGAGTGTCATTTCATTTCAGTTAGACAGAGCAGGCAGGCGATTCAGGTAGCTGCAGTCAGTGTATTTAGTATATATATATGCACTCCAGGAGTTGTATGTGTGTATATATATATATATATATATATATATATATATATATACACACACTGTATTCAGTTTAGCTAGATCTCACTTCAGAGTGTTCCTGTTATTCTCGCTGCAGTATATGAAGTCAGTGTACTGTATACTGGCCACAGTGTGCACGTAAAGCTGACTGCAGACTATTGCTTTTGTATTAATGACAATATTGGCAGCTGATTGAGCTAACCTGCAGTATATTAAGTCAGTGTACTATATACTGGCCACAGTGTGCACGTAAAGCTGACTGCAGACTATTCCTTTTCTATTATTGATAATACAGGCAGTTGATTGAGCTAACCTGCAGTATATTAAGTCAGTGTAGTGTATACTGGGCTCAGTGTGCACATAAAGCTGACTTCAGACTATTGCTTTTCTATTACTGATAATACAGGCAGTTGATTGAGCTAACCTGCAGTATATTAAGTCAGTGTAGTGTATACTGGGCTCAGTGTGCACGTAAAGCTGACTGCAGACTATTGCTTTCCTATTACTGATAATACAGGCAGTTGATTGAGCTAACCTGCAGTATATTAAGTCAGTTTACTGTATACTGGGCACAGTGTGCTGCTAAAGCTGACTGCAGACAATTCCTTGTGTACCTATTCCAATACATCAAATATAGTATGTCTGGAAGACCAACAAGGAGAGGCAGACAGTCACAAGCCAATAAAAGAGGGCAAGCAGGCTCTGTGTCTAGAGGCAACAGTGCTGGTCGTGGACACGGTGCATCCTCATCAGCACGTGGTCGTGGGACACGTTTGTCCTTTTTTTCGGCAGCTGGCCGTGTTGAGCCGCAACATGCCAAAGACTTGGTAGAGTGGATGACCAAGCCGTCCTCATCCTCCTCATCCTCCCCTTGGCCACGTCACCTGGCCACATCACCTGCCACAAGTTGTGGATTGTCCACTTGCCATGTCACCTGGCCACGTCACCTGGCCACGTCACCTGGCCACGTCACCTGCCACAAGTTGTGGATTGTCCACTTGCCACGTCACCTGCCACAAGTTGTGCATTGTCCACTTGCCACAAGTTGTGGATTTTCCACTTGCCACGTCACCTGCCACAAGTTGTGGATTGTCTACAGTGCAATGCAAGCAATTACAGTTTTTTTTAATATTTATTTAATGTTTTTTCATCATTTGCCATCATTTTTGAGATTTTTAATGTAAAAAAATAGGTCACCTTTAAAAACGCTTATAAAAAATATCGCAGCAAAACGCCGGTACTGCGTTTAGCCACGATTTGCGCCTGAAACGTGGACATTTTTGCATCTGAACCCATTTTTTTGCTTTCAGAAAAACAAGGTTAAACGCAACTGCATATAAACGGCAATAAACGAGACAGTGTACATGGTCACATAGGATAACATTGAATGAGTTCAGGGGCAGTTGAAAAAAGTGTCCAACTCCCTCTAAACGCGAGTTTAACAGTGTCCCGTGTGCATGGGGCCTTAGTTGTAAGGAGAGGTTATTCTCCTCTATGGTAATCCCCAATTTATCTTGTCTGTTATGAAACCAGTCAGCCTGCCTGGTTAGCGCTTTGACTAAGTAATACAAAGCAGGTTAGGAAGAGCTTTACCAGGCTTATGATAATATCTCCAGATAGAGAGCTTAGAACTTTTATGTTCCCACACAAAATCCGTCATAGCTTTAGTAATCCCGTTCAGATCATGTTTAGGAGGTTTTATTGGCACAGTCTAGAATATATACAGTAACTTTGATAAAATGTCAATTTTAATTGTTTTTATCCACCTCAACCAAAAGAAAGATGATTGAAAGTTGATGAATAGCAATCAATTTTGGAGCACCTATCTTATGCCGCGTACACACGATCATTATTCACGGCGGTTAAAAAACCGCCGTGAATAATGACATTTTAAACGAGGGAACAGCTTGTTCCCCACACACGGTAATTTTTCTCGTCATTTTTTAAAATGACGAGAAAAACGATCGTCTATGGGCTCCGCGGCAGTGTTTTCCTATGGGAAACACTGCCGCAGAAGAAATGTCAGGAAAAACGACGAGAAAAATTAGAACATGTTCTAATTTTTCTCGTCGTTTTTAATGCCGTTTTTCACGTCGAGAAAAACGACATAAAGCCCACAGACGATCGTTTTTTTCGGCGAAAGGAAAAAATGCCGTTTTTCTCGTCGAGAAAAACGGTCGTGTGTACGCGGCATTATACCCTAGAAATGTATTTTCTTTGAATTGAGTTAGGAAGTGTTTTTGTTTTTGCGGTCTTTGACCCCACTGATTAGAAATTCATCCCAGTCCAGAAAGTGATCTGAATCTCCCCAGTGGCAATAGAGACAGCAGTAAAACCCTGAGAGAGATGTTAACCCTTTCCCACTATTTCGAAAAAGCGTTGTCCCTGTTGGAGCATTCATCCTGCACTTTTGGGCCTGGTGACTGTAAAGTTAATTGAAATCCTATAGCCCTGTACACACGATCGGTTTAACCGATGAAAACCGTCTGATGGATTGTTTTCATCAGACAAACCGATCGTGTATGGGACCCATCGGTCTTTTTTCCATCGGTTTTAAAAAATAGAACATGTTTTAAATTTTTCCGATGGATAAAAAACTGATCGAAAACTCTGATCGTCTATGGGCAAGTTCATCGGATAAAAAACCCACGCATGCTCAGAATCAAGTCGACGCATGCTCAGAAGCATTGAACTTCATTTTTCTCGGCTCATCGGAGTGTTTTACGTCACCGCGTTTGGAACGGTCGGTTTTTTTGACTGATGGTGTGTAGGCAAGACTGATGGAAGTCAGCTTCATCGGATTTCCGATGGACAAAACCATCGGATTAGAATCCATAGGATATCCGATCGTGTGTACGAGGCTTTACAGTGCTCATACTTGTTGAACAGTTGAAATATCAATTTTAAAGTGTGTATAAACCTAAAAAATTTAAGTGTCATTAAACCCAGACTACAGTATAAAAAACTCTTATTACATGCTATATGACAGAGTGTGCAATCTTCAAAAAAGCCGCTAAATCCTTTTTTTTTGTTTCTGGTCCATCCTGCCTTCAGCTCTCCTTCCCATATTCTCTGTGTCTACACTGCAGCCTTGTTGACCTTGCTTCTGCCTGCTCCTTGTGCCACCTGCTGCCTGCCCGTTGCCGACCCGGCCTGAATAACGACTCTGCCTCTGCCTTTGGAATTGAACCTGACCTGCCAGCCAGTGGATGACCCGGCCTGTTTGGACTTGTCTGTGCCCTGTACTATAGGACACCTTCCCCGCTGCCTGCTGCCTCACTCCTCAGTTCCTGTGTGCCAAGCCTGCCTGCTGTTCCAGCTTTCCTGCTGTCGCTGACACCTGCGCAGAGCTTCCTGAAGTCCAGCTCCATCTCTGCACCAGTGTTCCTGACAGGCACTTGTACGACTCTGCACTCCCGAGCTCTCTGTTCCCACCATCAGGGATTCCGGAGTAAGAGGTGCAAAAGAGGCCGCTCCCTGCATTCCAGGCTCACCACCAGGTACGTGATAAATGGTGATGGCAGCATCATATTGCGGGGATGCTTTTCTTTAGCAGGGACAGGGAAGCTGGACAGAGTTGATGGGAAGATGGAAGGAACCAAATGCAGGGCAATCTTAGAAGAAACCTGTTCGAGTCTGCAAAAGACTTGAGACTGGGGCAAAGGTTCACCTTCCAGCTGGACAACGACGCTATGCCATGCTACAATGTAATGGTTTAGATCAAAGCATATTCATGTGTTAGAATGGCCCAGTCAAAGTCCAGACCTACATCCAATTGAGAATCTGTGGCAAGACTTGAAAATTGCTGTTCACAGACACCCTCCATCCAATCTGACAGAGCTTGAGCTATTTTGCAAAGAAGAATGGACAAAAATTTCCCTCTCGAGATGTGCAAAGCTGGTAGAGACGTCCCCAAAAAGACTTGCAGCTGTAATTGCAGTGAAAGGAGGTTCTACAAAGTATTGACTCTGGGGGGCTGAATACAAATGCACCCCACACTTTTCACATATTTATTTGTAAAAAAAAAAATGAAAACCATTTATAATTTTTTCCTTCCACTTCACAATTATGTGCCACTTTGTGTTGGTCTACCACATAAAATCCCATCAAAATAAATTTATGTTTTTGGTTGTAACCTGACAAAATGTGGAAAATTTCAAGGTCTATAAATACTTTTTCAAGGCACTGTATGTCGGTGTATACGGAGTGGTAGATGACGCTCCCCTCCCTATTTCCTCCTCCCCTCCCTCTCTCCTCCTCCATGTCCATCTATAGCTAAACAACATGGCGGCGGGATATAGTATGCTGATTGATTACATTCACTAAGAAACTCACAAAAGCTTTTTTTTTATATAAATCAGTATTAAATATATCAAATGTAATTGCTAATACCTGCAAAGTAAAAAAAGAGCCTTGGATGCAGATGCTGTCTCAACAAAATAAAAGCTAGTGTCAGTATTCTTTGACTCCACCTACACTATTTTAATGCACAAAAAAATACTGATGCTCAAAGATTTATTGGGCGCTGTAAAAAAACGTATTTGATATTTATAATCTAATTTGAATTGCACTTTTGAAAAAAAAATAATCTGTTTTTTTAATCATGTGACTGGCACAGCGCCAATCAAGTTTGGCCAGACACAGACTCGCACTGCAGTAATAGAACCTCATCCCAAATATCTTTCTCTGCAGGTGCCAAAGAACAGGGAAAGATCATGTGACCACATAACAACACTGCAGGAATAAAATACTTTTTTTTAATTAAAACAAAATACCGTGCCATGATATACTGTATATGTTTTATGTGAATGAATTATGGCAATTAGATTTGTGCACGACAGAAAATTTTGTTTCGTTTCGTTCTCATACATAAAATACATAATTTTGTTCTGTTATATTCGGTATGTTACGTTAATTTGTTTTCGGATAATTTGTTATTTAGAGTATAGCTTTTTTCGTTATAACTAATCGATTTGTTTTATTGTTTAATTGTTTCATGTACGGATTTTTTTAAATTTATCTATGTATATATATTCGTGATAACAATTCTTAATTCGGAAAATCATTTGACTTACTCCGTTTGATTTACTCTGTGCCAGTAATCCAGCCCCCAACACAAAAGGAATTAACTGATTGGACTAGAAAATTGTAACTCGAATGGATCAATTAATTTCCACTTGCTCAGTTTCTCGCTAATAAAATAAGAATAAAAAAAAAAAAAAAAGAATAAATTGATCTGATTAAATTTAGATCATTTGTTATGTCATTGCGAGTCTACCTGCTGTTTCATTAGACTTTTACCTAATTCACAATTCATGGCAAATTCATTCGTTATTTTCGTTATAATTTCTTTTGTATTAGTTTAAATTTGTTATATTTTTATTTCGGACGTTCGGGTGCATCCGAGTGCCTGAAAGATGAAAAATTCGGCCAAATTTAGATTCATTACGAAACAAATTGCACATGCCTAATGTCACGTATTACTTCTCTGTTTAGCAGGAGCGGCCGGTCCATTAGGGGTGAAGGGGCGCTGTCCCCCTAGTTTGTATGTGGGGTGCCAGACTAATCGGTTTCTATGTTTTTTTTTTTTTTTTAAGCCACATGATTAGAGCTGGAGGTTGGGCTCGAGACACGTACAAGTGCGGGACAAGTGAGTGCGGGACAAGTGCCTCGTACTTGTGACACTAGCGAATCAATATTCGCTATTGCCTTTCGGATTCTCCTCCTGGCCAATCAGGACTGGAGGTGGATTGGGTTGGCGGAGAAGCCGAGGAAGCCACGGAGGGGCTGAGTGCGGGGGACCGTGAAGGGCTGAGTGCAGACCTGCGGTGGGGGGGGGGGTTTGTTTGCCACCCACTTCAAAAAGTTTAGCATGCTTTTGTTTAAATTGCTGCTTACCTTGGGCACAACCATATACCTTTCAATATGTTTGCCAATTGTTTGTGAAAAATTATGCTAAATATTTGTTTATCTTGCCAGTACCCAATGGTAGCATTGACAGCCCGCCATCATTGCTTTCACACTGAGACTTGCAGTGGACAGCTATGTCACTGGCACTGACCAGACGCTGTGGTTGAAACCATGATCCCCACCCCACAAATAGATAATGGTCACCTGATTGTAGTTAAAAGAGCTAAAATAAGGTTTTAACAAGTCTTTTCTTGGCTGTAACCACTTGTCCCCCGCCCACTGTCAATTGACGGCGGGCGGAGGATACTCTCGTTCTGGGAGGACGTCATATGACGTCCTCCCTTTAAAACGAGCTAGGAGGCGCGCGCGCGCCCGCCGCGTTCACAAGGCCCCGGTGCGCGTGCCCGCGGCCGCGATTGCCGCCGGGCACCCGCGATTGCCCGGGAAACGAGCAGGAAAGTGGATCTCTGTGTGTAAACACAGAGATCCACATCCTGTGAGGGAGAGGGGACCGATGGTGTGTCCCTTGTACATAGGGACAACCATCGGTCACCTCCCCCAGTCAGCCCCCTCCCCCCACAGTAAGAACACATTGAGGGAACATATTTAACCCCTTCCCGCCCCCTAGTGGTTAACCCCTTCCCTGCCAATCACATTTATACAGTAATCAATGCATTTTTATAGCAGGGATCGCTGTATAAACGTGAATGGTCCCAAAAATGTGTCAAAAGTGTCCGATGTGTCCGCCGCAATATCGCAGTCACAATAAAAAATCGCAGATCGCCGCCATTACTAATAAAAAAATAAAAAAATAAAAATGCTATAAATCTATCCCCTATTTTGTACACGCTATAACTTTTGCGCAAACCAATCAATACGCGCTTATTGCGATTTTTTTTTTACCAAAAATATGTAGAAGAATACGTATCGGCCTAAACTGAGGAAAATTTTATAAAAAAAAAAAAATGGGTATTTATTATAGCAAAAAGTAAAAAATAGTGTTTTTTTTCCAAACTGGACGCTCTTCTTTTGTTTATAGCGCAAAATATAAAAACCGCAGAGGTGATCAAATACCACCAAAAGAAAGCTCTATTTGTGGGAAAAAAAGGACGTAAATTTCGTTTGGGAGCCACGTCGCACGACCGCGCAATTGTCATTCAAAGTGTGACAGCGCTGAAAGCTGAAAAATGGCTTGGGCAGGAAGGGGGTTTTCGTGCACAGTAGAGAAGTGGTTAATAATGTTGTTTTATGTAACAGGTGATCCTGTTCTTACAGTTGTGCTCATAAGTTTACATACCCTGGCAGAATTTATGATTTATTGGCCATTTTTCAGAGAATATGAATGATAACACAAAAACTTTTCTTTCACTCATGGTTAGTGTTTGGCTGAAGCCATTTATTATCAATCAACTGTGTTTACTCTTTTTAAATCATAATGGCAACAGAAACTACCCAAATGACCCTGATCAAAAGTTTACATACCCCAGTTCTTAATACCGTGTATTGCCCCCTTTAACATCAATGACAGCTTGAAGTCTTTTGTGGTATTTGTGGACGAGGCTCTTTATCTTCTCAGATGGTAAAGCTGCCCATTCCTCTTGGCAAAAAGCCTCCAGTTCCTGTAAAGTCTTGGGCTGTCTTGCATGAGCTGCACGTTTGAGATCTCCCCAGAGTGGCTCAATGATATTCTTCACTTTATTGTGCTTCACTTTATTCTGCTGTAGCCAATGACAGGTCAACTTGGCCTTGTGTTTTGTATCATTGTCATGTTGGAATGTCCAAGTACGTCCCATGCGCAGCTTCCTGGCTGATGAATGCAAATGTTCCTCCAGTATTTTTTGATAACATACTGCTTTCATCTTTCCAACAATTTTGACCAAATTTCCAGTGCCTTTGTAGCTCACATATCCTCAAAACATCAGTGATCCACCTCTGTACATTTCATCATAGGCCTTGTTGATTCCTCTCCAAATGTAGCGTTTATGGTTGTGGACAAAAATCTCCATTTTGGTCTCGTCCAGTGGAGGCTGGTGCTCAAATTTTTTTTGGGGGGGGCGCAAACAAACTGAAAAAAAAATCATCAATTGCCGCCACTGTGCGCAAACGCCACCAGTTTGCCCCCTCAAATGCAGCCAGTTTGTCCCCAAATGCAGCCAGTTTGTCCCCAAATGCAGCCAGTTTGTCCCCAAATACAGCCAGTTTCCCCATCAAATGCAGCCAGTTTCCCCCAGCCCTGCGCTTACCTTACTCGGGTCAGCGCCGTCCTCCTCCACGCTCCCTCGTGTCTTCTTCCGTCCTCGATGTCTTCTCCCACCCTCGATGTCGCTTCAGCCAATCAGGTTACCGGTAACCAGACCCGGTGAACCTGATTGGCTGAGACGCGTGTCAGTGTTAACCAAGGAACGCACAGCCCGTGCGTCCCCAGGTTAACTATTTGGAAGCCGATTACAACCCACAGGCTGTAATCGGGAAGCCTATCAGAGCCGCTGTCTCTGATAGACACTTCCAAAAACCAACCAACTGCTATTATCCAGATGGCCGGCGCTCGCCAGGGGGCCGGCCATCTGAATAGTGGGCGGCAGCAGCGCCAGCGACAATACATACTTTCATGCAATGCATGAATGTATGTATTGTTGACGGTGCAGGGGAGAGAGGGGGCGGCGCTCCTGCGCCCACTATGGACAGTTGAAACAGCCACACCACATGTTTTTAGATAGTCCTGTATTTCACCTGAAATGATATTGGGGTTTTTCTTTGCATCCCGAACAATTTTTCTGGCAGTTGTGCCTGAAATTTTAGTTGGTCTACCTGACCGTGGTTTGGTTTCAACAGAACCCCTCATTTTCCACTTCTTGATTAGAGTTTGAACACTGCTGATTGACATTTCCAATTCCTTAGATATCTTTTTATATCCCTTTCCTGTTTTGTACAGTTCAACTACCTTTTCCCGCAGATCCTTTGACAATTCTTTTGCTTTCCCCATGACTCAGAATCCAGAAATGTCAGTGCAGCACTGGATGAAAGATAAGGGTCTGTCAGGAGTCCAGAAACTCTTTTATACACACACACTATTTACAAGCAAACAGATCACAGGTGAGGATGGTTACCTTTAATAGCTAAGCAAATCCCTTTGTGTCAACTTGTGTGCATGTTATCAGGCCAAAATCACCAGGGTATGTAAACTTTTTTCAGGCTAGTTTCTGTTGTAATTATGATTTAAAAAGAGTAAACACAGTTGATTGATAATAAATGGCTTCAGCCAAACACTAACTATGAGTGAAAGAAATTTTTTTGTGTTATCATTCATATCTCTGAAAAATGGCCAAGAAATCAGAAATTCTGCCAGGGTATGTAAACTTATGAGCACAACTGTATACTTTCCTTGTTTACAGGTTGTGTTTTTACATAAGTAGCCATTCATCACCCTAAGCAGGTGGAGGGAATCTGTGTGGGCACCCTGGAAGAAAAGTTGGCAATGTAAACAGATGACCTGATATAATTCCTCCATGACCTGGGTCCTTAACTTCAAGAGGCTCTTTGGTAGACATGTGCAATTTGTTTAGCTCCAAATTAGTTTTTTAACGAATTTAGACAAATTCATTAATTCAGAAATATCCGAACTTCCGAAAATTTGAAAATTTGAAATTTTGAATTTCAGAAATTCGGAAACTCGGAATTTCGAAAATCCGAAAATTCGGAAATTCAGAAATCCAAAAATAAGAATGAAAATCCGGAAATTCAAAAGAATTAAAATCCGAAAATAAGAACGAAAATCTGAAAATTTAAAAAAAAATTTAAATCTGAAATAATAACTAATTAATAATAACTTAACTATTACTAACTATTAAATTATAGTTATTGGAACTTCCTTTCAAATTTGTCTGTTAGTGAAAGTAACGAATACAGATTTATCCGAAGTTACGAATTATCCGTAAAAACGAATGCCATATCTAAACGAATGGAATATAACAAATTAATAATAATAAATAATATAAAAATGTATTATTATTATATATTGTTATTTTGTTCCATACCATATGATTAGATGCGGCATTCTATATTTTGAATAATTCGTAATTTCAGATAAATTCATATTTGTTGCGTTCACTAACAGCCAAATTTGAAAGGAAATTCCAATACCTATAATTTAATATTTAGTTATTATTAGTTAGTTATTATTAGTTAGTTATTATTAGTTAGTTTCAATTTCTTCGATTTTTGGATTTTCGTTCGGATTTTCCTTTCTTATTTTCAGATTTTTGGATTTCCGAATTTCCGAATGTTCGAATCTTTGAATTTTCAAATTCCAAATTTAGGAATTTAGGAATTTTCGAGTTTACGAATTCCTGAATTTACGTATTTTCGGATTTACGAATTTCTGAATTTAGGAATTTCTGAATTTACGTATTTACGAATTTGAAATTTTCAAATTTACGTATTTTTCAAATTTACGAATTCAGAATTTCCAAATTTACGAATTTTCGAATTTACGAATTTACAAATTCAGAATTTACGAGTTTTTGAATTTACAAATGTCCGAATTCTCGAATTTCAGAATTTCAGAATTTTTGAATTTCCGAAATGTAGATTTTCCGAAAAAAATAATAAAGAAATAAAACAAAAACGAACACATTTTTCGGCATGGCACTTGTCTACTCTTTTCATCCTTTCTTTATACTCTACTTACTCTAAGGCCTCGTACACACGACCGTTTTTCTCGTCCAAAACAGTCAAGAAAAGTGCCGCGAGAGTTTTTTTGTCTAGAAAAACGTTCGTGTGTATGGTTTTACGACGAGAAAATTGCCGAGAATCTCGACGAGAAAATAGAGAACCTGCTCTCTATTTTCTCGTCAGGATTCCAGATTTCCTCGTCGTGTTTCTCGTCGGCCTGTTTTGTGACGAGAAAATGGTTTGTGTGTATGCTTTTACGACTCTTCCAAAAGCGCGCATGCTCACAAGCAACTATGAGACGGGAGCGCATCTTCTGGTAAAACAAGCCTTCGTAATGGAGAGAGCATATTCGTCACGCTCAAAAATATTTCATTGTTTAAATGTTCTGCATTGAAATCTTCGTTAGAATGTTACATTAATTAAAACGAGTGACCTTCTTTTGCTGCTGATATTCACACAGAGTTATGCCTTATTTTTAACCTTTTTCATGCTGCTCTTTATAAGATTTATGTGTATTATATCGTGCAAGTTTTTAGGAATAATTTAAATGGTTAGATTTTTCAAAATGATGTTAATTATAATTTCACAATGTTTTGATAGTGATCTCCCATTTAATTTTGGAATCTATATTAGTTAAATTTCCCACCATGTTTTGGTGCTAATCAGATTTAGTTATTCTTTTGGGGGGGGGTGATATCTGTCCCTTTTATTGTCAGTCAAATGTATCTGCTTATTCCAAAGCTTGATTTTGTTTATTTAAAAATACACATAGTCAAGTATGAACTTAAACAAAAATCACATTTATTCATGTTTATAAATTAAATAAAGAGAAGGCAGCGCTGGAGAAGCTGCTGCCATTTGTGCATCCCAGGGACCCCAGAGCACACAGCAACCCTGTGTGGACACTAAAATTGGGAGCTTGAGAAGGTCAACATTTCTGAACACAATCTGATGCTGGCCTCCCAGAGGTCAGGAACAGCAGCAGGTGATATATATGTCCCAAGTGTGTGGTACTACAACAGGCTGCCTTCTGTCCGACCACAATGAAGCAAGGCCATCACTTCCTCTTCTTCCTGGCAACCTTCCCTGCAGCCTTTCCTGAAGCCTTCCCTGCAGCCTTCCTTCTTCGTTTGGCTGGAGGCTGGCCCACTGGAGGGGTACTCCTGTCAGGAGGAGGAGGTGGAGGTGTAGCAGAAGGGGGTGGGGCAGAAGAAGAAGGTGGAGGTGTAGCAGAAGGGGGTGGGGCAGAAGAAGAAGGTGGAGGTGTAGCAGAAGGGGGTGGGGCAGAAGAAGAAGGTGGAGGTGTAGCAGAAGGGGGTGGGGCAGAAGGTGGAGGTGTAGCAGAAGGGGGTGGGGCAGAAGAAGAAGGTGGAGGTGTAGCAGAAGGGGGTGGGGCAGAAGGTGGAGGTGTAGCAGAAGGGGGTGGGGCAGAAGGTGGAGGTGAAGCAGAAGGGGTGGGGCAGAAGGTGGAGGTGTAGCAGGAGGGGGTGGGGCAGAAGAAGAAGGTGGAGGTGTAGCAGAAGGGGGTGGGGCAGAAGAAGAAGGTGGAGGTGGAGGTTGAGGTTGGGTCAGTTGGGCCACCTCACATATGGTGGTATTGGGTGTAATTTTCTCCATCACCCCCTTGTTGAGCAAGGTGATGAGCAGGGGCTCGCATAGGAGGCGTTGCTCCATGCTCATCACCTTGAACTTAGCCTCCACTAGGCCGGCAATGGCCTCTTCAGGGGATGTGGGCTCCTTGAGGGTGGCATGGGCCTCTTTAATAAGGGCCATTGCTGCCTCACTGGTGGTCCTGTCCCTCCTGCCTCTTTTGTGAAGCCGGATGGGAGGCACCTGGGATCTGGTGCTTCTCCTTTGCCCTGCCACCTCCTGTCTGCCACTGGGCCCTGCCACCTCCTGTCTGCCACTGGGCCCTGCCACCTCCTGGCTGGCACTGGGCCCTGCCACCTGCTGGCTGCCACTGGGCCCTTCCTCCTCCTGCCTGACAGTTTCCAGACCCTCCTCCTGGCTGATTTCATCCTGTCTATGAAAAAGGAACATAGTTTAATATGTTGGTTTAATCTTTGCATCAAACTTTGTAATCCTGATTGAAGCAATTAGAATGTAAATGCATAAATCCTTGCTTTAAATTTACCACTACATCAGATTGACTATTTAGCACCCAATTAAGTGCAGAATAATGTCTACAGATCTTGATTTCACTTGTGGAATCCAAAATAATGTATGTTTCTCATCCTGACATATTTGTCAAACATTAATTTTATCCCAATACATTTTCAGTTAATACTATACCTGGCTCCAGATGGCCAAATCAGGATCATCCAGGATGGCTGCCTCCTCTTGCTCCAGAGAAGGCTCAGGTTGGCTGCAGGGAAGTCTGGGGGGAAGAGTGGAGAGTGATGGCCTTGTGTCAATGTGGTCATCCAGGAAGGACATCCTGTTGTAGTACCACAAAATCGGGACATAAACATCATCTGCTGCTGCTCCTGACCTCTGAGAAGCCAGCACCTTAGAGCGTTCAGTCCTGTAGGTACCTCTCAAGCTCCCAATTTTAGTGTCCACTTGTTTTGCTGTGGCTGTGGGCACCTTGGTATGCACAAATGGGAGCAGCTTCTCCAGCGCTGCTTTTCTCACCCCTTTTTTTTTATGGATGGGGTTTTTCGTCTCCCACAGAGCCGGCAGCTCCATTACCCGGTCAATAAATTCCGCCAGGAACTCTTTGTCGCTAATAAAGACATTCATATTCTATCTGCAAGTTAAATAAATTATATTTAACTAATGTGAGGCAAACAGTCTAACCTCCTTAACATCCTAGTCACCATATATATCCTCCAACAATCTCAAGACAGTATAGGCCAACAATTTTTACAAGTCACAAAATCACATACCTTCGTTCGCACGTCCGTCACTTGAACTCCTCTCTCCGCACACCGAACGTACTATAGTCACATGTGTGTTTGCTATATACACACCACGCATGCGTCAAAATTCGAACACGTCGCTCCGCACACGTCGCCCGCCCATGACGTTCTAACTAACATCTTTTCCCCGCCCCTTCTCTTTCTGCGCGCAGACAGATATGGCAGAGTTACAGCAGGTGTCTGATAATTCCGCAACTAACGAGGAGACAAGCCCGGAGACCGAGGACACGTCACGATCAAGGAGGAGATTCAAGGCATCGAATATGTCTTTGGCGGAGATGGCGGAGATGGTGGACATCTTGCTCAAGGCTGATTATGATGCCAAGCATGGGCCGTATAGCAAACCAAATAGAAGGAAGGCCAAAATCCTCACTAAAGTTGTGAAGAGTCTGAGGGCGAAGTTCGGGGTGAAACGCTCAAATGAGCAGCTCAGAAAGAGGTGGTCAGACCTCAAACTGAGGGAGCCAGACCAGTTGAGGAACATAAAGAGGATGCTCGCTAAAAGTAAGTAAAATGTAGACTTTTCTGCTATTAATCTTTTTATAAACTGACATGTTTTTGTTTTTTTTCTCATATTGGACTCCCTTCCAAAATGTAATATTTTGAACTTGGTTGGGCACAGTAATCGTTTGTTACGTTACCGACACTTCGTTCGACCACTATCCGCGGTTTTGGCTTATTTTAGAGCCACAAAAGTAATTAGACATCTGCCATTTTTGATCAAATATTGTTGATAATTTTTTAGTCTAGATGATGTGTTTGTAAAGAGAATGAAATGCAAACTTTTATCAGTGTAAAGGAGAGGACACTCAGCAGCTGCTTACACATCTGTACTTTGGAGCACTATAGTGTGGGCCACCAGACCCGCCTTTTTTGGGTGTCCCACACAGGTGCATCAGAGAATTTTTGTGGTGCCTCCATGTCAAAAAAATTACATCCAAATGTGAATACTAAACATATTTGGGGTCATAAATAATGCATTCTTCTTTAAATTCCGCACAAACACACACTTGTACCCCACTTCCAAGCAATTTAGCCTGTTTTTATTTTAACAATGAGATTTACAGTGTGATAAATAGACCTTTGGTTTTATTCTCATAGGGGAGAGAAGACTGGGAGGAGGACACTCCAGGGAGCACATGCACCCCACAACTTCCAAGCAACCCCAAACTCCCAAAGACCCACAACCGAAAGATGTGCAGGAAGTTGAGGTGGAGGAAGGAGAAGTGCAGGAAGGAGAGGTGGATGACGTTGTGGATCTGGTCACCACAACAGGTCAGTATCTGTCACCACAGCTTCAGGTAAGAAAGGTAGGCCTGCAGAGTTATAATACATTTTTTGGGGGGTTTTTAGGGGATGTAAATGTTGTGAAGGATAGTACACGGTTCTCTGCTGACAGTGCCCTCCGCCTCATCCAGCAAGTGATGGAATGTAGCACGGAACTGGACCTAATTAAACAAAGAATCCATGTGATGGAACAAACATTTAAAGACATTCTCGATGTTTTGGGGAGAATTCAATAAGCCATCCAAACACATTTGTTTTTACATGTTTTTTTTGTAATTTTTTGAATTTTTTGACTATCAAACCAGCCAAAAATTGAATATGCACACAGTGTGTCAACATGTGCTATCTGCCATCAGGGGATATCCATGTACGTCTTTTGTGGGTGCAACCCCTTCCTCGTATCAAAAGTCGGTGAACTGAGGAAGGGGATGCACCCCCAAAACACGTCCGTTGATCACCCCTGATGGCAGATAGCACATGTTGACAATAGGGATCAGGATTGTAAACTTCCTAGATGAAAAAAAAAACAAATGTGTGCATATTCAATTTTTGGCTGGCCAAGGGGTGGCAGGACCCCATATTAGGATGGGCACATAGAGACATAGTTTGTGTAAGTGAATGTCTCCGATTGCTCAGAGGTATCCAATGTTGTAATTTTTGAAATGCAACTGTTATTTTTGTATTTTCATAAGCAAAAAATTGCCGGGTTGGGGCCAGGCCAACCCAAAAGTAAAAAAAAAAAAAAAAAATGAAGAGAATGTGCACAGAGTAAAATATTTGGCCACAAACAACGTGTAGCTTCTTTTTATAATACCCTCTAAGCTTATTTGGTTCTTTTGTAAGGTTACATAGTGAAATGGTTGTTATTTACTAAAGTAAAATACACTTGCCACTACAAATGCACAAAGACAAACTAGGAGACAGGAAAGAACAAATAATTAAAGGTTTAAACAAGCTTTTTATTGGGATACTTAGACATAGGCTGGCATAGGAATTGCCCCCCTACCCGTGAAATACTCCATGTATTTGTCCCGAACCTCACGGGCATTTTGGGGGGCAAGCCAAGACGGGCAGATTCCAGGCCCGGAAGGGGATTTGCAGGGGAAAGTCCAGCCCCTGGCAAAACTGAGGCCATATATGAATTAGATTTGCGGCAAAGAAAATTGTGTAGCACACAGCAGCATAACACTACATAGTTTATTTTGTAGTCCGCCAAGTGGATGGAAGTCATAAAAAGGCGGAACCGGCTGGCCATTATGCCGAAGGCATTTTCAACGACTCTTCGGCCCCTGGCCAGCCGGTAATTGAACACCCTCTTCTCTGGGGTCAGGGTCCTCTGTGGAAATGGCCTCATAAGATGCCGTCCGAGTCCGAAGGCTTCATCAGCCAAAAAAACAAAGGGGAGTCCTTCAATATTCCCTGCATCCGGTGGCAATGCAAGGTCGTCACTCAGGAGACGGAGGGCAAACTCCGTCTGGATGAAGGATCCCCCATCGGACATCCGGCCATTCTTCCCTACATCAACATAGAGGAATTCATACCGTGCTGACACCACCGCCATCAGCACAATGCTATGAAACCCCTTGTAGTTGTAGTAGTAGGACCCAGAACGGGGTGGCGGCACAATGCGGACGTGCTTCCCGTCTATGGCACCACCGCAGTTGGGGAAGTCCCACCGCGTGGCAAACTCCGATGCCACAGTCTGCCATTCCTGTGGCGTGGAAGGAAGCTGTGGAGTGAAACAAGATGAAATAATATTAGAAAAACAAAGTCATACATTACCAGGAAATTCTATCCCCAAAAATTAGAGGCCAACATCAATCTAATTATACGTTTATTAAGGTGTTTAAAAAAAGTATAATGGAAGGCTCATTTATCATATTCATCACCCCCTCTGATGGGCCATTACTAAATTATTTTGGGGGGGGAGATGTGTTTGGCCACAGGATAGCATTGCAGTGGCGGTGCGTCCAGAGTGGGCGCTGGAGCACTGCCCCCTCTCTCCTGTGCCCATCACTCAGAACAATACATAGGTTCATGCGTTGCATGAACCTATGTATTGTCTATGCCGCACACTATTCAGGTGGATGGCCTCTTGTAAAGCGACCGACATATGAATCATTGCGGCATTTAGGGGGTTAAAATTGCATAGCAGAAACAGGTAGTAAAATAGTCTTGCACATTACAACCTGAGGGATGTAATTGGCTTCCTAAAAGAAAAATCGGGGACGCAGGGGGGGGGCATTCCTTGGGTAAACACTGACAGGCTGCTCTGCCAATCATGTTCACCAAGTCTGTTTAATGGTAACATGATTGGCTGATGCAACATGAAGGGAAGGAGAAGACATCAAGGACAGAAGAAGGATGGCGCTGACCACAAGAAGGTAAGTGCAGGGCTGGGGGTAAACTGGCTGCATTAGAGGGGACTAAATGGCTGCATTAGAGGGAACAAAATGGCTGCATTGGAGGGAACAAATGGGGTCGTTTAATAGGCACCAGAGCAAAAAAGGAGGAAGTTTATTTCCTAAATTGGGGTTTGAACCCCCAAACATTTGGAGCAACAGGCGCCCCTGCTGGAAAGGTTAGTGAAGGAAAATATGCATGGAGGAGAAAAAATGGGCAATCTAAAGCTTCAAGCATGCATGAGGACAAAGGGGACATTCTCAGCATATTACAATCATGGTAATTAGGGAAGGATGAAAGAAATACAATACATTAGCATACATGTAATACATAAAATGTGATGTTAATGGAGAAAACTTACCCTAATATAGTCCTCCTGCAGGACTTGTATAATGGCAGAACAGGTGTCTGGGATTATGAGGCCCAGAGCCTGGGGGGAGATGCCTGTCGTGAACTTCAAGTCCTGCAGACTTCTCCCTGTCGCCAGATAACGTAACGTGGCGATGAGCCTCTGCTCAGCACTGATGGCTTCCCGCATAACGGTGTCCTTCCTGGTAATATAGGGGGACACCAAAGCCAACAGTTCCTGAAAAACGGGGTCAGACATCCGCAGAAAATTCCTGTAGTCCTCAGGATTATTCTCGACGATCTCCCGCAGCAGAGGCATATGGCAGAATTGGTCCCGCTGGAGCAACCAATTCTTGGTCCATGAACTCCTCCTCACACCATTCATGGACTGGTCTTGGTCCAAAACAAGCAGACCAACACCAAGCGCACGCACAGCACGAACTCGACGACGAGAACGTCCAGGCGACATGGCTAGGAAACGGTCGTCTTATCAGAACGTACAGAACAGAACGCACTTTAGAACAGCAAGGCCTATGAATAACGAACTGAAAAACAGAAACGAACAGGCAAGAACGCACTGTAAAACAGATACGACCTGCCTAGACGCCCTGAAAGTCAAGATACGAATGCACAAGCACAAACTGAACCGCAGAAAACGAACTGAAAAGTACGAAGACTGAAAAGCGCGAATCGTCTCTTCCCAAACTTTTACTTCACACGCGGTAACACGAGATCAGCAAAAGCAGCCCAAGGGGTGGCGCCAAGAAAAAAGATCTTCCCCTTTATAGTGCCGTCGTACGTGCTGGACGTGAGCGCGGAGAACAACGAGGAAATTGGGAAATGACAGTGTGTACGCATAGAAAGCTTGACGAGAAATTCGACAAGCTTAACAAGAATCTCGTCGAAAAAAACGACGTGTTTTTTACGACGAGAAACTCGGTCGTGTGTACGAGGGCTAAATCCCAGATCTTGCCTATTGACCCAGGAGCTCAACTTGTGAATCCGAACTTCCTATTGATATGGACCAGGGACCTTAGATACTTGGACATTAAAATTTCTTTAAAGATTACAGATTTTTGCAATTTTAACTTATGCAGGTTGATGCAGAGAATGAAAAATAAACTATCTTTGGTAGGTAGAATTAATTTGATTAAAATGAAAATTCACGCTCTCATAGATTATGTTTTCTGACACTCACCAGTATGGATCCTGAAAAATTACTTAACCACCTCAATAGTGGACCCCAGGCCAATTTTCAGCTTTCAGCGCTATCACACTTTGAATGACAATTACTCAGTCATGCAACACTGTACCCAAATAAACCCAAATAAAAAAAATTATTATTTGTTTTTAAACAGCTAGAGCTTTCTTGTTGGTTTTTAATCACCACAGTTTTTTTTGCTATATAAATGAAAAAAGACTGAAAAAAAGCTTTCTTCATAAATTTAGGCCAAAATTTATTCTGTTACATTTCTTTGGTAAAAATAATCCAAATCATTGTATATTGTTTAGTCTGTGCGAAAATGATAGAGTCCACACAGGCACACACTATGGTATATATATTTGGAAATTGATTAATCCTGACTATCTAATTTATTGAGGTTCTAAAATGCCAGGACAGTGCAAATATCCCCCAAATTACCCCTTTTTGAAAAGTAGACAGTCCAAGGTATTTAGTAAGGGTCATTGTGAATTTGTTGAAGCTGTAATAAAGGTTTTTGTAATTTTTTAAATAAAATTAGGTATTTTTCACAATTTATTTTACATCCCATCACATTACTGTCACCAGAGTAGTATAGCATTATCATATAAAAAGAGACAAGCAGCGCCAATCTAACTGCAGTAGCAATGTAACACGTTTAATTCAAGTAGAAATGCACTCACTCAGAGTATGATAAAAGCAGGCACATCATTGTAGATATCAGGTGGACAGCAGAATGGACAGCAGGGATCCACAAATGTTCTTCCAGGCGGCACTGTAGTGTCTTGCTCGGTGGCGTCTGTGGTCTCCGGTGTCCCGGGTTTGAACATGCAGGGCGCAGAGGGAAGTCGTCTCTCAGAGGGTCCCTGGTCTCAGTGGGAGGATGCTATGACGTGCACGCATTCAGAGCATGCGTGCTCCTTCAGCATTTCTACTTGAATTAAACGTGTTACATTGCTACTGCACTTAGATTGGCGCTGCTTGTCCCTTTTTGTATTTCTCCCAGAGGTTCTTCTATCCTTCAGCGTGCTGCCTTCCCTGTGCCAGTTACAAATCCCTGTGGTAAACACCCAGGCTACAGATCCTCCTTTTTCAAAAAAACTATATTTCCATCAGGAGTCATTTTTAAACATTTCATTTATTGACTCTCTGCTGCTCATTCTTTTAAACTTTGAACTATATGTCCTGAATCCTGACATTTTAACCGTTTCCCTTACCCTGTGAACGATACAGCTTTGCATGTCGGTATCACCTTGGCGCAACAATTATTGTGTTTTTTCCAGCATTATCATATGACTGGTGTGGCAGCGATCAGGGATGCTGACTGGTAACAGTATGTAAAAAAATAATAATAATAATTTTTATTATTATTTTTTCAGTTTTGTTAACATTTCTTTTCGTTTTTACAATGTCTTTCTACATACTGTGACAAAAGCAATACAGTGTTACCAAAGTGACTCTGTACTACTCTAGGGAGGTGATCAGGATTTTCTTTTTACACTATTATTGCCTATACCAGTGTTGATCACTGTTTTAAGCAATCATTTTTATGGATGGCATCCATCAATTGCCAGTGTGTACTATTCTAATGGCTGTGATTGGCTACAGCTATCACATGGTACAGATATGCTGTGATTGGCCCTGACTGTACCATGTGCAGCCAAGTGCAATTGCACAAATGTTAATATGTTACATCACCACAATACATATTTTCCTCTTTAAAGGGGTTGTAAAGGTAAAAGTTTTTTCACTTTAATGCATCCTATGCATTAAGGTGAAAAAACATCCGACAATAACGGCGCCCCCTGAGCCCCCGTTTTACTTACCTGAGCCCTCGAAAGTCCCGCGCTCGCCCCCGTCATCCTCCTCGTTTCTGAGCCTGGCCGTTGATTGGTTACACTGGATGGATTGAAAGCAGCGCAGCCATAGGCTCACGCTGCTGTCAATCACATCAAATGACACGGCGCGCCGGGGGCGGGGCCGAGTGATACAGTGAGCGGCTATAGCCGCCGGCTGTATCACTGGAGTGCGCCCGCAATCACTCACCACCATACAAGCTCGCTTGCATATAGGTGCTGTGTTCTTGCGGGGAGGAGCTGAGACAGCCGCCGAGGGACCCCAGAAGACCAGGTTCGGGGCCACTCTGTGCAAAATGAGCTGCACAGTGGAGGTAAGTATAACATGTTTGTTATTTAAAAAAAATAAAACAAATTCCTTTACATACCCTTTAATATACACCCATGAAGGAGATATCTGTACTCTGAAACGCATCGGGTGCAAGAGGTTCATTCCTGGTTATGTTTATAGATGGTGATAATGTCGTAGATGCATAATATATTCCATTCTCATATGTTTTATTTAATATATTAAAAAAATAATTTTCTTTACTAAAATACTCTTATATACTCTTCCTCTAAAGCCCTGTACACACGATTGGATTTCCTATGGATTTTAAACCGATGGATTTTTCCATCGGGAATCCGATGAAGCTGACTTCCATCAGTCTTTCCTACACACCATCAGTCAAAAAACCGATCGTCCCAAACGCCGTGACGTAAAACACTCCGACGAGCCAAGAAAAATGAAGTTCTATGCTTCTGACCATGCGTCGACTTGATTCTGAGCATGCGTGGGTTTTTTATCCGATGGAGTTCCCCACAGACGATAGTAATTTGCTATCGTTTTTTTTTCCATCGGATAAATTTAAAACATGTTCTATTTTTTAACACCGATGGAAAAAAAAACGATGGGGCCCATACACGATCGGTTTGTCCGATGAAAAAAGTCCATTGGACTGTTTTCATCTGTAAAACCGATCCTGTGTACAGGGCTTAACTTTGTGTGCCTTAAAAGTCCACCATAGGGGTTTCCTGCTTTGAATCTAAGGGTAATCAGTGCACTGGTAGTTTTTGTGCTAATAATACTCTTAGGTCATTTGATCAACTGTGGTAGCAGTTTGACCTCCCTACTTTATACTTGTTTAGATATTTACTACTTCGCTATGGATATCACTTTCAATTCGGGACAATGGGACTTGAACTGACATCATCTACGATCGAGTCTCTCATGAGAAGTTAATCATTAATTAAACATTTTTCCAATATTTATAAGGCCTTACAACGACATATCTATGAAGGCCTAAAACACTGCAATCTAAATAGCAGACAGATGTACCAGAGATGGACAAGGATGACTTGGAGCTTGTGTGGGATTACTCATTGCTTAACCACCTTAATACAGGGCACTCTTACCCCCTTCCTGCCCAGGCCATTTTTCAGCTTTCAGCGCTGTCGCACTTTGAATGACAGTTGCGCGGTCATGCAACAATGTACCCAAACAAAATTTTTATAATTTTGTTTACACAAATAGAGCTTAATTTTGATGGTATTTAATCACTGCTGGGTTTTAATTTTTTTACAAAAAAAACGTTTTTCTTAGTTCCTGTCAGTAAATTTTGTAAATAAGTAATTTTTCTCCTTCACTGATGTGCGCTGAGGAGGCGGCACTGATCGGTACTGATAGGCTGCACTGATGGGCACTGATGAGGTGGCACTATATGGGCACTGATGAGGTGGCACTTATGGGCACTGATGAGGTGGCACTTATGGGCACTGATGAGGCGGCACTCATGGGCACTGATGAGGCGGCACTCATGGGCACTGATGAGGCGGCACTGATCAGGAGGCACTATTATTCCGCACTGATAGGCGGCACTGGTAGGCACTGATAGGGGCACTGGTGGGCATTGATAGGCAGCATGGATAGGCGGCACTGATAGGCAGCACTGATGGGCACTAATGGGTAGCACTGATGGGCACTGATGGGAATTGATGGGCAGCACCGATGAGCAGGCACTGATGGGCACTAAAAGGCACCACTGACTGGCACCAGTAATGGGCACTGATTTGTGTCACTGATGAGCACTCATGGGCACTGATTGGTGGCACTTCTGGGGCTTTACTGTAATCAAGGCACTGATGATCAGTGCCCTGATTACATGCTCTGTTCTCCCCAGCGAGGAGATGCCGCTGATCGGCTCTCCTCGCCGTAGGAAATGTCTGAATAACTCTGTTTATATTCATATGTTATGGAAGTGCCCTGGTTTTTAATTGTTCTGGTCCAAGGTGCTACAATTTATCTTCACATTGACTACTGTTCTTATTTAATGTAGCTATATGTTTATTAGGCTTGATGGAGCCATTGGCTCCCTCTCGAGTAATCAGAACACTTCTTGGTCTTCTTCTGTTTCTTAAGCCCTGTACACACGATCGGATATCCTATGGATTCTAATCCGATGTTTTTTTCCATCGGAAATCCGATGAAACTGTCTTCCATCAGTCTTGCCCACACACTATCAGTCAAAAAATCGACTGTTCCAAACGCAGGGACGTAAAACACTCCGATGAGCCGAGAAAAATTAAGTTCAATGCTTCTGAGCATGCGTCGATTTGATTCTGAGCATGCATGGGATTTTTATCCGATGGAGTTCCCCACAGACGATAGTAATTTGCTATCGGTTTTTTAACCATCAGAAAAATTAGAACATGTTCTATTTTTAAACACCGATGGAAAAAAGACCGATGGGGCCCATACACGATCGGTTTGTCCGATAAAAACAGTCCATCAGACTGTTTTCATTGGTAAAACCTATCGTGTGTACACGGCTTCAGGAAAGCTATTGTATTAAAATGAATGTCAGCTGTGACTCTCAGCGCTTCCACTATACAAGACTACTTATGAATCTAGAAGTTGCCCCAACACATTTACCAGAATGGGATGCTTGACAAATTGAATGCATCTTGAGACACCACTGCACGCTTATTACAAATATTTACATCAATACTAAGTAATATGGTCTCCATATTCAAAGGGGAAAAATTGATAGTGCTTTAAAATAAATGGGTGGAAGGAAGAGAGAAATTTCCATATATGTCTATCCAAGTGGATGTTAATCTTGAATACACCAAGATGTTGATTATTTTTGGGACCTTGATTGTGTTAGTTTTTTAATGTTTCACCACTGAGTGGTGTAATTATTTGTGTTGTACCTATGGCCAGGGAATGCCCAGATTGCCATGTTTTGTACTTAAATTTAAACTTAATAAAAAAAAAATGATATATAAAAAAAAAAAAAATGAAAGGAAAAGTACAGCCAAAGCTCGTTTGGCTGTACTTCTTCTGTGAATCACAGGAGTGTAGTTCGTTCTGCACTCCTGTGACCCATTTTCAGCAGACAGCAGGCTGAAGCCCAGGCTTGGGCAATATCGCGACATTGAAGTCATGATCCGTCCACATGCCTTGACCGGCACCCAGCTCAGGCTCTCAGTGAGCCGCTGAGAGCCTAAGCTGGCTGCTCCCACCCCTCCACAGCCCAGAGCTCCAATGAGTGCGTGGGGTTGGGCAGAGCAGAGCAGAGAGCCAGTGAATGACAGTCACCAGTTCTCTGCTCAGGGGGCTCTGAGAACCGAGCGGTGTTAGATCGCTCGTGTTAGAGCCGGCGGGGGACAGATGCAACATCGGACCGATGCTATATCCACCTACAGTAGGAAAATATGAACCTGAAAAAAAAGCTAACCCCATACTCCTCTTCTAAAGTTATAACATTATGACCTATATGGTGGTCCTCGTGTATTTAGAAGACTTTGTCTTGCACACATCTGTAATGTATGTTTTAGGATAGATAGATGCATAGATAGATACATAGATACAAAAATAATAAAATATATGCAATAGATGGATACGTAGATAACAAGATAGATAAATACAGTAGATAGAGAGTCTGCCACCATTAAAATCGGTACTTTCGTTTATGCTTTTGTTTCATATGCAAATCAGAATCCGAGAGTCTCCTCTGACCTTTCCCTACTGTAGTATGCTAAGCAATCAGGTAGAAACCTACAAACAATTTTTACGGCCTGCGGAGAGGCAGAAATGAAATTCAGATCTAAACATATTCAAAAACATGATTTGCATTGGTTAGAATTTTGAAATATGACAAAGAAATCACTGATTTCAAAAGCATGACTGCACAAACAATTCTACTAATCCCACCATGTCACTCACAAGATGAAGACTGATCACCGATCTTTACATTTGTTCTTTATGTTATGTATTCACTCTCATAGAGACAAGTGTGTGTGTGTATACAGTATATACGGTATATATATATATATATATATATATATATATATATATATATATCAGATCATCTGTCACAGTTATTACCTTTGGTTTGGTATCACTTGACCCTCCCTTTTTGGATTGTAAGCCCTCCTAACCCTCAACCCTCTTGTATTGAATTGCATTGTAACTGTCTCCCTTTTTGTAAACCTCTGGTGATACTGTATATAAATCCTGTATAATAAGAATAAGAATAATATAGTAAATCTATTAATCTGGAGTGTACCTTTTTATCAATTTCTGTCTCTCACTCCCTGTCTCTATCTTTATATCTATATATATATGAAAACATCTTTAACTTGGTATTCTAAAAACATATATTTCCATAAATATTAAAATGTTGTTTTTTTCGTTAAAAAAATATCATTTAAAACGTTTTCTAAATTCCAAAATGTTAAAAATAAAATACATTTTCCTTTGTGTTTTATTCCCTTTTTCTTTGTTTAGGCCCCTTTCACACTGGGTCACACTGGGTCGCTATTGCGCTAAAAATAGCGCCTGCAAACTGACCAGAAACAGCCGTTGCTGTGTCTCCAGTGTGAAAGCCCCGAGGGCTTTCACACTGGAGCGGTGCGCTAGCAGGACGGTAAAAAAAGTCCTGCTAGCAGCATCTTTGGAGCGGTGAAAGAGCGGTGTGTATACCGCTCCTCCACCGCTCCTGCCCATTGAAATCAATGGGGCACCGCGGCTATACCGCAGAGGCGCTTTGCAGTGGTTTTTAACCCTTTCTCGGCCGCTAGCGGGGGGTAAAACCACCCCGCTAGCGGCCGAATAGCGCTGCGAAATCAGCGGTAAAGCGCCGCTAAAAATAGGGGCCTTATAGAATTGATTTTTTTCTTTTTTTTTTGTCTTATCCTCTTTGGAGTTGAAGCTTAATGCTAAGAACAAATGTATTATTGTATTATTGATCATAACTTCCATTGGTATTGGGGGGGGGGGGCATACTGCCACCCTAGACCTAGCAATTAGTGTTTTGTCTTTCCTTTATAGCTATGAATTCGTATTGGCCCATTTGTGAACCAGCATCGGTCTATATAACATACGCGCCATGTCTTCTGGGGGATGCCTATATATCATATATTATATGCACCTTTACTTTCAGGTGCTTTCCAAAGTACTATTTATTGGTGGTATTTTTTATTTATTTGTTTATGTATTTATGTATTTATTTTTTGTGTTTGTATCGTTTATGTACCAGTTGTGTATGACTATTTTGAATGTGAAAATATTTCTTCAATAAACTTAGATTGATACAAAAAAAAAAAGTAAATAATTAATAAATATAAACATACTAAAAATACTACAGTACTTATAACTATAATCATTATCAAACTATTTGCTATTATCCTCATCATTCAGTTTTAAATTTGCTTTTGAATCCACGTAATGGTTATGTAATGTATATTTATTTTATTTATTAACTTTTTTTTGTTGCTCTCTTGTTATCTTTGTAAGAAGATCTTAGGTGTTCTGAAAGGCACCTATAAATAAAACGTAATATTATTATTATTATTATAAGATATACTTTATTGTCATTGTATGCATAGCCATTATATGGACTTTATTTGTTATATCAAATATCAATTATATGCGATTTGAATGTTTATTTACATATTTGATTGTGCTGCATACCTGGACTTTCTAATCATTGTATACATACAACAAAATTTATCAGGATACTCTTTACAACAGAAATAAACACTTCTCAACAAAACCACACATACATGTTCCTAGCACATGCCCACATATCTGTTTAACCCCTTGCCGACCAGCTGCCATCATTGTACGTCAGCTTGGGAACCCAACTGGCCAGCGGGGGAGCCAATGAGCGTGTGGGGCTGTCTCGATGTCCACCATCCACCCGCGTTCTTTCCCCACAGTGACAGAATGGGGATCTGCCTGTGTAAACAAGGCAAATCTCCGTTCTGACAGGGGGGATCACAGGTCCTGTCTTTTTGCTAGGCTGGAAGATGGATCTGTGTGTTTCCCCAGTCAGCCCATCCCCCATACACTTAGAAAACACCTTCAGGGAACACATTTAACCCTTTGATCACCCCTGATGTTAACCCCTTACCTGCCAGTGTCATTAGTACAATAACAATACTTTAATAATGTCACTGGTTCCCAAAAGAGTGTCAAAAATGTCAGTTAGGCTTCCGATCTGTCTGCCCCAATGTCGCAGTCCCGCTAAAAAATCGCTGTATAAATGACAATGGTTGCAAAATAGTGTCAAAAGTGTCCGATGTGTCGGCCGCAATATTGCAGTCATGATAAAAATCACAGATCGCCGTGATTAAAAAAATAAATTTATAAGAAAAATGCCATAAATCTATCCCTTATTTTGTAGACGCTATAACTTTTGCGCAAACCAATCAATATACGCTTATTGCAAGTTTTTTTTCTACCAAAAACATGAAGAATATATATTGGCCTAAACTGAGGAATAAATTAGTTTTTTTATATTTTTTTGGGGATATTTATTATAGCAAAAAGTAAAAAAATACAGCTTTTTTTTCAAACTTGTTGCTGTCTTTTTTTTATAGCGTAAAAAAAAAAAAATATGCAGAAGTTATCAAATACCACCAAAAGAAAGCTCTATCTGTGGGGAAAAAAAGGACATAAGTTTTGTTTGGGTACAGCGCTGCACAACTGCGCAATTGTCAGTTAAAACGACTCAGTGCCGTATCGCATGGTCATTAAAGCGGAGTTCCACCCCAAAATGGAACTTCCGCTTTTTGGAATCCTCCCCCCCCCCTCCGGTGTCACATTTGGCACCTTTCAGGGGGGAGGAGAGAGCAGATACCTGTGTAATACAGGTATTTGCTCCCTCTTCCGGGTATAGATCACAGCGGTGAACGCAGTGACCTACGCCACGTCCGGCGCCTACCCCCCCGCTGTCTTCTGGGAGACACACAGGTCTCAGAAGACAGCAGGGACCAGTGGGATCGCGCATGCGCAGTAGGGAACCAGGAAGTGAAGCCGCAAGGCTTCACTTTCTGATTTCCTTACCAAAGATGGCGGCACCTCCACCCGAGAGCTGAGGGACAAATCGGCTACGGGACCCGACATCGCGGGCGCCCTGGACAGGTAAGTGTTCATATATTAAAAGTCAGCAGCTGCAGTATTTGTAGCTGCTGACTTTTAATAAAAAAAAATTCGGGGGTAAATCCTTCCAGTCCTTAAGTGGTTAAATATGAACAAAATATAAAATGTTATTTGAAAAATTTAAATTCCGCATAACATTATTAATCTGGATTATTGAAGAGTCAATATTATGTTTGTGCATTTTATACATTTATTTGCTTTATATATTGTGTATATCGCTGAACTATTTCAATAGCTAAATTTATATTTAGAGTTGAGATGTTTGGGGGCAGATCTAGTAATAACCGCAAGGTTTCACTTTCTGATTCCCTTACTGAAGATGGCTGCGCCTCCACCCGAGAGCTGAGGGACAAATCGGCTACGGGCCCCGACATCGCGGCCGCCCTGGACAGGTAAGTGTTCATGTATTAAAAGTCAGCAGCTGCAGTATTTCCAGCTGCTGACTTATAATATTTTTTTTTCGGGGGTAAATCCTTCCAGTCTTTAAGTGGTTAAATATGAACAAAATATAAAATGTTATTTGAAAAATTTAAATTCCGCATAACATTATTAATCTGGATTATTGAAGAGTCAATATTATGTTTGTGGATTTTATACATTTATTTGCTTTATATATTGTGTATATCGCTGAACTATTTTAATAGGTAAATTTATATTTGGAGTTGAGATGTTTGGGGGCAGATCTAGTAATAACCGCCAAATATTTACTGCAAAGGGTAAACTAAAAACGCCAAAACATGCCAAAAGGAATTAACAAAACGAAATAAAAAATATGGAACAAAGAGAATACTTTAAATATCAATGTGTAAGAAATAAACATTATCTATCTGTGATCTTCAAGATCATGGTCTGTAAGTAGACATAGACAGTGTGACTCCCACATACACTGTTTATTTCTTCATCTCGCTCCTGTATTTGTTTGTTTAATTGATATTTCCCTTTCCCCACGCAGGAACAAAAGGAAACACCGCTCTCCCTAATTGGGCTTGCCTTTGTGCCGTCTGCTACTGTCGATATAAACACATTGCATGTTTGTGTCATTAGCATTGTGCACTGGATGCGTTGTATCGTCAGTAACAAGTGCACAGCCACAAAACAAATTAACAGCTGTCTCAACGGTTAATTACAAAATGGATGAAGCATTAGGGCAAAGCATTAATGTACTCGTTAAGACAGAAAGACATTGCCTGGGCTCTTTTCCAATTAGTTAAGTCCTGGGTTGGCATGCCCTACTTCTCTGTTTACTCTCTTTTCTCTTAAAACACAAATATCCATGAACCGACATTTAATGCAACACCCCCGATTCCGATTTTGAGCTTCATGACCTCAGTAATGATTTTTTTTTTTTTTTTAAGTGAATTTTTTTGGTTTCTTGTGAAATTAGGAGGCATTTCATGTTGTGTTACAATCTGCAGATCTGTTTGTCTTTCCGTATTAAGAAGAACTTTATGAACTGACCTCTTGGTTAGGCCGCAGTTTATGGCTTTCATACATTCAGCAGATCAATAATCTTGTTTAATCATTACATTGCAGGGCCTGAGCTCTTTCTGCTGTACATAATTTTGATCGATAGCATGCAGGCATAACAGGCTAGAGTGCAATAAAGAAAAAAAAAAGCAGGCCTTTATTAAAAGAAATCTTCATTCAGAGGAAACTTTACCGGTAAATATGAATAATATCAGGCTCTGTGCACTTGGTTTGTGGTTTTTGACTTCCAGTTGCAGCAATGCTTGTAAAAATTGGTGCGGATCCATTCACATAAGCTTCTTCTTTTTTTTTTTTGAGGAATTATATGAAGGATTTATTGTTTATAGAATCAAATGAAAGCGATCCCTGCAACCCTACAAGTACTTCCCTCATGTGCTGCAATTTGGTGCTGGCCTTGAATCCATTACCCATAGTTACATACACCATATTGTCAAAAGTATTGGGACACCTGCATTTACACGCACATTCCAGTCTTTAGCCTTGTACACACGATCGGATAAATTCGTGAAATTTTGTGCGAAGGGCGTTAGCCGTGAATTTGGTATGCATAAAGATGGCAGAACTTTTTCAAAAAGGATCCTTGGTTCCGATCATGCGTGTTTGTACTTTCGACTTTTGTGTGACGATTTCTGTACTGACCATTTGAAAATCGGACGCTGACTTCACATCCGCCCAAAATTTTATAGCCTGTACATCCAGCTTTTGTCTGACGAAAAAGTGAAATCGGGTCGATACAGCGCCGGCCGGCGACATGTTGTCTTGGAGTTACTTCCGGGTATCGCGGCTCCGGCGCTGTGATTGGCCCGAGCCGCAATGACGTCTCGGACCGGTCGGTAACGGCATAGTCACTGAAAGCAACGGCACGTACGTGCCTTAGATTCAGTGCGCATGTGCCGATTACATCGGCACATGCAAATACAGGGGATATCTCCTAAAGCGTTCAGGCCTAGGAGATATCCAGGGTAGCTACAGGTAAGCCTTATTATAGGCCTTATTATAGGCTTACCTGTAGCATTAAGTGTGTTGTAAGGATTTACTGTACAACCACTTTTAAGCCTCGTACACACGATCGGATTTTCCGACAACAAATGTTTGATGTCAGGGTTTTGTCGGATAATCCGACCGTTTGTACGCTCCATCGGACAACTGTCGGAATTTCAGACAACAAATGTTTTATAGCATACTTTCAAATTTTCTGACAACAAATGTGTCTCGTCTGATTATCCGATCGTGTGTACACAAGTCCGTTGGAAAAAAATCCAAAGTACAAACACGCATGCTCTGAACCAATGCTAACCATAAGACAACATTAGCAGAAGTTGCCCAAAGGGTGGCGCTAAAGAGCTAAAGAGCTGAAAAACAACGTAGTTTTGTGTATGTTGGCTGAAAAAGGACGCAAATTTTGTTTGGGTACAACGTCGCACGACCGCACAATTGTCGGCTAAAGCAACGCAGTACAGAATCACAAAAAATGCTCTGGTCAGGAAGGGGGTAAATCCTTCCGGGGCAAAAGTGGTTAAATGTAGTTGTTTAGGTTTTCAGTGCTTTTTTATTCTAAATCAAAAATGCATAAGTGTAGTCAACAAAAGTAGAACATGTTGCATTTTTACTGTACAGAAAGCATCAGGAACGGCTTTGAAGAAAACTATAATAATTTTGGGCCAATTTTATGTTAATTTTTAGGAGTTGCAGGTTTTTAAACGAATGATTTAGACTTATTTACACACACACACATACATACATACATACATACATACATATATATACATACACACATGACAAAGGATTTCCAAAGCATTAGCACCAGTGTATAGCTAAAGAGACATCATAGCAGATGTAGCTCAATTTCAGATACAGCTGTCTGTCATTACTCAAACTTATTTAGTTCTGTTTGTAAATTTTTAAATAAGTCGCTGGTCACAGCCATTACTAGTATAAAATAAATCAATACAAATCCCAGCATCTATACCAGATGATATAACTTTCCTGCAAACTTAATGATATACAATTATTGCAATTTTTTTTTCTTATCAAAGACATGTAGCAGAATACATATTGGCCTAAATTCATAAGGAAATTAGATTTTTTAAACTTTTTATTGTATAGGTTTTATAGCAGAAAGTAAAAATATTGTTCTTTTCCAACCTTTTCTGTGTTTTTTCATTTATATCACCAAAAAAAAAAAAAAAAAAACCCCAGTGGTGTTCGAGCTCAATTTTTGTGAATGTTTTTTTTTTTTATAAATGTGATTTGCATAATAGTGCCAAATAGCAAAAAATGCTCTGGTCACAAAGGGTGTAAAATAAAGTCAAGTGGTTAGGTTGCTGACAGTGACAACTTACCAATACCTTCATCATAAAGAATACAGACTATTATTATAGAGCAGAAGGTGTCATTTGCAATTTTGGCACAGTATACTGTACATTTAAACCCAAAGTATTTGTAATTTAATAAAACAATTAAATGGCTGCCATAGGGTCAAACTTTGTATGGAACATTATTTCTTTTTTGGTATGAAATATGTGGAGCTAGCTGAAATGATTCAAGTTATACATGTATGAGTGATTTTTACCCAGAGTTCTGCTTCAAATGTCATTTCGGAACATCTCTGGTGGAGTGTTTTTGTTGGGGAGGGGAATCTGTACGGTAAAATACTTTCCTTGTTTGTTTCTAATGACCATACAGGTTGATTGTAGGAAGGAAGCAATGAGCACTGTACTGGAAAAAATCAATTTGCATTCACAGTCTAATTTTTCTTTTTTTTTTTTTTTATTAACCTAACCTTCATTCCATGAGGATAAACAAATGCAACTTTTGTGTTCAAATGAGCTTGGTAGCATCACTGCAATGAAGATCTTGATTTTGCTTAAATATTAAATATCCCATAATAACCAAAATAAGCCACTTTGGCCTATTACTGACCCAAAGCCAGTACATATCTGGTCCAACAAATAAACCTGAACTCATCTATGTACACTATATTGCCAAAAGTATTGGGACACCTCTCCAAATCATTGGATTCAGGTGTATAAAATCAAGCACCTGGGCATGCAGACTGCTTCTACAAACATTTGTGAAAGAATGGATCTCTTTGAGAAAATCTGTGTATTCAAGCGTGGTACCGTGATAGGTTGTCACCTGTGCAATAAGTCCATCCGTGAAATTTCCTTGCTACTAAATATTCCACGGTCAACTGTTAGTGGTATTATAACAAAGTGGAAACCACTGGGAACAACAGCAACTCAGCCACAAAGTGGTAGGCCACGTAAAATGACAGAGCGGGGTCAGCGCATGCTCAATAGCTAAAGACCTCCAAACTTTGTGTGGCCTTCAGATTAGCACAACAACAGTGTGTAGAGAGCTTCATGGAATGGGTTTCCATGGCTGAGCAGCTGCATCCAAGCTTTACATCACCAAGTGCAATGCAATGCAAAGCGTCGGATGCAGTGGTGTAAAGCATGCCGCCACTTGACTCTAGAGCAGTGGAAATGTGTTCTTTGGAGTGATGAAGCACACTTCTCTGTCTGGCAATCTAATGAATGTGTCTGGGTTTGTTGGTTACCAAAAGAATGGTACTTGCCTGACTGCATTGTGCCAGGTGTAAAGTTTGTTGGAGGGGGGATTATGGAGTGGGGTTGTTTTTCAGGGGTTGGGCTTGACCCCTTATTTCCAGTGAAGAAAACTCTTAAGGCGTCAGCATACCAAGCAAGACATTTTGGATAATACCGTGCTCCCAACTTTGTGGGAACAGTTTAGGGATGGCCCCTTCCTGTTCCAACACCAGTGCACATACAAGGTCGATAAAGACATGGATGAGCGAGTTTAGGGTGGAGTCCTGACCTCAACCCGATAGAACACCTTTGGGATGAATTAGAGTGGAGACTGCAAGCCAGGCCGTCTCATCCAACATCAGTGCCTGACTTGACAAATACGCTTTTGGAAGAATGGTCAAACGTTCCCATAGACACACTCCTAAACCTTGTGGACAGCCTTTCCAGAAGAGTTGAAGCTGTTATAGCTGCAAAGGGTGGGCCAACTCAATATTGAACCCTACGGTCTAAGACTCGGATGCCATTAAAGTTAATGTGCTTGTAAAGGCAGGTGTCCCAATACTTTTGGATATATAGTGTATTTGTCTTAGCTGTCTTATACGTAAGATATTTACATAGAACCATTATTCAAGTTTTTTTTTCTCATTTCAGGTATATATGATATATTGCATATAACTGTTAAAAGAAGAATTCCGAAGTTTGTCAAAAATAAATATATGCCTCTGAGAGAACCCACCGCTGATGTATGAAGGTGCGCTCTTCTACATGTCCCCCCCCTCGGTCTCTGTCAATGAAAGTACAGGTTACCATACTCACGTTACAGATGAGCTCCCCCGGCATTCCATGCGTGGGAGACTGAACCCCCTCCCCACCCTCTGACTGCTTCTTCTATTTCTTTTCTCTATTTTCAATCTTACTTTTTTTTCTTTCTAGTATTTCTTACTCCCATGAATAGGGGTCTTCTTTGTTAAAAAAGAAAACAAAGGGATTCGGGAGCATGGACCCTGACACCTTACTTCACTACAAATTGGCACACATGCACCCTCCTCTACGAAGGAGGTTTCCATGCTATCACCGCACACCTAATATAACTAAGACGCCCGGGCATTTGCCAGGGGCACATGAGACACCTCACGGACATGTTGTACTGTTTGTACCCACCATGACGTGGCTTTTGGTTAGAACTGTTGTTTTGTTTGCCATGATATTATATACCATGATCTTTAATTGTGCTATTATCTTATCTGATCTATTATTTTGTACCATGTTGGGCTGTGTGGGCCCTGTCCCTGTTATAAATAAAAAAAAATAATAATAATAAATGCACCCATTTTGCAAAAAGTTAAACTGTCTATTTTTTCTTTCTTGCATTAGAGCCTACAAAGCATTGCAACCACAATAAGTGGATTGGGGATGCAATTCTTCTGCATACCACTGAAGTATCAATGGTGACAACACCGCACTTGTGCTCTATTGAGAACTACAGTTCCTTTGCTGCATTGGCAGATGGGACTAGTCTTTTCAATCACAACTTCCTGGGAATATATGATGCGGCTGTGCAGGTGGGGATATGCACAGCTATGCACATATCACATTTTACAGGAGCCCTTGGGGAGAAGAACCCTGCGATGCTGTAAAGGGAAGTTGTGCATACTGACCATGTTTGATTATAGGTGTAACGTGAAATGTGGTCAGAAAGATGGCATTACCTTTTAACGTTAACCTATTTTCAGCTGATTGGGGGACCCTGTAGGCTGCATGTCAAATGTATAGTAGGCTAAACTTAGCTGTTTTGCTTAAAAGCCAGCCATTTACAAAGCTCAATAGCTCAAGATCAAATTTACAAACACAAGTGAATAAGTCAGAGTAGGTAGTCATGCCCTCTCCTCCTTCTCCCTACCTGCTATGTTTATACAGCTTCATATTCAATTTTAATCAGAGTAACAGAGGGAGGGAGAGCAAGTGAGAAATGGGGAGAGAGAGACTGATGGTAAACAGCTTCTTTTGATCTCTGTCTTTAGACGTTTTATGAATTCTGTGTCATGGATGCACCCTGTATTTACAGTTCATTTTTAAAAGAAAAAAAAGAGGAAGAGAAAGCAAGAGCGAGAGAGAAAGCAAAATGTATGGATTACATAAATTTACCCGAAACCCTTGTTTCTTCTAATAAAATAGTTTAACCACTTGCTTACCTGGCACTTAAACCCCCCTCCTGCCCAGACCAATTTTCAGCTTTCAGCGCTCTCACTCTTTGAACGACAATTGCGCGGTCATACAACACTGTACCAAAATGCCATTTTTATAATTTTTTCCCCATAAATAAAGCTTTCTTTTGGTGGTATTTGATCACCTCTGCGTTGTTTTTTTTTGTGTAAAAAAATTAAAAAAGACAGATTTAAAAAAAAAAAAAAATACAAAACCGTTTTATATTTTGTTATAAAATTTTGCAAACATGTAATTTTTCTCCTTCCCTGATGTACGCTGATGAGGCTGCACTGGTGGGCACTGATAGGCTGCACTGATGGGCACTGATGGGCTGCACTGATGGGCACCGTTAGGCTGCATTGATGGGCACCGGTAAGGCAGCACTGGTGGGCACTGATAGGCGGCACTGGTAAGCACTGAGAGGTGGCACTGATGGGTGGCACTGAAGGGCATTCATAGGTGGCACTGGTGGGCACTGAGGTGGCACTAATAAGTGGCACTGATAGGTGGCACTGATAGCTGTCACTGATGGGCACTGATAGCTGTCACTGATGGGCACTGATAGTTGGCAGTGATGGGCACTGATGGGTGGTAGTGATGGGCACTGATGGGTGGCAATGATGGGCACTGATCGGCACTGGTAGGTGACACTGATAGGCAGCACTGCTAGATGGCACTGATGAGGCACTGATTGGCACCACTGGTGGGCATTGATAGGTGGCACTCGTGAGCATTGATAGGTGGCACTGTTTTGCACTGGTGGGCACTGATCTGTGGCACTGTGGGCACTGGCAGGCGGTAGTGGTTGGCACAGATGAGGCGGATGTGCCTCTTCCTCTTCGGGACCGATGTCTCTTGTACATAAGCCGGCGATTGGCTTTTTTTTCTCCTCACGCTGTTAGCGTGAGGAGAAAAAAAATTATTGACGAACTTCTATTTACATCACGTGATCAGCTGTCATTGGCTGACAGCTGATCACGTGGTTAGGGGCCGGGATTCGGCCCCTTAATCCGATCTGTGATCACCTGAGTCTCAGTGACTCGGTGATCACAGCGTGTGCCGCGCGCTCGCTGCAGAGGGCGCGCAGGGAGCGTGCAAAGGGGAGGATGTCTATTGACGGCCTCCCGGCAAAGTAGGTCTGTGCTGTAGCCGTCATTCGGCTATAGCGCAGATCTGAAGGAGTTAATTTTAAAAAAAATCCCATGTGCAAATTGGTTTGCTTGGTACAGGTTCTTTTTCCGCCTACCTTCTCTTTGCCTGGGGGGGTTTAAAAACTCTCTGTGTTGCAACAATTGGCCTCACTGCAAGTGACATAAATCACTGATGCCAGCCAGGCCATTACATGCTCCAGCTTCCAAAGTATGCGGTAGCGCTGCTTTGGGTTGGATCCCCACAATGTTTTTTTTTAATCCACGGTTGTGCAAAAAAAAATGCATTTAGGGGTGTGCTTTGTCCACCCCCCGAAGGGGAAGGACATCTCCCTGATCCCCTAAGGCGCACGGCTCCTGACAGGGACATAGGGTTCCACTGGTCTGTCTAGCCAAAAGGCCTGGCGGACTCCGTTCTCCGTGATCCACGGTACAAGGGTAAGGTTGCGGACCTTATCTTGCCGTCGCAGAGGGAGCAGAGGATGAGACAACTCCGGGAGGCCTTTCATCTTTATGAAGTTCAGTCGATCAACTGAGTCGGTGGACAGGCGCACCCTGTGATCCGTGACAAAGCCTACAGCAGCACTGAATGTGCGTTCCGAAAGAACGCTGGATGCAGGACAGGCCAGTAGCTCAATTGCATACTGTGCAAGCTCTGGCCAGTGATCCATCCTCAAGACCCAGTAAGCCAGAGGATTTTCGGTGGGAAAGGTGTCCAAGTCTGACCTTGCCCCTAGGTATTCCTGCACCATGTATATTAGACGCTGGGGATGGTTGCTGGAACCGATCATACCTTGGGGCTGCAGACTAAAAAATTGTCTGAACGCATCGGTCAGACGGCCACCTTCTCCACCGCTCCTTCTGCTACTGACCGAAGCCTCATCAACTCGTTGTCCAGGACCAGGAGTTTGTAACCTCCCAGTCTCTGGGAACGCGTTGCACAGACCTTTCTGCAAGGCCTCCCGGAGTTGTCTCATCCTCTGCTCCCTCTGCGACGGCAAGATAAGGTCCGCAACCTTACCCTTGTACCGTGGATCAAGGAGAGTGGCCAGCCAGTAATGGTCCCTCTCCTTGATCCGAAGAATACGAGGATCCTTCCGCAGACTTTGCAGGATTAGGGAGGCCATGCAGCGTAGGTTAGCTGAGGCATTCGGTCCGGAGTCCTCTGGGTCACTAAGGACGACATGATCCGCAGCCATCTCCTCCCAGCCACGTACAAGTCCACGGGTTTGTTGGGACTGTAAATCATCCCTAAAAGACTGCTGCTGTTGATGCTCAGTGCCATGCTCCACCTCCATGCTGATACAATCCTCCTCCTCCTCCTCCTCGTCCTCTTCCTGTGTGATGGGTGGGACAGAAGGAACACTGTCTGGGTAAAGGGGGCCTTGAGAGGCAAGGAAGTCCTCCTCTTCCTGCCTCTGTTCTGCCTCAAGTGCCCTGTCCATTATTCCACGCAGCTTATGCTCCAACAGGTGGACAAGAGGTACAGTGTCACTGATGCATGCACTGTCACTGCTCACCATCCTCGTGGCCTCCTCAAATGGTACCAGGACAGTGCATGCATCCCTGATCATGCCCCACTGGTGTGGTGAAAAAAACCCGAGCTCCCCTGACCCTGTCCTGGTGCCGTAGTCGCACAGTTACTCATTGATGGTCCTCTGCTGCGTGTGCAGCTGCTGCAGCATGGCCAACGTTGAGTTCCACCTGGTGGGCATGTCACATATAAGGCGGTTCTTGGGCAGGTTCAACTCATTTTGCAGCTCAGCCAGCCGAGCACTGGCATTATATGATCTGCGGAAATGCACACAGACTTTCCTGGCCTGCCTCAGGACATCCTGTAAGCCCGGGTACCTGCCCAAGAACAGCTGCACCACCAGGTTAAGGACGTGAGCCACACAGGGCACATAGGTCAGTTGTCCCTGTCGGAGGGCGGAGAGGAGGTTGGTGCCATTGTTGCAACCACCATTCCTGGCTTAAGCTGGCATGGCGTCAACCACCTCTCAGCCTGCCCCTGCAGAGCTGACAGAACCTCTGCCCCAGTGTGGCTCCTCTCCCCCAAACACACCAGTGCAAGCACGGCATGGCATCTGTTTGCCTGCGTACTCGTACTTGCGTAGCCCCTTGAACGCCTACGGAGCACCGCTGGTTCCGAGGACAAAGCACAGGAAGAGGCCATGGAGGAAGAAGAAGAGGAGGGGGTGGAGGAGAGAGGTGTGTCACAACCAGTAGTAGCATTTTGGAGGCGTGGCGGCGGAACAACCTCCAACACTACTGCACCTTGTCCTGCATCCTTCCCAGCTGCCAAAAGAGTTACCCAATGGGCCGTGAAAGAAATGTAACGTCCCTGTCCATGCCTGCTGGACCATGAGTCAGCGGTAAAATGCACCTTACCGCTGACCGCCCTGTCCAGCGAGGCATGGACATTGCCTTCCACATGCCGGTAGAGAGACGGAATCGCCTTCCGTGAGAAAAAGTGGCTTTTGGGAACCTGCCACTGAGGAACTGCACATTGCACAAACTCACGGAAGGGGGCAGAGTCTACCAACTGAAAAGTCAGCAGTTGAAGTGCTAGCAATTTAGCCAAGCTAGCATTCAACCGCTGGGCATGTGGATGGCTGGGAGTGAACTTCTTTCGACGGTCCAGCAGCTGGGGCAGGGAAATTTGCCTGCTATAATCGGACGTCGGTGTACTGCTAGCAGAGTGGCCATAAGTACTTGGCTGTGACACACCTAATTCTACACCTTCATTCCTCTCAGTGCAGGTTTCAGAGAGGACTGAATGTACAGTGAGGTTGGAGATCCCAGCTGATGAGGAGCAAGGAGAGGTCCGCTTTGTTCTTTGGTGTGGGTCTTTAAGGTACGCTTGCCAACGAGCTGCATGGCAGGTCAACATATGTCTGGTCAAGCATGTGGCGCTTGAGACATATGTTGCAAACAGCAGCGGTGCGATCTGATGCACTCGACTCAAAAAAGGCCCACACCAAAGAACTTTTTGAATAACGGGCAGAGGCAGCGCCCTGCACAGGCGGAGCTCTGCTGTGTGATTCAGTCGGTGTGCTGCCCTTACGCTGGCCCCCGGAGGGCATCCTTCCTCGTTGGAGATGTGCCTCCTCATCCTCCTCCTCTCTCCTATCAGGCACCCACGTGGTGTCAGTGACCTCATCATCCCCTTCCTCCTCATCACTGGAGCCAATCTGGCAATATACTGCAGCTGCTGGAACATGACTGCCAGATTGCTGTCCTTCCTGAGCATCCCCTCTCTCTGCTCTCACGCTACTGCCTTCCTCTAGCTGGGTATCATCTTCAGACCCTTCAAAACGCTGGGCATCCTCCTGGAGCATGAACCCAACACTGTGCTCAAACAGTTCGGGGGACTCCTCAGGAGGACACGGTGGGTCTAGGGAAGGAGTGACTGATGATGACATTGAAGAGGACGCTTTGGCAGCTGCTTTGCCAGTACCCTGAGCCTGGGGGAGAGAGGATGAGGAGGATGAGGAGGGCTTGGTCATCCACTCTACCAAGTCTTCGGCATGATGCGGCTCAACACGTCCAGCTGCCGAAAATAAGGACAAGCGTGTCCCATGGCCACGTGCTGATGACGATGCACCGCGTCCATGACCAGCACTGTTGTCTCTAGACACAGAGCCTTCTTGCCCTCTTTTATTGGCTCGTGACTGTCTGCCTCTCCTTGTTGGCCTTCCAGACATAGTAATGGCCTGCAGGGAGATGGGAAAACCAGCAATTGGGTAGTGTATATTGTGCTGGAGGCACACAACACCCACTAACTCCATCAGATGCCTTTATTAGAGAACAGCAATGACGGGTATATACAGGTGTATACTGTACTAGGGCACACAACACTCACTAACTCCTGCAGATGCCTGTATTAGAGAACAGCAATGATGGGTATATACAGGTGTATACTGTGCTAGGGCACACAACACCCACTAACTCCTGCAGATGCCTGTATTAGAGAACAGCAATGACGGGTATATACAGGTGTATACTGTACTAGGGCACACGACACCCACTAACTCCTGCAGATGCCTGTATTAGAGAACAGCAATGACGGGTATATACAGGTGTATACTGTACTAGGGCAGACAACACCCACTAACTCCAACAGATGCCTTTATTAGAGAACAGCAATGACGGGTATATACAGGTGTATACTGTACTAGGGCACACAACACCCACTAACTCCTGCAAATGCCTGTATTAGAGAACAGCAATGACGGGTATATACAGGTGTATACTGTGCTAGGGCACACAACACCCACTAACTCCTGCAGATGCCTGTATTAGAGAACAGCAATGATGGGTATATACAGGTGTATACTGTACTAGGACACACAACACCCACTAACTCCTGCAGATGCCTGTATTAGAGAACAGCAATGACGGGTATATACAGGTGTATACTGTGCTGGGGCACACAACACCCACTAACTGCTGCAAATGCCTGAGAAAATAACACACTGTCCCTGCCTGCCTATCTAGCTTAGAGAACAGCAATGACGGGTAAATACAGGTGTATACTGTGCTGGGGCACACAACACCCACTAACTTCTGCAGATGCCTGAGAAAAGAACACACTGTCCCTGCCTGCCTATCTAGCTTAGAGAACAGCAATGAACAGCAACTCCTGCAGATGCCTGAGAAAAGAACACACAGTCCCTGCCTGCCCATCTATCTTAGAGAACAGCAATGAACAGCAACTTCTGCAGATGCCTGAGAAAAGAACACAACGTAGAACACACTGTCCCTGCCTATGTAGCTCTTTCCCTGCACGCCGGAACACACTGCACAAGGCCGCCGCGCTGGTGGCCTTTTATAGTGTGGGGCGTGTACTAAACCCCCCTGAGCTATGATTGGCCACAGGCATCCTGCCTGTGGCCAATTATGGCTCTCCTCGCTGTCGGCGCTGTGATTGGCCAAGCATGCGGGGTCACAGTGCATGCTTGGCCAATCACAGCGCCGTGTATTGTGGGCCGTTCGTGTCACTCGAATTTGGCGCGAACGGCCCATAACGTTCGATCTTTGTCGAACGATCTAACAGCCGATGTTCGAGTCGAACGTGTGTTCGACTCGAACACGAACCTCATCCCTACTCAGCAACACTCTGTCTCCAGGTTGTAAATCTTGAATACGGACCCTAAGGTCAAAGTTCCATTTTTGTTCCGGGCTCCTCTCTGATCAGAAGTTGATTGGGCCTTCTCATAGGCAAGTCTTAAGCTCTTCCGCAGTCTGTCCACATATCCTTTGTGTGAGGTGACAGATGTATGGTCCATGGAGGTGCCAAAGGCCAAGTCCACTGGTAGTCTGGCCTCTCTTCCAAACATAAGTCTGTAAGGGGAACATCCTGTGACATTGCTGGCTGTACTATTATAGGCATGCACTATGGCAGCTATTTGCTTTCCCCAATGTTGCTTCTCCTCACTGTTCAGAGTCCCCAACATATTTAACAGAGTCCTGTTGAATCTTTCTTGTTGGGCATCACCTTGAGGGTGATAAGGGGTAGTACGAGTTTTTTTTATGCCTAAAGAGTCCAGCAACTTCCGAATCAGTTGGCTCTCAAAGTCTCTCCCTTGATCTGAGTGAAGGCGTTGAGGTAACCCGTAGTGCACAAAGTATTTCTCCACCAAGATTTTGGCTACAGTGGAGGCCTTCTGGTCTTTAGTTGGAAAGGCCTGGGCATAACGGGTAAAATGGTCGGTTATCACCAGAACATTTCCATGTCCAGTCAAGTCAGGTTCCAGACAGAGAAAGTCGATGCATACCAAGTCCAAGGGCCCTTGACTCTGCAGATGGCCCATTGGGGCAGCTTGACGTGGCTGTCATGGATATGCAGTAGTGTTTGTCTGTCAGCTTACCTTCCTTCCCATGTGTTCATCTTAGAGGCCAGAACCCTTTCACCTGGCTTCCTTTATAATCTCCTCCCAGCCTGACTCCACCCCAGGTCCTATCACAGAACACTATATTAACCTGTGCACTGCAAGCCTGCTTTGCTGATCAACGTGTTTGTTAGGCATTGTGTGTTTGGGTTCCTGCCTGCCGTGTGCTACGTCTGTCTCTCTGTTACGGTATTGGCTTGTCCCCGACTATCCCTGTCTGCTCGTGACCCTTGACCTTCGGCTTGTCTTTTGTTATCCTTGTCTGCTTGTGGCCCTTGACTTTCAGCTTGTTATTCGTTACTCTTATATCTCGTGCTGCTTCTTCCCCTCTTGTCCCCTTATCCTACGGGGTGTGAGCTAGGAGACTCTAGGGGCCGCGACCTGGACCCAGCCTGCAGCATAACATCCTCACCACTAGAGGCTCTGGAGAAGACCTGCTGGGTCTTAGACTCCGCGCCCTGGGGAATCTTGGCTCTAGCTTCCCATAGGATCCCGGTTGTGCTCCTCTGGTCCCGCTTTCCACAACCACCCAGTTTCCTATCCGCAGCAGTCAGCCATAGGGTTCACTACCTTGCGGTGCACTCCTGTCCCCCTACAGTGTGCATCTGTCACCTGGCCACAGGTGACCTGACAGTTTGATCAGCCATGAACCCGGCTGACATCCCGCTCCCCGCGGATGATCCATTGCAGGGCATAGTTTGCAGACTTGAAACCCAGGAATCGAATCAGACTCAGGTGATGCGATTCCTCCAGGATCTGGCTTCTCGCTTCGAGCAGCTTCAGGCCTCCTTGGGAACCCTGAATCCGCAACCTCAAATACAACCAGCGGCTGCACCTATTGCACCAGTCGCAGCCACACACTCACTACAACTGCCAGCTCCGTCCCGTTTCTCTGGGGACTCCAAGGCTTGCAGGGGATTCCTTAGCCAATGCACGATTCATTTTGAGCTCCAGCCCCAAAACTTCCTGTCTGATCGGGCTAAGGTAGCCTATATCATTTCCCTCCTCTCTGGTGAAGCTTTAGCCTGGGCAGCCCCTCTGTGGGAACTGAATGATCCAGTGGTTTCTAGCCTGTCTGGCTTCTTGAAACTTTTTCGGAATATCTTCGAAGAACCGGCTCGTGTCTCTTCAGCGGCCAGCACCCTTTTACGTCTCCGCCAAGAGTCTGCTTCCGTGGGACAGTATGCCCTTCATTTCCGCATACTGTCGGCTGAGTTGAGCTGGAACAATGAGGCCTTAGTCGCAACCTTTTTGCATGGCCTGTCTGATAGAGTGAAGGATGAATTAGCAGGAAGAACCATCCCCACTGATCTGGCCGGCGTTATCTCCTTGTGTAACCAGATCGATATTCGCTTTCAGGAGAGGACCTTAGAAAAGCAACGCCAGCACTCTTTGGTTCTTAGTCAGCCTGAGCTCCCCTCTCTTCGACCCGTAGAGCATCTCCTACCAGCTGAGGAACCCACGCAGCTGGGTCGGACCAGGCTATCCCCCGAGGAACGTGCTAGGCGCAGAACTCTTGGTCTGTGTCTTTACTGTGGGGGCAAAGGTCATTTTCGTGACACTTGATCTCTTTGTCCAGAAAAACGTTCGGGTCCACTTCATCTGGAAAGTGGAGTATTGGACCCAGAAATATCACCTTCCCCTTCTCGTCTTCTGCTTTCTGTGTTCCTTCATGTTGGTGCTTCTTCTCATTCGGTCTCAGCATATCTGGATTCTGGAGCCGCTGGTAATTTCATGGACTGGGAAATCGCATCGTCCATGAGACTTACTCTTTTGCCCCTCACCACGCCATTGGTGGTCTTGGCGATTGATGGTACTGTTCTCCCAGGGGGACCTATCCGCTTCCAGACCCTCCCTGTTAAGATGTCGGTAGGGACACTCCACCAGGAGTGGATATCCTTCCTTATCTTACCCAAGGCCTCACCGCCTATAATTTTGGGTCTCCCATGGTTACAGCTCCATTCTCCTCATGTGGACTGGACTACTGGACAGATCCTGGCTTGGGGTTCCTCCTGTTCCTCGTCCTGCCTACCCAAGGTTACCCCCTGTGAACCTGAGCCGGTCATTCATTCCAGGTTGCATAACCATTTACATTTCTCTGTCCCTAACCACCCTTGGACGCACAGCCAGGCTAGCTTGTCTACAAGTCCTGCAGTCGCTACGTCTTGCGATGCGATTCAGGTAGTCGCTACACCTGACTCAACTATTCACTCTGCCTCTGTACTAGTTATGCCAGTCCAGCCCATGCCCAGTGAGCCTCCTACTTTTTCTTGTTCAGGACATTCTGCTTGTCCTTCAGCTATTCAGCTTGACTCCGGCGACATGTCACTTTCTAACCAACCTGACTTCAGGGTCCCACTGACATCTGCCCAGTCTGATGGTCCTTTGCAAGATGACCAGTTCCCCTTTAAGGGTCTAGGGGACCCTCCTCAGATTCCTGTTGATCCTCTCATGCCCTTGCTTATTCCTAGAGAGCCTTTGGTCCTCAATAGATCTTCTTGTCATCTCCCTACCTCGTTTTCGGTCTCTGAGGATAATCTTAAGTACGAGGTTAGACAAGTTCTGGATTCTCGGCTCTGCAGAGGCATTCTTTAGTACCTTGTGCATTGGAGAGGTTTTGGTCCTGAGGAGGCGTCTTGGATCGCTGCATCTGATGTCGCTGCACCTCATCTGTTGAGGAGGTTTTATCAGAGATTTCCCTTTAAGCCTGGGCCCAGGCGGGGGAGGGCCCATAAGAGGGAGGGTACTGTCATGGATATGCAGTAGTGTTTGTCTGTCAGCTTACCTTCCTTCCCATGTGTTCATCTTAGAGGCCAGAACCCTTTCACCTGGCTTCCTTTATAATCTCCTCCCAGCCTGACTCCACCCCAGGTCCTATCACAGAACACTATATTAACCTGTGCACTGCAAGCCTGCTTTGCTGATCAACGTGTTTGTTAGGCATTGTGTGTTTGGGTTCCTGCCTGCCGTGTGCTACGTCTGTCTCTCTGTTACGTTATTGGCTTGTCCCCGACTATCCCTGTCTGCTCGTGATCCTTGACCTTCGGCTTGTCTTTTGTTATCCTTGTCTGCTTGTGGCCCTTGACTTTCAGCTTGTTATTCGTTACTCTTATATCTCGTGCTGCTGCTTCCCCTCTTGTCCCCTTATCCTACGGGGCGTGAGCTAGGAGACTCTAGGGGCCGCGACCTGGACCCAGCCTGCAGCATAACATCCTCACCACTAGAGGCTCTGGAGAAGACCTGCTGGGTCTTAGACTCCGCACCCTGGGGAATCTTGGCTCTAGCTTCTCATAGGATCCCGGTTGTGCTCCTCTGGTCCCGCTTTCCACAACCACCCAGTTTCCTATCCGCAGCAGTCAGCCATAGGGTTCACTACCTTGCGGTGCACTCCTGTCCCCCTACGGTGTGCATCTGTCACCTGGCCACAGGTGACCTGACAGTGGCAATGTCTTCCTCTGTATGCAGCGAGCACACGAGTGACAGTACTCCTCCACTTCTAAGTCCCGTTCAGTGGTTACTGCTGCTCTGACTCCTACTGAGGGGAGGGGAGTGGTCTTCTCAACCGCCTGTTGGTCCTTCAACAGGGCTTCTTCATCCCTTATGATCCGCACAAGGTCTGGGTAACTCAAATCCATGACTCCTTCAGAGGTCTTCAAGTGGAGCCAAACTGGATCCAAACGTAAAGCTCCCCTCAGGATCTGCTTCATCCTAGTTGCATCTATGACTTGGGGCAGCATTCCCTTTTTGAGTACAATTTGGCACAGCATCCTGTTTAACCTCCGGACATATTCAGATAATTTCTCTCCCGGCTGTTGGAGGGTATGCTCGAATTGGTACATTAGTTCAGTCACCTTCTCCAGCTGGCCAAATTCCTCCTGCAACATAGTCATATGCAGTACAAGCAGCATTGCTGAACCTAAGGTTCTTCACAGCCTCAGCAGCAGCGCCCTTCAAACTTTCACTGATGCGCTGCTTCTTCTGCGCTTCTGGTACATCCTTCTACTGCCTGCATTGCCTGTTCAATCCAGGTGTCGAAGTCTTCTTCCCCGGACACAGGTAGCTTTCCTGAAAAAATCTGGAGCTTCCGGTACCCGGCTTCCACATGTACTGTGTTGCTCTTCTGGCACTTAGTGACAAAGTCTCCCAGGGCCAGTGGCGGCTGGTGCTCAAAATTTTTGGGGGGGCGCAAACAAACTGAAAAAAAAAAAAATCAATTGCCGCCACTGTGCCCATTAAACGCAGCCACTGTGCCCAAACGCCACCAGTTTGCCCCCTCAACTACAGCCAGTTTGTTTCCATATACAGCCAGTTTGTCCCCATATATATATAACCAGTGTGCCCCCATATATACAGCCAGTGTGCCCCCCATATACAGCCAGTGTGCCCCCATATACAGCCAGTGTGCCCCCATATACAGCCAGTGTGCTCCCATATACAACCAGTTTGTCCCCATATATAGCCAGTGTGCCCCCATATATATAGCCAGTGTGCCCCCATATACAGCCAGTGTGCCCCCATATATATATAGCCAGTGTGCCCCCATATACAGCCAGTTTGTCCCCATATATATAGCCAGTGTGCCCCCATATATATAGCCAGTGTGCCCCCATATACAGCCAGTGTGCCCCCATATACAGCCAGTGTGCCCCCATATATATATAGCCAGTGTGCCCCCATATACAGCCAGTGTGCCCCCATATACAGCCAGTTCCCCCCAAATGCAGCCAGTTTGTCCCCCATATACAGCCAGTTCCCCCCAAATGCAGCCAGTTTGTCCCCCATATACAGCCAGTTCCCCCCAAATGCAGCCAGTGTTCCCCCATATTCAGCCAGTTCCCCCCAAATGCAGCCAGTGTGCCCCCATATACAGCCAGTTCCCCCCAAATGCAGCCAGTGTGCCCCCATATTCAGCCAGTTCCCCCCAAATGCAGCCAGTGTGCCCCCATATTCAGCCAGTTCCCGCTGGCTCTGATAGACACTTCCAAGTTACACCCACCACCGGCCGCCGCTCTAATTCATATGGCCGGCGCTCACCAGGAGGCCGGCCATATGAATAGTGGGCAGCGCGGCAGCGGCGAAAATACACAGATTCATGCAATGCATGAATCTGTGTATTGTCTTTCAGTGGCGGTGAAGGAGCGAGAGGGGCGGCGCTCCGGCGCCCTCTATGGACGCACCGCCACTGCCCAGGGCATTCAATAGTTCCGGCCCCATGGCTGCCAGTGGTGTCCCCGGGGCTATTGTATCCCGACTGCTTTCCATTTTGTGGAAAAATAGCAGAGATGATGGCGGAGAGATTTTTGGAGATTCCTTCTTGATAGCCCTCGTATGCACTAAGCGGTATATCTGGCCATCTGTGGCTTTTAAGCTCTGACCTCTAAAATCTTCCGGAACTTCTCCTCTCCATTCCACTAGTGCATACGTACACGAGATATCTGGCCTTATGTCCATCACCCACGCCTTTTGATTCGGGGACAACAACATTATGAGCTGCTTTATCTTGTTTTCTTGCCAGATCCCTCCCGGGAGTTCAATAACTACCGCCTCGGTTGAATCTGCGCCAACCGCTGCGCACCACTGTGACATTGCTGGTGGGTCTATGCTGGTACTTCTGACCGGCTTGATTGCAGCGTGCAGTTTACAGGAATCCCGGACCCGAGCCCCCATGTGTAGCGATACCCCCAGTTAAGAGGGCTGCCTGTATGATTTTTGGGCCCTGTAGTGCGCCGCTGTCAACCCCTGGCAATCGGCTCTAACCTCCCTTGGCACAGTTAGTAGGGGATGATACGATTGTGAGGCCTGTAACTCACAGCAGCACAATCCTATGGCAAGAACACACAGTGATACTTTAAAACTTCCTTTACCTATCCCTTCCGTAAAGTGAAGAACACAGACACCAATATACTTAACCCTTGTATGTTTACTTAGATTAATGGGTAAGCAGTAAAACAGGTGGGTACAAAGTCATATGCAGAACCCTGCAATAAACAGTGTTAAACAAGCAGACAAATATTCAATGCTATGCAACTCTAACAGTCCCCTTTGCAGCTACTTCCCCTCGTGGACAATATGGTGCCCAAGAATGTCTGCGCTACCCAGTCAGGCCTGACTGAACTAAGTGGAAGTTCTGTAGGGAAATCTTTGCTAGCAACGGTGGTGCACTTGAAGAACAGAATTTGTAATCCACCAAGGCAACAAAGGTACTGTGTCTGTCTATGAGCAGGTGCTCTCTCACCCAACCGGACCAGTCCACGCCCGTTTCTTCCGCTGCGGTGTCTAAGTACACCGAACCATCGACATCCGGGTCTTCGGTCCTCCTGGCAAAGGTGCAGTATCAAGAAGAGACGTCCCTCAGGTTCCTCGGTGCGCGCGGAAGGCTCTTTGGAAAAAAAGGCCAGGCTTCTGGCCTAAAGTCACCGGAACTCAAGCGGCAGTTGAGTGTCCAGAAAAAGAACTGGGCTCCGCCTCTCCCTTATAAAGTCCACCCCAGCAGTCCTTGCGCGGGGCAAGGCACCCTGGGTGCCTAAAAGTGTACTGGGTAATGTAGTCTCTGAGGGATATAAAAGGCAATACCCTGCTACACTGGGAAAAACTCCTCAACTATACAGTCATTCACCACTCTTCCTGGAGTGGGTATTGCTCACCCGGATAGGCCCCTCTCACCCGGCCTAGCAGCTGGAATGATGCACGGACATTTATCAGGACCAGTCTCTGCCACAGACCAGTTGTGGACAAAATAGGATAATCCGGGGTCTTCTGCCACAGAACTTAATGCCCGGACTTCCAGCCAAACAGTCAAGAACCTTTAAGCCGACCCGGCAGACTACAAGGTAAACTTTAGCTGTGGTGCATCCTCCAATAGAATCACCAGGCCCTCCTCAAGACACCAGCCTTCCGCTCGGTCTTTTCCAGGACAGGTCCTCCCCTGGTTTCCTCCATTGAGTGGCTTCCTCCCGCAGGACGGACAGCACAGGATCACCTTCAAGGTGTAGGCCCAGCATAACTGGGCCTACTTGGTAGAGATGTAGCCTCGGACCAGCATGGTCCCAAGACCAAGATCCCACACACACTCCTCGCACCAGGAGGGCCTCGAGGGGACAAAGGACCCCACAAAATGGCGTCTTCCCCTTAAGTACCCTTCCCCAGCATGCTCAGCGGGTAGACCACGCCCACTGAACTGTTCACGGAGGAAGGTACCCAATGCACTCTGGCCTGTCAGTCTTCCACATTGGCCTGGGGTGGTAACACCACCTACAGGCAAACAGTGGGAAGTCTGCCCAACACGGCTATGGCCGGAACAGAGGCTGATTTAGTATTAATTATTTACATCTGAGCCCAACTATTGGCTCAGATACCCACTAAATTTGACATAGCGCCCAGTCATTGGGATCAGGGCGCTACATATAGATATCCTCTAGAGTAGTTAAACCTGTTTGTTCACAGAAAGAGTAGTTCGTAAAATATAGCAATTGAGAAAACATGGCGTTATGCCAAGTAGGAAGTGCAGCTTCAGTGTCCTTAAATCCCACAATACGTTTGTACTCTCTCCACAAGGTCTGGCCAAATTCAGAATCGGTAAACGCACTTTTTCTAGGTCTGTCTTTGGTGCCTCCAAAGCTAACAACAAGTTATTAAATTTAGGGACTTATGCTAAATGTAACTCCACTACTGTAGGTGAAACAGGTGACAGACAATCAGTTAAATGAGGTAGTTGTCCTGCTATAAAATAGTGGTACATATTCGGAAGTGCCATAGCAGCTTCCGCTTTGCATGGTGGAGAATTTAGGCTCCCTTCTATTCTGGGCCCATATAAAGGAGCTAAACAGTCCAGGGTTCTAAAATAGAACTTGGGCACCGGCACATGAGAAGATACATACAGACACTGTATTTATTGGTTTTACCATTCAGTGTAAAAGATCCAATGCAAGCAAAAAAATCACCTACCCAGGGGCTTAAAAATAGTTAAGTATTACAGAAGATTCCATAAAAATGACAAACATAACAACCATCAAAAAAACAATTCTATAATGTGAAGATAGTATCAAAGAATAATGAATGCTAAAGAAAAAAAAAAGGCCACATTTCACGGCCTTTTCACAGTCATCCCCGGGGTGGCACAACTTCTACCATCAACCCCAAAGGACAGCGTTTGTATAAACAAAAAGCAGGAGGAGCCAGAAAGAAGGTGGCAGAGAGAAGAGGAGGAGAAATAAGATCCAGAGAAAGGGTAAAAAAAAAAAGAAAGGAAGAAAACTGAGACTCTGAAGTTTCGCCAGTGACAGTCAGATAAGGCCCGAACAAGCCGGTTGAAGAGAGGGAAATTCATATCCATGGTTCCCAGATCTTGAGAAATGGGAATCATTCACTCGTGGAGCATTAGAGCAGTCATAGTCTCACATTTTTAATAGGTTTTGTCTCTCAGTTGCAGTGGTGGCTGGTGCTGTATATTTTGGGGGGGGGGGCGCAAACAAGACATCCTGCTGCCGCCACCCTCGTCGCTCGGTCAGACTTCCTGTTGGGTGGAGGAAGAGGGTGGCTGTGTTTGTTCATCGTTTTCACACTATATGTGTGAATGTAGATACCCTCTCTTGCTCACTCCGGAGATGGACTATGGCAGCCTTTTTCAACCAGGGTGCCCAGGCACCCTGGGGTGCCTTTAAGTTTCTTCAGGGGTGCCTTGGCAAAATGCCTAAAAATACCTAAAAATAGTGTATGAAACCTGCCTTTTAGTTACACAAAGCCACAGGTTTTAATTGTACACCATTACAACCTGCTAGCTGCCAACCTCCTAACGACCAATGACATCATCTGTTGATAAGGAGGATGTCAGTTGTCTGCATATCATCTTTGTTTGACCCTCCCTTCCCTCTCTCTATCAGCTTTGGGGTCTCATTAGCTAAGTGATGGAGAAAAACTGGGAAAGAAGAGAAACATTGGAATACTAGTCCATACCAGTTTGCAAAAGTGTTCTTGCTTTGTAAGTGTAGCACCCTGGTATTAGGCAGGGCTGCTAACAAATTTAGTTATGCTAGGTGGTAATTAATCTGGCAAATTAGTAGTTGTATCCACTGACTTTCTGCCCTAAACCTGAATATGGTGCATTTGACTTCTGCCAATAGGTGGCGCTGCTGCCTTTGGCATTAGAATGACAAGACCACAGTGAGTTCAGAATCGACATAATTTCTAAGCCAATCATATTCGTGGCTAAGCATGCTGGGAGAGTCTATTTAAGGGGAATGAGTCAGGTGATCAGTGTTCTTTTAGCCCCAGGCTGAGGCCTGGGGATTGTATGTGAAGCAGCACCTGAAGGTTAGGCCTAAGCCTGAGGCCTAGCCACATGCTCAGCCCTAAGGTTGCCTAATCATTGCAGAGGTTCAGCTGGCCGGGGAACCGAGTATTGCCAGAGGTGAAGGAGAAGCAGTTGCCACATGTGACGAACACTCCTGTTACCAGAGGCAAGTGAGAACCAGAGGTCAGAGATTAAGGGGACACCGTCGCCAGTAAGGGACAACTACTGCTGTTATCAGAGGCCAGGTTTGTGAAGTCTGAAGAAGTACCAGAGCCGCCTTTTTCACTAGCCGGGGGCGGTGAACAAGTTGGTAAAGCTTCAGCGTTTAAGTCAGGGACCCAGCAAGTGAGCATGGGTGACACTTGAAGAGGATTCAGCGTGTTAGCTGAGAGCCAAGCCAGGGACCCAGTAAGTAGCGTGGGTGACGCTTGGAGTGTACAGCGGGTTAGCTGTGGAAGAGCTCAAGGGATCCAGTGGGCGGCTGGGATCTGAAGGTCTGAGGACTCGGAGCTCAGTGAGAAAAGCTACAGCGGGAGGCTGTGAGATGGAGGCCAGGTCCTACACAACGGGAATACCAAGTCTGGTATGTGTACAAATCTGCGTTGAAGTCAACCTACAATTTCAGTTGCCATAGGAGACAGCAGTTCTACATATACAATGCTGCAACCAGTTTAAAGGCCCTCCACCTGTATAGCTGGCTATTTTGTCTATATGGCTGCCAATTGCTATTGCATCTGCCTAAGGGTCTTCAGGCCCTAACTCTCTCTCCCCCAGTTCTTGTTAAGAAACAATAAATCTCTTTTGTTCGCACTCAAAAAGTGACTGGCGCCCAATCATTCTATCTTTCATTACACCCACTATGCCTAGGAACCAACTCTACAAAGAAGGATGTCAGCTTTCTCTGGAGGACACCATTAGGCCTCTAGTGGTCGGGCCCCTTGCTACAGAAGAATAAATCACCTTTAATATTGGGGGTCCTGTGTATATTGATGTTGCTGCATTATGTAAAACTATCAGAACAGTTTTTCCATTTTAGAATGGGGTGCCTCAGGACTGTCCATAATTTTAAATGGTGCCTGGACTGAAAAAGGTTGAGAAACACTGGACTATGCACTATAGGCTATGCATATCTCCCAACTTTTTGAGATGAGAATGGGGGACACCTATTGGCAAAAGTATGTAGACATATGACACACACCCTGCCACGCCCTCTTAAAGGAGAATTATAAAAAAAAAAAGATTAGGTAAACCTGCAAGTGCTTTTTTTTTTACCACTATTAGTCCTTTATAGGAATTTTAGTGGCTTTTGAAATTTACAGATGCAGCAATTTAGAAATTGGATGAAAGGTTTAGCACTGGGAAACACTTTTTGAAAGATAAAAAGTGCATTTTATATAAAACTATATAGATCAGACCAAAATGAGGGACAAATGAGGAGGAACTTTGCTCCAAATTAGGGACAGTCCCCCAAAATCAGGGACAGTTGGCAGCTATGGACTATGGGACTTGTAGTGTGTGTGTATAGAGCAGTACAAATGACCACAACTAACGTGTACTGCTCGTCCCAAAAAAGCAGAAGTGAGGGGTAAAAGGGGAGGCTTATGAGCATTTAGAGTACGTTACAAGGAGGCAGAAAAACACAGTAAGAAATTATTTCATGAAAAATAAATTACAGGTCCGTTAGGTAATGGACTTGTATAGATAATTTTTTGGAGAATAAGGATATTGTTTAGTGTCACTTTAACTTGATTGGTTGCTCTAGGTTTTTCCACTTTGGCTGGTCAGACTAACATTTACATTACAAGCAGTGTCAGTGCTTGCTTTCTTCCCTTGTGCTTTCTGAGAAATGGGCACAGAGTACTAGCTCCACCATGAGGAGGCTTATTATTTTCAAAGAAGAAGAAACATAAATGTATTTCCTCTCCATTGTGATACACTGATCAGGAAGAATTCCATGCATATCTCATGATGTGCACAATGCACTACCATGCATGCTCCAGAGACCTGGCCTGTATTCAATTAGGTTAACTACTTCAGCTCTGGAAGGTTTACCCCTCTTCATGACAAGGCCATTTTTTGCGACGCCGTACCCAAATAAAATTGATGCCCTTTTTTCCCCCACAAATAGAGCTTTCTTTTGATGGTATTTGATGAACCTCTGCGGTTTCAATTTTTTTTGCTATAAACAATTTTGAAAAATAAAAAACAATATTTTTTACTTCTGCTATATAACACATCCAATAAAATAATGTAAAAAATCAAATTTCTTCATAAATTTCGGCCAATATGTATTCTGCTACGTTTCTGGTAAACAATTCCCAATAACCGTATATTGATTGGTTTGCGCAAAAGTTAAAGCATCTACAAACTATGGGATATTTCTATGGAATTTTTTTGTTAATTTTTTTACTAGTAATGGCGGCGTTCAGTGACCTATGGCGGGACTGGGATATTGCGATGGAAAAATCAGACACTAAGTGACACTTTTGACACATTTTTGGGGGACCAGTGACACTAATAAGTGATCAGTGCTAAAAAATATGCACTGTCACTGCACTAATGACACTGGCAGGGAAGGGGTTAACATCAGGGGCGATCCAAGGGTTAAATGTGTCCCTAAGAAGTGGTTTCTAACTGTGGGGGATGTGCTTTAACTGTAGGAAGACAGAGATCTGTGTTCCTGCTTAGCAGAAACACAGGATCTCTATCTTCCCCTTGTCACAGAATGGCGATCTGCCTTATTTACATAGGCAGACCGCCGTTCTGCCTCTCTTGAGAACAACCCGCTGTGTCCAATCACAGCGGGAGTGGGTCGCCGGCGGCGCGTTTGCGCGCCCCGGATGCGGAAGTGAAGAATCACGTACCTTTATGTGATTCTGCACACAGGAGCCTCTGTCCCACAGTTAATGTACATTGGGTGGTCGGAAAGCAGTTAATGACTACAAACACATTCCTTCAATAAATACAAAGTACAGTAGTACTAATAAATTAAGGTCTTGTTTATTAGGGCAGACATTAGGTAAGTAGAGAAGTAGGGTAGTGATATGAAAAGAAGCAGAACCTAACTTCCACCCGTAGAAAGCAGGAATCATGGTGCTTTGGGACAGGGTCATGTGACCTGAAGCCAGCAGGTAAGGCATTGTCATTATTGTGGATAGCAGCAAAACAAATACTCTTGCGCACAAGTGTGTTGATCGGGTGATCTAAAGTTCAGGTTGGATAATGTCTCAGGCCTTGCTGCCCTCCAGGATAGGGGTATCCTAGCAGTCAGAATGAAAATAGAAAAAAAGAGGGCTCACCAGCCTTGTGCATTATTCTTTGATATGTTTATTAAAAGAGAAAATAAAAACTACTCACAAGCATATAAAAGGAACCGCAATATGAAAGCCTTTCGCTTGTGGCAATCCGTCTGGTGATAGCAGTCTCCAGATGACGGAAGAGAGGACGTACGAACCACTGCTGGCTGACGCTATTCGAAGGTCCTGAGGAAGAAGGTATTCCTTCGAAATGCATCAGCTAGCAGTAGTTCGTACGTCCTCTCTTCTGTCATCTGGAGACTGCTATCACCAGATGGATTGCCACAAGCGAAAGGCTCATCGAGCATGCGTGGGTTTCCCTGGACAAGGTAAGCATACAGACGACCGGGTTTCTCGGCAGGAAACACTCTGCCGAGAATCCAGACGAGAAAAATAGAGAGCAGGTTCTTTATTTTTCTCGACGAGATTCCCGGCAGTTTTCCTGCCGAGAAACCATACACACGAACGGTTTTCTCAGCAAAAAGCTCTCCCAGCAGTTTTCTTGCAGAGAAAACCGGTCATGTGTACGAGACTTCACTCTCTCATACTAGTCACTGGAAGTTCAACATGGCACCTCATGTCAAAGAACTCTCTGAGGATCTGAAAAAAAGAATTGTTGCTCTAGATAAAGATGCAATTTTGCAAGGCTCAGGACTGGATTTTTGTCACAGCTGAGATTTCAGTGCCGGCCTATACAAAGTAGATAAAGTGTATCAACTCCTATAGTAGGAGAGCAATCCCTGCTGAAATCTTGAACTGAATCCTGAATATAACTGAACACATGAAATACAGAAACATTCCCATAGCATCCAGCACTGCCTTAACCCTCTTGGGCATGGAGTTCACCAGAGCTTCACAGGTTGCCACAGGAGCTGGTGGATGTTAGAGACCTTGAGCTCCTCCACCTTCTGTTTAAGGATGCCCCACAGATGCTCAATAGGGTTTAGGTCTGGAGACATGCTTGGCCAGTGCATCACCTTTACCCTCAGCTTCTTTGGCAAGGCAGTGGTCGTCTTGGAGGTGTGTTTGGGGTCATTATCATGTTGGAATACTGCCCTGAGGCCCAGTCTCCGAAGGGAGGGGATCATGCTCTGCTTAAATAATAACTGGATAAACTTGCGCCCTAGTATGTGCATGAATGTGTGAGTTAGGGACCTTAGACTGTAAGCTCCCTGAGGGCAGGGGCTGATGTGAATGTACAATATACAGTGCCTTGAAAAAGTATTGAAATTTTCCACATTTTGTCATGTTACAACCAAAAACGTAAATGTAATTTATTGGAATTTTATGTGATAGACCAACACAAAGTGGCACATAATTGTGAAGTGGAAGGAAAATGATAAATGGTTTTCAAAATGTTTTACAAATAAATATGTGAAAAGTGTGGTGTGCATTTGTATTCAGCCCCCCTGAGTCAATACTTTGTAGAACCACCTTTCACTGCAATTACAGCTGAAAGTCTTTTTGGGGATGTCTCTACCAGCTTTGCAGATCTAAAGAGTGAAATGTTTGCCCATTTTGCCACCACCATGTTTCACGGTAGGAATGGTGTGTTCAGGGTGTTGTTTAAATGTTTGGTTGTAACGTGACAAAATGTAAAAAATTTCAAGGGGTAAGGATACTTTTTCAAGGCACTGTATATACAGGTATATATATTATATATTTTATATATATATATATATATATATATATATATATATATATAATTATGACCCAGGCCTTGTCACAGGAAAGATCTTTGGGCTGGACACGGGGAAGTGGAGGGATTTATTAAAGGACAGCTTCACAAAAATGTAAGTTGTCCTTTAAGACAGAATATTCAGAGTCTTTCATTAGCCCAATTACAGTTCTGGTTATCTTTAGGAAGCTATGTGAAGATTTTTTGCATTCATTGATCTTTAAGTGAATCAAGCCCGAGGTCTGTTGTTGCCACATTGTTGTGTGCGGCGGGGGTCTGCTGGAGTGGTCTGTTATTCATGCGCAGTTGGTATTATTTTATCTTGCTTGGCTAAACCTTACAAACTCCAAAGCTTCTGCAAAGCCAGCAGTGAGATGTACAATCGGTCTTTAGAAAAAGACAACAAAACAGTGTCAGGGCATAAAAACACAATTTTCTCATCTGGAGTCGTGAATTAGAGGAAGCACATTCTGTCAGTGCAGACCTATCTCTCTGCAGCCATTACAGGCCCATATTGGGAAGAGGCTCCATCCACATAACAGGATCAATACTGAAAGAATGGAGGAGTACTTAAGGTAAAAATGGAGCACAAAAGACTTATTTTACTGCAGGGAGAATATTGTAAATAATAATGAATGAACAGCATGACCGTGTTTGTAAATCATAAGATTACTGATTGCAAAGATTATAAACAAATTGATAGCATTTACACTATTCTTTTCCAGGGTAAAGCTAAATTGAATTTAGTTGCGTCAAATATACTTATTTAAAGTGATTTGCAAGAAGTGCTTAACTCTTTCTGCTTTAAGGTGGAGCTCTATACATATTTAAAAATTAGTGTTTTGTGCAATTTTGTGTTTGGAAAATATTTTTAAAAAAATACTTTTTTAGGACAATTTGGGGATTTTGAAGAATTTCATCAATTAAAATAATGCAATATAATTTTTAATATTGTGATTTTGTTATTATTATTACAAAGACAAGCTTGTACAGTGTTATTTTATGTACGGTATAAGCTTTTTCATCAGTAAAACCATTGACTCGTCTTAGTGTCAAAAGGTATTTGCGATCCAGTGGGCAAGGACTAAGCTGAGATGCTTTTGTGGCCTTACACTGATGATTTCGGGCAGTGGTCTCCAAACTGCGGCCCGTGGGCCAAATATGGCCCGTTGCTTGCCTTTATCCGGCCCTCGGGGCATTATTCCTCTCACTGACACCAACAAAGGGGCACCATTCCTTCCACTGACACCAACAGTGGGGAACCATTCCTCTCACTGACACCAATGTGGCATTTTTCCTTCCACTGACGCCAATAATGGGACACTATTCCTCCCACTGAAAGCAGCAATAGGGTATTATTTCTCCCACTGATATAAACAATTAGGCACTATTCCTCCTATTAATACGGTGGAACCTCGGATTGCGAGTAACGCGGTTAACGAGCGTTTCGCAATATGAGCACTGTATTTTGAAAAATCCTGACTCAGTTTGCAAGTGTTGTCTCGCAAAATGAGCAGGATTCAAGCCAAAGCGGTGTGCAGTACCGCTTTTGGCCTGAGGTGGGGGGCGCCAGACTCGAGCAGAGCCTTTCGGAGCCATTCGGAAATGCTCAGAAAACCTCGGAAACACTCCGTTCCCGAGCCTTTCCGAGGTTTTCCAACTTCAGCCGAGCTGTCCTCGGGCCTTTCCGGTTGTTTCCGAGGCTCTTTGGCGCCCCCCCACCTCTAGCCACATGCGGTATTGCATGCCATTGAAGTCAATGCAGAACAAATAATTTTGTTTCCATTGACTTATATGGGGAAACTCGCTTTGATATGCTTTCCAGTATTCTCCTGGAACGGATTATGCTCGTTGTAACGGCACCCCAATCTCAAGGGGTATTAACGCCGTTTACGATGTTCCCTCTCCTAGACACACATCCACTCGCTACCGATATCCACAGCTAAACGACCCTTTCCTATAGGAGCCGACCCCTCTGGAAGAAGACGAAACGCACTCTGTCTCTTCTGTAGTAGGAATGCTGTTATTGGGGGAACAACCGAAGCAGGAGTGGACAGCTGAGTTAAGCAGGCTGATCCGGGCAGAGATGCGGTTGGACGAGAGCTACAGAGCCCTCCGGTGGTATGTAGCCCAAGAGTGCCCATGGTCAGCGGATGACAGCCCCACGGAAGGCTTTGACTATAATGGCCTGGGATTGTTGTATTGGAGGCTGTCCGAGGACCCTGACTTTGGGAGTGATCAGGAGTGGCGTTTGGAGGAAATAATGGAGCACAGAGAACAAAGACTGAATGTCTCGGAAGGGCACTGGGCACAGGAAGATTTGGAGTTTCTGGCCGTTCAGGAATGGGAGCTGGAGATTGCCTACAAACAGCTGCTAGACTCTACTCAGCAGCAGGGTGGGGCTCCCTTTGCCTGGGACTATCAGGAATTACCAGTTGACAACTATGAAATCCTGGCTGAAGAATCAGCAGTGGAAAATCTGAAGATTGCCCTCCCTAAAGCCGAAGTGAATGATACAGAGTTCCAGGGAGCTAGCCTGGCTGAAGAATCGGCAGTGGAAAAGATGAAGATTGCCCTCCCTAAAGCCGAAGTGGATGATATAGAGTTCCAGGGAGCTAGCCTGGCTGAAGAATCAGCAGTGGAAAATCTGAAGATTGCCACCCTTAAAGCCAAAGTGGATGATATGGAGTTCCAGGGAGCTAGGGCAGTTGGCTCATCTCCCCAGCCACAGATTACAGAAGGTATGGACTTAATGGACTGTGCAGAGGATGTTATGAATTATGCATCGCCCGCTCAAGTACTGGCAGCAGGACAAAGTACTGTAGACCCCTGCTCTACACCCGTGGCAGTGTTGGAGGCCCGAGTTGAGAAGGTGATGGTTCCTCTTTCTGAGTGGATTTCAGAGATGCAGGGAGGAGAAGCAGCCATTTTCCCTCCCCAACAGGTAGCCAGAGCAGATGGTGTGGAGTCCCCAGCAGGAGTACTGGCAACAGGGCAGAGTGATAGCAACCTGTGCTGCCCAGCACCGGAAACAACTGTGGAGTTTCAGGGAGCCGGGGCAGTTGGCCCCTCTCTCCAGCAACAAGCTGGGGTGGTAAAGCTTTTACCCCCAGCTGAATCACTGGCAGCAGGGCAGAATGCTACTGGCCGCTGCACACAACTGCCACTTGAGCGGATATCGGTGGATGGGACTGCGGTCTCCACTCACAGCAACCCAGCAGAAGAGCTGGCAACAGAGCCGAGTGCCACGGGCCTCGGCTCTCAACTAACAGAAGAGGGAGTTCCTGTGGTATTGGATGGGACTTCAGTCCTCACTGACACAACCCCAGAAAATGGTGTGACACTGAGACAGGAGGATGTCAGCCTTGCTTTGCAAGTACTGGGGGACTTCCACCTACCACAAGTGGATGGGACTTCAGTCTCCACTTGTATACCCCAGGGATGCCGGGCAGTCGACCCAGATCCCCAACAGCATGACGGACTGAGCCCAGTCACCCTGTCTTCTCCCCAGCGGCGGGTATGTTCTCTGAGAGAGGCAGAGGTTGGCTGGGTAAGTAATGCTCTGCTTGGAGCAATTCATTTGTGGTACTGGGTGGATACCAGCATTGGAAGAATGGACCCATGGACTAACTTCGGAGTAGACCCGTCTGGGGTCCCCTCCTCTGTTAGTCCCCTGCCGAAAGGGGAGATGTGTGACAGTGGGGTCACTTTGGACACAGGGTGAATAAAAGAAACCCCCGATATGGTCTGTGATAGCCATATTCAAGGCTGTATATACATTGTATATAGATTGGATGTATACTGTATGTGGGGGTTAAGTATCATTGCTGTGAGGAATTAAGTTGTTTTGCATTTCTATTGTTCATTTAAGTCTGTCCTTGTGTGTATTGTAAAGTGCCAGACAGACTGGCTGCCAACCCTTTGTGAAAAGATGTGTATTGGAGATCGTATATTCTATTGTGTTGGGATCTTTTGAAGCCTAGCAGACGTCAGGATGAGGTGTTGAGTCTTGGGATGTGTGGGTGGAGCTGTGCCCTTGTTCATGTTAAATCATGTGCCTTGAATTGTGTATAAAGTTACAATGTTTCTCAATAATAAATTCATTCCTACTACAGAAGAGACAGAGTGCGTCTCGTCTTCTTCCAGAGGGGTCGGCTCCTATAGGAAAGGGTAGTTTAGCTGTGGATATTGGTAGCGAGTGGATGTGTGTCTAGGAGAGGGAACATAGTAAACGGCGTTAATACCCCTGGATATTGGGGTGCCGTTACATTGGTTGGCAGCAGCGGGATTTTCCCTCCAGTTCCTGGGACACTCCAAGCCACCACAGTGAATGACCAAGCTATGCAGCCTGCAGGAAAGTCACGCTGAAAGACTTACTTGAGAGCCGAGATGAACCAGAGGAATGGTGATGCAGGACCCCGGTCAGTTGAAGATTTGTTTCAGCAACGAGTTCGAGAGCGCTTGGCATTATATGGTGCTAACCCATCAGAGACCGCCATACAGGAAGCCATTAGAGAAATCGAGCGTCAGGATGAGCGACAACATGAGCAGAGAATGGCGGAAATACGGCAATCAGAGACAACACCTAAAAAAGCAGCACCAACTGAAAGGAGAGGAGAGATACAGATACCAGCCGACATGGAAAAGGAATTCAGAAGGAGGTTGCGAGAGATGCAGATACAGCATAGAGGACCAGTATCAGAGGAGGTCCTGCTGGGATGGTCGGATTCGATCCGCTGCGAACTCTGGAAGAAAGTGCTAGCCCTCGAGCAGCAACACCAGGGAAAAGTTCTCCCCTCCATCCATGTAAGGTACTGGTCGCAGTATGAAGTACGAATGCTGTTATTGGGGGAACAACCGAAGCAGGAGTGGACAGCTGAGTTAAGCAGGCTGATCCGGGCAGAGATGCGGTTGGACGAGAGCTACAGAGCCCTCCGGTGGTATGTAGCCCAAGAGTGCCCATGGTCAGCGGATGACAGCCCCACGGAAGGCTTTGACTATAATGGCCTGGGATTGTTGTATTGGAGGCTGTCCGAGGACCCTGACTTTGGGAGTGATCAGGAGTGGCGTTTGGAGGAAATAATGGAGCACAGAGAACAAAGACTGAATGTCTCGGAAGGGCACTGGGCACAGGAAGATTTGGAGTTTCTGGCCGTTCAGGAATGGGAGCTGGAGATTGCCTACAAACAGCTGCTAGACTCTACTCAGCAGCAGGGTGGGGCTCCCTTTGCCTGGGACTATCAGGAATTACCAGTTGACAACTAGGGATGAGCCGAACACCCCCGGGTTCGGTTCGCACCAGAACCTTCGAACGGACCGAAAGTTCGCGCGAATTTTCGAACCCTATTCGTTATAATGGACGCGAACGTTCGAAATCAAAATTGCTAATTACAACGGCCAATATGCATGTTAATGTCATAAAACAGGTTTGGGGACCCGGGTCCTGCCCCAGGGGACATATATCAATGCAAAAAGAAATTTTAAAAACTAAAGTTTTTTCGGGAGCAGTCATTTTAATGATGCATAAAGTGAAAAAAAAAAAGTGAAATTTTCCTTTAAATATGGTACCTGGGGGGTGTCTAAAGTATGCCTGTGAAGTGGCATGTGTTTCCCGTGTTTAGAACTGTCCTTGCACAAAATGACATTTGTAAAGGAAAAAAAGAAGCCATTTAAAACCACTTGCGGCTTTAATGTCATGTCTTGTCCTGGCCGCCATATGGCTGAAAATCCTTGAGAAAAATGGCATGGCTACCCCATCACCCCCCCCCCCCCACCCCAGCCCCTTTGGGTCTTGTATGGATACTAAGGGGGACCCCGCACCCAAAATAAAACCCTATACCTACAACCCTATATACTCTGAACAGCAGTATATAGGTGGTGCAAACAAGACATGGACTGTAGGTTTGTTCTTAAGTAGAATCTGAACAGGTACATTATGAAGTGTAGCTACATCCCAAAAAAATCAATTTTTAAGCTTTTTGGAGAACATAGGGAGGGGTTATCACCCCTGTAACATTTGCTGTCTTTGCACATCTGTTCAGAACATGTCACCTCACTTTCCGTCCCAATGACAAATGTTTTTGGAAAAGTGGGGTTTTAATTGAAACAAGGATTGGTGATAAAGCATCAGTAGAGAGGAGATACCTTTTTCCCAAATTAAATCTAACAGGATAGAATTTTCCTTCCTTGGGGTAGATTTCCTCTCACTTCCTGTTTTCTCTTGCCGTTTGCAAGTAGGAGTCGTTTGTAAGTTGGATGTTTGAAAGTAGGGGCCTGCCGTATATACTCTGCAGAAATTTGCCCTATTAGATGTTGGTGTAGCCACAAGACTGGTGGGCACAGGAATGGGCCCTGCTGTGAGTTAATAGATCAAGATTTGTACTTGCATGCACCTGTTGAACCGGGCAGAAAAATTGGGCCTTTGGTGGTGGTGGTGGTGGTGGTGGACGGTGTTGCCACAAGACTGTAAGCCCTCACAGTTACTCTTGGTGGGTGCAGGAATGGGCCCTGCTGTGAGTTATTAGATCAAGATTTGTAATTGCATGCACCTGTTGAACAGGGCAGAAAAATTGGGCCTTTGGTGGTGGTGGTGGTGGTGGACGGTGTTGCCACAAGACTGTAGGCCCTCATAGTTACTCTTGGTGGGCGCAGGAATGGGCCCTGCTGTGAACTATTAGATCAAGATTTGTAATTACACGCCCCTGTTAAACAGGGGCTGAAAAATTGTGCCTTAGGCATTGGTGCTGGTGCCACAACACTGCAACCCCTCACAGATACTGTACTTGGAGCACAGCAGTCACACCTGTTGCGAAGCATCTTTTTAAAAAATTGTAATTACACGCCCCTGTTATACAGGGGCTGAAAAATTGTGCCTTAGGCACTGGTGCTGGTGCCACAACACTGCAACCCCTCACAGATACTGTACTCTGAGCACAGCAATGAGACCTGTTGCAAAGCATTGCCTAAAAATTGTAATTACACGCCCCAACAGGGGCTGAAAAATTGTGCCTTAGGCACTGGTGCTGGTGCCACAACACTGCAACCCCTCACAGATACTGTACTCTGAGCACAGCAGTCACACCTGTTGCGAAGCATCTTTTTAAAAAATTGTAATTACACGCCCCTGTTATACAGGGGCTGAAAAATTGTGCCTTAGGCACTGGTGTGGTGGCATGGATCATTGAGGAGGAGGAAGAGGATAGTCAGTGAACATAACAGGACAGTCACTCAGCATCAGCATAGGCAGTCTTGAAGGGATGTGACATTATAAATTATTCCGTTATATCCGCTTCAGGTGTCTGGTAGCTGGTGGTGATCCAAGACTGATTCATTTTTATGAAGGTCAGTCGATCAACCGAGTCGGTGGACAGGCGCACCCTATGATCGGTGACAAATCCTCCAGCAGCACTGAATGTGCGTTCGGAAAGAACGCTGGATGCAGGACAGGCCAGTAGCTCAATTGCATACTGTGCAAGCTCTGGCCAGTGATCCATCCTCAGGACCCAGTAAGCCAGAGGATTTTCGGTGGGAAAGGTGTCCAAGTCTGACCTTGCCCCTAGGTATTCCTGCACCATGTATATCAGACGCTGGCGATGGTTGCTGGAACCGATCATACCTTGGGGCTGCGGACTAAAAAATTGTCTGAACGCATCGGTCAGACGTCCACCTTCCCCACCGCTCCTTCTGCTACTGACCGAAGCCTCAGCAACTCGTCGTCCAGGACCAGGAGTTTGTAACCTCCCAGTTTCTGGGAACGCGTTGCACAGACCTTTCTGCAAGGCCTCCCTGAGATGTCTCATCCTCTGCTCCCTCTGCGACGGCAAGATAAGGTCCGCAACCTTACCCTTGTACCGTGGATCAAGGAGAGTGGCCAGCCAGTAATGGTCACTCTCCTTGATCCGAAGAACACGAGGATCCTTCCGCAGGCTTTGCAGGATCAGGGAGGCCATGCAGCGTAGGTTAGCTGAGGCATTCGGTCCGGAGTCTTCTGGGTCACTGAGGATGACATGATCGCCAGCCACCTCCTCCCAGCCACGTACAAGTCCACTGGTTTGTTGGGACTGTACATCATCCCTAAAAGACTGCTGCTGCTGATGCTGAGTGCCAGGCTCCACCTCCATGCTCACACAATCCTCCTCCTCCTCCTCCTCCTCTTCCTGTGTGATGGGTGGGACAGAAGGAACATTGTCTGGATAAAGGGGGCCTTGAGAGACAAGGAAGTCCTCCTCTTCCTGCCTCTGTTCTGCCTCAAGTGCCCTGTCCATTATCCCACGCAGCGTATGCTCCAACAGGTGGACAAGAGGTACAGTGTCACTGATGCATGCACTGTCACTGCTCACCATCCTCGTGGCCTCCTCAAATGGTGAGAGGACAGTGCATGCATCCCTGATCATGCTCCACTGGCGTGGGGAAAAAAAGCCAAGCTCCCCTGACCCTGTCCTGGTGCCGTAGTCGCAAAGGTACTCATTGATGGCCCTCTGCTGCGTGTGCAGTCGCTGCAGCATGGCCAACGTTGAGTTCCACCTGGTGGGCATGTCACATATTAGGCGGTTCTTGGGCAGGTTCAGCTCCTTTTGCAGCTCAGTCAGCCGAGCACTGGCATTATAAGATCGGCGGAAATGCACACAGACTTTCCTGGCCTGCCTCAGGACATCCTGTAAGCCTGGGAACCTGCCCAAGAACCGCTGCACCACCAGGTTGAGGACGTGAGCCATACAGGGCACATGGGTGAGCTGCCCCTGTCGCAGGGCGGAGAGGAGGTTGGTGCCATTATCAGAAACGACCATTCCTGGCTTAAGCTGGCGTGGCGTCAACCACCTCTCGGCCTGCCCCTGCAGAGCTGCCAGAACCTCTGGCCCAGTGTGGCTCCTGTCCCCCAAACACACCAGCGCAAGCACGGCATGGCATCTTTTTGCCTGCGTACTCGCGTAGCCCCTTGTACGCCTACGGAGCACCGCTGGTTCCGAGGACAGAGCACTCGAAGAGGACATGGAGGAAGAAGAAGAGGAGGGGGTGGAGGAGAGAGGTGTGTCACAACCAGTAGTAGCATTTTGGAGGCGTGGTGGCGGAACAACCTCCAACACTACTGCACCTTGTCCTGCATCCCTCCCAGCTGCCAATAGAGTGACCCAATGGGCCGTGAAAGAAAGATAACGTCCCTGTCCATGCCTGCTGGACCATGAGTCAGCGGTAATATGCACCTTACCGCTGACCGCCCTGTCCAGCGAGGCATGGACATTGCCTTCCACATGCCAGTAGAGAGACGGAATCGCCTTCCGTGAGAAAAAGTGGCGTTTGGGAACCTGCCACTGAGGAACCGCACATTGAACAAACTCACGGAAGGGGGCCGAGTCTATCAACTGAAAAGGCAGCAGTTGAAGTGCTAGCAATTTAGCCAAGCTAGCATTCAACCGCTGGGCATGTGGATGGCTGGGAGTATACTTCTTTCGACGGTCCAGCAGCTGGGGCAGGGAAATTTGCCTGCTACAATCGGACGTCGGTGTACTGCAAGTACTTGGTTGTGACACACCTAATTCTACACCTTCAGTCCTCTCAGAGCAGCTTTCAGAGAGGACTGAAGATATAGTGGGGATGGAGATCCCAGCTGATGAGGAGCAAGGAGAGGTCCGCTTTGTTCTTTGGTGTGGGTCTTTTATGTGTGCTTGCCAACGAGCTGCATGGCAGGTCGACATATGTCTGCTCATGCTTGTGGTGCCCAAGCGGCTGATGTTTTGGCCACGCGAGATACGCTTGAGACAAATATTGCAAATAGCAGTGGTGCGATCTGATGCACTCGTCTCAAAAAAGGCCCACACCAAAGAACTTTTGTGATAACGTGCAGAGGCAGCGCCCTGCACAGGCGGAGCTCTGCGGTGTGGTACAGTTGCTGTGCTGGCCTCTAGCTGGCCTCCAGGGGGCATCCTGCCTCGTTGGACATGTGACGCTGCATCCTCCTCCTCCTCCTCCTCTCTCCCTTCAGGCACCCACGTGGAGTCAGTGACCTCATCATCCCCTCCCTCTTCACCACTAGAGCAAACCTGGCAGTAAGCTGCAGCTGGTGGAACACTACTGCCAGATTGCTGTCCTTCAGCATCCCCTCTCTCTGCGCGCACACTACTGACTTCCTCAAGCTGGGTATCATCATCCGAGCCTTCGAATCGTTGGGCATCCTCCTGGAGCATGTACCCAACACTGTGCTCAAACAGTTCGGGGGACTGCTCAGGAGGACATGGTGGGTCTAGGGAAGGGGTGGCTGATGATGCCATTGAGTACGCGTTGGCAGCTGCTCTGCCAGTACCCTGAGCCTGGGTGAGAGAGGATGAGGAGGATGAGGAGGGCTTGGTCATCCATTCTACCGAGCCTTCGGCATGATGCGGCTCCACATGTCCAGCTGCCGAAAACAAAGACAAGCGTGTCCCATGGCCACGTGCTGATGACGATGCACGACCACGTCCACGGCCAGCACTGTTGTCTCTAGAAACAGAGCCTGCCTGCCCTGTGTTCTTGCCTCGGCACGCTCTGCCTCTCCTTGGCGGTCTTCCAGCCATTGTAGTCGGTAGTGTATATAGTATAAAAAATAGAACTCCTATGTGTGCTCACAACACACTGTAGGTCCTATGGGTGCTGACACTAACACACTATAGGTACTATGTGTGCTGCTGACAAGAAAATATAGGAGCTCTGTTTGCTGCCACTAACACACTAGAAGTCCTATGGGTGCTGCTGAGAAGAAAATATAGGAGCTCTGTTTGCTGCCACTAACACACTAGAAGTCCTATGGGTGCTGCTGAGAAGAAAATATAGGAGCTCTGTGTGATGCCACTAACACACTAGAAGTCCTATGGGTGCTGCTGAGAAGAAAATATAGGAGCTCTGTGTGATGCCACTAACACACTAGAAGTCCTATGGGTGCTGCTGAGAAGAAAATATAGGAGCTCTGTTTGCTGCCACTAACACACTAGAAGTCCTATGGGTGCTGCTGAGAAGAAAATATAGGAGCTCTGTTTGCTGCCACTAACACACTAGAAGTCCTATGGGTGCTGCTGAGAAGAAAATATAGGAGCTCTGTTTGCTGCCACTAACACACTAGAAGTCCTATGGGTGCTGCTGAGAAGAAAATATAGGAGCTCTGTGTGATGCCACTAACACACTAGAAGTCCTATGGGTGCTGCTGAGAAGAAAATATAGGAGCTCTGTTTGCTGCCACTAACACACTAGAAGTCCTATGGGTGCTGCTGAGAAGAAAATATAGGAGCTCTGTTTGCTGCCACTAACACACTAGAAGTCCTATGGGTGCTGCTGAGAAGAAAATATAGGAGCTCTGTTTGCTGCCACTAACACACTAGAAGTCCTATGGGTGCTGCTGAGAAGAAAATATAGGAGCTCTGTGTGATGCCACTAACACACTAGAAGTCCTATGGGTGCTGCTGAGAAGAAAATATAGGAGCTCTGTGTGATGCCACTAACACACTAGAAGTCCTATGGGTGCTTCTGAGATGAAAATATAGGAACTCTGTGTGATGCCACTAACACATTAGAAGTCCTATGGGTGCTGCTAAGAACAAAATATAGGAGCTCTGTGTGATGCCACTAACACACTAGAAGTCCTATGGGTGCTTCTGAGATGAAAATATATGAACTCTGTGTGATGCCACTAACACATTAGAAGTCCTATGGGTGCTGCTAAGAACAAAATATAGGAGCTCTGTGTGATGCCACTAACACACTAGAAGTCCTATGGGTGCTGCTGAGAAGAAAATATAGGAGCTCTGTTTGCTGCCACTAACACACTAGAAGTCCTATGGGTGCTGCTGAGAAGAAAATATAGGAGCTCTGTTTGCTTCCACTAACACACTAGAAGTCCTATGGGTGCTGCTGAGAAGAAAATATAGGAGCTCTGTTTGCTGCCACTAACACACTAGAAGTCCTATGGGTGCTGCTGAGAAGAAAATATAGGAGCTCTGTGTGATGCCACTAACACACTAGAAGTCCTATGGGTGCTGCTGAGAAGAAAATATAGGAGCTCTGTTTGCTGCCACTAACACACTAGAAGTCCTATGGGTGCTGCTGAGAAGAAAATATAGGAGCTCTGTTTGCTGCCACTAACACACTAGAAGTCCTATGGGTGCTGCTGAGAAGAAAATATAGGAGCTCTGTGTGATGCCACTAACACACTAGAAGTCCTATGGGTGCTGCTGAGATGAAAATATAGGAACTCTGTGTGATGCCACTAACACATTAGAAGTCCTATGGGTGCTGCTGAGAAGAAAATATAGGAGCTCTGTTTGCTGCCACTAACACACTAGAAGTCCTATGGGTGCTGCTGAGAAGAAAATATAGGAGCTCTGTGTGATGCCACTAACACACTAGAAGTCCTATGGGTGCTGCTGAGAAGAAAATATAGGAGCTCTGTTTGCTGCCACTAACACACTAGAAGTCCTATGGGTGCTGCTGAGAAGAAAATATAGGAGCTCTGTGTGATGCCACTAACACACTAGAAGTCCTATGGGTGCTGCTGAGAAGAAAATATAGGAGCTCTGTGTGATGCCACTAACACACTAGAAGTCCTATGGGTGCTGCTGAGATGAAAATATAGGAACTCTGTGTGATGCCACTAACACATTAGAAGTCCTATGGGTGCTGCTGAGAAGAAAATATAGGAGCTCTGTTTGCTGCCACTAACACACTAGAAGTCCTATGGGTGCTGCTGAGAAGAAAATATAGGAGCTCTGTTTGCTGCCACTAACACACTAGAAGTCCTATGGGTGCTGCTGAGAAGAAAATATAGGAGCTCTGTGTGATGCCACTAACACACTAGAAGTCCTATGGGTGCTGCTGAGAAGAAAATATAGGAGCTCTGTTTGCTGCCACTAACACACTAGAAGTCCTATGGGTGCTGCTGAGAAGAAAATATAGGAGCTCTGTGTGATGCCACTAACACACTAGAAGTCCTATGGGTGCTGCTGAGAAGAAAATATAGGAGCTCTGTTTGCTGCCACTAACACACTAGAAGTCCTATGGGTGCTGCTGAGAAGAAAATATAGGAGCTCTGTTTGCTGCCACTAACACACTAGAAGTCCTATGGGTGCTGCTGAGAAGAAAATATAGGAGCTCTGTGTGATGCCACTAACACACTAGAAGTCCTATGGGTGCTGCTGAGATGAAAATATAGGAACTCTGTGTGATGCCACTAACACATTAGAAGTCCTATGGGTGCTGCTGAGAAGAAAATATAGGAGCTCTGTTTGCTGCCACTAACACACTAGAAGTCCTATGGGTGCTGCTGAGAAGAAAATATAGGAGCTCTGTGTGATGCCACTAACACACTAGAAGTCCTATGGGTGCTGCTGAGAAGAAAATATAGGAGCTCTGTTTGCTGCCACTAACACACTAGAAGTCCTATGGGTGCTGCTGAGAAGAAAATATAGGAGCTCTGTGTGATGCCACTAACACACTAGAAGTCCTATGGGTGCTGCTGAGAAGAAAATATAGGAGCTCTGTTTGCTGCCACTAACATACTAGAAGTCCTATGGGTGCTGCTGAGAAGAAAATATAGGAGCTCTGTTTGCTGCCACTAACACACTAGAAGTCCTATGGGTGCTGCTGAGAAGAAAATATAGGAGCTCTGTGTGATGCCACTAACACACTAGAAGTCCTATGGGTGCTGCTGAGAAGAAAATATAGGAGCTCTGTTTGCTGCCACTAACACACTAGAAGTCCTATGGGTGCTGCTGAGAAGAAAATATAGGAGCTCTGTTTGCTGCCACTAACACACTAGAAGTCCTATGGGTGCTGCTGAGAAGAAAATATAGGAGCTCTGTGTGATGCCACTAACACACTAGAAGTCCTATGGGTGCTGCTGAGAAGAAAATATAGGAGCTCTGTTTGCTGCCACTAACACACTAGAAGTCCTATGGGTGCTGCTGAGAAGAAAATATAGGAGCTCTGTTTGCTGCCACTAACACACTAGAAGTCCTATGGGTGCTGTTGGGGTGCAATGCTGTGCTAACAGCACTGCGGTTGGTACTACTGCAATACTGTACTAACAGTAAGCACGCACCAGACTAATCCCCAGCAGCAGCTAATAACACACTAACTGTGCAATCAGCAGCAATGAACGATCAATGACTTAGGTAGCAATGGTTTAGCAAAGAAATAGCCAATGGTTTAGCAAAGAAGAGCAAATCTTTCAGTATCAAGCAAAGACAGAATCAGCAGACTAATCTCTCCTAAAGCCGGAACTCATGTGACCGGGGCCGATGGCGTGGCGGCCTTTTAAATGGTGGGGCGTGTACTAAAGCCCCTGAGCTGTAATTGGCTACAGGCGTCCTGCCTGTAGCCAATTATTGCTCTCCGAGTTTCGGGCGCTGTGATTGGCCAAGCATGCGGGGTCACAGTGCATGCTTGGCCAATCATCAGCCAGCAATGCACTGCGCCGGCCGCGCCGGCCGCAATGCATTGCGGGGCCGCTCGCATCACACGAATGTGATGCGAACGGCCCAAATAGTTCTGGGCTCGACGAGCGAGCGAACGCCCGATGCTCGATTCGAACATGGGTTCGAATCGAGCACCGGGCCCATCCCTATTGACAACTATGAAATCCTGGCTGAAGAATCAGCAGTGGAAAATCTGAAGATTTCCCTCCCTAAAGCCGAAGTGAATGATACAGAGTTCCAGGGAGCTAGCCTGGCTGAAGAATCGGCAGTGGAAAAGGTGAAGATTGCCCTCCCTAAAGCCGAAGTGGATGATATAGAGTTCCAGGGAGCTAGCCTGGCTGAAGAATCAGCAGTGGAAAATCTGAAGATTGCCACCCTTAAAGCCGAAGTGGATGATATGGAGTTCCAGGGAGCTAGGGCAGTTGGCTCATCTCCCCAGCCACAGATTACAGAAGGTATGGACTTAATGGACTGTGCAGAGGATGTTATGAATTATGCATCGCCCGCTCAAGTACTGGCAGCAGGACAAAGTACTGTAGACCCCTGCTCTACACCCGTGGCAGTGTTGGAGGCCCGAGTTGAGAAGGTGATGGTTCCTCTTTCTGAGTGGATTTCAGAGATGCAGGGAGGAGAAGCAGCCATTTTCCCTCCCCAACAGGTAGCCAGAGCAGATGGTGTGGAGTCCCCAGCAGGAGTACTGGCAACAGGGCAGAGTGATAGCAACCTGTGCTGCCCAGCACCGGAAACAACTGTGGAGTTTCAGGGAGCCGGGGCAGTTGGCCCCTCTCTCCAGCAACAAGCTGGGGTGGTAAAGCTTTTACCCCCAGCTGAATCACTGGCAGCAGGGCAGAATGCTACTGGCCGCTGCACACAACTGCCACTTGAGTGGATATCGGTGGATGGGACTGCGGTCTCCACTCACAGCAACCCAGCAGAAGAGCTGGCAACAGAGCCGAGTGCCACGGGCCTCGGCTCTCAACTAACAGAAGAGGGAGTTCCTGTGGTATTGGATGGGACTTCAGTCCTCACTGAAACAACCCCAGAAAATGGTGTGACACTGAGACAGGAGGATGTCAGCCTTGCTTTGCAAGTACTGGGGGACTTCCACCTACCACAAGTGGATGGGACTTCAGTCTCCACTTGTATACCCCAGGGATGCCGGGCAGTCGACCCAGATCCCCAACAGCATGACGGACTGAGCCCAGTCACCCTGTCTTCTCCCCAGCGGCGGGTATGTTCTCTGAGAGAGGCAGAGGTTGGCTGGGTAAGTAATGCTCTGCTTGGAGCAATTCATTTGTGGTACTGGGTGGATACCAGCATTGGAAGAATGGACCCATGGACTAACTTCGGAGTAGACCCGTCTGGGGTCCCCTCCTCTGTTAGTCCCCTGCCGAAAGGGGAGATGTGTGACAGTGGGGTCACTTTGGACACAGGGTGAATAAAAGAAACCCCCGATATGGTCTGTGATAGCCATATTCAAGGCTGTATATACATTGTATATAGATTGGATGTATACTGTATGTGGGGGTTAAGTATCATTGCTGTGAGGAATTAAGTTGTTTTGCATTTCTATTGTTCATTTAAGTCTGTCCTTGTGTGTATTGTAAAGTGCCAGACAGACTGGCTGCCAACCCTTTGTGAAAAGATGTGTATTGGAGATCGTATATTCTATTGTGTTGGGATCTTTTGAAGCCTAGCAGACGTCAGGATGAGGTGTTGAGTCTTGGGATGTGTGGGTGGAGCTGTGCCCTTGTTCATGTTAAATCATGTGCCTTGAATTGTGTATAAAGTTACAATGTTTCTCAATAATAAATTCATTCCTACTACAGAAGAGACAGAGTGCGTCTCGTCTTCTTCCAGAGGGGTCGGCTCCTATAGGAAAGGGTCGTTTAGCTGTGGATATTGGTAGCGAGTGGATGTGTGTCTAGGAGAGGGAACATAGTAAACGGCGTTAATACCCCTGGATATTGGGGTGCCGTTACATTGGTTGGCAGCAGCGGGATTTTCCCTCCAGTTCCTGGGACACTCCAAGCCACCACAGTGAATGACCAAGCTATGCAGCCTGCAGGAAAGTCACGCTGAAAGACTTACTTGAGAGCCGAGATGAACCAGAGGAATGGTGATGCAGGACCCCGGTCAGTTGAAGATTTGTTTCAGCAACGAGTTCGAGAGCGCTTGGCATTATATGGTGCTAACCCATCAGAGACCGCCATACAGGAAGCCATTAGAGAAATCGAGCGGCAGGATGAGCGACAACATGAGCAGAGAATGGCGGAAATACGGCAATCAGAGACAACACCTAAAAAAGCAGCACCAACTGAAAGGAGAGGAGAGATACAGATACCAGCCGACATGGAAAAGGAATTCAGAAGGAGGTTGCGAGAGATGCAGATACAGCATAGAGGACCAGTATCAGAGGAGGTCCTGCTGGGATGGTCGGATTCGATCCGCTGCGAACTCTGGAAGAAAGTGCTAGCCCTCGAGCAGCAACACCAGGGAAAAGTTCTCCCCTCCATCCATGTAAGGTACTGGTCGCAGTATGAAGTACGAATGCTGTTATTGGGGGAACAACCGAAGCAGGAGTGGACAGCTGAGTTAAGCAGGCTGATCCGGGCAGAGATGCGGTTGGACGAGAGCTACAGAGCCCTCCGGTGGTATGTAGCCCAAGAGTGCCCATGGTCAGCGGATGACAGCCCCACGGAAGGCTTTGACTATAATGGCCTGGGATTGTTGTATTGGAGGCTGTCCGAGGACCCTGACTTTGGGAGTGATCAGGAGTGGCGTTTGGAGGAAATAATGGAGCACAGAGAACAAAGACTGAATGTCTCGGAAGGGCACTGGGCACAGGAAGATTTGGAGTTTCTGGCCGTTCAGGAATGGGAGCTGGAGATTGCCTACAAACAGCTGCTAGACTCTACTCAGCAGCAGGGTGGGGCTCCCTTTGCCTGGGACTATCAGGAATTACCAGTTGACAACTATGAAATCCTGGCTGAAGAATCAGCAGTGGAAAATCTGAAGATTGCCCTCCCTAAAGCCGAAGTGAATGATACAGAGTTCCAGGGAGCTAGCCTGGCTGAAGAATCGGCAGTGGAAAAGATGAAGATTGCCCTCCCTAAAGCCGAAGTGGATGATATAGAGTTCCAGGGAGCTAGCCTGGCTGAAGAATCAGCAGTGGAAAATCTGAAGATTGCCACCCTTAAAGCCGAAGTGGATGATATGGAGTTCCAGGGAGCTAGGGCAGTTGGCTCATCTCCCCAGCCACAGATTACAGAAGGTATGGACTTAATGGACTGTGCAGAGGATGTTATGAATTATGCATCGCCCGCTCAAGTACTGGCAGCAGGACAAAGTACTGTAGACCCCTGCTCTACACCCGTGGCAGTGTTGGAGGCCCGAGTTGAGAAGGTGATGGTTCCTCTTTCTGAGTGGATTTCAGAGATGCAGGGAGGAGAAGCAGCCATTTTCCCTCCCCAACAGGTAGCCAGAGCAGATGGTGTGGAGTCCCCAGCAGGAGTACTGGCAACAGGGCAGAGTGATAGCAACCTGTGCTGCCCAGCACCGGAAACAACTGTGGAGTTTCAGGGAGCCGGGGCAGTTGGCCCCTCTCTCCAGCAACAAGCTGGGGTGGTAAAGCTTTTACCCCCAGCTGAATCACTGGCAGCAGGGCAGAATGCTACTGGCCGCTGCACACAACTGCCACTTGAGCGGATATCGGTGGATGGGACTGCGGTCTCCACTCACAGCAACCCAGCAGAAGAGCTGGCAACAGAGCCGAGTGCCACGGGCCTCGGCTCTCAACTAACAGAAGAGGGAGTTCCTGTGGTATTGGATGGGACTTCAGTCCTCACTGACACAACCCCAGAAAATGGTGTGACACTGAGACAGGAGGATGTCAGCCTTGCTTTGCAAGTACTGGGGGACTTCCACCTACCACAAGTGGATGGGACTTCAGTCTCCACTTGTATACCCCAGGGATGCCGGGCAGTCGACCCAGATCCCCAACAGCATGACGGACTGAGCCCAGTCACCCTGTCTTCTCCCCAGCGGCGGGTATGTTCTCTGAGAGAGGCAGAGGTTGGCTGGGTAAGTAATGCTCTGCTTGGAGCAATTCATTTGTGGTACTGGGTGGATACCAGCATTGGAAGAATGGACCCATGGACTAACTTCGGAGTAGACCCGTCTGGGGTCCCCTCCTCTGTTAGTCCCCTGCCGAAAGGGGAGATGTGTGACAGTGGGGTCACTTTGGACACAGGGTGAATAAAAGAAACCCCCGATATGGTCTGTGATAGCCATATTCAAGGCTGTATATACATTGTATATAGATTGGATGTATACTGTATGTGGGGGTTAAGTATCATTGCTGTGAGGAATTAAGTTGTTTTGCATTTCTATTGTTCATTTAAGTCTGTCCTTGTGTGTATTGTAAAGTGCCAGACAGACTGGCTGCCAACCCTTTGTGAAAAGATGTGTATTGGAGATCGTATATTCTATTGTGTTGGGATCTTTTGAAGCCTAGCAGACGTCAGGATGAGGTGTTGAGTCTTGGGATGTGTGGGTGGAGCTGGGCCCTTGTTCATGTTAAATCATGTGCCTTGAATTGTGTATAAAGTTACAATGTTTCTCAATAATAAATTCATTCCTACTACAGAAGAGACAGAGTGCGTCTCGTCTTCTTCCAGAGGGGTCGGCTCCTATAGGAAAGGGTCGTTTAGCTGTGGATATTGGTAGCGAGTGGATGTGTGTCTAGGAGAGGGAACATAGTAAACGGCGTTAATACCCCTGGATATTGGGGTGCCGTTACACTCGTAATCCGAGTTTCCACTGTACCAATAATGTTGCACTACTCTTCCTTCAACACACTACAAGCACTGTGCAATTATTTTACTCCCACTGATGCTGGGGTATTTTCTACTTCCGCTGGCCACTCCAGCCCACCTAAAGCCTGAAAGACAGTAAACTGTCTCTTTGTTTAGAAAGTTTGGAGACCCCTGATTTAGGGTGTAAAACGTAACAACACAATGCTAATATTATGCAAATACCACCATGTTACTACAAAGTTGAACCCCCCCCCCCCCCCAAACTGATTCCCCTCCAATAGTGTGCAAGGGTTCTTTTCCCTGGTGGGCAAGGACTAGGTCAAGATGCTTCTGTGGCACTGCACTGTTAATTTATAGGCTAACTCCACCTTTTAGAATATGTTAGATGTTACAGGCCATTTGAACGGGGTCGCAATGACGTTACCCCGGTTGCAGCATAGCACTCTGCTTTCCATGGCATACTGTGTGCCCTGAATGCAGAGCGTGACTGCGCATGTGCAGGGGACATCATCAGCTATTGCCGATGTTACTATTTCCTAAATGGTGCAGGTTTAGGAGATATTCATTGTACCTACAGGTAAGCCTTATTGCAAGATAGGTTAAGATAAGACTTTACAACCACTATAACAGAACGCAAGTGCGGTGATCACTGTACTCGGAGTCCATTGACACTCTCTCCAGCTCTCTAATTGAAAATCCTTATCTCAGTACAGACATAGGGGTTGATTTACTAAAGGCAAATCCACTTTGCACTACAAGTGTACTACAAGTGCACTTGAAAGTGCAGTCACTGTCGATCTTAGGGGAAGATCTGAAATAAGGGGAAGCTCTGCTGATTTCTCTCATCTAATCATGTACAAACAAAAATGCTGTTTTTTATTTTCCTAGAATGCCCCCCCCCCCCCCTTGTAGTGCAAAGTGAATTTTTATTTAGTAAATAACCCCCATAGTGCTGGAAGAAGGGTCTGTAGGAGCCTGCCCTTGTACCCAAGATCCACTGTTTGCAGTTGCAATATTTTGCAAGCTCATTTGAAAAAACAAACGATGAATGCAATATTTTTTCTGCAAATGTGGGCGTATTTATTTATTTTTTGCAAAAGGTCAGCTTAGCCTTTAACTATGTAACCCCATAGTACTTCTAATCTTCTGAGATGGAAAACAGAAAGACCCTTTTAGCACAGAATATGTCGGCAGTGAACACAGCTCCACCATACCCTCCAATCACACAAGGTATGCTGAGTTCAAGCAGAACTCCAGACTTACCTTCAGTCTGCACAGTTGTATAGGATCTTCTTCTGTACTGAAATTGCTTACTATGTTTTCAGTCACAATGTGAGCTTCTTAATTAAAAAATCATCTGCACAAATAGGCTTGTTATGTGATAATGACTGCACATAACTCTCTTTGCCGATGAGGAATCTGCAATACATTGCCAAAATGTTGTGAACACCTGACCATTAGCTTGTTGGACAAACTTGCCAAAACTATTGACAATAATATAGAATTTGAAAAGGAAGGGGAAATGGGAAAAAAGAAAGGGTAATGGGACTTTGTATGAAACACAACACTAGGGTAGAATGAATCAATCAATAAAGGTAAACATGATATTTATTAATAACACAGTTGAGCATAGTGAAATAAATAACATTCATTTTAAATCAATAGGTATGATACAAAGTAAGGTAAACATAATTGATTGCATAATATACATAGTTGCACATGATTAATAATAAACTAGCAGTATACCAAAATATGTCAAAACATGATAGATATTATATATAATTGATTGATGATTCAGACAAATAAAACCCATAGTAAACACATGATTCCTGTGACATAGCATCAAATATAAAATCTTGACGCGTTTCGTGGATTGTTTCCACTCATCAGGAGCAGCTATACACTGGGAGTACCTATAAATAATAGTGTCATGGATATGCAGTAGTGTTTGTCTGTCAGCTTACCTTCCTTCCCATGTGTTCATCTTAGAGGCCTGAGCCCTTTCACCTGGCTTCCTTTATAATCTCCTCCCAGCCAGACTCCACCCCAGGCCCTATCACAGAACACTATATTAACCTGTGCACTGCAAGCCTGCTTTGCTGATCAACGTGTTTGTTAGGCATTGTGTGTTTGGGTTCCTGCCTGCCGTGTGCTACGTCTGTCTCTCTGTTACGTTATTGGCTTGTCCCCGACTATCCCTGTCTGCTCGTGACCCTTGACCTTCGGCTCGTTCTTCGTTATCCTTGTCTGCTCGTGGCCCCTGACCTTCAGCTTGTTATTCGGTTCTCTCTATCGTGTGCTGCTGCTTCCCCTCTTTTCCCCTTATCCTACGGGGCGTGAGCTAGGAAACTCCAGGGGCCGCGACCTGGTCCCAGCCTGCAGCGTAACATCCTCACCACTAGAGGCCCTGGAGAAGACCAGCTGGGTCTTAGACTCCGCGCCCTGGGGAATCTTGGCTCTCGCTTCCGTTGGGATCCCGGTTGTGCTCCTCTGGTCCCGCTTTCCACAACCACCCAGTTTCCTATCCGCAGAAGCCAGCCATAGGGTTCACTACCTCGCGGTGCACTCCTGTCCCCCTACGGTGTGCATCTGTCACCTGGCCACAGGTGACCCTGACAGTTTGATCAGCCATGAACCCGGCTGACATCCCGCTACCCGTGGATGATCCATTGCAGGGCATAGTTTGCAGACTTGAAACCCAGGAATCGAATCAGACTCAGGTGATGTGATTCCTCCAGGATCTGGCTTCTCGCTTTGAGCAGCTTCAGGCCTCCTTGGGAACCCTGAATCCGCAACCTCAAATACAACCAGCGGCTGCACCTATTGCACCAGTCGCAGCCACACACTCACTACAACTGCCAGCTCCGTCCCGTTTCTCTGGGGACTCCAAGGCTTGCAGGGGGTTCCTTAGCCAATGCACAATTCATTTTGAGCTCCAGCCCCAAAACTTCCTGTCTGATCGGGCTAAGGTAGCCTATATCATTTCCCTCCTCTCTGGTGATGCTTTAGCCTGGGCAGCCCCTCTGTGGGAACTGAATGATCCAGTGGTTTCTAGCCTGTCTGGCTTCTTGAAACTTTTTCGGAATATCTTCGAAGAACCGGCTCGTGTCTCTTCAGCGGCCAGCGCCCTTTTACGTCTCCGCCAAGAGTCTGCTTCTGTGGGACAGTATGCCCTTCATTCCCGCATACTGTCGGCTGAGTTGAGCTGGAACAATGAGGCCTTAGTCGCAACCTTTTTGCATGGCCTGTCTGATAGAGTGAAGTATGAATTAGCAGGAAGAACCATCCCCACTGATCTGGCCGGCGTTATCTCCTTGTGTAACCAGATCGATATTCACTTTCAGGAGAGGACCTTAGAAAAGCAACGCCAGCACTCCTTGGTTCTTAGTCAGCCTGAGCTCCCCTCTCTTCGACCCGTAGAGCATCTCCTACCAGCTGAGGAACCCATGCAGCTGGGTCGGACCAGGCTATCCCCCGAGGAACGTGCTAGGCGCAGAACTCTTGGTCTGTGTCTTTACTGTGGGGGCAAAGGTCCTTTTCGTGACACTTGCTCTCTTTGTCCAGAAAAACGTTCGGGTCCACTTCATCTGGAAAGTGGAGTATTGGACCCAGAAATATCACCTTCCCCTTCTCGTCTTCTGCTTTCTGTGTTCCTTCATGTTGGTGCTTCTTTTCATTCGGTCTCAGCATATCTGGATTCCGGAGCCGCTGGTAATTTTATGGACTGGGAAATCGCATCGTCCATGAGACTTACTCTTTTGCCCCTCACCACACCATTGGTGGTCTTGGCGATTGATGGTACTGTTCTCCCAGGGGGACCTATCCACTTCCAGACCCTCCCTGTTAAGATGTCAGTAGGGACACTCCACCAGGAGTGGATATCCTTCCTTATCTTACCCAAGGCCTCAACGCCTATAATTTTGGGTCTCCCATGGTTACAGCTCCATTCTCCTCATGTGGACTGGACTACTGGACAGATCCTGGCTTGGGGTCCCTCCTGTTCCTCGTCCTGCCTACCCAAGGTTGCCCCCTGTGAATCTGAGCCGGTCATTCATTCCAGGTTGCATAACCATTTACATTTCTCTGTCCCTAACCACCCTTGGACGCACAGCCAGGCTAGCTTGTCTACAAGTCCTGCAGTCGCTACGTCTTGCGATGCGATTCAGGTAGTCGCTACACCTGACTCAGCTATTCACTCTGCCTCTGTACTAGTTATGCCAGTCCAGCCCATGCCCAGTGAGCCTCCTACTTTTTCTTGTTCGGGACATTCTGCTTGTCCTTCAGCTATTCAGTTTGACTCCGGCGACATGTCACCTTCTAACCAACCTGACTTCAGGGTTCCACTGACATCTGCCCAGTCTGATGGTCCTGTGCAAGATGACCAGTTCCCCTTTAAGGGTCTAGGGGACCCTCCTCAGATTCCTGTTGATCCTCTCATGCCCTTGCTTATTCCTAGAGAGCCTTTGGTCCTCAATAGATCTTCTTGTCATCTCCCTACCTCGTTTTCAGTCTCTGAGGATAATCTTAAGTACGAGGTTAGACAAGTTCTGGATTCTCGGCTCTGCAGAGGCATTCTTTAGTACCTTGTGCATTGGAGAGGTTTTGGTCCTGAGGAGGCATCTTGGATCGCTGCATCTGATGTCGCTGCACCTCATCTGTTGAGAAGGTTTCATCAGAGATTTCCCTTTAAGCCTGGGCCCAGGCGGGGGAGGGCCCATAAGAGGGAGGGTACTGTCATGGATATGCAGTAGTGTTTGTCTGTCAGCTTACCTTCCTTCCCATGTGTTCATCTTAGAGGCCTGAGCCCTTTCACCTGGCTTCCTTTATAATCTCCTCCCAGCCAGACTCCACCCCAGGCCCTATCACAGAACACTATATTAACCTGTGCACTGCAAGCCTGCTTTGCTGATCAACGTGTTTGTTAGGCATTGTGTGTTTGGGTTCCTGCCTGCCGTGTGCTACGTCTGTCTCTCTGTTACGTTATTGGCTTGTCCCCGACTATCCCTGTCTGCTCGTGACCCTTGACCTTCGGCTCGTTCTTCGTTATCCTTGTCTGCTCGTGGCCCCTGACCTTCAGCTTGTTATTCGGTTCTCTCTATCGTGTGCTGCTGCTTCCCCTCTTTTCCCCTTATCCTACGGGGCGTGAGCTAGGAAACTCCAGGGGCCGCGACCTGGTCCCAGCCTGCAGCGTAACATCCTCACCACTAGAGGCCCTGGAGAAGACCAGCTGGGTCTTAGACTCCGCGCCCTGGGGAATCTTGGCTCTCGCTTCCGTTGGGATCCCGGTTGTGCTCCTCTGGTCCCGCTTTCCACAACCACCCAGTTTCCTATCCGCAGAAGCCAGCCATAGGGTTCACTACCTCGCGGTGTACTCCTGTCCCCCTACGGTGTGCATCTGTCACCTGGCCACAGGTGACCCTGACAAATAGATTGTAAATTCATAATCAATGGTAGTTAATTAGAACAGGAAGAGAGGGAACAAAAAAAACTATGGTCCTAGCACCCTATGGGTAAAATTTAAAAGAACGTAGATCATGGTAATGATGAATAATATAGAGTTGCCTCCTCTTTCCCACTTTTATGGTTATAACAGTTCTAAAAAAGGCTTTCCACAAGATTTTAGAATGTGTCTGTTGGAATTTGTGCCAACTCAATTCCAAAGTGCATTGGTTAGGTCCTGATGTTGGATGAGAAGACCTAGGAGTTCTATAGGATTGATGTCAGGGCTCTGTGTAAGCCACTTGAGTTTCTCCACATCAAAACCATGTCTTTATGGAGCTGGCTTTGTTCACAAGGGCACAGTCATGCTGCAACAGAACTTCCCCAAGACCTTCCCCAAACCGTTACTACAAAAATAGAAGCGCACAGTTGTTTAAAATATCTTAATAACTTCCAGGAGTTATAAATAGACTCAATAACTTGCAGGGGTGCCCACATAATACATATACTTAGTGTATGTGTGATCGTCAGGTGTTCACAAACTGTCCACAGATAACACAATGGACCTGAAATAGATTAATCCAACTCAATAGTTTATGGATGATGGCAATGTGGTTGGTTATTCAAGGTGCAGTAAGGTGGTCAGATAAGGTTTGGACAAATTTTCCAGCAGCCCTCTCTCCATTCTCCCACACTTCCTCCTAAGATGTCACTCTCTGGATACTTGCACCATACCCACATGTGAATTGTATGTGGGATGCCGTGGCCTTCCGTGCACCGACCTTGATGGGCAACACATCTATTGTGATAAAATGTGCACCTGATTCAATGCTCTTGTTGCCCATTATATCATTAATTTCTCAAGGCTTTAATTCCCAACGGTGCTTTTAGAATTTAGTTGCCACAAACCTTAATTTTTTTACCTCATTTGAATTCCCTAGTTGGCTTGACTTAAAGGGCTGCTGGAAAATGTGTCCAAACCCCATCTGACCACCTTACCCCTCTAAGGTAATATATAAATACTTGGGGACACTTGAGTACCAGATTATGCATATGAAGCATACCCAAGAGTAGTCCATTCAGTAGAACTAATGTGTAGGCTGCTAACCCTCAAGCCTCGTACACACGGCCGAGAATCTCACGTAGTTTTTCTTGACGAGATTCTGGGACAAGAAACTAGTCTCTGGCCGAGTGTACACACGCTCGATTCAAAGAACCCGCGGTTCTTTGAATGGAGCGAACGCGGTGACGTCATCGACTACAACGAGCGTGCACTCGTCACATTCGATGCCGTCGCCGCCATCTTGCTACACCCTACCTATGCCTAGGAAGCTACCGCGCATGCGTCAAAGTCATTTCGAGCATGCTCGGGTTTCCACGGCGACAGGTAAGTGTATACACACACACACACTTTTCTCGTCGAGAAACATGCCGACGAGAATCTCGACGAGAAAATAGAGAGAAGGTTCTCTATTTTTCTCGTCGAGATTCTGGTCAGTTTTCTCGACGAGAAACCATACACACGAACGATTTTCTCGGCAAGAAAGCTATCTCGGCAGTTTTCTTGTCGTTTCTTGCCGAGAAACTCGTTCGTGTGTACGAGGCTTAAGGGTCTCAGACCTGGGGTGGGGGGCCCGGTCAGGGATCAGGAGCAGTGAGCACCTTTGGGCTTAAATCGTTCACCTTTTAGACCTCCATCAGCACACCCCTACAGAAGCAGTAATAACTTCCTCTGCCAGGCTCTACCCAATTTTTAACAATAATAATTGTAATATTAAAATAATTTTAATATTTTTAAGCTCAAGCCCCAATAGAAAACCTGAGCTGTGACCGAAAGCTAACAAAACCAAACATGTCATTACAGGTGGGCATAACTGGTCAGTTGTGGCCCAGTTTTTCAGTACCATCATAATCATACAAGTTAAAGAAGAGGTCCCGTCAAAACCAAACTAAGCTTAAACCTGCTCCCACTCCCAGTATACATTTTATACTAACTACCCTATAAAGGAAGGATGTCTATACTTACCTAATTTAAGGGCGATTTGGCCCGGTCGCCCCAGCGGCCAGCTTCAAGGGAGAGAGCAGCAACAATGGTTACAGAGCCTGATTGGTGACATCAACCATAGGCTTACAATTGGGCATTCAGCTGTCCCTCCTCTCTCCTGAAGCCTGTGCCAATAATTTGAGCAGACTGGAGCACCCTTAGATTAGGTTATGCCATGTACACACAATAGGATTTTCTGTCCAAAAAAGTTGGATGTGAGCTTTTGGTCGGATATTCCGACCGTGTGTAGGCTCCATCCAACATTTTCTGTCAGAATTTCCGCCAGCAAAAGATTGAGAGCAGGTTCTCTATTTTTCAGACGGAAAAAGTTCTTGTCGGAAATTCTGCTTGTCTGTATGCAATTCCGACGCGCAAAAAGACACGCATGCTCAGAATCAAGCAGAAGAGCCAAACTGCGTATTGAACTTCTTGTACGTCACCGCGTTCTTGACGGTCGGAATTTCAGACAAAATTTGTGTAACCGTGTGTATGCAACACAAGTTTGAGCCAACATTCCGTCAGAAAAAATACACGGTTTTCTTGACGGAATTTCCGATCGTGTGTACGGGGTATAAGTATACACATCTTTCCTCTACAGCAGGGGTCTCCAAACTTTTTACTTCGAGGGTCACATTCTATATTTTACACATATTCGGGGGCCGGAAAATTCATTTATAAATAAATCCACAGTAAAAGAGTAGAATAGAATTTGACTTACTGCTGACAGCAGGACTGGATGGTGCTCCTGTATCCTTTGTTGGCACCTAAACGCTGGAGCATCATGCAGTGGGGCTAAACTTCCAGTGTGCATGAGGCTTTACATCCGTGTCCCCATCATTTTCCCCATACATCAGTGTCCCTGTAATGTTCCCCTTACATCTATGTCCCCATCATGTTCCCCTTACATCCGTGTCCCCATCATGTTCCCCATATATCAGTGTCCCCATCATGTTCCCCATACATCCGTGTCCCCATCATGTTCTCCTTACATCCGTGTCCCCATCATTTTCACCATACATCTGTGTCCCCGTCACTTTCCCCATTTAGCCATGTCCCCATCATTTTCCCCATACATCCGTGTCCCCATCATGTTCCCCTTACATCTGTGTCCCCATCATGTTCCCCTTACATCTGTGTCCCCATCATTTTCACTATACATCCCTGTCCCCATCATTTTCCCCATACATCTGTGTCCCCAAACATCTGTGTCCCCATCATTTTCCCCAAACATCTGTGTCCCCATATTTTCCCCAAATATCTGTGTCCCCAAACATCCGTGTCCCCATTATTTTCCCCAAACATCTGTGTCCCCAAACATCCGTGTCCCAAACAGCCGTGTCCCCATCATTTTCCCCATACATCCATGTCCCCATCATTTTCCCCATACATCCTCCGTGTCCCCATCATTTTCCCCATACATCCGTGTCCCCATCATTTTGTGTTCCCATCATTCATCAGAGTCAACCTGCATCCCCCATCAGCCCCTCCCCTCCCCCCACATTTGTGTCCCCATCAGAGCCATCAGCCCCCCCCACATTTGTGTCCCCATCAGAACCATCAGCCCCCCCCCCACACACACACACGTTTGTGTCCCAATCAGCCATCCCCCAGATGTCTGTGTCCCCATAAGAGTCATTAGCCCCCCCCCCCCGAATTTTTGTGTCCCCATCCAGAGCCATTCAACCCACCCCCCACACATGTGTAACCATGCACGTGTACTTAAACTATACCAGCGCGTCTCAGACGTTACACTGCAGACCTGCTACACCTCCCGACTCCCACCCCTCTGGTATTACACAGTGGTTAACAGCGAGGCAGGAGGCAGGAGCCGGGAGGTGGCAACAGGTCTGCACTAAAGCACCTCATTGGTTGCTAGGATGCCCGCGGTCCCAGCAGCCAACACAGAGACGCTGGGAGAGATTGCGGGACCTGCGCTGCATATTGCCGGGGTGAATATGCAGCCCAGGTTCCACAACTCACAGGAGGACTAAGAACTTCAGCTGCGGGCCGGAATTAATGGCCTGGCGGGCCGGATGTGGCCCGCGGGCTGTACTTTGGAGACCCCTGCTCTACAGGATAGTTAGCATAGGGCTTATGCCCCGTACACACGATCGTTTTTCATGCCGTTAAAAATGCCATTTTAAAAAATGGCCATTAAAAATGATCGTGTGTAGGCTCCAGAGCATTTTTAACGACGTGAAAAACGGCCATTAAAAATTCCGGACATGCTCTCTTTTTTCACGTCGTTTTTCATGTCGTTTTTTTTAACGACGTGAAAAACGATAGTGTGTATGCTTTCACGATGTGAAAAAAACGCGCATGCTCCGAAGCAACTATGAGACGGGAGCGCTCGTTTTGGTAAAGCTAATGTTGGAAATGGAGATGGCACATTCGTCACGGTGGAATTAATAGCATCGTTTTAATGCTGCGCATTCCGTTCTTCTTTTGATAATGCTTTAAAATTACCCTCTTTTGATAATGACATTGAGAGTTTTATGCCAAACTTGTTTCTAAAGTAATTCCAAATTGCTCTAATGATTATAAAATATTATTTATAAGCCGCACCTCCCTCCTAAATAATGCTAATAATAATAAAATAATGTAATTCTCCTTTTTTCTTTAAATTTTATATTATTTTTGTTTATTTTTTTTTGGCCTTTTTTTAAGTATTTTGGCTTAAATTATTCTTGTGTAAAGTTACCACAACAACCTTCCAAATGTGTCTCATTTGGCCTCAGGGAGGTTTGTGTCCCCTGATAATAACAATAATATAATTTGAGATGTCCCTGCCTGCTTCCTAGCAAGCTCTCTTTTGAAATACAAATCAGATAGTCAAGTATTTAAAGGGCACTCAAATTTTTTTTATTTCAGAACATTAACAAATTAAAGTGGAAGGCAGCACTGGAGAGCCTGCTTGCATTTGTGCATCCCTTTCACCCCACAACAACCATACAAGATGTCCAAACCAAAATAGAGATTAGATCCCCCCAAAAAATGAGCCCAATCTTGTCTTGAGCTCCCAGAGGTCAGGAGCCACAGCAGATAAGTCCTATATGTCCCCAGTCTGTGGTACTACAGCAGGCATTATTTTCTCCTCTTCCTTGTAGCCTTCTCTCCAGCCTTCTCTGCAGCCTTGGTTGGTTTCTTCCTTGGAGGCTGGGGATCAGGAGGAGAGGTTGTGGCAGGAGGAGTAGTAGGAGGAGGAGGAGGAGGTGGAGGAGTAGGGACAACCTCCGTTATGTCCGTGTACCTAGTGAGTTCACCCAGCACGCCCTTATTGATGACTTTCAATAGCAGGGTCTCACTGAATTTTTTTTGCTGCAACTCCATTTGCCCTAGTTTGTGGGCGAGGACTGCGGCAAATCCCTCATCAACAGAGGGTGCCTCTCTGAGGGCCGCTGTTGCCTCTCTGAGGAAGGCCCTGGTTTCCTCCTCCACCTGCCTACCTCTCCTTGGCCCTCGTGGTTTAACTACCAGGGGAGGCATCTGGGCTCTTGTGCTGGGCCCAGCCTCCTCCTGGGTGCCACTGGGCCCAGCCTCCTCCTGGGTGCCACTGGGCCCTGCCTCCTCCTGGGTGCCACTGGGCCCTGCCTCCTCCTGATCCCCAACATCACCCTCTTCCTGGCTCTGCTCTGGCTGTAAAAAAAGAAAGGGACATTATTTATTTTGCAACATCATCATTCACAGACATTGTTCACCTCTAGACATTGTTGAAATCAATGCCAAAAGTTATGTCATTTTCATTGATTACGCATCCTGGTTTTGTTGTCTTGGACACATAAAATTAGGCCACTACTGTATCTTGCTCTTCACAAACTTTATTGGTAGAAGTGTACATACCTTTAACAATACTAACATCTATTTAAAATCTACAATTTTGTACGATAGAAATATAGATAGCAAAACTTTACCTGGCTCCATATCTCCAAATCTGCCTCCTCAAGGCCCTGATCTTGATCCTCAGAGGAAGCCAGAGCAGGGTTGACAGGAAGGCTGGAGGACTGGCTGCAGGGAAGGCTGGAGGGTTGGGTACAAGGAAGGCTGGATTGACCTCTGGGGGGAAGGGTGGAGAGAGATTCCCGCACTTCCAGCTGGTCATCCAGAAAAGCAAGCTTACTGTAGTACCACAGACTGGGTTTATAAACCTTATCTGCTGGTGCACCTGACCTCTGGGACCTCAGGACCATAGTCCTCTGGGTCCTGTATGTCCCTCTGATGGTCCCAATTTTGTTTTTGACATCTTGGAGAGTTGTTGTGGGTATCTTTGTTTGCACAAATGCAAGCAGGCTCTCCAGTGCTGCTTTCCTGGCGTCTTTATTTTTATTCCCGCCACTTTTTGTTTGCCATAATATAGGGAGCTCTTGCCATTTATCGATGAACTCCCCCATGAAGTCTGGGTTTTTAAAAGTATTCATGATATCTGTAAAAGCGAGAAACCAAAAAAAATATATATTTCAGGCAACATTCCTCAACTGTGCATTGTCTACATATTTTGAGCACACAAATCTCCTCGTCTGATGAACCTCAAAAAGTAAAATTGTTAGGTACCTTGGTCACGACGTTCGTTGCTAACTCTCTCTCCCGAAAAATGAACGTATTTTCCAGACATGGATCTTCACTTTATATACACAGCGCATGCGTGAAACTCTGCACGCTTTCCCCGCCCCTGACGTTCGATATTGTACTTTCCCCGCCCCTTCTCGCTCGTAGTGCTGAACAAAACATGGCGGAGACACAGGTGGCTGAGATTACCTCTACAGAGGATGAAATTACAGAGGAGCCCAAATCAAGACCCAGGAGATATAAGGCATCCAACATGTCATTCGAGGAAATGGTGGAGATGGTCGCCATTTTAAAGAAGGAGGATTATGATGCCAAGCATGGTCCGTATAAAAGGCCTAATCTGGTCAAGTCCAGAATTATGGGCAAAGTGGTCAAAAGTCTCCACCAAAAATTCGGGGTGTGCAGAACCAAGGAACAGCTCAGAAAACGATGGTCAGATCTGAAGTTGCGGGAGGCCGACCAATATAAAAGAATCAAGAAAGTTATATTAAAAAGTAAGTTGTTTTTTTTTGAGTTTCCATGGTACATATTATTTTCTTGTATTCTGTCGTGTATTTTTAACTTTCATATATGTAGCGGCCTCACCCCGACCTCTTTAGCTAGGGGTATGTCGAGCGACAGAGTGAGGTGCGCCACGGCCCATGTCCTCCCCATGGCTGTGGGTGAGGTGAAGGCCAGTATTAATCTTTTCTTCTCGGGCCAAATGTGCGCTGGTTATGAGGGTCAGTCCTTCCGTGCCGGAATCTCCCTTTGTTCCCATCAACAGAGTCCATACACCCATCAAAGTCCAAACTCAGGTTTATTGCGTATCTCCACATACAGTCAAATGCAACGGCATGATACGATGGGGAAGCAGGTCGAGGCACTGTACAGGTTCCTAGTCCCTACACTCCCTGTGCTATGACCAGGGGTTGCAGGAATCTTGATGAAAGCTCCTCCGCTGCGCTGTAGCCCATATCAGGGGAAGATGTCCTCCGAGGGAGTTACCGAAGGCCCATCCGTCACCGGGTTGACACTGCACCGGGTCTTCGGACGGGTGACCTCCCCAGCCTCCTCACCTCAGATGCGGGTCCCCTCGCAAGGGGCGCCCTGGAGCAACTCCACCCTCGCGGGACCCAGCCGGAGTCACCGGGTCCCAGGCCTCCTTAATAGTACCTCACCCCAGGCTGAAGGTGCCCGGGATGGACTCCATCTTCGTTCCGGCCAGGCCTTGGGCGCCTAGGCCGGAACCTTGAACCGCCCGCACCCAGGCCTAAGGTGCCTGGGTGCGTGAAGACACGACCTCCTCCCTCCGGACCCCCTCGTGGCGAGGGCGTCTCCCCTTTTATATCCCCCCCCCCATCGACACCACGGCGGGTTCCCCGCCCCGGCCGCACCATCTCCAGGAAGGGACCAAGAAGGGTAGCCCTCTGGTAGTGATTCTACCTCGCGCCAGTAGGTATACTGACACCCACTGATCAAAGAGAATATTACACCACCCAATCCTCCACGAATAAGAAAAGGGGTCTGAACCCTGACATAATTACACACCTGGGTCTCTCTACCCCCAGGTGTATCCCACTAACTTTGAAGACCCCGCTACATATAGTACACTGAAAGATACCATCTTTTTTAGGTTCGTCCGCATAGTAAACGGACGTATTAAACCTCTTTCTCCGTACAGTTCCTCAAACGATGTTTTAGGATCACCCAGTGTGAACACCCATGTTTTTTGGTTTATTTGGGGGAGTACATTTGAGCCACACTTATTTTTGGTGTGCTAATCCAAAGGACATTTGTTCATTTGAAAAAACGATATGCATGGTAATGTTAAAGGGAGTGAATGCTGATGAAACATCTGAACGCAGTAGTACAAGTGTGGGCCTAAAGCCAAAAAGCTTGAGGGAGTCACACACAGGTGATCCAGTGTAGATACTTTGGGGTGTTACAATGTTTCAAATTTGTTTCCAAAATGTCTATGCTCTGTTTTGGCCTATGTATCCAATCATTTGTCCCGGTTGGCACAGGGGGTAAAAATTAAAATGGAGCATGCTTCAAAAGAATGATTACAAAGTTTTTTTTCATGTTTCTTATTTTAGCAAAATTGAGTCGCTACTAATGAAACTATTCCTTTTATTTCAATCTCCCTAGGGATTCGAAAAGCTACCTCAGATGAGACGAGAATTGCAATACCTACAACAATACCCCCAGAACCCCAGGATGGAGAGGAATGTGATGTTGTGGAAGTGGAAAGTGGCACCACCACAGGTCAGAGTGAAACCAGACACATGCATGTTAAATAGATGTAGGCCTACATATTCTATCCTACATATTTCTTTTTACATTTAGGTGCAGTTCTGGCTGAAGACCCCAATAAGTTGACACATCACAGTGCCCAGATCCTGATCCAATACCTGATGGTCTGCTGTCATGACCTCGAAAAAATTAAGGGAGATTTGCTAGAGATCAGGGCAAATACAAAGCGGGTGGAGGAAAGGCTCCAAAATATCTAATATGGCTGTGCTTGGGCGTGTCAAATGTTTTTACACCAAATAACGTTTTACTTGCAGAGATTTCTATTTTTTTTGGTTATTTTACCCTTTAATGACTAGCACATGTTTAGCTTTTTCAAAATTTTGAGAAATATAGTTTGTTTATGCATGGCTGGTCATGCGTTTTAATACACCTGAAATTAAGGGAACATCCACATTTCTAAGGAAGTTGCCCACCTAAACAAAAAAAATAAAGGTATTTTTACATAACAAATCATTGTGGCTTCATTATGTAAATGTGGTGCTGAGTGAACTAATCAATGTTTGGTGTTTACACTGACAATGAAGGCTAATTAAAAGATTTTTTAATCCACATGGCAAAACAAGTGCACTAGGTAAACCTACCAGAAACATCAAACATTATACAATAAAAATGACAAACCAATCTTTACTCAAGAAAAAGTTTTATTTTTTTGGTGTAAAATTATTAGAGATTGTCTGGAATTTCAATGGCCCCCCTACCCATAAAATAGTCCACATATTGGTTACGGACCTCACGTCCGGTTGGGGGGGCCAAGCCAGGACGGCCAGGTTCCAGGGCCACCAAAGTTTCGGCATTGATTAAAGAGGCCTCAGGCCCACTCAGAGATATATAACTCGTTGAATGCACCCTTAGGAAATTATGCAGCACACAGCACGTCATAACCACATGGTTCCATTTGTATGGGGCAAGGTGGATGGAGGTAAGGAAGAGGCGAAATCGGCTGGCCATGATCCCAAACGCATTTTCCACCACCCTTCTGGCTCTGGCCAGCCGATAATTGAAAACCCTCCTCTCAGGGGTGAGGGTGCGTTGCGGGAATGGCCTCATCAAATGGGGTCCCAGGCCAAACGCCTCATCCGCCACAAACACAAAAGGTAGTCCCTCCACATTCTGCTCCGCTGGTGGCAAGGCCAGCAGATCCAAAAGGAGCCGTTCTCCAAACTCCGTCTGGGCAAAAACTCCTCCATCAGACATCCTGCCATTCTTGCCAACGTCCACATAGAGGAACTCGTAGGTGGCCGACACCACTGCCATCATCACGACGCTGTGGAACCCCTTATAATTATAATAAAAGGATCCCGAATGGGGTGGTGGGACGACCCGAACATGTTTGCCGCTGATGGCTCCTCCACAGTTAGGAAAGTTCCATCGCTGGGCAAACTCGGAAGCCACATTCTGCCATTCATGTGGCGAAGAAGGGAACTGTGGAATTAAAGAAATAACAAATTAATACTTGGAGCCAGAAACATTGAAAGCTGATTTCATACACACATTCATGGCCAACATTGGTAGAAACTGTTCAAAACATAAAAAATTGGAAGCAAGAAAAAAAAAAAAAAAAATTATGGGGGGGGGGGGGGGGGTAAGGGTTGAAGATGAGTTGGGAATATCACACATGAAGGCTGTAGCACTCTGTATTGAAGTTAACAAAAATGAAACATTCCTAGGCAAAATTTAGGGTGCGTTTTGGATAAAGCACTACGATGGAACATATAATAAAAAACATGGAAATGACTAGGCAAGGTAGGTATGGCCCCAGGATAGCATGCTGGAGAGGTTAGGTAAGCCAAATTTACAGGTAGGCCTCAAACCCCAAACTTTAAATAATAAAACATGTGGAGAAAGGGGACATTCCCTGCAGCTAAGAATCATGTGAATTAGGGACTGCAAATAAAGCAAATTAAAAATATCCAAAAATAAAAACCATACAATGTGAATTTTTGAAGAAGAACACTTACCTTAATATAGTCCTCCTGCAAAACTTGAAGGATGGCAGAACAAGTCTCTGGTATAATGATCCCCAGAGCCTGGGGGGATATGCCTGTGGAGAACTTAAGGTCCTGCAGGCTTCTCCCAGTAGCCAGGTATCGCAACGTGGCGATGAGCCTCTGCTCAGCACTGATGGCTTCCCGCATAACGGTGTCCTGCCTGGTAATATAGGGGGACACCAAAGCCAACAGCTGCTGAAATACGTGACATCCTGAGGAAATTCCTGAAATCATCAGGATTATTCTCCCTGATCTCCCGCAACAAAGGCATGTGACAGAATTGGTGCCGCTGGAGCAACCAATTCTTGGTCCATGAACTCCTCCTGACCCTGCTCATGGCATGGAGTCAGGATACAGCATGAACCCCTGCACCAACTACAGCACGAACTCTACGACGAGTACGTAGCCGCAACATGGCTAGATAACGGTCGGCTGAACAGAACGAACTAGAAGAACGCACGGAAGAACAGCAAGGCCTATGAAGAACAAGCTGAAAAACACGAACGTGCAGAGCAGGCCGCACTGAATAAACAGATACGAACTGACTACAAGCAGTGCTAAACAGATACGAACCCACAGGCGCAAACTGAACTCCCGAAAACGATCTTCAAAGCACGAAGACTGAAAAGCGCGAATCGTCTCTCACCAAACTTTTACTAACACGCGGAAACACGGAATTAGCAAAAGCGTCCCAAAGGGTGGCGTCATTCGAACGGAACTTCCCCTTTATAGTGCCGTCGTACGTGTTGAACGTCACTGCGCTTTGCTTGATCGTTTTTTTTAATGATGGTGTGTACGCAAGGCAGGCTTGAGAGGAAACATGAAAAAAAACGAGGAGAAAAACGTCGGTTTAAAAAATGACATTAAAAACGATCGTGTGTACGGGGCATTAGAATGGGGGTGAGATCAGGTTTAAGCTTAGTTAGGTTTTGACAGGACTTCTACTTTAAACTATAACTATAAGCAAAAGTTATTATTTTTTATTATTTTTTTTGGAGAGGGATTAGAACACCTGTCAGATTTTTATTGCTGTTTTTGTCCCCTTTAGAGAGTATCACCTTCACAATTTGTCGTATTTACTGTTATCACCAAAATTTACCAAAAAATAAATTAAAAATTGAGCACTAACGCTTACCTCCAAAGCAAGAATTCCCCCTCCTCCTAGGTAAAATCTACCCCCCCTCCCAAGCACAAATGTTTGCCTCCCCAACCTCCCTCCCAGCTCATATCCTCTCTTTCCCCAAATCCCTCCAGCACAAATCACCCCCCCCCCCAAATAAAACACCTCCTAGCACAAATCCTCTACTCAAATATCCCCTCCGAATACACATATCGCCCCGCCACTCCAAATCCCCCCTCCTAGCACAAATACCCTCCAATCATCCCTACTAGCACAACTCCCTCCCCCCTCTACCATATAACCTCTTCTTTTTTAACAAAACAGGAGTGCTTTATTGAAGGATAAGTACAGTACAGTAGGTCAGCATTACAGACTTTTGTCAAGTACAAAGGAGAACAATAAAAGTTAGAAGTAACACAGTACAATCACTGAATACAATACATGGTATGTACACTGTTCGAACTCAAAATTGGATCTAGCCTAGCGAAACTCACTGCAAGTACCAAATTGCGGACAAGTGAGAAAAAAAAGAGTAGACTCAGCTGGGAAAGAGACATAGCAAAAGCAGAATAACCCGACCCCAGATCCCCAGAGGAGAAAAGGAAAAAAGAGGAGGAGACGGGGGAGTAAAAAAAAAAAAAAGGGGGGGGGGATGATGAGTGGGGGGGGGAAGAGAGGGGGGGACAGAGGGGGCGAGGACTCCAGGGGGGGGGAAAGGGGGGGGGAAAGAGGGGGGGGCGGAAGGAAGGCAGACAAGGAGGGAAGGGACAACACCCAGATATCTCCAGAGCCTCAGAATGTTGTCCAAGCCGACCAGACCTTGTCAAACTTCCAGGGACATCCACGACTAATGTATGTCAATTTGTAAAGAGGTAGAGCCGCATTGATTTGATTTTGCCCTCCCAGGAAGATACAGAAGGGGGGGAAGGGGAAGTCCACTGACATAAGATTTCCTTTTTGGCATAAAACAGAAGGTAGAAGATCAGCAGTTTACTGTGATGGGACCTTTGTTCATCATCAATGATACCCAGCAAAGCTAATTCAGGCGTCATGGGGACAGACAGCTCCAGTCTAACATTTAATTGTTCAAATACCCCTGACCAGAAAGACGCCAGAGCAGGGCATGACCAGAACATATGGATGTAAGTGCCCTGGGTCGTCCGACACCGTGGGCATTGCGGGTCCCTATCTGGATAGATTCTGGATAAACGCACTGGGGTAAAGTAAACTCTGTGGAGGAATTTGGTTTGTATAAGTTTATCACCCGCAGACACAGCCAGCTTAGGTCCCCTCTCCAAGCAGTCCTCCCAGTCCTCCCTCTCCAATGTCGGCAAGTCCGCCCTCCAAGCCTCCCAGAGTCTGTCCATCTTGATGGAATCAAGGGGAAGCAAGGTGTTATAAAGAGCAGAGAGAGGCTTCTGTAGGCCATCACAGGACAATAAGTCTTCCACCGGGTCTAATTGAAGATACGGGGGTGAGGGAAATTGGGCCCTAGCCGCATGCCGAAGCTGGGCATAACGAAAGTACATCCAGCCGGGCAAGCCATAGGTCCGGGTCAGCTGGGAGAATGTCAGCAAGACTCCCGCCGGCATAATATCTCTTAACGTCTTGATGCCATATTTCGCCCACACCTGAGGATCTGGTATGGTTCGAAAGTGAGGCAGATTAGGATTTCCCCATAGTGGCTGAACCGGGGACCAGCGCCCCACCCGTGAGAATCTGCGCCGTGCCATCACCCACACCTCTAGTCGGGACCGGCAGGTCCTCATAAGCTCCTGATCCTCTATACGCTAGATTTTGGAGTGCCTGCAAGGAGCCCAGCCGGGCCGCCTCCACATAAACCGCAGCATTTGAGCGCCGAGCACCAAACCACCAGTACGCAGTGACCAACATAGCTGCCCAGTAGTATACCCGTAGATTAGGAAGGGCTAATCCCCCCAGGTGAGTAGGGGACTGTAAAGTGGATCTCGCCAGTCTCGGGACGCCCCCATTCCAGACAAAGGAAATGATACACTTATCCACCTCCCGAAAGAAGGCCGCCGGAATCCATATCGGGCAGTTCCGAAATAGATAAGTGAACTTAGGTAAGACAACCATCTTTAAGATGTTGATACGCCCAATCAAGTTCAGCGGAAGGCCAGACCAGGATTGACACCGTTCCCTCAGGAGCTGGAGCAATGGGAGTATATTAAGTGAATAGTATCGGGCAGGAGTCCTAGTAACTCGTATCCCGAGGTATCTGAATTCCTCAACCCACTGTAACGGTGCGGAATTGGGCAGAAACTGAGTCCGATCATCAAGGGGAAAAAGGATCGATTTCGACCAGTTGATACGGATACCCGACAGGGACCCGAATTTATCAAACAACTCCAGGGCCGCTGTCAGGGATGGGCCTGCATCATTCAGATATAAGAGGGCATCATCCGCATAGAGGGACAACTTCTCCTCCAGAGTACCGATCTGTAGCCCCCGGACTGCCAGAGACTCCCTGACCAAAATCGCCAGAGGTTCCAGCGCCAGGGCGAACAGGCCGGGTGACAAGGGGCATCCCTGACGCGTGCCTCTATGCAAACGGAAGGATTCAGAGACCCAATCATTGGTACGTACCCTGGCCCTCGGGGCCCTGTATAGTAGTTGAATCCAGCGCACAAAACTGGGACCGAAACCAAAGCGTCGCAGGACGCCCCAAAGATACTCCCACTCTACTGAGTCAAATGCCTTTTCAGCATCCAGTGAGGCAATCACTCGTGAACCGGCATTATCATGGGTTATGGACAGGTTTAGAAACAGACGCCTGATGTTAATGTCTGTACCCTTACCCGGCATAAAACCAGTCTGGTCAATATGTATCAATGTAGAAATTACCGACGACAGACGGGTGGCCAAAATCTTCGCCAGTATCTTCGCGTCCACATTGAGCAGCGAAATGGGCCTGTACGACGCACAATCCTGGGGATCCTTACCGGGCTTGGGGATCAAGACAATGATGGCTTCTGCCATAGACTCGGGTAAAACATCTGTTTTTGTTAGTTCAGAGAAAAGATTTTGAATTCTAGGGGCAAGAAGATCCGCATGCTGAGAATAGAACTCCGTAGGTAAGCCATCTGCTCCCGGGGTCTTACCACTCTGGAGACCCCCAATAGCAGCTTGGACCTCCTCCAGAGATATATCCCCCTCCAACTGTGTCCTATGGTCTTCCGACAGGGCAGGAAAGGGGACAGCATCCAGATATTCCTGGAGTTCAGATGGAGAGAAACAGGCCCTCGAGGAGTATAGCCCCTGAAAAAACTCCAAAAATCTAGCACTGATGTCCTCAGGAGAGGACACCAAGCGCCCCTGATTATCCTGGACAGCAGCAATATGCGTGGAGGCCGTCTGGGCTCTAGCCAGCCAGGCCAACAACCGTCCATTTTTATTGCCGTGCTCGAATATTCTCTGCTTAGAGTACAGCATAGATTTTTTGTCAACCCAACATTGTGTAGGGAGAGATCCCGCAGGGCCCCCCGCCAACGGAGGTGAGCCTCTTCACTGGGGGAGCGCACGTAGTCCCTCTCGCATTGTGCAGCCACCCCCTCCAAATTCACCAGTGACCGAGAAGCCTCTCTCTGCAGGAAAGAAATTCGGGATATATATTCCCCCCTTATCCAAGCCTTGAAAGCATCCCATAATGTGGCCGGAGTAGCAGACTCCCCGTTCAGCATCCAATAATTACAAATACTCTCCACCACGGGGTCCTGCACCCTCTCATCCAATGCCCAGAACCTAGACAGACGCCAAAGTTTCAGGTTGGGGGGCCCAGCCAGGGAAATAGTGAGCTGAACAGGGGCATGATCCGAAATTCCACGGGGTAAATGCTTGGCCTCTCTAGTCCAGCACAATGCCCCTGGTGAGGCATATGCCAGGTCTATGCGGGACAGGGCCCTGTAGGAGGCGGAGTGGCATGTGTACTCCCTATCCTGAGGGTGAAATTCTCGCCACACATCTGTGAGAGCAAACGTATCTGCCCAGCTTCGGAGTTCTGAGGAAGGGCGTCCCACCGCATGCAGTCTGTCCAGGTCCTGTGATGGCACCATATTAAAGTCCCCAAGGAGAAACACCTCCTGTGTGTGAAACCCCATCACTATCTGCATAATATCATATAACAATTGGGCATTGGCTGGAGGTGGCAGATAGAGACCAACCAAGACCATTTTTTTGTTATACAGCAAAACATGTATTATTACATAATGGCCCCTAGGGTCCGTCCGGACATCCAATACCTGAAGTGGGAGAGACCTGCGGATCAGAATGCTAACACCCCTGGCATAAGTAGAATAAGTGGAATGGTAGTGGGCACCTACCCAGGCCCTCCGGAGACCGAGGATCCTGGTGCCCACCAAATGTGTCTCCTGGAGAATGCACACCTGAGGGTTGTATTTTTGCAGATATTTAAAAACTAGCGAGCGCTTAGTGGCCGAATTGAGGCCCCGAACGTTCCAGGAAACAATATTAATATTCGCCATAACCTAGTGGGTATAAAGAAAGGGCCAATTCCGCAGATCTCCCCCCCCCCCAATCCAGGGAGCATGCAATCCCAATGAAGCACACACTGTGAGTAGCAAGTGCAGCACCATGTATAAGTACAGTAGGAACAGCAGCCTTAGAATTAAGCAACTCCTGAAAAACAAAACTATTAAAACATTCCCCAATTGTCTGCAACGGCAGAAACTTTCCCCCCCACCCCACACCCCCAGCAAAGACCGGTGATGCATCAATTCCCCTAACCCCAACAATAACATTAGTTCAGAGAGGGCGTGCACCGAACGCGAGCGATATCCTCCAAAAGATCTATAGAGATGCTGGTAAAAACTAGCATAATCAGTCTCCTAGGCGAACCCAGGGGTACAAAACTTGGTTACTTAGGAAACATTGAAACAGTTGAACAGTCGCCTGTGCCTCATGAGAGTGCAGCCCACAGAAGGACAGCAAATTATGTATCCACCCGCCAGCCCCCAGCACAGACCAGCAAGTCCAGAGCCAGAACCAGGGACGGGAGGACCAGTAGTGCACAGCGGTGCGCAGAGCTGCAGGGAATCAAGTGCAGGGATGGTGGGAGGGGGACGACAACACATCCATGTAGCAGGTAGCCATAGGTCAGTCCAGCATCTTCAGCAATGGCTGCACTCCCCCAACCCACAAGCGGCGCCAAACGAGAGCGCCAAGGAGAAGTGTAGAGGATCCTCCAAGTAATAGGAGCATAGCAACCAGTCACAGTTTCCGAGGGAGGTCCCCAACATCCCAGGTCCAAAGGCCCCCTAGATGGTCGATAAAAGTGGGGGTCCCACCTGCGCAGCTCCGCGCCCCCCATCATCCTAAAATACTGTGTGCAGGAGTGAATCTAGTTCCAGAGCCGCGGTCTACAAGGCACATAGGTCACATTGGCAGTATATCCATGCACAGGCAGTTAAACATATTGTAGGCACAAGCGAAACATAAAGGCAAGGCAGAAAGGAGGAGCAGCTGGCTATCCACGAAGAGGAGGCAGCGACTCCAACCAGGCCGCAGCATCCCGGGGGGTAGTGAAAAACTTAACAGTCTCCCCATCCTGTACCCTCAGCTTGGCAGGAAAGAGGACACTATATTTGATGTTCCTTGCCCGCAGCCCCCCCTTCACCTGGTCAAATGACCTACGGAGCTTTTGAGTTTCAGCCGAGTAATCAGGAAAAAACAATAAGTTGCCATTCTGGAATTTCAACTCACCCGCCCTGCGCGCCGCCCGAAGGATCTCATCCCGATCCCTAAAGTTGAGCACCCGAAGAATAAAGGTGCGAGGGCGAGCTCCAGGGGGTCCCGGGGTCGGAGGGATTCGATGAGCGCGCTCCACAGTAAAGTACGGAGAGAACTGCGCGTCCGGCAGCAGGTCTTTCAGCAGGCCTTCCACGAACACCGTCGGATTCTTCCCCTCCACACCTTCCGGCAGGCAGAGAATCCGGAGATTGTTTCTTCTATTCCGATTCTCGGCGTCGTCCACCTTGTACTCAAGGGCCCGCACCTTCGTCTGTAGAGTGCGGAGAGACACCGAGTGCTCCAGGACAGTGTCCTCCGTCTGGCCAGTCCGCTGCTCCACCTCCGTCACCCTCGAGCGGAGCTTGTCTAGGTCCTGCCGAACGAGGCCAACCTCCATTTGCACGGCCTCGATCTTGCTGGTCAAGGTGGCCTGACATGTCGCAATTGCCGCCATCACCTCCTGAAATCCGAGCCGGGTCTCAAGCGTCGGGTCCTCCAGCTCCGTTTGCGACGCCATGCTGCGAGCTCTCTCAGAGGGAGTCACCACGTGCGTCACTGCCTGCGGAGCTATAGCCTCCGCTTGTTGTGGAAAATGAAGGCTCTTTCCCCTCTGCCGAGTCCTGTGGGACATCCGGAATGGATCCGAGCAGGTAAAACAGGCAAGAGCAAGGATAATAGGAGAGTAACCAGCAGAGCTCTAGATCAGGCTTCCTCTCAGATCGCCATCTTGGACACTATGACCATATAACCTCTTCTAGCACAAATCCTTTTCCCCCATCCTCTCTCCCAACACAAATGTCCCCAAATCAACTTTCCTGGCACCCCTTCCCCAAATTTCCCCTCCTAGAACAATTCTTACCACCTCTTGCCCCCCCCCAATTCCCCCCACCCAACACAAATCCCCTACCCCCATCTCCTCTTGCCACCCCCGCACCTCACATGATACCACAGTGCCCAGGGCAGCCGTCCCTTCCGCCCACCCCTTGTCCCAGCCCTGGTGGCAAGTATTACAGTCCTCACGGGTGGAAAGTGCAAAACTGAATACTGATAATATAAGAGACTTTTCATGTCACATTATGTTATTGTTCGATTATATTTGAATGTTTTCTGAAAGATTTAGCGGTGCACAAATTGGTATTTTACTATTCCATTTCTGGCCTTTCACAAAAACGACCAGAATTTTAGATTTGATGGCCCTTTAAAACACCTTGACGGTTCAATAAAAATTGCATTTTTTTTATTTTTTTTTGCTGTAATGAGACAGAGAGAGCAACAAAAAAACTTCTTGGGGTTTTGGAAGCCTCATTTCCTCTATGATGATAAAGCAAAGCAGCACCAGTTGACTTCCAAATAGCGCACATTTGCATTAGAGGCACCAGTATCTCTTCTGCTGTGTGTTCATAGACGCCAATACACTTTTACTTCCTCTACTTCCTCTATTATATGCCTAATTTCTGAGAGATGTAAAATAGTGTGTGCTCATCACCATGCGGGTTTTCAAGCTGCTCTGTAGCTCTGATAAAAGCGTCAAGCTGGGAAATGTATTAGTCTAGCAGGAACATCTGTTTTTTTGGCAAGCGCAACATGCCATCGGCCTGGCAGCGGCACTACAATTGCCAGTGTGCGTATCATGCAGATCGCCAATTGATGACTTGTCTCCCTTAGAGCAAAACGAAAATTAGGACCTATATTTGATTAGAAGGAAGTGATACGTTCAGAAATGACTCTGACATAAATGTTTTGAAAACTATTTATTGAAACCTATACAATAAAAACAGGCGAAGTAATAAAAATTTCCATATTTTGAGCCGCGGGAAGGATAGACGGGAAGCTGGCGCCTGAGCGATGAGTCCCCATTAAAATTTGTAACAATCCTGCCAAGTCCAATCATTTTTCGAATATTCCAAGTGTGCAATTGCTACTCAATATGTGTCAGCTGTTTTGCAGACAATAAGGTTTATTAACCCATCAAGACAGAGCTGTTGGTACTCAAGAGGCAGTAGCAAAATAAAATTGGGCTCTACTGTATATGTGAAATTAACTGTGATCACCCAGGTACAAATGCAAAGTAACTGAAGATAAACAAACTAAATTCATGGAGATTTTAGGAAACTTTTAAAATGAGTTTTTACTCAATTTTTTTACGGTTTTTCTAGATGGGCAAGAGGATTAAAAGAGAACTCTGGCTTATATCCCTGTGGGTCTAGCAGGGTTCAATCCATATTCTCTCCAATCTGTTGCTTCTGTTCCTTACCCTGTTCTGTTTCAACACTTGTCTTTTAATAACGTGGTATTAACCACGTTGCGTCCAGGACAATTTTTCACACATGTTTAAATTATTATAATACACAATTTATATAGCGCCAACAGTTTATGCAGCGCTTTACAATGTAGAGGGGGGGGGGGCAGCACAATTACAGTGCAGTTCAGTACAGAAGGGACAGGAGGGCCCGGCTCGTAGAGCTTACATTCTAAAGGGAGGGGGTGGTACAAAAGGTAATAGCTGCAGAGAATGATTTGATGGGGGTGGCTCTGGGACAGTTGTTAGGTGGGTGTGGGATAGGCTTCCCTGAATAAATTAGTTTTCAGAGATCTCCTAAAGGTGGACAGGGTAGGGGCTGATCGGACATATCGGGGCAGGGAGTTCCAGAGGATGGGAGAGGCTCTGGAGAAGTCTTGAAGGCGAGCATGGGAGGAGGTAACAAGGCAGCTTGAGAGCGGGAGGTCCTGGGTGGAGCAGAGGGGACAATTTGGGGGATATCTGCAGATGAGGTTGGTGATGTAGCCTGGGGGCGATGGTGTGAATGGCCTTGTATGTCGTGGTTAGCATTTAGAATTTTACACGGTGGGGTAGGGGAAGCCAGTAAAGGGATTGGCAGAGAGGAGCAGCAGTCATGGATCAGTTAGTAAGAGGTTTTAGTCTTGCAGCAGAATTCATAATAGACTGAAGGGGGGATAGCCTGTCTAAGGGTAGGCCATTAAGGAGAGAGTTGCAGTAGTCAAGGCGGGAAATAATCAAGGAGTAAATAAGTTGCTTTGTTGTGTCATTAGTCAGGAAGGGTCGAATTCTGGAGATGTTGTGGAGGTTAAGGCGGCAGGATTTAGCCAGTGATTGGATGTGGGGGCTGAAGGAGATATCAGAGACAAGGATTACATCCAGCACCCTGGCATGTGTGGAGGGACCAATGGTTGTGTTGTTCATATTAATGGTAAAGTCATGGGGGGACCGTGAAGGAGGAAATATAACAAGCTCAGTTTTAGAAAGATTGAGTTTGAGGAAGTGGTGTGACATCCATACCAATATGTCATTCAGTAAGTTTGAGATCCGTGAGGAGATCGGGGGGGGGTGAGTTGAGGAGTGGAGAGATAGATCTGGGTGTCGTTGGCATAGAGGTGGTATTGGAAGCCATGGGAGGTTATCTTGCCCAGGCAAGAGGTATTGTCATGCCTTTAGTAAAAAGGCTTGAATTTTTCCTATTTTTTCTGGTTTAATAACATTTAATCTATGTTGCCATCTAGTGGCCGTTTTGTATAACTGCATCTATTTTCATAAGCAATATTAGAATAGTTAGCTAGTTTGGGACTTGCAAGCCTCCGTACTTTCAATCCCATCAGGCCTTGCGTCACCTTCTTCAGCCATTTCATCTTTTTCCCTGGAAGCTTGCACATGGACTGCTAAGATATATGTTCCAGCCTTCAGAAACCTCTCCGGTATGTCTACTATTTATGTACTTGGCTAGGTAGATAGATAGGGAGGCACTAATTGTACTATCTTTACTAATTGTATTTGTTTGTATCTGTTACAGTTTTACTCTATCTTGTATTAATAAAAGTTCAAAAGGATTCTACGCCTACCGGAATGCATTGGTATGAGAGGAGTTATCAGTGTGCCCAAATACACCTCAGCCACGTGTAGTGAGGGGAACAGCAGTAAAACGGAGGCTTCTAAGCACGGCTAGCATACAGAACAGCAGTAAAACAAAGGCTTCTAAGCATGGCTAGCATACAGAACGCCAGTAAGACAGCAGTGTTACCAGCTTCCACACAGCGAGACACCATGTCACAGACAAAGTCAGAGCACTTTGCGACAAGGTCAGAAGTTTACTCCACGAGCTCAAAGAGGTCAGTGAAAAGCGAAACAATCGGCATTGCCCGCGCAAAAGCAGAATCTGCAAAAGTAAAAGCTGACTTTGCGGCAAAGGAGGCCAAAGTAAAGGCCGCGTTCGCCGAAAAGGAGATGCAAATGAAATTAGAGAAGCTACGCATAGAAGCTGAATCAGAGAAGCTACACACAGAAGCTGAGTTAGAGAAGTTGGCTGTAGAGAAGGAAGCAGCAGCAGCAGTCGCTGAGGCAGACATCTTAGAGGAATTTGCCATCCCCACCAGTGAGAGGCTCAGCAACGTGTTTGGGGAAAAATCTGTTCCTGGCGACAGTACAGAGCGTACCTCAGAATATGTGCAGCGACACGCTGAACCAGATGACTGCCCGCTTACAGCGCCAAGAGCGGAATCAACCCCCGCCATTCACACGCCTTATATCAAGCAAGAAAGTAAACCCGCACTCAGTCAGTTTTCAGCACATTCTTCATCCAGACTATCAAAACACTACGTCACAGTTGACCAAATCAAAAATGAAGAACGACGGTATAAAAGATACAACGACAGTATCCCCAAGTTCCTGGCACAATAGAGCGCCCCCTGGCTACTCACACAACGATCAAGGTATGTCAGATTTCTTCAAGTTCTTAGCACGACGTGAACTGTTAGCAAAGGGACTTGCAAAGTTTAACGATCGCCCTGAAAGTTATAGAGCATGGCGTTCGTCCTTCAGAAATGCGACAAGGGATCTTGATTTTAAAGCAAGTGAAGTAGCCGATCTCTTAGTCAATTGGCTGGGGAATGAGTCATTAGAACATGCAAGGAGAATCAGAGACATTAACATTAATTACCCAACCAAAGGGCTGAGCATGATATGGGAGAGGATTGATGAATGTTACGGTTCCCCAGAAGTTATAGATAACTCTCTTTTTAAAAGAATAGAGGACTTTCCCAAGATTCCTAACAAAGGCTACCAGAAGCTGAGAGACTTGAGTGACCTAGTTACAGAACTACAAATAGCCAAAGCAGAAGGAGACTTGCCAGGCCTTGCCTTTCTGGACACAGCCCGTGGCGTTAACTCTATAGTGCAAAAGCTACCTTACAACCTTCAAGAAACCTGGGTTACACGAGGCTCCGACTACAAGCAAAAGCACAACGTCCCCTTCCCACCATTCTCTTATTTTGTGGACTTTATTCGCCAACAAGCAAAGGTTAAAAATGATCCTAGTTTTGACATCTCATCATCGGACTTCCCTAGGTCAAGTAAGCCTGCTCCTACCCGCAACTTCAAAGACGCACCTGTTGCAGTACGCAAAACAAGTGTATCTCCAGCTCAGAATCCAAGCAGAGAGTGTCCTCTTCACAAGAAGCCTCATTCGTTGTTAAAGTGCAGAGGTTTTAGAGAAAAGACTCTCCAAGATCGCAGAACCTTCCTCAAAGAAAACAGAATTTATTACAGGTGCTGCGCATCAACTTCTCACCTTGGGAGAGACTGCAAGGTGAGCATCAACTGCTCCGAGTGCAACAGCACAGAGCACAACACAGCTCTGCATCCGTGGCCAGCGCCATGGACTCTTACACCCTCACTCCAGGTGGAAGAGCACGGTGGGGAGCAACAAGACACAGTACCTCCTGTAGTTACACCCCAGTGCACCCAAGTCTGTGGAGAAGGTCTGTCTAACAAATCCTGCTCTAAGATTTGTCTTGCTACAGTTTACCCCATGGGTCGCAGAGAAAAAGCAGTGAAGCTATACGTGATCTTGGACGATCAAAGCAACAGATCACTCGCCAGCTCAGCCTTCTTTGACACCTTCAAAATCAAGGAAGCCGGCTCGTCATACTTACTCAAGACTTGTACAGGGGTAAGTGAAGAAACTGGGAGAAGAGCCATTGGTTACCAAATCGAATCCTTTGATGGTCAGACAACCCTGCCTCTGCCAACTCTAATCGAGTGCAATCAGTTCCCAACGGACAGAGAAGAGATCCCTACGCCAGAGGTGGCACTTCATCACGGACATCTGAAGGGCATAGCACATCTCATCCCTGAACTGGATCCCCAGGCTGAGATAGCGCTTCTCCTTGGGAGGGACATAATCAGAGTTCACAAGGTGAGAAAACAAATCAATTGTCCCCACAACTCCCCCTATGCCCAGAAGCTAGATCTAGGATGGGTCATCATAGGCAACGTATTCCTAGGGAGTGTTCACAAACATACCAGTGTGAACTCTCTCTTTACAAAGACACTAGAAGGTGGACGTCCATCCCTATTTCAGCCTTGCACCAACAGATTCCTCATAAGAGAGAAGCCTGCCAGTGTAATTCATTCAAACCCTTACACCACGAATCTTCTTTGTGATGAAGACAGAGATCATTTAGGGTGCTCAGTTTTCCAAAATACTAAAGAAGATCACAAAATTGGACCATCTATTGAAGATCATATCTTCTTGGAGATAATGAGACAGGGATTCTACAAAACCAATGAAAACAGCTGGGTGGCACCCCTGCCTTTCAAAGCACAGAGACCCTGTCTTGCTAATAACAGAGAACAAGCTTTGAAACGCTTTTCTTCCCTCAGATCCAATTTCCAAAAGAAACCAGAAATGAAAGGACATTTCTTCTCATTCATGAGTAAGATGTTTGAGAATGACCATGCTGAGATAGCTCCACCTCTAAAAGACGATGAAGAGTGCTGGTACCTGCCAATCTTTGGCGTCTACCACCCCAAGAAGCCAGGTAAAATCCGGGTAGTGTTTGACTCCAGCTCTCGGCATCAAGGAATCTCATTAAATGATGTCCTCCTAAAGGGACCAGACCTCAACAACACACTTCTTGGTGTCCTCATCAGATTCCGCAAGGAAGCAGTTGGCATAGTTGCAGACATTCAGCAAATGTTTCACAGCTTCCAAGTCAAGGAAGAACACAGGAACTTCTTGAGATTCCTATGGTTCAAAGACAATGACCCTACTAAAAACATTACAGAATACCGCATGTTTTATCCACCATCAACAGCCTGTATGATCCACTCGGGTATGTAGCACCGGTTACCATCCAAGGTAAGATTCTGCTTAGAGAGCTCACCGCAGACACATGTGATTGGGATTCTCCACTACCTCCTGAGAAAGAGACATTATGGGTAACATGGAGAGACTCTTTAAAGACTTTATCCAACCTACACGTACATAGACCATACACCCACTTTCCTCCTGCAAGGGTTCAGTCTAGAAAGTTATGTGTATTCTGCGATGCTTCAGTTAAAGCAATAGGAGAAGTAACCTACCTCAAGTCAGTAGACATCGAGGGCCAAATTCATATTGGGTTTGTTATGGGCAAGGCCAAGCTAGCACCATGTCCTGAAACCACCATTCCAAGATTGGAACTGTGTGCTGCTGTACTAGCAGTAGAACTAGCAGAACTTATTACATCTGAGATGGATCTAGAACTCGAGGACACAGAGTTTTACACAGACAGCAAGGTAGTGTTGGGCTACATTTACAACGAAAGTAGAAGATTCTATGTCTATGTACACAACAGAGTCCTTAGAATCAGGAAGTCGACACAGCCCACCCAGTGGCGTTATGTCTCAACTGATCATAACCCAGCGGATCATGCTACAAGGTCTGTGCCAGCATCCTGTCTCAAAGACACTACATGGCTCACAGGACCACCCTTCCTGTACAAGCCAGCACCTACCACTCCAGTAGAGGAGACATATGTACTGTTAGAACCTGAATCTTACTCAGATATCCGTCCTCAGGTTTCCACACTACATACAACAATTTCTAACCAACTGTTGGGATCCAAGCGCTTCCTCAAATTCTCCACTTGGAAGTCCTTACAAAGAGCTACAGCTTGCTTGGTTCACATAGCCAGATCCTTTAGAGGTACCCCTACAAGAACAAGTTGTTGCAAAGGTTGGCATTACTGCCACAAGCCATACACAGTAGATGAGCTCTCAGAAGCAAAAAATGTAATCATCCGCTGTGTCCAACAAGAGACTTACACAGTAACACTAGAATGTCTTCGAAATTACAAGAGCATTCCAAAGAACTGTCCTCTAAGGAAACTCAACCCCTTTATAGACAATGAAGGACTGTTAAGTGTTGGAGGGCGCATCTCAAATGCAGGTCTTGATAGTGGTGAAAGCAATCCTGTCATAATACCAAATAACTATGTTGCTTCTTTACTTGTGGAATACTACCACATACAGACAAAACACCAAGGACGTTTGTTCACGGAAGGAGCCTTGCGTGCAGCTGGACTCTGGATAGTGGGAGCCAAGAGAATTGTGAGTAAAACCATTTTCAAATGTATCACCTGTCGTAAGCTTCGTGGTATGTTTCAAACCCAGAAAATGGCCAACCTTCCTGCAGACCGACTCAGTACAGAACCCCCATTCACAAACGTCGGTCTTGATGTGTTTGGGCCTTGGACTGTGATCACACGACAAACCAGAGGAGGCAGTGCCAACAGCAAACGCTGGGCTGTCATGTTTACTTGCATGTGCATCAGAGCTGTACACATAGAAGTAACTGAGTCCTTAGACACATCCAGCTTCATTAATGCCCTGAGACGTTTCACCTCTATTAGAGGCCCTGTCAAACACATACGCTCTGATAGAGGAACCAATTTTGTTGGAGCTTGCAAAGAATTGAATATCACTTCAAACCTTGACACAGAACGTGTAGAGAGATACCTTTCAGAACAAGGTTGTACATGGACATTTAACCCCCCACACTCTTCTCATATGGGAGGTGCCTGGGAGCGTATGATTGGCATAGCTCGAAGAATCCTAGATTCAATGTTTCTACAATTGGGAACTTCAAAACTCACACATGAGACTCTGACAACTTTCATGGCTGAAGTATCAGCTATAATGAATGCCAGACCCTTGACATCTATACCCAATGATCCTGAAGATCCTTTCTTGCTTATGTGACGGACTGGGGTTTATATGGTCACAAAACAGACACCCCAAAGCAGAGTACATACTCATTTATTTTATTTTATTTCTAGCAAAGAAATACCTTCCTGCTATTCTAGCCAAAACCAGTAGATGACAGAGAAGGTACACAAACAGAGTTTATATAAGGCCACCCACCATGTGACTGGAGTCAAACGATTTCCAGCCATAAAACCCAGTGGTCCTGTCTTATGCTGTTGTGTGATTCTTTGCAGGTATGTTCTCTAAATCGTTCCTAATCTGTATTAAACTATAATAGAAAGATTCTTAAACATCTGTAGCAGATGCAGGGAAAGTTACAGCAGACTGTATGTTATAGTTGTACTGCTATTAGAAGTTAGAACAGCATGTGTGAGAAACAAGTGAAAAGGACATAAAAACATGAAAATACTGCATTAGTCAGAACAAATGTCTATTAGAAGCACTAAACCGTTCTAAATAAGTATATTGAAACTTGGTTTATACAAGTTCCATAAAGTTAGAAGAGCACATGTTGAAAACTGATATTCTTAAGAAAAACCTATATGTAATGCTATGCATTGCTTCATGTGCACCATCTAGTGGTTAAAAAAGAGAACTACCGAAATAATGTTTGTATTAAAGCATAATTGCACAGTTAAAGTGTACATCATCATCTATAACACGGAATAACATGAATATATATGTTATTAAAATATAACAATGTTTTTTGTGTAACTACGTTTTAAAATACTTCAATTAAAATCTGTATTATATATTGTTAATAGTTATAAACATGTGATTATAAAAATGTAAAAGATGTATTGTTATGTAAAAGTAAAACGATTTCCAGCCATAAAACCCAGTGGTCCTGTCTTATGCTGTTGTGTGATTCTTTGCAGTCCACGCCAAGCTGATCACCTTACCTCATCACGTCTACAATTATCGGCTCTCTTAATTCACATTTTGAGGCCGGTAACATTTTGGTGGCTCGTCCGGGATTCGTTGTGTTACCAGTGAGAGGGAAGCGCGAGACAAGCGTGAGCCTACTACAGAGCTACAAGGAGAGTCGTGAGTGTCGTCTGCCTTGTGAGTGCAAGTCTTCAGAGTGCAACAGATATGGCGTCTCCTCGTCGTGCGCTGATGTGGGATATCCGGAAACAACTTCATCTGCTTAGTGAAGAACAGCTGCATAGCCTCGCTATTACGCTGGAAGATGAAAGAGATGTAGACGTTCCATCAGTGACTGGTACCAATGAAATGGAACTCGTTGAATTTATTGTAGACTACATGAGAAGCGATCAGCTGGAAAAGTTAGAAGATCAAGGCATGTCTTACCTACTCATCATCCAAGACAAGATCAATGAACTAAAACTTAACAAGGAAAGTACACCAACTGTGGACATTGCAACCGCTGCAAAAAAAATAAGTAGTGGGACTGCAAGGACTGAACAGGTATCGGAGGTGGTGAGATTAACTGACGTTGTTGCTTTATTGCCACGTAGAGAATTCAAAATGCATGGTGGTGTAATTTCAGATCATGGTTCGGACATGAGTTACAGTAGCGCGTGCAGACAAATTGACGAGGGTCTAACAGAAAAATTCCCTGAATCTGAAATTATACGCACCGTGTTGAGAATAATCAAACCTGGTCATTTTAAAGATATGTTGACTGACAAAGATGATCTTACTGTTGCTGAATTGAAAAGGTTTTTGAAGTCACATATGAGAGAACGAAGTGGTAATGAGTTATTTCAGGACCTTAGTAATGCTACCCAGCAAGAAAGAGAAACAGCACAACAATTTGTTTACAGGCTAGTGGGGTTAAAACAAAAAGTTCTGTCCACATCACAACATGATAGGCGAGAGCTTAACTATGACAAAAAACTGGTGCAAGGCATATTCCTTCATACACTGTATCAGGGACTAAACGAAAAAAACTCTAATGTTAGACGAGATATCAAGCCTTACGTGTCTGATTTGACAGTAACGGATGACTTTATCATAGAGCAGGTCACCAGATCAGTTGATGAGGAAACAGAAACACAGAGACGTATAAACAGTGCACCTAAACATAAACCTCTTAAGCCCCGTACACACGATCGGTTTAACTGATGAAAACCGTCCGATGGATGGTTTTCATCAGACAAACCGATCGTGTATGGTACCCATCGGTCTTTTTTCCATCGGATGGAAAAAATAGAACTTGTTTTAAATTTTTCCGATGGATAAAATACCGATGGGAATTTCCGATCGTCTATGGGCAAGTCCATCGGTTAAAAAACCCACGCATGCTTAGAATCAAGTCGACGCATGCTCAGAAGCATTAAACTTCATTTTTCTCGGCTCATCGGAGTGTTTTACGTCACCGCGTTTGGAACGGTCGGTTTTTTGACTGATGGTGTGTGGCCAAGACTGATGAAAAACAGTTTCATCGGATTTCCGATGGACAAATCCATCGGACGAAAATCCATAGGTTATCCGATCGTGTATACGGGGCTTTACTGTTCATTCATCACAGACACCAGGTAATAGTGAAAAAGACACCTTGCAAAAGAGAGTTGAGGAAGATGCTAGAGCAAATCACACTGCATTAACGGAACTAACAACACAGGTTTCTGCTCTCACAAAGAACCTGGAAAAGATGATGAAGCAAACTCCTGTTGTTGGAAACCAAAGGACTAAGCCACTAACCAATGTTCAAGTTCCAGATACAGCTCACTGCAAACCCAGGTGTGATGATTGCATTAAACGAGAGAGTCAGAACTGCTACCACTGTTTCTACTGTGGTTGGACAGGACACATTGATTGCTTGAAGAAAAGAAGGCAGTCGGGAAACGACAGACGGTCACTGGGAAGGGACAACCAGTGACCACCTCAAATGATCTGTCCCGTGTGAAGGTAAACAGGGTATTCACCCACCGGTCAACTAGAACACTCCCAAAAGAGAAGGGATTCTCCAAACAACACGTAGCACAATTAATTGGAGGAAAATGCCTACTGTCATGTCGGATGAATGGTGTTCCGGTTGACATGTTGATGGACACAGGAGCTCAGGTCAGCATTGTCAAGAAGGCATGGTTAGAAGAGTTTCTACCCAGTGTCTCCATTAGGCACATACAAGATTTACTTTGTGATGACAACTTATCTATTACAGCTGCAAATGGTTCTATCATTCCATTCATCGGATGGATTGAAGTCTGCCTGGAATTCGGAAGTAGTGGACATGGAAACTCAGCCATTTATGTGCCAATGCTGGTGAGTGACTGCTGTAATGGCAATCCAATTCTTGGGTTTAATGTGATCGAAGAATTGATCAGAGAAAACCGTGACCGACCAAACAGCACCCAAAACTTGACTATCTTGCTGAGTGAAGCTATGAAAGTAAGACAGAGTGTAGCGAACAACATTGTCAATGCTGTCAGTCAAGCAACTGACCCAGGAAAAATATCCGATAGTCGTATGGTCAAAGTGGGGAAGAAGGGACTCCAGATTAAAGGAGGCGAGATCTGTGAAGTCAAATGCAGAATTAGAGCATGGCCAAAAGGAGGAATCATGCCATTTGAACCACTTCCAGAATATCCAGTTGAGGAAGGACTTGAACTATTTCCTTCAGTGGTAGATGTGTCAAATGGGTTCTCTAAACTGGTGAAGATACCTATACTGAACCGTGCTCAACATGACATCTACCTTCCGCCCAGAACAGTATTGGGTACCATTTCTCCAGCAGCTGAAATTCTACCATTGTCTCCAAACAAAGACGATGGAAAGGGAATTGACCAGAAGAAAAGGGTGTTTCATGTAAACCAGTTGAATCAAGTGGACACTGGAAATCAGCTATCCACTAACAAATCTGTTAAGTGGCACCCACCTGTCAAATTGGAAGATCTCTCAGAAGAAGAACAGGAGATAGCGAGACAAATGTTATATGACGAATCAGATGTCTTTGCTCGAGATGAGGGAGACATAGGATGCATTCCTAACCTGAAATTGAGGATAAATCTGAAAGATGAAACTCCTGTCCAGAAACGCTACAATTTGATACCGAAACCCCTCTATAAGGAAGTGAAAGAACATATCCAAAACCTTCTTGACCGAGGTTGGGTAACAAAATCTTCTTCCGCAAACTCATCACCGGTTGTCTGTGTTCGAAAGAAGGACAGTAGCCTACGACTATGTGTTGACTTTAGGGAGTTAAACCGAAAGACTATCCCAGATAGACATCCACTACCCAGAATACAAGATCTGCTGGATAGCTTAGGAGGATTTACATGGTTCTCAATCCTGGACCAGGGTAGTGCGTATCATCAAGGCTTTGTGAATGAAGACTCCAGACATCTGACGGCTTTTAGCACCCCCTGGGGACTCCTGGAGTGGAATCGTATTCCGTTCGGATTAACTAATGCCCCAGCAGCTTTTCAGAGATGCATGGAAAATGTACTAGAGGGCATCAGAGACAAATGTTGTTCTCCATACCTGGATGACGTACTTTGCTACTCTCTACTTTTCAGGAGCATGTCAATGATATTAGGCAAGTGCCTAGTCGAATGCGCGAGCATGGTATCAAACTTAGACCGCAGAAGTGTGAACTATTTAAACGACAGATTCGATACCTTGGAGGAATGGTGTCAAAAGAAGGCATAAAAATTGACCCAAAAGATCTTGAAGCGGTATTACATTTGAAAAGGAAAGAACCAAAAACAGTGGGAGGAGTCAGATCTTTGTTAGGATTCCTGAGCTACTACAGGTCCTTCATTCAAGATTTCTCTCGACTTGCTAAACCACTGTATGAACTTTTGCAGAACACTGAGAAAGAATCTGCTACATCCATTACCAAAAACAATCAAGGGAAACCTACAAAGAAAAATGGGAACAAAACACAAGTGCCATCTAAAACACCGATTCAATGGACACCCAAACATCAAGCTGTAGCATCCAGACTGGTGGACATGCTAACCAATCCACCAATACTAGCATACCCTGATTTTGACCTACCCTTCGTTTTACACACTGATGCTTCCAATGAAGGCCTAGGTGCTGTACTGTACCAACGACAAGGAGAAAAACTTTGTGTTATCGGGTTTGGCTCCAGAACATTGACTCCAGCAGAGCGCAATTACCATCTACACTCTGGTAAACTTGAGTTTTTAGCTCTCAAGTGGGCAGTCTGTGACAAATTCAGAGATTACTTGTACTACGCTCCAACATTCACAGTCTACACAGACAACAACCCATTGACATATGTATTGAGTACTGCCAGACTGAATGCTGTGGGTCATCGCTGGGTTGGCGAGTTGGCCGATTTCCACTTCGATATCAAGTACAGGCCAGGTAAACAGAATGCAGACGCGGATACACTGTCACGATTTCCGGTGGAACTCACAAAGAATTTGAGTGAGTACACAGAGCTTGTACCATCTGAGGTTGTGTCAGCTATGTGGCAAGGGAGCAAAGCTGTCGACGAAGAAGAGGCACTATGGGTGGCTTCATTGACTTTTCACTCAGAAAGTGATGTGGCCGAAGAATTGCTGAAAGGACAGACAATCTGCCCAATGACTCAGGAGAATATCAGAGCATTACAACAAGACGATACCAACATTAGAGAAGTTGTCTGGCTTAAGGAGAACGACTGGATTCCAAACCACAAAGAAAAGGAGAGTATGACCAGTAAAACAAGACGTTTGATAGATGAATGGAACAAACTCAGAGTTGATGAAGGAATCCTCTACCGACACGCTGGAACCCGAAAACAGATAGTCCTACCAGAAAAGCTAAAACCATTGGTCTTAAAAAATCTTCATGATGACATGGGTCACATTGGTACAGACAAGGTTACCCACCTAGCACGTGAACGATTTTACTGGCCATTTATGCAAAGAGACATTGATGAATATGTGCTGAAGAAGTGCAACTGCATCAAACAAAAGCGTCCAAATATCACCGAAAGAGCACCTATGGATTTGATTACTACCAGTTCACCCTTGGAGTTAGTATCCATTGATTATCTTCACTTGGAAAAAAGCAAAGGAGGATATGAGTATATACTTGTAATAGTTGACCACTTCACACGCTTTGCACAAGCGTATCCCACTAAGAACAAATCTGGAAAAACGGCGGCAGAAAAGATCTTTCAAGATTTCATACCACGTTTTGGCTATCCAGAGAAACTCCACCATGACCAAGGAAGAGAATTTGAAAACAACTTGTTTCAGACATTGCAAGGATTGGCAGGGATTTCTCATTCAAGAACTACTCCGTACCATCCACAGGGTAACCCAGTGGAGAGACTGAACCGAACTTTGTTACAGATGCTTCGCACCTTAGAGGAAGAGAAAAAGTCAGATTGGAAAGAATATCTTCCACATATGGTTCATGCATACAATTGCACCAGGCATGAAGCCACAGGATACTCGCCATTCTTTCTATTGTATGGAAGATCTCCTCGTTTGCCTATTGACCTAATGCTCAACCTAAATTTGGAAAAGGAATCAGAAAGTCAACCATCATTTACTCAAAAATGGGCATCCAGAATGCAAGAAGCTTACAAAATCGCATCCGAGAATAGCCAAAAATCATCTGCTAAAGGGAAGAAGTACTATGACAAGAAGATAAAAGGAGCACCTCTTCAACCGGGTGATAGGGTCTTAGTACGAAATCTCTCTGAAAGAGGAGGACCTGGTAAACTTTGTTCATACTGGGAAGAATCAGTACACAAAGTGGTAGAAAGAATCAAAGATGGGCCTGTGTACAAAATTCAGCCTGAAAGTGGTAAAAAGACTATTCGAGTGCTGCACAGAAATCTTTTACTACCAGTAAATGACCTACCAATTGAAGGACACATTCCAAGAGTACCAATGAAACAAAGACAATCAAGTAACAGAAAGGAGACCAGAATGGATCTGGACCAAGAGGAGGAATGTTCAGATGAAGAAAAATGGTATTATCCTTATATACCAGAGACTACAGAAAGTCATGATCGTGTTGTGTCTCAACAAAACTCTCAAAACGTACAGAAAATCCCTTTAAGAGTTTCTGCAGAAGAGTTCTATCCTACAACTACCACACCCAATCTTGAACAAGAACAAAATTATGGAACATTAGTTGGCGACCAAATCTGGGCTACAGACATGGTGGAACTAGACACTGCAGAATTACCCTCATTAAGTCAAGACTTACCTGTGAGCCAAGATATGCAAATGGAGAATGATGTTGATGGAGATGACTCAACTCCTGTCAGAAGATCTACCAGACAAGCTAAGCCTAAAGAGATCTTTACATATGACACACTAGGTCAACCAAGATACATACCAAGTCAGATTCACACCGTACAAACTCCTACAATGCTAGCTACTCCCATGACATGCCAGGTAGTTAACATAGCTCCTTGGTGGCAACAAGTACCTATCTGGGTTACTTAAATCACTCAATAACCATTGAGTTTAATGTCGGGAGCCATTAACTGAAGGAGGGGAGAGTGTGACGGACTGGGGTTTATATGGTCACAAAACAGACACCCCAAAGCAGAGTACATGCTCATTTTATTTTATTTTATTTCTAGCAAAGAAATACCTTCCTGCTATTCTAGCAAGAACCAGTAGATGGCAGAGAAGGTACACAAACAGAGTTTATATAAGGCCACCCACCATGTGACTGGAGTCAAACGATTTCCAGCCATAAAACCCAGTGGTCCTGTCTTATGCTGTTGTGTGATTCTTTGCAGGTATGTACTCTAAATCGTTCCTAATCTGTATTAAACTATAATAGAAAGATTCTTAAACATCTGTAGCAGATGCAGAGAAAGTTACAGCAGACTGTATGTTATAGTTTTACTGCTATTAGAAGTTAGAACAGCATGTGTGAGAAACAAGTGAAAAGGACATAAAAACATGAAAATACTGCATTAGTCAGAACAAATGTCTATTAGAAGCACTAAACCGTTCTAAATAAGTATATTGAAACTTGGTTTATACAAGTTCCATAAAGTTAGAAGAGCACATGTTGAAAACTGATATTCTTAAGAAAAACCTATATGTAAAGCTATGCATTGCTTCATGTGCACCATCTAGTGGTTAAAAAAGAGAACTACCGAAATAATGTTTGTATTAAAGCATAATTGCACAGTTAAAGTGTACATCATCATCTATAACACGGAATAACATGAATATATATGTTATTAAAATATAACAATGTTTTTTGTGTAACTACGTTTTAAAATACTTCAATTAAAATCTGTATTATATATTGTTAATAGTTATAAACATGTGATTATAAAAATGTAAAAGATGTATTGTTATGTAAAAGTAAAACGATTTCCAGCCATAAAACCCAGTGGTCCTGTCTTATGCTGTTGTGTGATTCTTTGCAGTCCATGCCAAGCTGATCACCTTATCTCATCACGTCTACAATTATCGGCTCTCTTAATTCACATTTTGAGGCCGGTAACATTTACACCTTCCACTTTACTCACTCAGAAAGTTGAGGTGATCACAGCTCCTTCAGTCAATCTGGACCCAAAGGACTTATACAAATGTCAATGGAGAAGAGTACAAGTTTTAGCTGACACATTTTGGAACAAGTGGAAGAAACAATACTTGTCTAATCTACAGGCTAGGAACAAATGGCAAGAAAACAAGCCCAACTTAGAGCCTGGTGCCATCGTTCTCATGAAAGACTCTCAATCTAGGAGAAACGAGTGGCCTTTGGGTCTGATAACCCAAGTGTTTCCCAGTGAAGATGGAAACGTCAGGAAAGTTGAACTTAAGGTCATTAGGCAAGGCCAGCCTAAACTTTTCCTCAGACCTGTTTCTGAACTTATTTTGTTACTCTCCTCTGAAGTGCCATGATATGTGGTTTCCGTGGGAATCCACGTGGGGAGTGTCATGCCTTTAGTAAAAAGGCTTGAATTTTTCCTATTTTTTCTGGTTTAATAACATTTAATCTATGTTGCCATCTAGTGGCCGTTTTGTATAGCTGCATCTATTTTCATAAGCAATATTAGAAGAGTTAGCTAGTTTGGGACTTGCAAGCCTCCGTACTTTCAATCCCATCAGGCCTTGCGTCACCTTCTTCAGCCATTTCATCTTTTTCCCTGGAAGCATGCACACGGACTGCTAAGATATATGTTCCAGCCTTCAGAAACCTCTCCGGTATGTCTACTATTTATGTACTTGGCTAGGTAGATAGATAGGGAGGCACTAATTGTACTATCTTTACTAATTGTATTTGTTTGTATCTGTTACAGTTTTACTCTATCTTGTATTAATAAAAGTTCAAAAGGATTCTACGCCTACCGGAATGCATTGGTATGAGAGGAGTTATCAGTGTGCCCAAATACACCTCAGCCACATGTTGTGAGGGGCATAACAGGTATAGAGTGAGAATAGGAGGGGCCTAAGGACGGAGCCTTGGGGTATCCCAACAGAAAGAGGAGCGGAGGAGATGGAGTTGTAAGTGACACTGAAAGTGCGCTGAGATCAAAATCACTGTCACTGTACTAATGACACTGGCAGTGAAAGGGTTACCATCAGGGGCAATCAAAGGGTTAAATGTGTTCCTAGGGAGTGTTTTCTAAATGTGTGGTATGACGTACAGGTATGTAATTTTACGATCAGGTACGTGATTTCGCGCAGGAGGGCCACCCTGCCGCAGTATATCTGTGTGGGGCGGTCCATAACAGGTTAAAGGAAGCTGAAAAATAACAGACTTGCTGGCTTGATCACCAGGTGAAAATAGAGGAAAAAAGGCTAAAGAAAGAAAACCAATAGAGCCACCACATCTAAGGATTGGAAAGCTTCAATATAATACACTTTTCGTTTTTGGTTTATTACCGTTTTAAAGGAAATTTGTAATTGGAGAAACATGTCAGCTGTTACTGTTGACCTTTATAAATGCTGGTTCCCTGGCTGTCTTTTGCCACTCTATGAGTCCATCACTAAGAACAAGGGTATGTTATGTGAAGTCAGGACTCCTAGCTGCATTGATGCTTGAAGTCAGTAAAGGAATGACGTTAAAGCGGAGCTTTACTCCTCTTCAGCACTGCAGTGTCCCGGAGCTTCCCGCCGGTTGTTGGCATCTTTGGCTGGATCAACTTCCAGGTACTGATCTTCAGACATTTTCATTGGCCCGGCGGTGATGACATCACTCCAGCACATGTGGCTAGCTAGCTGTCAAATTACCCAAACCAATTTCTGCCTGCAGTTTTTCAAGTGAACGGTGATTGGGGTTACGGCAATCGACAGGGCCAAACATTGAGCAAATTTTGTCCGGTTCACCAGGAAATGGATGAAATTCGCTCTGTGTATGGACGGGGGGGGGGTGCTAACCCAGGACATCGACGCCGATCGTGAGAGGGGGGCCGCCAATCGCGGGAGGGGGGCGCCAATATCGCGGGAGGGGAGGGGGGCTACCAATCGCGGGAGGGGGGCCGCCAATTGCGGGGGGACCGCCAAATCGCGGGAGGAGGGGGTCGCCAATCGCGGGTGGGGGGGCCGCCAATGGGGGGGCCACCAGCCGCGAATGGGGGGGCCGCCAATCGCGGGAGGGGGGGCGCCAAATTGCGGGAGGAGGGGGCCGCCAATCGCGGGTGGGGGGGCCGCCAATCCCGGGAGGGGAGGCAGCTCTGCTGGGGCCCCAGGCCAGCTGGGGGCCCCAAGCAGTTGTTTGGTTTGCCTGTCCTGTTCCGACGGCCCTGTGGACAGCTTAAGTTCAACGCTTCCAAGTCTTTATTACCTCTCGCAAAGAACAAAGTGCTTCCCCAGATATTTCCCCCACCTTCCTTGCTCTCCAGAAGTACAGAGACATCTTTGTTTAGGCATTATCTACTTCTTGGACTGAAATACAGACTATTGCCGTGTACACACGATCGGAAATTCCATCAAGAAAACCGTGGATTTTTTCTGACGGAATGTCGGCTCAAACTTGTGTTGCATACACACGGTCACACAAATCTTGTCGGAAATTCCGACCGTCAAGAATTCGGTGACGTACAATACGTACGACGAGCCGAGATCAATGAAGTTCAATAGGCAGTTCGGCTCTTCTGCTTGATTCTGAGCATGCGTGTTTTTTTGCACGTCGGAATTGCATACAGACGAGCGGATTTTCCGAAAGAAACTTTTTTCGTCGGAAAAATAGAGAACCTGCTCTCAATCTTTTGTTGGCGGAAATTCCGACAGAAGAAGTCAGATGGAGCCTACACACGGTCGTAATTTCCAACAAAAAGCTCACATCGGACCTTTGTTGTCGGAATTTCCGATCGTGAGTATGCGGCAATAGAGATGACAATCATCCTGGTGACTGTTCATGTCTTAACGGTGTTAACAAATGTCCGACACAGATCAGCTCCCTGCTGCAGCCTCTCACCTTGTGACTTGGTAGAAATGTTTTTTTGCAGATTCATAAAATCACTGAGATGTCCATTTTAAAGCTACTGAGTTTGAATAACACCCAGTCACCTAACATGTTTGGAACTATGTCAGGTTACAGCAGTTTAAAAATAAAAATAAAACAAAAGGCTACAAACTGGTAGTTGTTCCGCTACACGATACCAGCAGTGTCATCATTGGCTTAGTGGAAAGCCAGACAAATCCAGTCCTTCACCTATGTGGTGGTCCTTCTATCATTAGCTAGTTACAGAGTGTCTTAATGTATGTCTGCCTTAATCTTGAAACCTTCCTTCTTTTTCCTGCCTTTTCTCTAATGCCCTGTACACACAATCGGTTTTCCCGTCGGAAAAAAGTTGGATGGTTTTTCCGACGGAATTCCTCTCAAGCCTGCCTTGCATACACACGGTGACACAAAGGTTTGGTGAACTTTTGACTGCCAAGAACGCGGTGACGTAAAAGACTACATTGAGCCGAGAAAATTAAGTTCTATGCTTCCGAGCATGCGTCGATTTGTTTCCGAGCATGCGTCGGAATTAAGCGCGTTGAGATTTGTACACACGATCGGAAATTCCGATCAGTTTTTTTCCTGACTGAAAAAAGAGAACTTGCTCTCTATCTTTTTCCAGCAGTTTTTCCATTGGAAAAAGTCTGATGGAGCATACACACGGTCGGAATTCCCGACCAAAAGCTCTCATCAGACTTTTTTCAACAGGAAAACCGATCGTGTGTATGGGGCATAAATCTCAACTTTAACACTCACTTCCCTTCCTGCCTTGTCTTTGAACCCTTACTTCTTACCAAAGGCAGCCCGTCCTTTAGGGGCTAATCCATGCGCCTGGCCCCTAATCTACATGCAGGGCGCCGGACGCATGGATTTCAATGTGTTTTTTTTTTTAAGCACGTGATTAGAGCCTGAGGCTCTATTTGGCTTCAAAAAAGAGTGGGCTCGGGCGCAGAGCACTGCGCCCCGAGCCCACCCACTTCTGTGACATTAGCAAATTAATATTCGCTAATGTCTTCCTGCTTCTCCTCCTGGCCAATCAGGAATCGGCTCCTGAGACCCGATTGGCCGGAAGTCTTAGGACGGATCTCAGGACCCGCCTCCAATTCGGCCGGGAGGAAAAGCATCTGCCCCAGCATCAGCAGTCTCTCCTAGAGCCTACCCCTGATTGATTCAGCAGTGCACCGCCACATAATCCTCCTCCCTGCATCTCAAGAAGGGAAGGAGGCCATGGATCGCACGGGGGGTGGTGGTATAGTGTGTATGGGGTCTTACTATCCACCCTGCCTGTTCTCTGATTCTAAACCTGAAGCCTTACTTCCTTCCCTGCCTTTCTTCTGATTCTGGTCCTGAAACCTTACCCTGATTGTGAACCTGAAGCCTTACTATGCTCCCTTCCTTGTCTCCATTTCTGAATCTGAACCCTTTCTTCCCTTTTTGTCGTATCTCATTTTCTGAACCTGAAGCCTTACTCTTCTCTTTGCCTTTCTTCTGATTCTGAACATGAACCCTTTACTCCCCTCCCTGCCTTTCTTTGGGTTCTGAACCTGAAAGCTTACTCCTCTGTCTAACGTTTTTCAGATTGTGAACCTGAACCCTTACTGTACTCCCTTTCTTGTCTTTAAATCTGAACCTAAACCTCTACTATCCTCCATACCTTGTCTCCAATTCTGAACCTGAACTGCATTATCTCTTATTCTGAACCTGAAGCCTTGCTTTCATACTATAAAGCTTTTCTTTTCAAACCAGGTTGCACTTATAAACGGCATGGAAACAGATTCAGAGACCAATCGTTACCTTACATAACAAACAACAAAATGTTTATGTAATAAAACAGCAGTACTCCAAAAAATTCAATAAAAAGTACCGTATTTTTCGGACCATAAGACACACTTTTTCCCCCAAAAAATATAGGGGAAAATGTCTCTGCGTCTAATGGAGCGAATGCACATCAGGCACCACCCCCCGCCGCTGCCGGCACCGCCCCTGTCGCCACGTTAGTACCGGAAGAGAGGCAGGAGAGTGGAGGAAAGACATGCCAAGCCCCCGCGAGCATCGGGCGATCTCCCGGCTTGTCCTGACACTTGCTGAGATAGAAGACAGAGCAGCCCGAGCGATGGCAATGGTAAGGCTGCATTAATGGCAATGGTCAGGCTGAATTAATGGCAGTGGTCAAGCTGCATTAATGGCAAAAGTCAGGGTGCATTTTATTGGCACTGGTAAGTCTGCATTTCTTTAGCACAGGTCAGGCTGCATTTCATGGGCACTGGTAAATATTTTACTACACCATTTGGTTCAGAATATTTTTTTTCTTGTTTTCCTCCTCTAAAACCTAGGTGCGTCTTATGGTCAGGTGTGTCTTATGGAGCGAAAAATACGGTACTTTATTGTACTACTCCACCTAAAAAATGTTTTACTCCTCTCTATTATCTCTTAGTTTCCTTGCCTTTCTTCTGTTCTTGAACCTGAACCATTACTCCCCTCCCTGTCTTTCTTCTGAAACTAAATCTAAAACTTTACTCTTTTACATACCTTTTCTCTAATTGTGAACCTGAACCCTTACCCCGATCCCTGCCTTGTTTCTGATGCTGATTCTGAACCCTTACTATGCTCCCTTTCTTGTCTCCAATTCTGAACCCGATCCCTTACTATCCGCCCTGCCTTATCTCTTATTCTGAACCTGAAACCTAACTCTCCTCCTTGCATTTCTTCTGATCCTGAATCCAAACCTTTACTCACCTCCCTGCCCTTTTTTTTATCTTGAACTTGAACCCTTACCCACCTCTCGGCCTTATTTCTGATTCTAATTCTGAATCCTTACTATGCCACCTGCCTTGTTTCGGATTCTGAACATGAACCTTTACTCCCCGCCCTGCCTCTTCTCTGATTTTGAACTTGAACCCTTACTCCTCTTCTTGCTTTGTCTCTAATTCTGAACTTAAACCCTTACTTCCCTCCCTGCCTTGTCTGAATGTGAACTTATATTCCTCTCCATGCCCTTTTTTTTCCCCTGAATTTCAACCCCTTCTACCCTCCTTGCCTTGTCTCCAATTCTAAAGCCAGCCCCATACTCACCTCCTTGATTTATGTGCAATTCTGAACCTGAACCCTTATTCCTCTACCTGCCTTGTCTTTTATTCCAAACCTAAACCCTTACTCCCTTGCCTGCCTCATCTACAATTTAAGTAGGATGAAGACTGAAGTAACTCTTTGAATAAATTGAACGAATCACGGTTTAACTCTTGGGAATTTAGGCAAGTAACTTTTAGCAGATACCCAAAGCACTTAAATAACTCTTCTGCTGGCTAGTTGGAGCCCTTACATTGGTGCACGATAGAGAGGTAGTCTCTTTTTGAAGAAAAACTGAGTTGCCCAAAGGATGGTAAACTGGCAAATGGAGTTCCCCTTTAATTAGCACTGGAAAGGTGAAAAGTCACTTTAAGGACATCAGGTTAAGATGAAATATCACTTTAAGGATGTGAGATTAAGGTTGAGTTCTACAGAAATTGCTTTGGAAGGAAAGGAAGGTGAAACGGATTTGAACTGGAGTATGTCCCTTTAATTGGAAACCAACTAATTTCTTCCTTGGATAGCAAAAGTCTGAAGTGAGGGTGTGTAGAATTCCTGTTTAGCAGGGAAGCATAGAGATGAATACTGGTATCCTGCAGGCAGTGTTGATAAAGGCAGTAAGCAGGTTAGCCTGCAGCACTGGGTGGGTTATAACGTCTGTGCCTAAAGATATAGGCCTGTACTGTAAACTGTCCTAGACTCTAGCAGCTGGATGCAAAAAACAGACTTGATTGCAATGGCAGCGTTGTGTGGGTTAAGAACCCTCTCACCTGGTTCCACAGTGCAGCAGGGTGAAGCAATGACCTTCTGTGTGGAGGGGGCCCCCTTTGACCTCCCCTGGGATGGCTGTGAATGTGGCGATGACCCAGTCCATCTGACCCAGTCCGGTATGCTACCTGCCTCCTCAGAATGATCAGCTTCTCTGGCGGTCTTTGCGACTTATCGATTCGGCCCAATACGGCTTGAGCCCATGTAGATCGACTCTACTCTCTCTCACATCCAGCCTCCTACACTGTCTCGCCCCTCTACTCTCGTGTTCCCGGGCTTTTCCCTTTTTTAAATGCTCCCACCCCTTTGCTAGTACTAATGGGCAGTGTAGTTCAGTTCCAGTGAGTCCAAATGAAAGACTGCAACATACAAGTCCCAAAGTTTCCAGCATTTCTGTATGGGTTGTGTGATGACTAAGTTGCGGGACATTGCAATCTTGTGGCAAAAAAAAGCTCTGCATAACAGTAACATTGCACAGTGTTACACATAGGTTCTGCTTAAAACAATGTAACTAGGTATATACTGTACTTGGCTAATGCCGCAGGAAACTGGAAATCAATGCAGTAGACACTGCTAAAGTCTCATCCGGTGGGTATAGCTCAGTGGCAAAATATTTAACAGCAGATCAAGAGGCCGCCAGTTCAAATCCGGCTGCCCACCAAAAATGTCCAAGTTTAAAGGAGAAGTCCAGCCTGAGCTTTTTAGGCTGGGCTTCTCCTAAGGGTCACAGGAGTGCAATTTGTTTTGCACTCCTGTGACCCGTTTTCAGCGGAGAGCTGTCTGAAGTCCGCTCTCAGCTGACGTCACTGCCATCAATCGGGGCAGCACTTCATCACGACTTCCAAGTCGGGATCCACCAGCTGCCCTGATTGATGGCAGTCTCAGCGTCTCAGCCAGCCGCTGAGACGCTGGGACAGCCTCTCCCCGCCCCTCCACGGCTCAGTGCTCCAATGAGCGTGGAGAAGCAGAGAGGAAAGACGCTGACTGACAGTCAGCGGCTTTCATCTCGGGGGTCTGTGAGAACCGAGCCAGTGGCGATGTTCGATGGCTCGGTTCTCAGTGCACAGATGCCGGGGGACAGATGGAGCATCGATCTGATGCTCCATCCACCGAGATAAGTATGAATCCAAAAAAAAAAGGAAACCCATACTTCTCTTTTAAAGAGGGGTTACAAGTGTGCACATTTTATACAAAGTTACATTGGTCCAACCTGAACCAATGTAACTATGTAAATATACCATATCCTGCAAAGTGTTCTCTGATTGGATAAAGTTACTCACTCAGTCCCTCTTGATTTAATCCTGAAATTCAGATGGCTGCTGCACAGGCTTCCCGCTGAACATGCCCAGCTCCTGGCTACCAGGGTACTCCAGCTAAGCCTAGCTAAGGCTGGGTAGGGATGTGAAGTTTCAGCTCTCTGTCTTTTACTATCTTCTTCCTTCTGCCTCTAGGTGACTGGACCCTGGACTCTCCTCCCACATGGTCAGGCTCCAGAACATTTAGGGCCTGTCTCCCCACCTACTGGACCTTTCCTACCCAGGGTTTGGAGAAGACTCCATAAATATTCAGGCTTAATCTCTGTTCCCCCATCCTCTAAATTCCAGAACTATCCAGCACAATCTGGAAGCCGAGGGAGGGGGTTAACAGAGGCCCAGCCCTTGGAGCTCTGCCCAGCTAACACAAATTAACCTCAGCTCCTCTGCCTACAGAGGATCCCAACTACATTTTCCTACTCTGTAAACTGTTGTATACTGAGGGTGCTCTTATAGTTATATTGGTCCAACTTGGACCAATTTACCTATGCATATAACATACCGTCCAAAGCATTCTCTGATTGGACGAGGTGATGAGCATGACGTCACCAATCCACCTCTCCACCTCCTCCAATCAGAGAACACCTTGCATTCATTCACAAAATGGATTTGCATTCTCTGAATGGTGCCCATGCCGAGTGGATGCCCTACTGTGTTCACAATGAAGGAGAGCAGCTACTTGGCGTGGGACCCAGAACTCCATCCATTGGTCCAAGCTGGATAAATATAACTATATATAACATGTCAATGCCTGGAATTATAATTAAGTACAGTGTTTTAAAAAAAAAGTATTCATACCCCTTGAAATGTTCCACATTTTGTCATGTTACAGCCAAAATTTTAAATGTATTTTATTGGGGTTTTATGTGATAGACCAACACAAAGTGGCACATAATTGTGAAGTGGAAGGAAAATGATAAATGGTTTTCAAAATGTTTTACAAATAAATATCTGAAAAGTGTGGCGTGCATTTGTATTCAGCCCCCTTTACTCTGATACCCCAACTAAAATCTAGTGGAACTAATTGCCTTAAGAAGTCACCTAATTAGTAAATAGAGTCCACTCGTGTGTAATTTAATCTCAGTATAAATACAGCTGTTCTGTGAAGCCCTCAGAGGTTTATTAGAGAACCTTAGTGAACAAACAGCATCATGAAGGCCAAGGAATACACCAGACAGGTCAGGGATAAAGCTGTGGAGAAGTTTAAAGCAGGGTTAGGTTATAAAAAAATATTCCAAGCTTTGTACATCCCACTGAGCACTGTTCAATCCATCATCCGAAAATGGAAAGAGTATGGCACAACTGCAAACCTACCAAGACATGGCCGTCCACCTAAACTGACAGGCCGGGCAAGGAGAGCATTAATCCCATGGTAACTCTGGAGGAGCTGCAGAGATCCACAGCTCAGGTGGGAGAATGTGTCCACAGGACAACTATTAGTCGTGTACTCCACAAATCTGACCTTTATGGAAGAGTGGCAAGAAGAAAGATATAGTTTAAAGAAAGTGTGAGGGGGTTAGCTCGGCAGCGGGTGTGTGTGACCCCCCGGGATGGGCTCCCCACACAAAAACAGGCCCAGCAAACGGAGGTTGTGGTTTTCAAAATCAAAAAGGTGCGGTTTATTTTCTATTTACAGTGACAAAACACAGCAAAGCAAAAGAAACATAAATAAAATAAATCCTGGTCAACTTGACCTCTGAGTAAACATACAGGTTTCCTAACTAACAACTGGGATCAGCCTAGTGCTGTCCTAGTCCCTAAGTCCCTGGTTTTAAATGTCCAAGCAAATAGCCACACAGGCTTTGTCTCACCGCACAGGGGTTCACTCTCCCTAGACAGTCCACACAGGTCTGGGTCCAGGCATGAGCAAACACCTAATGAATCTGGGAGTTCTTATAGAGGCCTAAATGAGCTGACAAGCTTCAGCTGGTCTCATCAACTCCCTGTCTGCACGACGCCCCACACTCTCCCTAGAGGTATGAGTCATCCATGAGCCCACTAGCCTCAGCTGGGCTTATACAACTCTCCACCTAGTTGTATAAGTCGGCGTAAAGCCTGAATCTGGGCGAAATATATCTACCCCCCTGGATGCAACCAGGTGACTTTACCTTCCTGCTGTCACATACCCCCCCCCCCCCCGCTTGTTTTAACCTCGGGGTTGGAACACCAGCAATCAGGCATTCATGTACTCGAGACAAAGCATCCACATTCCCCATTTGAACGCCAGGGCGATGCTTTACTGTGAAGTTGAATTCCTGGAGGGCCAGGAACCACCTATTCACTCTTCTATTTGTTTCCTTGTTTTGAGCCATCCACTTTAACGGAGCGTGATCTGTAACCATGTCAAAGTGCCTACCTAGCAGGTAGTACCGAAGGGAATCTAGAGCCCACTTCACCGCTAAACACTCCTTTTCAACGGTGGCGTAATTTACCTCATGGGACTTCAACTTCCTGCTGAGGTAAATGACTGGGTGCTCTTCCCCGTTTCAGACCTGGGACAATACTGCTCCTAACCCCGCATCACTTTGTACGACAAAGTCTTTAGAGAAGTCGGGTGAGTACAACACTGGCTGGCTACATAAGGCTTGTTTCAAGAATTGGAATGCTGCCTCAGCCTCGGGGGTCCATTTAATCATGACCGACCCTTTCCCCTTCGTCAGGTTGGTTAGGGGCACAGCCTTAGAAGCAAAGTGGGGAATGAATCGCCGATAATACCCAGCGATTCCCAGAAAGGCTCGTACCTGCTTCTTGCTGTTGGGACGTGGCCAACTCTGGATGGCCTTGACTTTGTTGAGTTGGGGTTTTATTACTCCCCTCCCAATGGTGTACCCAAGATATTTGGCCTCCTCCTGCCCAATGGTACACTTCTTGGGGTTAGCCGTAAACCCCGCTTCCCGAACAGAGTCCAGGACTGCTTGCACTTTTGGCAGATGTGAGGCCCAATCTGTGCTATGGACAATTACGTCATCCAGGTAAGCCGCAGCATACTTCCGATGGGGCCTCAGCATCTGGTCCATTTTCCGCTGGAATGTGGCCGGCGCATTCTGTAACCCGAACGGCATTCTTTTATATTGGAACGCCCCGTCTGGGGTTACAAATGCGGTTTTCTCTTTGGCCGACTTGGCCAGGGGGATTTGCCAATACCCTTTTGTGAGGTCAAGAGTCGTCATGTATCGGGCTGTTCCCAGCCGGTCGATCAACTCATCTATACGTGGCATGGGGTAGGTGTCAAATTTTGTAACTTTGTTCAACTGACGAAAATCGTTACAAAATCGCCAGCTCCCATCCGGTTTAGGCACCAACACAATGGGACTAGACCAATCACTTTGGGACTCCTCTATCACCCCTAAGTTCAGCATTTTCTGTACTTCCTCCCGTATTGCCTCCCGTCGGGCCTCTGGGATCCGATAGGGTTTTAACTTCACCCTTTCACCGGGCGGGGTAATGATGTCATGCTCTACCCCAGATGTTTGTCCCGGCAGCTCAGAGAATACCTCCTTGTTGCGAAGCACAAACTCCTTAACCTCCTGTTGTTGGGGTTGTGACAAGGTGGCTGCTATTCCAACCTCAGGAATCACGCAACCAGTTTGAGCTGGTGACCAAGTGTCTGCGACTAGGGGCTCTCTATCCCTCCAGGCTTTCAACAGATTAACGTGATAGATCTGTTCGGGCTTTCGCCTTCCTGGTTGTCTGACCTTGTAATTCACTTTGCTCACTTTTTCCATTATCTCATAGGGGCCTTGCCATTTGGCAAGGAATTTACTTTCAACCGTAGGGACAAGTACCAGTATCCTATCCCCCGGGGAAAAGGTACGGGTCTTGGCTCCACGGTTGTACACTCTCTGCTGTGCTAACTGCGCTTGGGCCAAATGTTCCTTCACGATGGGCATTACCTGTGCAATTCGGTCTTGCATCAGGGCGACATGCTCAATCACACTCCTGTGGGGAGAACTCTCACTTTCCCAAGTTTCCTTGGCAATATCCAACAGCCCTCTTGGGTGTCTCCCATACAGTAACTCAAAGGGGGAGAATCCCGTAGAGGATTGGGGCACCTCCCTAATAGCAAACATCAGATAAGGAAGTAGACAGTCCCAATCCTTTCCATCTCTATCCACCACTTTCTTCAACATTTGTTTTAGGGTTTTGTTGAATCTTTCAACCAGCCCATCGGTTTGGGGGTGATACACAGATGTACGTAATTGCGTCACTTTGAACAATTTACACAGCTCCTTCATAACCCGGGACATAAAGGGTGTACCTTGGTCCGTAAGCAGTTCTTTACAAATACCCACCCGGCTAAACACAAGAGATAGCTCTTTGGCTATGGTTTTGGCCGAGGTATTTCGGAGAGGGATCGCTTCTGGATAACGGGTGGCATAGTCCATTATAACTAATATGTACTGGTGCCCCCTAGCGGACTTGATTATAGGCCCTACCAAATCCATGGCGATCCTCTCAAACGGGACCTCAATGATGGGTAGAGGGACCAGCGGGCTACGGAAATGTGGCATCGGGGCCGACCTCTGACACACAGGGCAGGAGGAACAATAATTTTCTATGTCCTTCATCACCCCCGGCCAATAGAATCTCTGTAATACCCTCTCTCGGGTTTTCTCTGTCCCCAGATGACCTCCAAGAATGTGCCCATGGGCCAACTCCAACACCAACTTCCTGTAAGGTTTGGGCACCACAAGCTGCTCAACGGTTTCTTCTGCCCTTTTTGCCACCCGATACAGTAGGTCCTTCTCTACGCTGAAGTATGGGTAAGTGCAGGTATTATCTGGGTTCACTAACTCGCCATCTATTTTCACTACGTTTTCCCGTGCCTTTATTAGGGCGGGGTCTTTCAACTGTTCTGTGGCAAAGTTTTCCCTGTGAACCTCAAGATCAGAAAACTCCACAGACGGTAGGTTTTCGTCTGAGGAGGTGGGCTCCTCTCCAGTTTCTTGAGTCTCCCCTGCCAATACTGATAAGGGAAATTCCGGAGAGTCCTCACCACTCTCAGGGGAGTTCTGGCTATCACATTCCTGGTACATAGGGGCACCAGTGGGGGGCTCAGGATCATCCCACAGTTCCCAGAACTTCGGAAAATCCCTTCCCACAATGGCGTCATGCGGTAACTGAGATACTAAGCCCACTGGATGAGAGAGGGTACCTTTGGGGGTCTCGAAACACACTGTAGTCACTGGATACTCTCGGGTGTCCCCATGCACACAAATAACAGCTACCTTGCTATTCCCAAAGACCTCTGTTTTAACTAACTCAGCCTTTATCAGGGTCACAAGGCTACCTGAATCCAGCAATACCACAACATTTCTACCATTAACACACATTTTGCATAAATGTTTCTCAGTTCCTCGAATGGCAGTGCATGCGACTGTCGCACACAGCGACTGACGTCTGCCCGTCAGAAAGTCACACTGCATGGGTTCCTCCATAACCGGGCAATTGGCTGCAATATGTCCCGCTTGCCGGCAGCGGTAGCAAACGATCCTTCTTGCCGCCTCTTGAGCCGCTGATTTCCCAGGCTGTTCTCGCCAAACTTGGGGTAGAGCTCCCACCCTCTCACTCTCTCCACCCTCACCCCTTGGAATCCTCTTATCCACCCCTGGGGATGGTCTGGTCTTAGGGTGGAAAGTCCGAGTGTCTCTGGAAGAGGCCGTCAGGTTCTCTGTAGCCAAGTATTTCTCCACACGATCCACAAGACCATCGGCCGTCTCTGGGTCTCCATGGCTTACCCACTTTTGGATGGCAGTAGGAAGAGCTCTCAAAAACCGATCCATTACAACACGTTCCACAATCTTTGGTGCGGACAAAGTCTCTGGCTGTAGCCACTTTCTGCTCAGGTGAATGAGATCATACATTTGAGACCTGGGGGGTTTTCCAAGCTGGAAAGTCCAGTTATGCACACGCTGAGCCCGGACAGCCTGGGTGACACCCAGCCTTGCCAAAATTTCAGCTTTTAGCATCACATAGTCTTTTGCTTGGTTAGGCTCTAGGTCATAGTAAGCTTTCTGCGATTCACCAGTTAACAGAGGAGCCACCAGTCCAGCCCACTGCTCCTCAGGCCACTTTTCTCTTTCAGCGGTCCTTTCAAATGTGGTCAAAAATACCTCTGGATCATCCTCTCCAGTCATTTTTGTCAATAAACGACTCACCCCAAAGGACGCGGTATTAGTGGGACGGCTTTCCTCACTGGTCTGCGGACGTTGCTGCATTACTGCTTCCATTTGTTGTAGTCTCTGCTCTTGCTTCTGTAACAGGTCTATGAAGCGGGCCTCAGATTGCTGCTGGGCTTGTTGCTGAGCTGCAAGGCTCTGTTGATGAGCTTGCTGCTGGGCTGCAAGGCTCCTTTGCAAACCTGCATTTGTCTGCTGTTGATTGGCATTTGCTAGAGCCAGCTGTTTCAGTATCTCCTCCATGCTGGCTTAAAAAAAAACTGCCTGCATTCTCCACCAACTGTGAGGGGGTTAGCTCGGCAGCGGGTGTGTGTGACCCCCGGGATGGGCTCCCCACACAAAAACAGGCCCAGCAAACGGAGGTTGTGGTTTTCAAAATCAAAAAGGTGTGGTTTATTTTCTATTTACAGTGACAAAACACAGCAAAGCAAAAGAAACATAAATAAAATAAATCCTGGTCAACTTGACCTCTGAGTAAACATACAGGTTTCCTAACTAACAACTGGGATCAGCCTAGTGCTGTCCTAGTCCCTAAGTCCCTGGTTTTAAATGTCCAAGCAAATAGCCACACAGGCTTTGTCTCACCGCACAGGGGTTCACTCTCCCTAGACAGTCCACACAGGTCTGGGTCCAGGCATGAGCAAACACCTAATGAATCTGGGAGTTCTTATAGAGGCCTAAATGAGCTGACAAGCTTCAGCTGGTCTCATCAACTCCCTGTCTGCACGACGCCCCACACTCTCCCTAGAGGTATGAGTCATCCATGAGCCCACTAGCCTCAGCTGGGCTTATACAACTCTCCACCTAGTTGTATAAGTCGGCGTAAAGCCTGAATCTGGGCGAAATATATCTACCCCCCTGGATGCAACCAGGTGACTTTACCTTCCTGCTGTCACAAAAGCCATAAGAAGTCCCGTTTGCAGATTGCGAGAAGCCACGTGGGGGACACAGCAAACATGTGGAAGAAGGTGCTCTGATTAGATGAGACCAAAATTGAACTGTCTAAAAGCAAAACGCTAGGTGTGGTGGAAAACTAACAGTGCTGATCACCATGAACACACCATCCCAACCGTGAAACATGGTGGTGTCAGCGTCATGTTGTGGGGATGCTTTTCTTCAGAAGGGACAGGGAAGCGGGTCAGAGTTGATGGGAAAATGGATGGAGACATATACAGGATAATCTTAGAAGAAAACCTGTTAAAGTCTGCAAAAGACTTGAGACTGGAGCGGAGGTTCAACTTCCAGCAGGACAACGACCCTAAACATACAGCCAGAGCTACAATGGAATGGTTTAGATAAAAGTAGCAAACGGGGAAAGGGAAAGAGTATTTTGGGACTTTAAATGAGGATCAACGGGGCCGTTCAGTACCCCTCCTCCATCCCGGTTCAATGTTTAATAAAGGGTGGACAGAAAGCGGGTATCACGTACCTGGTACTAGAGGCCAATGGAGAGAGAGGGCTTCCCTTGCGGCTAAGTTCCAGACCCCCCTGAGGGTGAAAACAGGAAAGGTCAGGCCCAAAGCAGCACGGGTTGCCTGCTGGACTGTATGCAGGAGGTTCTGGAGTACAGCTGGTGTGCTGGGGTAGAATCAGCAGACAGATGACAACCGTGAGGTGTTGCAGGATTCAGATAATGCTGCGACTGGAGCGTGGTCACAAGGAAGCCTAGGTCGTGAGCCGGGTTGGGATCAGAGCAGACGTGGTCAGGTGGATAGCTAGAGTCGAACACAGGAAGCAAACAGGAGACAGGTCAAGGACAAGCCGGATCGGTAACAGGAGACACAGGAACAGGAATATCACGAAGATAACACACTGGAGGAGCCGAAGATCAACCAGCAAATGCAGACACTTGCAGACTTCCTTATATAGGCCCATGTGACCTGCTGGTAGAGATTCTGGGTCCTAAAGTCCTTCTGCCAGAGATTCTGGGTCCTAAAGCCCTTCTCCTGCTGTTGGTTCCCTGACAGTGCCCCCCCCTGACGGGCAGCCTCCGGATGCCCATCTGGGCAATTTTCTCCGGGTATTTGGCCCGAAACTCTCGGAGGAGTCTAGGAGCATGTACATTGGCTTCAGGTTCCCAGGAGCTCTCTTCGGGTGGATACCCTTTCCATTTAATTAGGAATTGGGTTTGTCTCCCTCGCTTCCTGCAGTCAAGGATTGATTCTACTTCAAATTCTGTGTCCTCTCCAATAGTTACTGGTGGCGGCGGTGGCTCCGCTCTCCCGGGAAATGGATCTGGAACAGTTGGTTTAAGCAAGGAGGTGTGAAAGACCGGATGGAACCTATATGATTCAGGCAGAGACAGTTCGTACGCCACTGGGTTTATTTCCCGTTTGATCTGAAAGGGGCCAATATACCTTGGTCCTAGCTTCCGTGAAGGGCAGGCCAATTTCAGGTTGGCAGTAGACAGCCACACTTTGTCCCCTACCTTGAAGGCAGGATTCCCCCTCCGTTTCCGATCAAAGTGTTTCTTGTAATCCACTTGGGCTTTCTGTATGGACTCCCTGTAAGGTACCTGTGATAGGTAGTGTCCGAAGTGGAACTTGTGTGCTGAGGATTCAGGCAAAAACGTAGTCAGGCAGATTAGGTTGGCAACAGATCAGGCAAAATGGTACACGATCAAAATCCAGAGAGTGGTCAGGCAGGCAAACGTCATACACGAGCTGGCAGTGAAGTACAAAATCAGCAGGCTGGAGAGTAGTCAGGAATTCAGGCAGAAGTTCAACATGAAAATCAGGATCAAAAAGCAGTCACAACACCCAGGGAGCTATTCCACACAAACAGGCGCTGAGAGATAGCATCACTTCCTTTTTAAGGGCTGCTTTGATTGAAAATTGTCCACAGCTGGCAGTAGGTGGGGCTGGTGAGTCCAAGGTAATGTTTAATACTGAGAGGACATTTCCAAAAGTCTAGATCTGCTCAGTAGCGCAACAGCTAAGGCTGCAGCTTTGGGACCAGGAAGATCCCGGTTCAAATACACCCAGGTACATGACAGGGCCCCCTCCCCAGTGGACCCCTCCGGGGGCCCAGCGGGGCTTAGTGGGAAAGGAGGCATGGAAGTCTCGAATAAGAGAAGGGGCATGCAGATCTTTGGCTGGAACCCAGGAACGGTCTGTGACAGGATATCCCTTCCAATGAACCAGATACCGAAGGCCACGACCCTGTCTTCTAGAATCAAGAATCTTGGAGACTTCAAACTCATTTTGTCCATCAACAAGAACAGGAGGAGGTAGCTGTTGCGTTCTGGAGTAGCGATTGAAAATTGCTTTTTTGAGGAGGGAAACGTGGAACACAGGATGAATCCGGAGAGAGGAGGGTAATTTCAACCGATAGGAGACTGGCCCGACTCGAGCAATAATTCTGTAAGGACCAATGAATCGAGGGCCCAATTTGATAGAAGGTTGTTTCAGTCTCACATTTTTGGTTGATAGCCAAACTCTGTCCCCCACCACATATGGAGGTATATGGCGTCTTCGTTTGTTGGAAAAAAGTGCATACTTGCCTGCTGACTTCCGTAGTAATAAGCGAATCTTTTTCCAATGTAGCAGAATATTTTTAACCCGCTGATCTGCTGCTGGTACACCAGAAGAAGGCTGAAGTAGGGGAAAAGTCTGAGGGTGATAGCCTAGGGCTGCGTAGAATGGTGTGGTATGAAGAGCACTGTGCCAACGGGAATTAATGGCGAACTCAGCTAAAGGCAAATACTCAGACCAGTTGGAGTGTAAGACATTGACATAATGTTGAAGATAGGTTTCTAGGGTCTGGTTCATGCGTTCGGTTTGACCATCTGTTTGAGGGTGATGTGAGGTAGAGAGTGAAAGCGTTACTCCCAGTTTCTTGCAGAACGCTCTCCAGAATCGGGAAACAAACTGGGATCCGCGGTCTGAGACGACATTGGTAGGTATGCCATGATATCTCACAATATGGGAAAGGAAGAGAGTAGACAGTGCTTCCGCTGTAGGTAATCCCGGGAGCGGCACAAAATGAGACATTTTTGAAAAGCGATCCACTATGACCCATATAGCAGTCATGCCCTCGGACTTGGGTAAGTCTGTAATGAAGTCCATAGTCAAATGGGTCCAAGGCTGACGAGGTGCTGAAAGTGGTTGTAACAGTCCAGTAGGCAATGTACGGGGTACTTTATTAGCAGCACAAGTTGGACAGGCAGCCACATAGTCAGTAACATCCCTTTTCATATGAGGCCACCAGACATGACGCTGCAAGGTCTTAAGAGTGATGGTGACACCAGGATGACCAGATAAAACACCATCATGTGCCCAGAGGAGTACAGGTTTTCTGAGGCTAGGGGCTACGAACAGGTGACCTGGTGGTATCTTCAAGCCTTGGGGAACACAATTCTGGGTTTCTTGTAACTGTTGGGAAAGAGCCGTAGAGATCTGTGCGACAATTTTGTGAGGTGGGATTATATACTGCTCGGTAGGTTGGTCTTCTTCAGAGGTAGCAAACTGTCTGGAAAGAGCATCGGCTTTCTTGTTTTTATGCCCAGGAACATAAGAAAGAACAAAATTAAAACGGGAGAAAAACAGAGCCCATCGAGCCTGACGTGAGTTCAAACGTCTTGCAGTCTGAAGGTACAGTAGGTTTTTATGGTCAGTGAGGATAGAAAAAGGTTTGGGAGCCCCTTCCAGAAGATGTCGCCATTCAGACAATGCCAATTTGATGGCCAGTAGTTCTCGATTCCCAACATCGTAATTCATCTCCGCTGGAGAAAACTTTCTAGAAAAAAATGCTACTGGATGGATTCTACCAGACTTAGGCTGTCTCTGGGAGAGCACGGCACCTGCTCCTACCTCAGAGGCATCAACCTCAACTATGTACTGGAGATCGGGATTTGGATGCTGAAGAATTGGAGCTTTGCTGAACATGTCTTTTAATTGCTGGAAAGCCGATTCTGCTTCTGAGGACCATACCTTGCAATTTGTACCTTTCTTAGTCATAGCAGTAAGGGGGGCCGCAATGGAGGCAAAACCTTTGATGAAGCGTCTGTAGTAATTTGCGAACCCTAGAAAGCTTTGGAGCCCTCTTAAAGTGGTCGGTTGGGGCCATTGCAAGACAGCGGAAAGTTTTTGAGGGTCCATTTGGAAACCGGCAGCACTTATAATGTATCCAAGGAAAGGAATACGGCTTTGATGGAAACTGCATTTCTCAATCTTCGCGTAAAGATGGTTTTCTCTCAGTCGTTGCAATACCTGCTTTACATGCGAGATGTGCTCTAGATGAGTCTTGGAAAAGATTAAAATGTCGTCCAAGTAGATGATCACAAAACTGTTGCTGAAATCATGAAAAATTTCATTCATGAAACGTTGGAAGACAGCAGGGGCGTTACACAACCCAAATGGCATAACCAGATATTCAAAATGTCCATTACGAGTGTTGAATGCTGTCTTCCACTCGTCCCCGTCTTTAATTCGAATTAGATTATAAGCCCCTCGTAGGTCTAGCTTGGAGAAGATAACAGCCCCCTTAAGTACATCAAACAGTTCAAGAATGAGAGGCAAAGGGTAGGAGTCTTTTACAGTGATTTGATTTAACCCTCGATAGTCTATGCATGGTCGAAGACCCCCATCTTTTTTTTCAACAAAGAAAAAACCTGCCCCTACTGGAGAAGAAGAGGGTCGGATAAAACCTCTTTCCAAGTTGTCTTTTATGTATTCCTCCATGGATTTTTGTTCAGGCAAAGACAGGGGATAGGTCCCTCCTTTGGGAAGAGGTGCTCCAGGAATCAATTTAATTGCACAGTCAAAAGAACGATGTGGAGGTAAAACCTCTGCCTTTTGCTTGCAAAATACGTCTGCAAACGCATGGTATTCATGAGGCAAGGTAGGTGGGACGGCCACGGAAGCCAACATACAAGCAGGAAGTCTTTTGGGTTGAGACAAACAGTTTGAATGACAGAACGACCCCCAAGAGGTTAGTTCTCCATTTTCCCAATCAAAAGAAGGGTTATGTTGTTGTAACCATGGGTAACCAAGGATAACAGGCAGAAGTGGAGAATCAATAAGAGACAAGACAACTTCCTCTTTGTGGAGTACGCCTACCTGAAGGGTGATTGTCATAGTCTCAAATTTTACAATGCCATCTCCCAAGGGTTGTCCATTCACGGTGGTAATGTTCAGGGGTCTAGATTTTGGAACAAATGGGATATTATTTTTTTTAGCAAAAGTGTAGTCCAAGAATATGCCAGCAGCTCCAGAATCCACAAAAGCCTCACAGGAGACAAGTTTAGAGGGTAAATGGATAATTGCAGGAATGGTAATCTTGGTCTTGGAGGATATACCTGTAAGGTCTAAGCCAGCTCCTCCAACACTGGTTAGACCCTGCCTTTTACTGGACGGGAAGGGCAGACAGATAATAAATGTCCTTTAAGTCCACAGTATAGGCATAGGCCCAATGCACGCCTCCTTTGTTTCTCAGACTCAGTTAGGTGGAGACGGCTTACATCCATGGGTTCCACAGGTGTCTGGGGTTCAACTGAGATTTCAGGTTCTGGCTGAGGTGGTGCTTGGAAGTTAGGGGCCAAACGGTAGACTGGCCGAGGAAACTTGCGAGTTCTAAGTCTCTCTTGGCATCTTTCATGATACCGGACATCCAGACGAACACAAAGCTCTATGAATTTCTCTAGGTCTTCTGGGGAATCCTTATAGACTAATTCGTCTTTGATGCGATCTGCAAGACCTTTTCGGAAGGCTGCACGTAATGCCCTTGAGTCTCAAGTAGTCTCAGCAGCAAGGGTACGAAACTCAATAGCATATTGTGCCACAGACCTGGTGCCTTGTTGCATGTCCAAGAGTGAGTACTCAGCTGCAGAAGCTCTATCTGGCTTGTCAAATACAGTCTGGAGAGAAGCCAGAAATTTGTCAGCGTCTTGCAGCACAGGATCATTGCGTTCCAGATAAGGAGAGACCCAGGCCAGGGCCTTCCCCTTTAACAAGGAAATTACAAAAGTCACTTTGGCAGAAGAAGTGCTAAAGGTCCCAGGGTTGTTGCGGAAATGCAAACGGCAAACATTTAAAAAGCCTCTGCAGTCCTCAGTATCACCACCAAATTTGTCAGGCATAGGAAGTTTGGGTGGTACAGAAGAGGTGGGTTGGATCGTAGCAGGAGTAGGATCCAGAGTCTGGACCGTTGCAGAGGAAGCAGGCAAACAAGATTTAAGCATAGTACAAAGTTCATCTAACTTGGCGTCCAGGGAAGAAAGATGCTGTTCATGAGCTCCAATCAATTGTCCCTGACGTGAAATCGCCTTAACAATCTCAGCAGGGTCCACTGTCATTGTGGCCCGTTTGTAATGTAAGGTACCTGTGATAGGTAGTGTCCGAAGTGGAACTTGTGTGCTGAGGATTCAGGCAAAAACGTAGTCAGGCAGATTAGGTTGGCAACAGATCAGGCAAAATGGTACACGATCAAAATCCAGAGAGTGGTCAGGCAGGCAAACGTCATACACGAGCTGGCAGTGAAGTACAAAATCAGCAGGCTGGAGAGTAGTCAGGAATTCAGGCAGAAGTTCAACATGAAAATCAGGATCAAAAAGCAGTCACAACACCCAGGGAGCTATTCCACACAAACAGGCGCTGAGAGATAGCATCACTTCCTTTTTAAGGGCTGCTTTGATTGAAAATTGTCCACAGCTGGCAGTAGGTGGGGCTGGTGAGTCCAAGGTAATGTTTAATACTGAGAGGACATTTCCAAAAGTCTAGATCTGCTCAGTAGCGCAACAGGTAAGGCTGCAGCTTTGCGACCAGGAAGATCCCAGTTCAAATACACCCAGGTACATGACACTCCCGGAGGACCTGATAATTGTTTTGTATGAAAACCAGTCTGTCCTGCAAGGCAGGTACAGTAGCTTCAGGCATAGTTTCAGGCAGGGCAGCAGGGTGGAATCCATAATTGGCCCAGAATGGGGACTGATTTGTAGCTGAGTGGACAGAGTTATTATAGGCAAATTCTGCCAGTGGGAGCAGGGATGCCCAGTCATCTTGGGAAAAAGCTGAAAAGCAGCGGAGGTATTGCTCCAGGGTTTGATTTGTGCGTTCTGTTTGCCCATTACTTTGGGGATGATAGGCGGATGATAGGCAGAGTTCCACTTCCAAGGCTTTACAAAGGGCTCTCCAAAACCTGGAGGTGAATTGCACCCCCCGATCTGAAACAATGTTCTTTGGGAGTCCGTGAAGTCTGATGACCTCCTTGATAAAAGTATGAGCCGTTTCGGCCGCAGAGGGAGTACCAATCATTGGTATGAAGTGGGCCATCTTGGATAGTCGGTCAACCACAACCAGGATGGTCGTGAAGTTTTCAGAGGGAGGAAGGTCAACAATAAAATCCATAGAGATCATCTCCCAGGGGCGATTAGGGATAGGCAAGGGTCTCAATAACCCCCAGGCTTTGGCTTTGTCGCCTTTGCTACGTAGACATGTTGTGCATGACTTGACGTAGGATCTGCAGTCCCGACTGAGGTTAGGCCACCAAAAGGACCGCTGAATGAGCTCATTAGTCTTACGGGCCCCAAAGTGCCCTGCAAGTTGGTGGTCGTGGAATGTCCTGAGAACCTGGAGCCTTGCTTCCTGAGGTACGAAGATTTTGTCCTGGTGCGGTATGTCAGGTGGAAGTTAAATCTAGAAAAGAATAAGGCCCATCTGGCTTGTCGAGGTCTTAGGCGTTTTGCAGATCTTAGATATTCCAGATTTTTGTGATCTGTGAAAATCATAATTGGGTGGTTAGCACCCTCCAGCAGGTACCTCCATTCTTCGAGGGCGACTTTAATTGCCAGGAGTTCTCTGTCACCCACATCATAGTTTCTCTCGGCCTGATTCAGCTTCCTGGAGCAAAAGGCTACTGGATGAAGCAGAGACTTTGGTCCCTGACGCTGAGAGAGAACGGCTCCCGTAGCTACTTCGGATGCGTCCACCTCAAGGACAAAGGGAAGAGCTGGGTCTGGGTGTTGCAACACGGGAGCAGAGGTGAAGAGGGCCTTCAGCTGTTTAAAGGCCATTTGAGAATCCTGGTTCCAGGAGAAGCGTGAGTGTAGGCGAGTGAGCTGGGTGATCGGGGCAATGATAGTCGAGAAATTTCGAATGAATTTCCTATAAAAGTTAGCAAAGCCCACGAACCTCTGGACCCCTTTCTTGTCAGAGGGTGCAGGCCATTCCAAGATTGCAGAGACCTTCTGAGGATCCATGGAGATCCCCTCTGTGGAGATTATGAGTCCCAAGAACTGGATAGATTGTTTCTCGAACTCACACTTCTCTGCTTTGGCATATAAGCCATGAGTTCTTAAGGTCTTTAACACTTTTCTGACGTGCTCTCGATGGAGTTCAAGTGAAGCTGAGAAAATTAGTATGTCATCCAGATAGACGATTAAGAACAGGTCGAGGTATTCCCTGAAGATGTCATTTACAAAATGTTGGAATGTCGCGGGGGCATTACATAGCCCGAATGGCATTACAAGGTATTCAAAGTGCCCAAAGCGTGTTCGAAAGGCGGTCTTCCACTCATCACCTTCCCTAATACGAACCAGGTTGTAGGCCCCCCGTAAGTCCAACTTTGTGAAAACCCGAGCTGTTCGAAACCTTTGGAATAACTCAGGAACGAGAGGGAGTGGGTATCTGTTCTTGATGGTGATTTTATTAAGGTCCCGATAATCAATGCATGGTCTGAGAGAATGATCTTTCTTCTCAACGAAGAAGATGCCAGCTCCAGCAGGCGAAGAGGAGGGGCGGATGAATCCTTTGGCTAGGTTTTCATCTATATATTGTCGGAGGGCCTCCAGCTCGGATAAAGGAAAGATTCGCCCGAAGGGTACTTCTGCCCCGGGTAGCAACTCAATTGGGCAGTCATAGGACCGATGCGGGGGCAGGGCATCAGCCCCTTTCTTGTCAAAAGACATCAAGGAAATCAAGGTAGGCTGAAGGGACAGTATGACAGGGATCTGGTGTAGGTTGAACTGAGAGACACACTGAAGGGTTGACAGGCGTGGGGATGCCACAGTGTTGGAGACAGTAGGGAGATGAGAAGTTGATTTCTCCCTTGGGCCAGTCGATTTGCGGGTTGTGGGCCCGGAGCCAGGGTATCCCTAGGATGGCTGGGAATATTGGAGACCTGATGACGTCAAAGCGGAGTAATTCCTGATGGCCTGCATCTGTGGTGGCAAGGATAGGGATAGTCTCCTGAGTGACAGGTCCAGAGCTGGGAGTAGTACCATCTGCTAAATGTACATCAAGTCTTTGATCCTTTAGTTTCAGGGGTATGCGCAAGTTCTTGGCAAGGTTGATGTCCAAGAAACAACTACAGGCTCCAGAGTCAACGATTGCCCGCAGCTTGACTTCCTTTCCAGCCACCTGCAGAGATATGGGGAGAATTACATGAGTGGATACAGTCCCAGGTAAATAGAGGTGCGAGGGGTGTGGAAGGCTGGATTTACTTGGGCGAACAGGACAACTGCGAAGGAAGTGGCCCGAAGCTCCACAATAGAGACACGAGTTAGCTTGTCGTCTGCGTGCTCTCTCTTCAGAGGTTAAAGCAGGGCGGAGTAGGCCAATTTGCATAGGTTCCCTGTCAGAAGTATTGATAGGCTGGGAATCAGAGACTGGGATTGTTGGTCCTGGAACCATTGGCATTACCCATGTGGGTCGGAAGGTCTGGGTGCGTTCGGACCGTCGCTCCCGAAGCCGTCGGTCTAGTTGGATAGAGATTTGGATGAGATTCTCTAATGACGTGGGAGCCTCGATCCTAGCTAACTCGTCCTTGAGAGTCTCGGATAAGCCTTGCCGGAACTGGTATTTCAGGGCGGCATCATTCCACCCGGTATCAGCTGACCACTTGCGGAACTCCACAATATAATCCTCCACAGGCTGTCTGCCTTGTACTAGGGCATGAAGGGCAGACTCGGCGGAAGCAGTCCGCTGTGGATCGTCATATAGTGTAGCCATAGCTTTGAAAAAGGTGGCAACTGAATCCAGTACAAAGTTCTTTTGCTCAAGGAGGTTATGAGCCCAGGACTGTGGCCCATCTGATAAGAGTGAGATGATGAAACCCACCTTGACGGTCTCAAGACAAAAAGTCCTTGGTTGCAGGGCAAAGTAAAGTTCACATGCGTTTTTGAAGGCCCTGAATTTCCAGCGGTCACCTGAAAAGCGCTCAGGAGTGGGGACTCTGGGCTCTGGAGGAAGTAATCCCACAGCAGGTGTGGCTATGGCAGGAGAGCTGGCCATTGAAGCTGAGCCAGTGGAGCTAGTAGCTTGGTTAGAATCAGCAGGAGTCATAGAGGTAGTAAGGGGGTGAAGGCGTCCTTCCAGCTGAATGTAGCCATCTTGTAAGCTCTGGACTACTTGCGTAAGAGCCGTCATCTGCTGACATAGGGACTCCAACGTGGAAGCACCTCTCTCGGCCTCAGACTTAATGGCTGGTTGATACTATCACGTACCTGGTACTAGAGGCCAATGGAGAGAGAGGGCTTCCCTTGCGGCTAAGTTCCAGACCCCCCTGAGGGTGAAAACAGGAAAGGTCAGGCCCAAAGCAGCACGGGTTGCCTGCTGGACTGTATGCAGGAGGTTCTGGAGTACAGCTGGTGTGCTGGGGTAGAATCAGCAGACAGATGACAACCGTGAGGTGTTGCAGGATTCAGATAATGCTGCGACTGGAGCGTGGTCACAAGGAAGCCTAGGTCGTGAGCCGGGTTGGGATCAGAGCAGACGTGGTCAGGTGGATAGCTGGAGTCGAACACAGGAAGCAAACAGGAGACAGGTCAAGGACAAGCCGGATCGGTAACAGGAGACACAGGAACAGGAATATCACGAAGATAACACACTGGAGGAGCCGAAGATCAACCAGCAAATGCAGACACTTGCAGACTTCCTTATATAGGCCCATGTGACCTGCTGGTAGAGATTCTGGGTCCTAAAGTCCTTCTGCCAGAGATTCTGGGTCCTAAAGCCCTTCTCCTGCTGTTGGTTCCCTGACAGCGGGGCTTTAAATGAGGCACACGAAAGCATGTGAATACGTTGAATAAAAGACAGATTTTAATTGGTTCAAATTATCAAATAATTTCATTTTCAAAAGATTCATGCATTATGCTATAAATCAATATTTTTTACAATACATTGGAACCAAATTATTGCACAGTATTTAATATTCCATCAAGGAAATTTCATATATTCAGATATACATACGGTAGTTGAAATGCAATTTTTTCACATTACAGTTGATACATATACAGATTTATGACCTACTAAAATGTCACTTAATAGGGATAAAAAATGATGGAGAAAAGTTAGAAGGAACGTCCATAAGAAGTTAATGAATATGTACACTTAACGGTAGTTATTAGCTCTACGCATTTCAGGGCCTTAAAGCCACTCATCAGGAGCAAAACCGTAGTGATCATCTATGAAAAAAAATGGGACAATCATATTTCAATGATCTATAAAAATTATGAAAACAAGTGGGCAAGTATAGGACATGGGAGACCCCCCCATATGCACACTTAACCCGCAGACTTACATGTACATCTGCACAATGGTGGTGCGGCCATGGGAGTTACAAACCGGCCAAAAACGTCACAAGCGGGAGCTGTGGGGGCGTAACAGGGCGACAAAGGCCAACACAGACAGCACCTGAGAGGGTCGAAGTGTATGAAGTGACGCGGGTGTAGGCTGAATGAGGGAACCCCAAGAACTGGGGGACCTGTGTGAAAAAGATGTGTTTGAAAAAAAAACATATAGCAAGATGGTGTGAGAAACTGTGTGGGTGAATAATGAGCAAAGTGGGGAGATGGAGTGCAGGAGGGAAAAGAGAGGCAGATTGCAAAGAAAGAAAACACGGAAATGGAGACAATAAGGGAAAACAGAAATAAGAAAAAGGCCAGGTGAAGTGTGGGTGATGAGAGTACTTGAATAGGGATGGATACCTGTAGCAAAGTGTGAGAGCAAAAATGCCATGGGGCATATTGTTCCTCAGTCAGGAGTGATGTGATGAATACTGTGTGTAAGACCCAACAGGGAGAGAGGTCCATATATGGAGTGCCGCCCAAACCCAACCCCCTACGTCACGCTGGCGCACACAGGGGGGAAGGGAGGCGCCACCGACCAGGCGGCCAAGCCACCCAGCGAGAGGCACTACCAAGACAACCCCCGGCGTCCTGGCAGTTGGAAATCACTCCGCCGGTAAGGCGGTGCCACAAAAACTACGCACGCCGGCGCGGAAAGCGCGACGTCGATGCGCAGTGCGCGTCACAGCTCCCGATCGAGACAAGCAGGGCACGGTCCAGCGAACAGACACGGCCGAGGCCACCAGTGCGCACATGCCAATCAGTTGACCAAATTAGCTAGGGGTATGATGAAAGGGAATAACCAACCATTCTATATAGGAGCCACTAAAACATAAGATTATGTAGCGCACCCCCAACTAAGAGAGCCGCTGAATTTGGTCTCAGGCCCTGCATACAGCACCGCCAACCCCCGGCAATTCACTCGACCCACTCTGGCACAGTTAGTCTAGGGTAATATCTCTTATACTCTATGGTAAAATTCAGACACCAATGCAAAGCTATTAAAGCATAACAAGTTTACTCTCTTTTGGTATAATAGATCAACAGTTATAACAGATCACACATGCTTCTTGCAGAGCCCTGCAGCGAATCACATACTACACATTAGTGAAATACAGTAATGGCATGCCACGTGTAACGGACGTTAACTAAGCGCCCTGTGGCGCAGCAACTAGACTCTAACACTTGGTCAGGCCTGACCCAGACTCTAAAACTCAGTCTCTAGGGGATGATTTCTTCGCATGCAAGTCTTTAATGGTGGTGCACATTCAGGAACACATTTGTAATCCACAGGTCAAAGTAACAACACGGAACACTTCACTGAAGACCCTTTGGCTCAGTTCTGCTATAGACCTCCAGTGGGGTCTCAAATATAAGCTGGTGGGCCACGGCAGTCTGTAGGCCTAACAACAGTATAAAGTATATGAATTGAGCATGTTCTTGCTCACCCCTCCGGACACGATCCCAGTCCGGGACTTCCACCTGCTGTGTCTCCACACACAGCATCTGCAGCGGTCAGGTCTCCGATCCAACAAAGGTTGAGGATAACAAAGTCAGATGCCACCCAGGCTCGCAGTGGGGTGGAAGGCTCTTTGGTAGCTGCGCAAGGCCCCAGGCTTCAGGCCTTGCACATCAGCAGATCCGCACAGGAGGACTTGTTCATCGAAGTCTCGTGTCCCAAAGAGAGCGAGTTTAGCCTCGCCCCTTCCCTTTATAGCCCCACCCATAAGTCTCTGCGGTGGCAACAATGCACCCTGGGTGCCAAATGGGGTTCTGGGTAAGGTAGTCCAGAGAGTCTTAGAGGACACCCCGCTACAATTAGATAAAAGCATATTCATATGTTAGAATGGCCCAATCAAAGTCCAGACCTAAGTCCAATTGAGAATCTGTGGCAAGACTTTAAAATTGCTGTTCACAGACGCTCTCCATCCAATCTGACAGAGCTTGAGATATTTTGCAAAAAAGAATGGGCAAAAATGTCACTCTCTATGTGCAAAGCTGGTAGAGACATCCCCAAAAAGACTTGCAGCTGTAATTGTAGTGAAAGGTGGTTCTACAAAGTGTTGACTCAGGGGGGCTGAATACAAATGCACCCCACACTTTTCACAATTTTGAAAAAAAAAAAAACATTTATAATTTCCCTTACCCTTAACAATTATTTGCCACTTTGTGTTGGTCTATCACATAAAATCCCAATAAAATACATTTACATTTTTGGTTGTAACATGACAAAATGTGGGAAGGTTCAAGGGGTATGAATACTTTTTTTAAGGCACTATATGTTCTTTAGGTAAAAAAAAAATTTTTATCTAGTAAAAGATTTCTTTAAAACGATATTTTTCTTTTTTTAAAACAAAGTAGATTACATTTTAATTTTTCACATTAACATTTTTCACAAAAACATGCATAAGGTAATGTGTTTCTGTGGCACCTGAATTTTAATGTAAGCGGAAAGACGGTCCACTGGGTTTTTTTTTTTCCTCCCGTTGTCTGCACCAGCCAATTGGAAGGGAGTGTGTTTCTGAGGAGATTTACTGTACATGAACTATGACGGAAAGGTTAATGGCTGTATGCTACTTAACTGCCCTACGGAGTAACAGGGGGAGGTCTCTAATTGCTTAATCCAGCCGAAGGAGCAGCAACACACGAGCAAGTGCTACACAACGAGGAGAGGGGGGAAGAAAGGGAATAAATGAATGGTTTACTTGATGGGTGATCTGAGAGATCCTTTCAGCTGGATGTAACGCACTAACACAACAGTTAGACTGGAAGAAAACAATCGCCTGTCATGTTTAGCCATTTTCTTACCAAGAACAAGCTCAGCATGTCAAAAATTGAACTCCTCATTTTCCCTCCCACGCAACTTTCTCATTAACTTTTCATTCCCTTATACATACATTAAGCTAGTCACCATACTGATGATTTTTTTTTTTTCATACTGGTCAACTTAACACTTTCAGGCTATTAAGGCAGCACAGAGCGAAACGCAATAATCTATGCAACTAAGACCGGATTGCTATCACCAGCGACGGTAGGCACACAGGGTTGGAGGGTTGGAGCTGATAAAAATTGATTTCTTTGCAACCTTGACATTAAACTACTATGTACCTTCTGGACAAAAAGACCCTCAAGTAGCCTTATGGACTGAGGGCCCATTCTCAGCAGAACGAAGTGCTGGAAACCTATATTCCATGTGCGTTTCCCACACCTTGTTGAAAATGCATTGGGTGTGCTGCGGGTGTCAATGTAATTCTAATAATACACCAAATGCAAATCGCAAACGTAATGCGGTGATACGGTCACAGTGCATTTTAAAGGGGTTGTAAACCCTCAGGGTTTTTTCACCTTAAAGTGGTGTTTCGGCCAAAAAAAAAAAAATTAAAAGCCAGCAGCTACAAATACTGCAGCTGCTGGCTTTTAATAATAGGACACTTACCTGTCCTAGAGTCCCTCAATGTCGGCACCGCAGCTGATGTTTCCATTAGCTGTTGGGTGCTGCCGCGGCCATTGTGGGAAAGGGAATCCGGCAGTGTAGCCTTTCGGCTTCACACCGGGAACCCTAATGTGCATGCGCGAGGCCCCGCTCCTCTCTCATATTGGCCGGGGGAGGAGGAGAGAGCCCCACTGTGACGTCACGGGCCGCGGCCAGGACTCCCAGGAGTGGGAAAGGATACCTGTCAAAGACAGGTATCCTGTCCCCCCTCCCCCCGAAAGGTGCCAATTGTGGCACCGGAACGGGGGAGGAATCAGATGAGCGGAAGTTCCACTTTAGGGTGGAACTCCGCTTTAATGCATTCTATGCATTAAGGTGAAAAAGCTTTTGTGCTGCTGCAGCCCCCCAGAGCCCATCTTTTACTTACCTGAACCCGTTCCTTTCAACGACAGGGACGAGCACACCAACTCCAGCCGGTGTCTCTTGTCCTGATTGGATAGATTGATAGCAGCGCAGCCATTTGCTCCCGCTGCTGTCAATCAAATCCAATGCCATGGAGCCTGGGGGCGGGGCAGAGTCCAACGGGGCACTCAAGAAGCTGAGGAGCCAGGAGCGTCGCTGAGGGACCCCAGAAGAGGAGGATCGGGGCAAATCTGTGCAAAACCAACTGCACGGAGGAGGTAAGTAAAATAATAGTAATATAAAGAATTATTGCGCTACTAATATTTAAAAATGAGCTGCTAGCACCAACAATAAGACTGATTGTGTGTAAATGTGTAATAAGAAAAAGTGTAGCGCTAGAAACATAAATATATCCCAGGTAAAAGACTAGGGAAAAAACTGGATTGTGCTAGAAATAAGCAAAAAACTAGTATAATAAAAACACTGATGTAATGTGCACTAAAAGTGAATAAAGTGCATTCAGTGAAAAGCATATGCCTTGGTACCTAATTGACCATTCTGCCTACTTTGGGGCAGTGAACTTTCTGTATTTCCCTCTTTTGCTGAAACACAATATGTACGGTATGTATTCCCAGATAACAACACGGGTTAAGACTTTCTGAAAACGGTGAACCACTGTGCAGGGAGAGGGGAAAACTTCAAGGAGTTCACACAATCCAGGAGATCGTGGCTGAATCTGTTTCCTGTGTCACCGGTCTGTTGCATCATCGCGGGTGTGTGTCTACATCTTTCCAACCACAGGAGATCGTGACCCGCGATTCTGGCTTCTATCCATACCTGTTTGACCCACCGCCGCTGGCGTGTGTGTCCACACCTTATGGTAAGAGTACCTACCCCTCCCCTGGGTGGTGGAAGCACAGTCCTGGGTGCCGTGTGAAAATTGGATCATCACTATTCATGTTTATTTGAGATCTATTAAACATCTGATATCCAAACCATCATGGGTTTTCTCAGAGGAATACATCATGTCATCTACTATTAATGGACTTTTGCACTGTGTTATATTGTGTTAAAGTTTAGTTTTAATTGATATAACACGTACACTTGGTTTTTGGTTATATGTGTTTTTATTTTTCTCATGTAGCGATACCCCCTAAAGGGCTGCTGGATTAAATTTGGGTCCTGCCATTACCCCACATTTCACCGTCCCAGAACTAAGAGTCTATGTTAGGTCGTTTTGAATAGATGTGATTGCCAGTCACTTCAGTCTTTTTTTCAATTTGCTTTATTAAAGGAACTTGTAGCTGTAGAGGGATAGACGATTAGGGGAAGTTCAGATACCTTAATGCAGATCACCGATGAGATTCTTGGATCCAGATGACAACAGCTTTCTGTCTCTGGATCTTGCGACAACCGGATAGGCCTCTCACACCGATCTAGCAGCCGGTATGAAGCACGGACAAAGTCTCTGCCACAGACTTTAGCGATAAGTGGAAACTCCTGGATAATCCTCTGCCACAGGATTGTTTAGCCAGTAGTCAATTAGTTAGGTCAGCTGCACAGTACCAGAACCTTTAAGCCATCCGGCAGTACTGTGAGGTAGATTAACTTCGATGCATCCTCCAAACGAGTCACCAGGCCCTTCCTGAGAAACCAGCCTTCAGCTCGGTTCTCTCCAGCAAGGTCCTCCCCTGGAATATTCTCCGCTTGAGTGGATTCTTCCCGCAGGACAGACAGCACAGGGCCACCTTCAGTTAAGTAGGCCCCAGACAAACATCTGGGCCTACTTGTGACAGCACGGCCTCGAGCCAGCAGGGCCCGAAGTTAGAAGAGTCACAGCCTTAGGCCAGGAGGGCCATGAGGCAGAGAGCCAGCAGGCCCCCTGGGTAGAAGAGACCCCTGGGTAGAAGAGAAGAAGACCCTGAAAACATGGCGTCTGTCCCTTAAATATCCTCTCCCAGAATGCACCGCGGTAAGAACACTCCCACTGGGCTGTTTCTGGGAAAGAACAGTCAATGCACTTGGCTTGCTGTATTTCTCACACTGACCTGTGACAACAGTGGCACCTACTGGCAACAGTGGGAAACGTGCACAACACAGACAAAGTTGGAACAGAAACCAACACTTTAAATAATCACTCTGAGCTATTTACAGCCCAGATACCCCTAAATTTACAACAGGGCGCTACACTTAGTTCAAATTGTCCCCTGATCATTTGGTGCTACCTGACTTTTGATATTATTGATTGTACTTTATTCACTTTTAGTGCACATTACATTGATGTTTTTATTACACTCGTATTTTGCTTATTTCTAGCACAATCTAATTGTGACGGTTTCTTTTTTCCCTAGGCTTATACCTGTGATATATTTATGTTTCTAGCGCTCCGCTTTTTCTTATTACAAGTAAAATAATAAAAAGTAAAAAAGAAAAACAAGATTCGAAGGTCATAGCTTAGGTCACAGAGACCCAAAATTTGGGGAGTAGGTAGCCTAAGTCCTACCCCACCACTGGGGACCTATGGTTCCGGAGATACGGGGCTCCTTGCGCAACTTGTCAGAAGCTACATACAGAGCGGCCAGTTTAAATAAAAGCTGGCACACTCTGTTTGCAGCAGACTAAGAGGTTGAGCTCACAGTGCCTCTCCTCACTTCTTGTCAGAGGCACTGAGCTCAATGGACAGCTTGGAGCCTTGGACCAATGGTAAAGTACCATTTGCCCCAGCTGTCCAATAAAAATGCTGCAGGGAGGCACGCCTCTCACTGCAGTGTCATAGAAGGGGGCGTGTCTAAAAGACAAATTACCCCTTCCAGCCCAGCCCTCTGAACTAGAAGGAAAAAGCATGTGTTTATGGGTATAAGATTTACCCACAATCCCATGTTTTTCTCACACAGTTAAGAGGAAGAATGGGAATCTGCTGCTGTTGAAAAGGTACTTTTATAATCAAGCTAAATCATATATTTATATGCTATATATTATAACATAATAATTTATTATTTATCTATTTACTGTGAAATTACTGGTTTGAGTTATAACTTCAAACTTCAGTAATTTCTCCATTAAGCCACCTGCTTGAGCAATTGGATGAAGAGAAAATTCTGGACAGCCGCACTCAAAATCAATGCCTTTATTAAAAAAGAGGTAATAATCCAAAAAATACAAGCCACAGCAAACAGCGGAATACAGGAACTGACGTGTTTCACACTTTCAAAAGTGCTTATTCATATGAATATGCGATCAGCCGTGTCCAATCACGGCTAATCATGATGTAAGCAGGAAGTGCCGTTTATCGGCTTTTCCTCAATCGCGTCTAACAGACGCGAGATGGAGGAGAGCAGATCGGCCGCTCTCCTGACAGGAGGGGTCTGCGCTGATTGTTTCTCAGCGCAGCCCCCCCGCCGATGCCCACACTGGACCACCAGGGACGCCACAAGGACCACCAGGGATGCCCACAACAGATGGACGACCAGGGATGCCACCCTAGACCTCCTGGGATGCCAGTAAGTGCCCAAATAATGCCAATCAGTGCCCACACATCTTGCCAGTAAGTGCCAGTCAGTCAGTGCCTGCCAGATGTCTCCTCATCAGTGATGCCCAGCAGTGCCATCTAACAGTGTCCATCAGTGCCATTTATCAGTGCCCATCTGTGCCCATCAGTGCCCACCTATCAGTGCCAATCAGTGCCCATCCGTGCCACCCATAAGTACCCATCAGTACCGCCTATCAGTGCCCATCAGTGCTGCATACCAGTGCCACCTATCAGTGCCCATCAGTGCCGCCTATTAGTGCCCATCAGTGCAGCCTATCAGTGCCCATTATCAGTACCCATCAGTGCCACCTCATCTGTGCCAACTCATTGGTGCCACCTCCTCAGTGCTCATCGGTTCCACCTTATCAGTGCCCCTCAGTTAAGGAGAAAACGTACTTATTTACAACATTTTATAACAGAAACAAAGAAAAACTTTTTTTTTCAAAATGTTCTATTTTTTCTATTTGTTGCGCAAAAAATAAAAACGCCAGCAGTGATCAAATACCACCAAAAGAAAGCTCTATTTGTGGGCACAAAATTATAAAAAAATGTGTTTGAGTACAGTGTGTCATGACCGCGCAAATGTCATTCAAAGTGCAATAGCGCTGAAAGTTAAAAATTGGCTTGGGCAGGAAGGAAAAAAAGTGTCTGGTATTGAAGTGGTTAATTAGTACAGTTGTCGTTTGAAAATACAATAGAAATACACATGACATCAGTTCCGATTTTTTTATTCTGTTGTATGAGAATTTTCGTAACTTTAGTAAACTCTTCATGTTCGATATGCAACTAGCATGCCAAAAAATGGACGATCTGTTGTCCAATTTTCAGATCGTGTGTACGAGGATTTACCGAAAGCTCCCAATCGCTGCTTGCGATCGGGTGTTTTCGGATCACAGCGATCACATGGTCAAGCGCCTTTAAGCCCCGCTTCGCCTCCCGGAAATCTATACCTCTTAAAGGGCTGGGAGGGGCCAATGTGATAAGGTTAAAGTGTTACTAAACACACAACAGTAAAATCGGTCTGTATATGCAGTAAAGCATGCTTGTTATACTCACTGTGAAACCTAAGGGATTAATCCTCCGCAATGTGTAAAAAGGAGGTTTGATCCTGTATTCTCTGATCCTCCCCTTCTTTTACTGTCCCCAATCCATCTCCTGATAGAACAGAGCCTTGGGGGCACTCTGTGCATGCTCACTTTAGTGTGTATTGCTAGAGAGTTTTTTTGTGGGAGGGTGCATGTGATCAGCACAGGGCCAATCAACACTGTCTAGACAGAAAGTCAGGGGTCATGCAGCCTTAAAGGACAGTTAGAGGAGAATGAAAACTCCTCCTATAAGCTTTAACCAGTGCTCGTTTAACAGTTTATATTTACTAAAATAGTTGCATTTCCATGTTCTGTCTACTGTGGGAGACCAGATATAGTGAATGCAGGGTCCTGGCCCCTGGGTGGCTACACTCACTTCTCCACTGTGTTTATCGAGCAACCCTGTATTGCTTTGTATGTCTTAGGTCACATTAAGATACTACAGAGGTTTACTGCAAGGTGACCTAAAAGATAAAAAAAAAAATCACCCAGGCTGCTCTTGATTTGGACTACAATCAGGTCTTCCTTCCTGTATTCATCTTCATTTTATGTAGGAGAGAGGAATTTTTCATTTTTTTTTCACCTGGTGATCCGGCCAGTAACACACTTCCTGTCTTTGGGTATCTCCACTCTGGATTTAGGAGCAAATGAGACACCCTAAGACAACAGCATTGTCAATCTGGGGAGAGGGTAGTGTAGCGTTACTCCTGCAGAAGCTACTTTATTCAACTAGTTCCCTCCCAAATACTGCAGAGCAGCGGCAGCCCTTCCATGGTCTACATACCGGGCACTGGACACATGGATTCCAGTGGCAGGGGGTGTTTTTTTGAAGCACGTGTTTAGAGCCAGAGGCTCTAATAGGCTTAAAAAAAAGGGTAAAAGAGCACTGCGCCCCGATCCCACCCAGTTGTGTGACAATTGCGAATTAATATTCTCTATTGCCACACTGATCCTCCTCCTGGCCAATCAGGAAGCAGGTCTTGAGACCCGTCATCTGATTGGCTGAAAGGACAGGTGATCCTATTGAACGCCTAAGAGGAGGAGGGAGGAGCCGCATGGTGATGCAGAGAGGACACAGGAGCTGCTGCCCGCCACCCATTGGAGCCCACAACCCGCCCATAGAAGCCCGCAACCCGGCCGCTGCCCGCCGCCCGTAGGAGCCCGCCCGCCGCCCACCCGTAACCGATGGGGTAAGTGTCGCTGACTGACTAACCAGGGGGTTCCCCCCCAAAAAAAAAACACCAGCTGCCACTGCTACCAGTCACACAAGAAACATTCCATTCACTTCAGCTCCATTAAACAGTCTAGAGCAGGGGTGTCAAACTCGATTTAATTGTGGGCTCTAATTGGCTTCAAAAAGGGTCCCGAGCCCAACCATTCGTGTGACATTAGCGAATTAATATTCGCTAATGTCTTAAGCGACCGCCGGGATTCAGGAGGAGATGCAGGGGGAAGCCGCGACCTGGATGGGGTAAGTGCGGGGCTGATGGGCGAGCAAATGGGCGATCGAGCAAAGGGGGGGGTGGGTTTGTTTGACGCCCCCCCAAAGAAAGAATTGAGTGCCAGCCGTCACTGCTAAGCCCATTGAAGCACATATAAACTCCATGCATGTCTTTAAAGTGTGGTAGAAAACTGACACAAGCACAGGGAGATCCTGCAAACCAAAGACTGTAGTGCTGCAAGTGTTAATCACAAAAGCCTCGTACACACGACCGAGTTTCTCGGCAAGAACCAGCAAGAAACTTGCTGGCAGAGATTTTTTGCCGAGAAATACGTTCGTGTGTATGGTTTCTCGTCAAGAAAAGCGACAAGAATCTCGACGAGAAAATAGAGAACCTGCTCTCTATTTTCTCGTGGAGATTCTCGTCGGCATGTTTCTCAACGAGAAAATTGTGTGTGTGTACACTTACCTGTTCGCCGGGAAGCCCGCGCATGCTCGAAATGACTTTGACGCATGCGCGGTAGCTTCCTAGGCATAGGTAGGGTGAACCAAGATGGCGGCGATGGCATCAAATGTGACGAGTGCATGCTCGTCGTATTCGATGACGTCACCGCGTACGCTCCATTCAAAGAACCGCGGGTTCTTTGAAATGAGCGTGTGTACACTCGGCCGGGACAAGTTTCTTGTCCAAGGATCTCGTCGTAAAAAACGACATGTTTTCAACGACGAGATTCTCGGCCGTGTGTACGAGGCTTAAGCCGCTGTGTTGCCCCATGACTGATGTGAATGTAAACAATATACGTAAAGTGCTGTGTAAACTGTTTACGTTATAAAATACTTGTAATAAATACACATTGGGTTCACACTATTGCAATGACAGACATCGCATGTGATTCGCACTGCATTGCTGTGCAGATCACATGCGATGTCTGCGCGATGCAAATTCAGCCATACAGTTTGTATGGCTGAATTTGCATTACATTCAAACCAAAATGGTGCAAGACCCTTTTTTTGGTCCGCACTGGAATCGGATCGCATTGGTGTTCACTCCCATGTGGTCCGATTCCTGTCCAATTTCACAGTTTGCACTGCGACCTGCGAACCGATTTGGGGGGGTTTCATTAACTTTCTATTGACACCCGCAGTGTGAACTGCCTGCGAGTCTGATGCGGTGCGGGAACCTTCACAGGAATCGCACTGGTTCCCGCATTGCATATGTGTGAACCCAGCCTTCTGGTCCATATCTAACATCGAATGCAACTGTACCAACTCTAGAATCATTGTAATAATTAATTTATCACTTTATGGATGAGCCAATCATATCAAGTTCCGCTTTCATGCCCTCTAGCATTTATGAATTTGTTATAACACTTGTCTTTAAAGAGTGGCTAGCTAGATAAAGTGTGAATCTTTTGCTCATGTTACATGGAATGGTATTTGCAATCTGCAGTTTAATTCATTTTGTACAACCTGCGGTCAAATAAATTTCATACAGAAGTAGAGTGCGCCACCTAGTGCTAGTAATCCCAATCTTGGGCTTGATAGATATTGTACTGAACACTACGCAGCTACATAATAATTCCTTATTAATTAGAGAGGTAAAATAACGAGGAGCTCTCTATTTTGTTTTATTATGTGTATGCCAATGTTGTATAAAATCAGTGTTTACTGATATGCATTATTGTAATCTGAATGTCCCTTGATAGCGATCCATGCAGGGTTGCCAACTTTCAGTAAATTTACAAACAGTTTGTAAAATCCATAAATGTTGCATCTGTCCATGAATGTCAGTTACGGACACGCAACCTACATGTCCGTAATGGACATTCAAGGACAGATGCAAAAAGTACAGATTTTACAAACTGTTTGTATATTTACTGAAAGTTGGCAGCCCTGGATCCATGTCATGTCTGTGTAGGAGCTCATGCTGGATCCAAATAATAATTATAGTACCAATGACCATTATAGTACCAAATGACAGTTATAAGACCTTATGCACATTTTTATTAATTTTTTCTGCCAGAATCTGGTAGAAAAAACACCTCTGATTCTATAATATGTATGCACGTGTATGGGGTTTGAGTATAAATGCATTCTACTAGCCAGAATATTTAATCAGTGCAGCGCAATAATAAGAAAGTAAATTCCCTAAAAAGGGTATAAAAGACAGTCCATGAGCCAATAAGAACTCCGGTAACACCGATGCGAGAAGGTGGAAAGAAAACACCTAAGGTGACACACTACCACCACCATTGTTGAGACTGGCCGCTCACCTTAGGCAATTGACCCCTGAATGAACAGGATGGTCTAGTAAGCTTGTCGCCCCCAGGGGTATAAATGCTCAGAGGAGTCCAGTCCCAATAAGAATCCCAGGTCACAGGGTAAAGCACAAAGACTAATAGTGTATAATTGTTAAATCCGCGCTTAGGAAATATTCCTGGGCTGCTGCCTCCCCTAAAGATCCCTAATAAAAGGGATCTGAATTGAGTAAAGAATGTGTGGTGTTGGGGTGAATGGCGCTGCCCTCCAATTGGATAGTGGTGAGGGTAGAGATATAGTTAAAGTGGAGGTTTCACCGGAATAATTTTTTTTAAAAGCCAGCAGCTACAAATACTGCAGCTGCTGACTTTTAAAAAAAGGACACTTACCTGTCCAGGTCGCCCGCGACGTCGGCAGCCGAAACCGAGCTACCGCTTGGCTCTCAGCTTCCCCCACCGCCATCCTCGGTGAGGGAATTGGGAAGTGAATCGCTGCGACTTTGCTGCCCGGTTCCCTAAGGCGCATGCGCGAGTCGCGCTGCGCCGTCCTCACTGGTCCCAGTTGTGTTCTGGGAGCCGAGTGTTTCGCAGAACACAACGGGGGGGGGGGGGGTTGCACGAAGGGGCGGGACTCCCGCGGGAGTCTGCTCCCGGAAGTGGTGCAAATACCTGTTTTATACAGGTATCTGCACCCCCTCCCCCCTGAAAGGTGCCAAATGTGACACCGGAGGGGGGGAGGGTTCCTTCCGTAGGTTAGCTTGTGGTAAGGTCCACTTATAATTAACCCCCCTGGCGGTATTCCCGAGTTTGGCTCGGGGTGGAATTTCAGTACCATTAGCGGTAACCCTGAGCCAGACTCGGGATTGCATCGCAGGATACAGGGAAAGCTACTTACCTGTGTATGCGAGCCGTCTCCTCGCTCGATTCGCGCACCGTGCCGCTGAGCTCCGTTCCCTGCGGCGCACGGGGACAGAGATCGGTGCCAAATTTTAAAAAGTAAAAACACAATGCACATACAGTACACTGTAATCTTACAGATTACAGTACTGTATAAAAAAATGACACACCCCTTTTGTCCCTAGTGGTCTGTCCAGTGTCCTGCATGCACTTTTATATTATAAATACAGTTTTTTCTGCCTGCAAACTGGAGATTGTCCATAGCAACCAAAAAGTGTCCCTTTACATCAAAAGTGGTTTTAGACCGGCTAGAAAACAGCGATAATAAATTATAATCACTTTCAGAATTGAGCGATAGCGATTTGTGGGGAAATTCGTCATCAAACACTAAATCTAATGACAGCAACAATTCTACAACTGAGCAAATTTCAGTGTTTTAATTTGATTACATTATTAAATAATTTTTATTATTATTATTTGTTATAATTATTTATAGTTTATTATATTATAATTTATGATTTTGTGTTTCAGACTTTATCATACCCGTGATGTCTACTAGACTCTGGTTTGGACAGATTTAAGTGAGTTATTCCTAAGAATTGCAGGCCTACAATATAAAACGCCAAATTTCCATGCAAAATAATTGTACCGCTTATAGCACCTAAAATCTGACAGAATCATACCGCCAGGGAGGTTAGGAGGTTATATGCAAGCTAGTAGTGAACCTTCCAAAGTGAAAATGTTATATTTACTGCATGCCACCTATAAAGAGCGAAACAGTGATCGGGTTGCTCTTCCTGGGGGCCAGTCAACAGGGGAAGTATATAAACGATGTGGTTATTACTACTCGGTCAACCCTCCCTTTACTGTTCTTAGGAAGAGGTTGATCCTCAAAGTTTGCAAAATTGTGATAAATAACCTAAAAGGTGATCCAAACTAGTGTCACCTTTCAGTGGGTGAGTTTACAGAGTTGTGATAAATAACCTGAAAAAAGTTATCCAAATTAGTGTCACCCTTCAGAGCCAATTCACACACAGGCGGCACGACTCTTACCGCGACTTTGTGAGGCGACCTGAGCACGCACCACAGCGCGACTTGGGGCGACTTCAAGTCGCCTCCAGGACAGGAGGCTTTCTGGTGGCCAATCAAACATGAATCAGTACTGTGGGAGGGAGGGGGAGGGAGGGGTTTGCCTGAGAAAACATGAGAAAATAATTTTCTCTTCCTGTATTGTTGCCTCAGTTAAGACGCGATCCGACTTTGGAGGCAACTTCCATTGAAATCAATGGGTACAAGTTGCCTAGAAGTCAGATTGACGTAGTAAAGGAATCTTTTATGAAGTCAGAGCGACTTCAGTAGTGTACATTATGACGGCTCCATTCACTTCCATTGCTTTTCTCAACAGCGTGACTTGGGGCAACTTCAAGTCGGATCCCAGGTCGCCCCTGTGTGAACCGGCTCTTAAGGGTGATGTTGACCTATGTGGGTTAAATATAAATCCTCAAGTACACTTATTGCTAATGTGTATCCAATTTCATGACCCAGTATTTAACCACTTGACAACTGGGCACATAACCCCCTTCCTGCCCAGGCAAAATTTCAGCTTTCAGCACTGTCACGCTTTGAATGACAATTGCGCGGTCGTGCGACGTGGCTCCCAAACAAAATTGACGTCCTTTTTTTCCCACAAATAGAGCTTTCTTTTGGTGGTATTTGATCATTTCTGCGGTTTTTATTTTTTGCGCTATAAACAAAAAAAAGCGACAATTTTGAAAAAAACACAATATTTTTTACTTTTTGCTTTAATAAATATCCAATTAAAAAAAAAAAAAAACTATTTTTTTTTCTCAGTTTAGGCCGATACGTATTCTTCTACATATTTTAGGTAAAAAAAAATCGCAATAAGTGTATAGTGATTGGTTTGCGCAAGTTATAGCGCCTACAGAATAGGGAATAGAATTATGACATTTTTTAAAAAATTTTTTTTTACTAGTAATGGCGGCGATCTGCGATTTTTATTGTGACTGCGACATTATGGCGGACACATCGGACACTTTTGACACATTTTTGGGACCATTCACATTTATACAGCGAACAGTGCTATAAATCTGCACTGATTACTGTATAAATGTGACTGGCAGGGAAGGGGTTAACACTAGGGGGGATCAAGGGGTTAATATGTTCCCTGCTAGATGTTCTTACTGTGGGGGGAGGGGACTGACTGGGGGAGGTGACCGATGGTTGTCCCTATGTACAAGGGACACACCATCCGTCTCCTCTCTCCCTGACAGGACGTGGATCTCTGTGTTTACACACAGAGATCCACGTCCCTGGCTCTGTGACAGCCGATCGCGGGTACCTGGCGGACATCGCGGCCGCCAGGCACGCGCATCGGCACCCGCCTGACACGGCGGGCACAGCTCTTCCGCGATGCACGCCGCCAGGGGCACGCATCGGGGAAGTAAACAGGAGGACGTCCATGGACGTCCTCCCGGCAATTGAGCGCCACAATGCGGCCGTCTTTTTAGAATGGCCCGGGCGCGGAGTGGTTAAACAACATGTGCTACATATCAAAGCAAATAAACATCACAACCTAAAAATCATATAGTGTATTTGCCCTATAATCAAAGACCTGTGGGCAAAAATAAGTGAAAAATGACTGAATGTGTCCTGTGTAAATCAGTCCCTGACTGGGGGGAATAATATATATCCCAAAAAAGTATATACCAGAAACGTCCACAGATAGAAAAAAACACAAATAAAGTTGTAACTGGGTATATATGAATTCAGCTGAAGTATCCAATATTCATATGGTAAGTGGAAATGAAGAAAAAAAAATCACTAGATCTTCCATAAATGTGACATTTGTGATTGTCCTCGGTGTCATATGAAGACTTTATCCTCAAGTGTACAGGTCAAGGTGACTTTTGTGCTCCCCCTTGATACCCCACTCACCAGATCCAGGTACCCCTGCAGGGGTAGTAGGCGGAAGTGAGTGTTTGGGTTCCCTCTCAGTGTGGCTGCTGCTCCTCCGCTTAGACTGCTGGGCTCCCGGTCAGATGTCCAGATCTTGTGACAGTACTTTGTTACTGCTTTCCCAGCGTACCAGCTCCTGGTATCCTTATAAGACCAGAGAAAGACGAACTCGCATGGTGTAATTCCGATTATTTATTTAAAAGTTTTAAAAAAGCGATCCAAATCGCATCATTTAAATGCAGTTGAGTGCAAATAAAAAACAGCTAAAAAACAACAGAAAAACACACGCTGTCTAAAGGCTAAGAGTCGGCGTGCGTTCCACGGCTCCGTACTTTTTCACTTTGGAAGGTTCACTACTAGCTTGGATATAACCTCTTAATTATAAGTGGACCTTACCGCAAGCTAACCTACGGAAGGATTTAACTATATCTCTACCCTCACCACTATCCAATTGGAGGGCAGAGCCATTCACCCCAACACCACACATTCTTTACTCAAAAGACTAATAGTGCGCTCTGTATAAATTTACTCAATCTTTTATTAAATGCAGATAAAACACTCACATTAAAACTATTTGATAATAAGCATGTCTAGATATACTCACGAACATCCGGAGAGAAGCACTGCAGGCTTAGGGGGGATAGCTGCGGGTAACGTCAGTAGAAGCAGCACCACCTCCCGTATGCGTTACGTCCTACGGGACTTCGTCAGCGGGGGTGGAGCTGCCAGATCCACCAGAGTTCTTATTGGCTTATGAACTGTCTTTTATACCCTTTTTTAGGGAATGGACTTTTTTATTATTGTGCTGCACTAATTAAATATTTTGCATAGTTAATTGGTCCAGGTTGGACCAATTTAAGTATGCATATGCCATACCTGTAGGCAGGGCCGGTGCTACCACTAGGCAGGGTGCACTGCTGCCTAGGGCGCCTGGCCACTGGTGTTCCTACTCTCTTCTCTCTGCAGCAAGCAACTAAGTCTCAGCATCAGCAGGCAGTCGCTGCTCCATTTGCACAAAGTGTCAGAGGCGCAGCGGCGACAGAGTACTGTGTCTGTGTCCCGACTCCCGAAGGAATGGAATTAAGAAAACATTAATTGATGGGCGCTGGTAAGCTGCAGTTGATAGGCGCTGGTGAGTCTGCATTTGATGGGAGCTGGTGGGCTGCATTTGATGGGCGCTTCACTAAAAAGGTGGGGTATACATGGGCAGGGCAAAGGGGTGGAGCCAAGGGGGGTGCGGCGGAAAAATTAGGTTTTGCCTAGGGTGTCAGAAATCTTGCACCAGCCCTGCCTGTAGGATCACTACGGAAGCTGAAAATCACTGTAATATGCACCGTTACTCCCGTGATCTCCACTAGCTTCTGGGTCCCGTGCCAAGCCACTACCCTACTTCTTACTAAACAAAAGAGGTCACTTTCTCAGCATGGCACCATTCAGAGAACGTTTTTCATTTTCTCAATGAATGAGAAGTGCTCTCTGGATGAATTCCAAGTAATAAGGTGATGTTTTTATGAAAATCTGGGAATAGTTTTTCTCTATGGCATTGCAGAACAGGTGGGCTAAAAGCATGCTGAAATGACATGACAGTGATTTTAGACTTATTTACCATGTAAAGACAGTAAACATTAGAGGCAAGCCCAGCGGAACAGGTGCGTTCTTTTTTTTATCTTTATTAATCTTTTCCAACATACATCATTACAAACATTACATAAATACAAAAACACATTTATACGGTCTCAATTCTTCCCCTACCTATATCCTTATATCTTTACTATTAGTTATACAAAAAAAAACAAAAAAAACACAGTCTAATCATCCTATAAAGAGTATGACCTTCATATTCTGTACCCATTCATTAGAGGAATCTATTGGATATCAGCGATAGTGGGAGAGAGAACAAGGGAGAGTAAGAGGCAAGGAAGAAAAAGAAAAAAAAAAAGGGGGGGGGAATAGAATTCCCCTAAAACTTGTGTTTAAATAAATATCTAATCTCTAGTGAGAATTCTAATGTGATACCCACTTAAACAAACAGAACACAGGTGAAAGAAAAATATAACATCTAGGGCTACTTAAGCCAGTGATGATTATTATAATGTATAAAAGAAAAAAAGGGGGGGGGGTGAATATACAAAATGTATTAGTGACACCTAAAACAGGTAGGTTATACTTAGTGATATAGTATTGTGTATTTAGTGATAAGGAAGGCTCCCGTTGCGAGCCTAAAAATATATGAGGAGAGAAAGAGAGAGAGAGAAAAAAAAAACAGGTGCGTTCTAATTGTCGTCTTTCATAGAAAAAAATGTGTTCTATTTTGCCAACAAAGTCATCTTAAGCACGCTATCCAGGATATCTAAACCCAAGGACAAACGTATTATAGTGCAGCTTACCAGTCCTTAGATGTGCTGGCTGCATTCTTTTTAATTTTTCAGGCTAAAGATACTGTCAGCAAGTACAGAAAATCACTGTGAAATACCCTGAAAAATAGACGTTAATTCTTTGAAATGCAGTGTCCATTTTCTATAAGCTGGATCAAAAGCATAAATATTCTTATCTGTCTTCCAGTCTGTCTTCTGTAAACTACCAATGCCCCTGTGCCCCCTTCCCCTCAATAAAATGAAAATGTATAGCAGTAGGTGAACAAATTTGTAGTCCAAACCTGGAGAGCAGCTTTTGTGTGCGTTCTCAACATGGAGAGATGTGAACCAAGCCTAAAAGCACTTTGCAACGCCAGGACATGGAACTTTTCAGACTGGAACAGGTCTTAAAGCCCATCTCCAGACAAACAAAGTCTTCCCCTGCAGTGGGGCTGTTCCCTCATTGCATGGGCTAACTGCTCGTTTTTGTCTGATTCTCCCAGCACAAGACCGGTCTGGTACCCCCGCGCTCCAGCACTCTTGAATTGTGGATTGTTTCTGACGTCATCAAGCCCAGAGTAGGCTTCCTAGACCAGGAACAGTCCAGCACTGGACCGCAGGGGAGCGCTGTTTTCCGTTGGAACGAAGGATCAGGTGAGTATAAGCTTTCTCCTCACACATAGACAAAGCAAGCAGTTGACCCGTACAATGCGGGCAAAACCCGACTGCATGGGAAAACTTTTTTATACCTGGAGTTTGGCTTTAAACACGTGACACTATATATTGTCTGTACTTTATGATTTAGCCTTATCTCCTAAAACCAGCCAACAACTTTCTGTTTCAATGGTTTTTATTAATCATTTACATAGAATAATAAAGAACCGTCAAATAGAGCAGCGAACAATCCTCGCGTGCTCCACATGTATTGAACATAAAATAAAATAATACAAAATAAAATAAAAAATTATTCTGATTAACAAGAAAACAAGCATCCAAGCATGGAAACAGTACAACAATGCAACAATTGAATGCTTTGCTAAATACAAAACAAATATGGACCCAACTCATGGGTTAGGTCCTTAATTGCGGCCCCCCTACATATTATAGCTAGTGCTGGAGGCTGGACAGTGTCCGATGTCCAGATATTGGATTACCACGGAATCTATCTGTACTCTATAGTAGAGTCATTCCAACAGACATCTCACACGCAGGGCTGCCATCAGGGGGGTACAGGCAGTACACCTGTAAGGTGCCCGGAGGTTCCCAGGGGCCCGGATGGCAACCCCCCCTTTTTTTTGTAAGGGGCCCAGAGGTCCCCAGGGGCCCCGAATGGCAACCCCCCCTTTTTTTTTCATCAAAGGGACTGAGTGAGTAACTTCAACCTCTACACCCCATCGCCAGGTTGAGGAGGAACAGCAAGGTGCTTGCTACAAAGGGACTCCTTAGTTTTTTATAAAAAAAAATATATATATATTTTAATTTCTTTTTTTTGTTGTAAGGGGCCCAGAGGTCCCCGGAGGTCCCCAGGGCCCCAGATGGCAACCCCCTTTTTTTTTTTGATCTTATGGGTTTTTTTTTGTTCGTCAGCACCCAAAGCCCCTCTGACCTCAACAATTCACGACAGCATCCCCCCCCCGCTTCTCAATTCGTGGCACCCCCCCCCCCGCTTCTTAATTCACGGGTTCTCCACTGCTCCAGGGGGCCCATGCCTGAAGCTGTGTAAAATTCCTGATGGCGGCCCTACTCACACGTTTCATGTACATAGGATAACTAGGTCCAGCCAACAACTTTCTTGTCACTTTAAAATCTTCCCTTCCAGGATTCAACATGTCAGCAGTGGTGCAAAACTGAGATATAATTTTACATGGCGATAGCCTTTAATTTATCTACGAGAGCTTTGCACAGCACCATGGCCAAACTTTCTTCTTTTTTCAGTCCAAAAGTTCCTTCTACCCCATGAGCTTGAAGGTAATAAAAAGCAAATTTAGAAAAATACTGTATAATAAATACTCACTTGCTTCTGCTAGTCATTACACACAGGACAACCTGGCATGCCAAATCACTGGCTGCTGGAGTTTGAACATTATTTTATCGTTGGCCATTTAAGGAACCTGCCTGACTTTTTCAACCGAGCAGTGAGGTGTGAACGCACATTTACCTCTCTTGATTAATAGCGGCAACAAACATTCCCTATATAGGAGTTGAGTAAAGTAGGACATCAGTGAGCTATAGAAAGAAACCAATATGGGGTTGATTTATGGTAGAACATCTCCGTTGGCACCGCTGCAGTACTCTGCGGCAGCAAACTGCTAGTATGATTGCACCATTGGGCTGAGTTTAAACTTACTGCAGCACATAAAGGCTCCTCGAAGGGTGTCGCCGTGGGGAAATAGTGTAGGAAGCAAAATGAGAAACAGTTTATTTGTTGACAAGTAAATCAACTTGTAGGTTCCATTTGTGGTGCTGACATTTCTTGTGTATGGAAGTTCACTTTTTTTCTCCCCCATAAAAAGTTACAAGTTGAATCATAAATAGAAATCTTTTTTCCTATAAAATATGCATTTTTGACTTTTAAAAAACGAAAAAGAGAAAAATGATCAACTAACTATTTAACCACTTAAAACCCGGACCAATACGCAGCATAAGGACCAGGCCCCTTTTTGCGATTCAGCACTGCGTCGCTTTAACTGACAATTGCGCAGTCGTGCGACGTGGCTCCCAAACAAAATTGGTGTCCTTTTTTTCCCACAAATAGAGCTTTCTTTTGGTGGTATTTGATCACCTCTGCGTTTTTCTTTTTTGCGCTATAAACAAAAATATAGCGACAATTTTTAAAAAAATGCAATATTTTTGACTTTTTGCTATAATAAATATCCCCAAAAATTATTTAAAAACGTTTTTTTCCCTCAGTTTAGGCCGATACGTATTCTTCTACATATTTTTGGTAAAAAAAATCGCAATCTGCGTTTATTGATTGGTTTGCGCAAAAGTTATAGCGTTTACAAACTAGGGGGTAGTTTTATGGCATTTTCATTCATTATTATTTTTTTACTAGTAACGATGGCGATCAGCGTTTTTTTTTCGTGACTGCCACATTATGGCGGACACATCGGACACTTTTGACACTATTTTGGGACCATTGTCATTTTTACAGCGACCAGTGCTATAAAAATGCACTGGTTACTGTAAAAATGACACTGGCAGTGAAGGGGTTAACCAGGAGGGGGCGCTGTAGGGGTTAAGTGTGCCCTGATTTGTGTTTCTTACTGTGGGGGGGCGTGGCTTAGCGTGTGATGTCACTGATCGTCATTCCCTATTACAGGGAACAGACGATCAGTGAAGCGCACGCTAGGAAGCACGGGGAGAGGTTTGTTTACACTTACCTCTCCCCGTTCTTCCTCTGTGACCCGATCGCGGGACACCAGCGGCGATCGGGGCCACTGTTCCCGCGGGGACGGTCATGGAGAAGAGGACCGAGTCGCGAGCGTGCCGCCGGCGGCGCGCTAGCAACCCACGGCTGGGCTCTTAAAGGGGACGTACCTGTACGCCCATGTGCCCAGCCCTGCCATTTTGCCGACGTACATCGGCGTGCAGCGGTCCTCAAGTGGTTAAGTCATGCTTTTGGAGTTGAAAAGATGGTTTAATAAAATAAAGAGCATCTCCAGATATCATGCTAAGAAATCAACTTTGTGAGCAGGCACCAAAATATTTAAAACCGAGGCCAGAGTGAAAACTGGGGCTAAATATTAAAGGGTATATTCATTTTTGGGAGAAAAAATTAGCAAACAAAAAAATTGTAATATAACAAATACAAATACCATATTGTGATCTAATGTTATTAAAAATTACCTTTTCTTTTCAATCTGCAGCACTGTCATTTTCCAAAAAATCAATACAATATGGCAACTTGGAGGCCTTCTGTACACAGTTTGTGTATAGAACTTCACCAGAAATGTCATTTCCTGCTTGTGTGATTGGCTCACTGATTTTCCTAAATGTCGGCACTAAGACACAAGTCAGATTTTAGGCATCCTCTGCAGCAAAAATGCAATTTTTGGTGAGATATTCCAAAAGGATGCAGACACTGCAACTTTCCTCCAAAAAAAAAGAAAAAGGGGGGAAGTACTATCCTTAGCGCAAAACCTTCTTCATTCAGAACAACATAACACCATAAAAATTAATTGCACTCACATGTTCCCAATGTTAAAAGTGCCTGTCACAGTGGTAGCTACCTGTATAGAGATCATCCATCCTTCTTGCGCTGTCTCCTTCCTCCAGCATAGATGTAGTGACCAGTGGTGGCCGGTGGTCAATTTTTTGGGGGGGCAGCAAACAGTGGCGGTCGGGTGGGTCTGGTGCACTTACCCCATCTATGGTGGGCAGCGCTTCTCCCGGGCTTCAACAGCGGCTTCCCTCGCTCATCGGCGGCGACGGCTTTCCCTTCCACTGCTCTCCACGGGCATCGGGCGGCTTCCGTTTTCTCCCTCCTCCTCGGCGGCCAATTGGGACTCTTCTCTTTTCGGCCAATCAGAAAACGGGTCTCAGACCTGCTTCTGATTGGCCGAATTGAGGATCAGTGCTTCAATAGCAAATATTAATTCTCTGTTGTAACACCTGGGTGGGCTCCTGGTGCAATGCTCTTTGCCAGGAGCCCACCCTATTTTGAAGCCTATTACAGCCTCTGACTCTAATCAGGTGCTTCAAAAACACACCCCGCCATTGTAATTCACGTGCCCGGCGTCCTGAAAGGGGGCGGATGCATGAATAGTGGGTGGCAGTGTCCTGTCAGAATAGCGTCTGTGGATAGAGCATGGGGGGGGCCGCTGCAGATAGAGGGAGCGGTGCTTCGACGCCCCTAATGGATGGGCCGCCACTGGTAGTGACCAATCTATGCAAGTCAGAATGTACCTACAGGAGGGCAGGAGAAGGGAGCAGACAAACTGCTGCTAAGTTGTCTCAAAAACACTGGCACCTCCACAGCCAAGAGATGCATCTTTCACCCGACAATACACATGTGCAGGCGGGGGAACATAAAGAACAATATGGGTGTCAGGGCAGGGCTCCTGCTATTGACGAGCAGCTTTTTTCTTTCAGTGCACAGTGGCTGCTCAGCTGTCGATTAATTCCACAGTGACTCACCTGGTTACCATTACCTCCCTTATTAGTCCAGCCTACAGCCAGCCCCTTTTGGCTATTTAAACTGATTTGTTCATTTCCTCCATGCCCTTGCGTGGGCTATGATCTCCAGTGTGTTCCTGTGTATGACTTGGCCTGGCTGACTTCACTTATGATTTCTGTTTTTGCTCCCTACTACACTGACTTCTGGTACTAAGATGTCCCTTTGTAGCAAGAAAGCAGGGTATTACACCTTGCTGTTCCTCCTCAACCTGGCGATGGGGTGTAGTGGTTGAAGTTACTCACTCAGTCCCTTTGATGAATACTGAAGCTCAAGTGACTGCTGCACAGACCTCCTGCTGGACAGGTCCTGAACTTGGCTTCCAGGGTGACCTCAGCTAAGCCTAGCTAAGACTGAAAGGGTGTGAGGTTTTAGCTGCTTCTGGTCACCTTCTCTCTGTCTTCTGCCCAAGGGCAGAGTCCCCCAGCACAGGGGTCCCCTCCAGGCGACTGGACCCAGGACTTTGCTCCGACATGGTTAGACTTCACCTACTGGGCCTTACCTTCCCAGGGATTGGCGGAGACTCAATAAATATTCAGGCTTAGTCTCTGTTCCTCCATAGTTCCAGAAGCCAGTGGGAGTTAACAGAGGCCCAGCCCTGGGAGCTTTGCCAGCTATCACAACAAATGTACCCCAACTCCTCTGGCTACAGAGAAACCAACTACATTTTTTCTACTCTGTACTCTGAGGGTGCTAAACAAAAAAATGCTGAAATAAATACTTCAACAATTCCCAATGCTAGCGTTCAAGCAACCACCAAACCTTAGACATAAATGAATCAGCAGGAAATTTGGTTTTAATTACAGGGAGAGAAAAACGGAACAAAACCTTGTAACAATGAACTATGCAAACTGTACAGCCACATCAATCTAGGAAAAAGAGTCAAACAAAAGGAGCCTTCAGTATTACAGGATCACACTGCTGCACCTCTAGTAATGTGGTGTACCTCATTCAATGCAACATGTGCAAGCATGGATGTTACCTTTGTGAGACAGGACGTAAATAACAAAAAAATGAATATTCATAGATACACGTAAAGGGACGTGAGGAAGAAGATTACTGCACACCTGTGGGACATAATTTATTACAACCAGACCTTTCTATGAACCTTTCTATGGAAGACATGAATGTTTTGGTTTACAGTACAAAGGGAATAGTCAGGAAAGGAAAACCTTTGAAATATGGATGATAATCTTGTTTTACACAAAAAAAAAATAGTGAGCTGAAAGTGGACCTCAGTTTTTAAATCACTATCAAACAGTTTTAAGTCATTCTCGTTTCTGTGACCCCCCGCCCAACCTCTTTCATAGCTCTTTTCCTTATTTTTTTAATCTAAATAATGTTCTCCCTTTATTATCATGGGTTGTGTGCTTGTGTGCTTGTTGTTCTTAAAGCGGAGCTCCACCCAAATGGGGAAGTCCTGCTTTAAGACATCCTCCCCTCCTCCTCTGCCTAACTTGGCATGTAATTTTGGAGGGGGGGTACCTAGTTTGACTAGTACCCACTCCCACTTCTGCTCAGACCGAGCGATCCGAGCGGAAGTTCTTATTTTCTGGCCCCCCTCCCTGCAGTCTTCTGGGACACCTCACAGGTCCCAGAAGACTACGAGACCATTCACAAAGCACAGCGTGACTCGCGCATCCGCAATGGGCAGCCAGCTGTGAAGGCAAAGGTCATGCAGCTGGCTGCCCACAGTTAGGATGCCAGCGCTTGGAACCCCAAGGCTAGCCTTGGTGAGGACAACACTGGATCGTTGGACAGGGAAGTGTCCATTTATTAAAAATCAGCAGTTACAGGATTGTTTTTTATAGACTGGACAACCGCTTTAACATTCTGCTAATGTCTTATGTATCAGTACTGCTTGGACCATAGAAAAAGGGGGTATATCTTGGCATGTAATTTTGGGGGGGGGCTGGTACCTAGTTTTGACAAGTACCCAGCTCCCACTTTTACCCTCGCCGCCTAGGCAACTTCTCCTCTCTCCCTGCAATCTTCTGGGACACGTCAGAGATCCCAGAAGATTGCCCTGCCACTGAGAAGGCGCAATGCGCGAATCGTGCATGCGCAGTGCGCACCCGGCTGTGAAGCCGCAAGCTTTCACAGCCGGGTGCCCACACTTGCAATGACGGTGCCGTGGAGAGGTGGCGGAGAGGAGCGAGGGTTTGGGCGGCCACATCGCTGGACTGTGGGACAGGTAAGTGTCTGTTTATTAAAAGTCTGCAGATTTTTGTAGCTGCTGAATTTTAGTAAACTATAGTAGGATAGTATTCTAAAACACTGGGTTATACTGCCACGATCAGAAGAATCGGACACTGGCTAAGCAAAGCAGTTTAGAAGCAAGCAATTACAAGAGTGGACCAAAAGAACAGAGAGGAGGGATCTATGTCCTGTAATGTACTCCAAAAAAAAAGTTTTTACAGGTATTCAAATATTCTAGGACACGTGATAGGGAAAAGACATCAGCGGAGGAAGAAGATATCACCGGAGGGAGAAGATATCAGCGGAGGAAGAAGACATCACCGGAGGAAGAAGACATCACCAGAGGGAGAAGATATCAGCGGAGGAAGAGGACGGGAGGATGAAGACACGTTGGAACTACGACAGGAGACATTCTTGGTTTTTAATAAAAGGCTTGACAAAAACCGTCTCTTGTTTTTTGTAACACTTCACTTCTTTTTTTGGTGAATGGGTAGGGGTACAATGTACCCCATACTTTTTCACATGGGGGTCCCCTTGTTAACCCCTTCCATACCGGGCCATAGCAGAATGACGCCGGCAGGAACCCTCTCTCCCTCCGGGTGGACGTCATATGACGTCCTGGGTTTGAGGGGGGATATCTGAATGATGCCTGCAGCTAGAGGCATCATTCAGATATCCTTGTTTGCAGCCGGCGATCCTGCGCACCATAAGAACGATCATAGCGGCAGTTCCGCCGCTTGATCGTTCTTATAGGCGGCGGGAGGGGACATCCCCCCCTCCCGCCGCCATCCGGGCTCTCCCGTGCGATCGGGGACCCGGAGAGAATTGTCGGCGCCGGTGGTGGGTTACGTGATGAGCATAGAGATGACTGGTGACCAGATGGTCACCAGTCATCTCTATGATCGTCAGAGGCCCGGGCGCGATGTGATGATGTCACACCCGGGTCCTCAAATGTAAACAAAGCTGCCATTGCGGCTGTAAGTATGAGATCAGTGAAATTTTTTTCACAATCTCATGCTTTCCAGCCTGGAGGAGAGATGCGGGTTCTTATTGACCCTGCATCTCTCCATAAAGAGGACCTGTCACACACATTCCTATTACAAGGGATGTTTACATTCCTTGTAATAGGAATAAAAGTGATCAAAAAAAAAGTAAAAAAAAAATAAATATATATATATATATATATATATATATTTTAAAACGCCCGTCCCCAATAGCTCGCGCTTAGAAGCGAACACACACATAAGTCCCGCCCGCATATGTAAACGCCGTTCAAACCACACATGTGAGGTATTGCCGCGTGCGTTAGAGCGCGTGCAACAATTCTAGCACTAGACCTACTCTGTAACTCTAACCTGGTAACCTGTAAAAATTTTCAAAGCGTCGCCTATGGAGATTTTTACGTACCGAAGTTTGGCGCCATTCCATGAGTGTGCGCAATTTTAAAGCGTGACATGTTAGGTATCATTTTTACTCAGGGTAACATAAGCTCTCATATATATAAAAAATTGGGCTAACTTTACTGTTTTGTTATTTTTTAATTCATGAAACCATTTTTTTCCCCCAAAAAAGGCGTTTGAAAAATTATTGCGCAAATACCGTGCAAGATAAAAAGTTGCAATGACCGTCATTTTATTCCCTAGGGTGTCTGCTAAAAAAAACATATATAATGTTTCGGGGTTCTGAGTAATTTTTTAGCAAAAGAATGATGATTTGTACATGTAGGAGAGAAGTGCCAGAATAGGCCCGGTATTGAAGTGGTATAAAAAGCCCTGTATGGAAGTGGTTAAAGAGTAAAGCGTAAATCCACTATAGAGAACACAATACTTTATTTAAAAAAAATTTTTTAATTTAAAGTGTATTTCAACCAATTTATTTATTTATTTTTAGATATATTAGGGAAGGACTAGAACCCTTTTATTTATTTGGGCTGTGTGATTTGGGTGAAAATGAACACTTAAGCCCTGTACACATGATCGGATTTCCTATGGTTTTTAAACCGATGGATTTTTCCATCGGAAAACTGATGAAGCTGACTTCCATCAGTCTTGCCTACACACCATCAGTCAAAAAACCGACCGTTCCAAACGCGGTGACGTAAAACACTCCGATGAGCCAAGAAAAATGAAGTTCAATGCTTCTGAGCATGCGTCGACTTGATTCTGAGCATGCGTGGGTTTTTTATAAACATGTTCTATTTTTAAACACTGATGGAAAAAAGACCGATGGGGCCCATACACGATCAGTTTGTCCGATGAAAACAATCCATCGGACTGTACACGGCTTTAGGGGTTGATTTACTAAAGGCAAATAGACTGCACACTCTACAAAGTGCAGTTACGCTCTGCAAGTGCTCCAGAGCTTAGTAAATGAGGTACAAAGAATACCCATTCAACTGCAAGGAAAATGTAAAAAAACAGCATTTTACTTGCACATGATTGGATGAGGGAAGTCAGCAGAGCTTCTGCTCATTTACTAAGCTCTGAATCAACTGCACTTGCAGAATGCACAGTCTTTATGCCTTTAGTAAATCAACCCCTAATGCCGCATACACGCGACCATTTATCAAGACGAGAAAAATGCAATTTTTAAAAATGGTCGTGAAAAACGGTCGTGTGTAGGCTCCAGAGCATTTTTATCGACAAGAAAAATGGCGAAAAAAATTAGAACCTGCTCTATTTTTTCTCGTCGTTTTGCACATCGTTCTTTTTATCGTCGTGAAAAACGGTTGTGTGTATGCTTTTACGAGGGGAAAAAAACGCACATGTTTAGAATCAAGTATGAGACAAGAGCGCTCGTTCTGGTAAAACTAGCGTTCGTAATGGAGATAACACATTCGTCACGCTGTAACGGACTGAAAAGCACGAAGACTGAAAAACGCGAATCGTCTCTCACCAAACTTTATTAACACGAGGATCAGCAAAAGCGTCCCAAAGGGTGGCGCCATTCGAATGGAACTTCCCCTTTATAGTGCCGTCGTATGTGTTGTACGTCACTGCGCTTTCCTCAAGCGTTTTTTTTTTTCATGAACGTGTGTATGCAAGGCAGGCTTGAGAGGAAACACGAAAAATCACGTTGACAAAAACTTTGTTTTTTTCCATGACATGAATAACGGTCGTTTGTACACGGCATTAGTTTTGCTGATTGACCTGCTTAGGCAAAATTTGCCTGAAAAATTAAATATCAGTTTTGTTTTGTTTTTCTCTCATTTTGTAGAGGGTGTTTTTTTTTGTGGTAAGGTTAGGATAACTTCGATAGTTTTGTGAATTTTTCCTTTTTAATGTATGTATGTTTGATTGTTATTTGTGTACTGTAGTTTTACTTAAAAAAATTAAAAATACTTATTTCTCTACTCTTTTTTTCTGTGAACAAAAATTTTAAATAATAATAATAAGCTAATGAAGGAGGACATTTGAATAATCAACCCTCCTTAACCACTTCAGCCCCAGAAGAATTGGCTGCCCAATGACCGGGCCATTTTTTGCAATACGGCACTGCGTCGCTTTAACTGGCAATTGAGCGGTCGTGCGATGTTATACCCAAACAAAATTGATGTTCTTTTTTTCCCCACTAATAGAGCTTTCTTTTGGTGTTATTTGATCACCTCTGTGTTTTTTTTTTTTGTTTGCGCTATAAACAAGAAAAGAGCGACAATTTTGAAAAAAAAGCATTATTTTTTACTTTTTGCTATAATAAATATCCCCAAAAATATATATAAACACATTTTTTTCCCTCAGTTTAGGCCGATACGAATTCTTCTACTTATTTTTGGTAAAAAAATCGCAATAAGCGTATATTGATTGGTTTCCGCAAACGTTATAGCATCTACAAAATAGGGGATAGATTTATGCCATTTTTTTATCATTTTTTTTTATTAGTAATGGCAGCGATCTGCGATTTTTATCATGACTGCGACATTATGGCGGACACATCGGACACTTTTGACACTATTTTGGGACCATTGTCATTTATACAGCGATCAGTGCTATAAAAATGCACTGAATAATGTGTAAATTACACTGGCAGGGAAGGGGTTAAACAATAGGGGCGATGAAAGGGTTAAGTGTGTCCTAGGGAGTGATTCTAACTGTGGGGGGGGTGGGCTACCAGTGACTTGAGAGCGATCACTGCTCCTGATCACAGGGAGCAGTAGATCCCTGCCATGTCACTAGGCAGAACAGGGAAATGCCTTGTTTACATGATCGCGGGCACCCGGCGGACATTGAGTCCGCGGGAGCCGCGGACACACTCACTGAGCATGCAGCGGGGGAGCGCGCGCCCACACGGCGGCAAATTAAAAGCAAGGTACAGGTACGCTGCTTTGCGCAGCCGTGCCATTCTGCCGACGTATATGTACATGCAAGGGTACATATTCGCCAGAACACCAAGGATCGTCAAATTACGTCCAAAAAAGTTTTAATGACATAACGAAGGGGTCCTGCGCGACTCTGAAACGTTGCACCTTTGTGATGTGATTTTTTGTCATTAAAACTTTTTTGGACATAATTTGACGATCCTTGGTGTGCTGGCGAATATGTACACTTGCTTGATGTTTCCAGGACCCAACTGGTAATCGCTGCAGCAACCACCATTTTTATGAGCCATTTCTACCAGGAATGTGTGTGATAGGAATATTGATCAGTATATGTACATGCGGCGGTCGGCAAGTGGTTAACTTTCCTTTCCTATTGACTCAAATTCATTTTGCCAAAATGGGGAAATTTCACAGCAATCTCCTGATTTTTGCTGACATTTATGGGAAATGAAAACTCATTCTTGCTCATCCCTAATGATGAATTCATTCACTTTTCTGGAGCCCATAAAGTACACTTTTGACAATGACCAATAGAGTACATTGATCATGTTCACAAAAACACCAAATATCTGTCTATCACAATCCCAAGAGCCAAAGAGATTTCTGTGTCCAGTCAATATCTCTCTTATATCACATGAACTAGGCACTTGACTTTAGTACAAGAGAAATAAATAATGGAGGGGTGGGGGGCATGTTGCATCCAAAAATCAGATGTATATTCTCTATGACACCTAGTTGTTATGTCTTATATAATGGCAATTTTTTATAAGTCAGTTGTTTGTTGTCGCTGGCGAGTCCTGTCCTTTCCAAATCCCGGTGCTGCTCCCGAGGTGTTTCCTTACGGACACAGTTTCATGCTTAATGGCACTGTGATGAAGAAGATGTCACCTTACAGAACTAGGACCCAGACTAGCATCCCTTGGAGGCTGAGTTTCAGATCATTATTTCATTTGACACCGTGCAGCTGTTGAGGTTTCTTTTCCCTAAAAGCGACTTTGATTTTATTTTTTTCTCCTTCTTTTGCCACAGAAGTCTTTAGCAAGAGCCGTCTGATACGCCTTGCTTGAGCCGAGATGTAACGCCAAATGACAGGTAGAATCCATGGACTTCTCCCCAGCCACGGCCTCCTGAGTGATTTTACCACTCTAAACTCAATTACAGGGGAGTTTTACGCTCCACGGAAGACTCAGGTCCATTTTTGATAAAACCCTGCCAAGTAAATAAATCATGATGATGATATGGGCCCTCCATTTAAAATTCATACAACTACATATGTTTGGAAATTGGAGGCAGCGAGTCATTCATTCTTATTTATATCAACATGAAGCTTATAAATGGATACTCTTCTTACCATTACCTTATCTGCGTAGGGACAAAACAAGAGAGTGCAGATCTTTTAGAGACCAAGGAGAAGCAGATGTCCCATTGGCAGTAATACTATTGATATAGGTATCAGTGAATCACATGTGCTTCCTGGAAGGGTTGATGTGTAATGATTCCAATATAGGTTAAAAGGAGAGGTTGAATTCTTTTGGCTTTCTGGGAACTTAGCCAGGGTCACCAAGTGAGGGTGATCCCTTGCTGATCCCCACTGATATTCAATAATTTACTGATTGATCTCTTTTACTTAGGCCCCTTTCACACTGGGGCGGGCAGGAGCGGTGGCGGTATAGCAGCGCGATTTTCAGCGCTGCTATACCGTCGTTCTTACCGCGGTATGCGGTCACTAGGGGGGTTAATTTAACCCCCGCTAGCGGCCGAAAAAGGGTTAATACCGCCTGCAAACCGCGGCTATTGCCGCGGTTTGCGGGCGGTATTACCGAGCTGTCCCATTGATTTCAATGGGAGACCGCGGTAAAGGAGCGGTGAACACACCGCTCCTTTACCGCTGTAAAGAAGCGGCTAGCAGGACTTTTGGAGCGGTCCTGCTAGTGCACCGCTTCAGTGTGAAAGCCTTCGGGCTTTCACATTGAAGGCACAGGGCAGGATTTTTTCATGCGGTATAACAGCGCTATTATTAGCGCTAAACCGCATGAAAAACGCCCCAGTGTGAAAGGGGCCTTATACTAACTGATCTCTTACGCTTTATTCCTGTATCAGCTTTAATGGCATGTGATATAGGGAAGGTTTGTTATGTTGTCATCCCAGTGAGTTTTTGAATAACAATAAAGTAGCAAGAGAAAATACATTTATTGTACATTTGAAAAACTGTGTATGATATAGAGGACACATATGAGCAGTACATGAATATATATTTATATGCGCTGTTGCTAGTTTTTAGAGGATATAAAGCTATTAAATTGTATCAATAAAATATTATTTTACAAAAATCTCACATACTGTTTTTTATTGCTTTATTTAGTATTTATATAGCAATTTAGGCAGCATTTTACATAACATCAGTCCCTGCCCTCTAGGAGCTTACAATCTAAGGTCCCGATCTCATGTACGCTATATTGCCAAAAGTATTTGTACGACTGCCTTTACACGTACATGAATTTTAATGGTATAAGTCCGTTGGGGTCAATATTGAGTTGGCCCACCCTTTACAGCTATACCAGCTTCAACTCTTCTGGGAAGGCTGTCCACAAGGTTTAGGAGTGTGTCTATGGGAATGGTTTACCATTCTTCCAGAAACGCATTTGTGAGGTCAGGCACTGATGTTGGACAAGAAGGCCTGGCTCGCAGTCTCCACTCTAATTCATCCAAAAGGTTTTCTATCGGGTCTAGTTGTTATAGCTGCAAAGGGTGGGCCACCTCAATATTGAACCCTATAAACTAAGACTGGGATGCCATTAAAGTTCATGTGTGTGTAAAGGCAGGCGTCCCAATACTTTTGGCAATATAGTGTACATACTTATTAGGATCAATCTGTATGGGAGTAAAAAAAAAAAACTACCAGCATGTCTTTGGCATAGGGGAGAAAACTAGAGTACCCAGAGGAAACCCACACAAACACTGGGAAAGCATGCAAAGTCAATGCAGGTAGTGTCCTGGTTGGGATTTAAACAAAGAACCCCATGCTGCAAGGCACAAGTACTACTTGGTCAACATTCTGCTGCTTGTTTGTGTAATCCTACTGTTACGTTTCCGGGGTCAGGCTTGGAAGCCAGTAGCTATAGCAGTAGAGAGGCTCCCAATGACCAGCTGGACAAGTGCAGCAGCAGGTCACCCTGACGGATGACAGAGGAAAACCAGAGGTCTGGAGTCTAAGCACTTACCCTGGTTCACCAGAGCTTCTGATGGTGAAGATGGTTTTGCTGTGTGTTAGTACTCGGTCCCAGTCCTCAGGGTGGCCCCACCAGGAGGTAAGCAAGCTGGGGTCCAGTAACAGATATAGCAGGTAGGGATTAAGCAGAAGCATAGTCAGTAAACAAGCTAAAGGTCAGTAACAGGTGGTTGCAGGTTGGGATAAAAGTGGTTGTAAACCTAGTTACACAACGTGTACCTACAGGTAAGCCTATAATAAAGCTTACCTGTAGGTACTGAAAATATCTCCTAAACCTGCATGATTTAAGAGATATTTACCATATACACTTGCGCAACGTCGTTGGTGCATGCACACTGAATAAACGTCTCATTCGTGCCGTTTCTTCAGCAGCCGTGCCGTGACCGGCAGGTCCCGAGACATGTCGCCGGTCACAGCGGTGTACGGGGACCGCTGCAACAGCGTCAATCTAGGGTAAGTATTTCATAATGAGCTAGTATGCGATGCATTATGCAGGTAGTGTCCTGGTTGGGATTTAAACAAAGAACCCCATGCTGCAAGGCACAAGTACTACTTGGTCAACATTCTGCTGCTTGTTTGTGTAATCCTACTGTTACGTTTCCGGGGTCAGGCTTGGAAACCAGTAGCTATAGCAGTAGAGAGGCTCCCAATGACCAGCTGGACAAGTGCAGCAGCAGGTCACCCTGACGGATGACAGAGGAAAACCAGAGGTCTGGAGTCTAAGCACTTACCCTGGTTCACCAGAGCTTCTGATGGTGAAGATGGTTTTGCTGTGTGTTAGTACTCGGTCCCAGTCCTCAGGGTGGCCCCACCAGGAGGTAAGCAAGCTGGGGTCCAGTAACAGATATAGCAGGTAGGGATTAAGCAGAAGCATAGTCAGTAAACAAGCTAAAGGTCAGTAACAGGTGGTTGCAGGTTGGGATAAAAGTGGTTGTAAACCTAGTTACACAACGTGTACCTACAGGTAAGCCTATAATAAAGCTTACCTGTAGGTACTGAAAATATCTCCTAAACCTGCATGATTTAAGAGATATTTACCATATACACTTGCGCCAACGTCGTTGGTGCATGCACACTGAATAAACGTCTCATTCGTGCCGTTTCTTCTGCAGCCGTGCCGTGACCGGCAGGTCCCGAGACATGTCGCCGGTCACAGCGGTGTACGGGGACCGCTGCAACAGCGTCAATCTAGGGTAAGTATTTCATAATGAGGGTTTGTTTTTTTTCTTCGGGTTTACAACCACTTTAAGCTGAAGTGTAGTTGAGGAACAAGCGCAAAGTCGGTATCAAGTGGTAGCGGAGACAGGGATGCCAGCAGGAGTGACAAGGACGAGATGTAGGCTGGAGAGAGCACAATGATCTGGCAGACAAGAAGTGCAAAGCCATGGTTTAAGTAGGAAGTTCATGGAAAGAGCAAGGAGTTCAAGGTTCAGCAGAAACAAGGCACAAGGCAGAATTGTCCAAAGGACCAGACAGGGTGCTGTCCAGCATCTCAGGTGGCATCGGCAGACACCTTGAAAAGTTTCCATGAATTATTAAATTATTTGCATTTTATAATAAAATAACACATTTATTAACTTGATGTTGGTGGTAAGACAAGTTTTGTTAGGGTCCCTCGCCTCTCTTCGCGATTTATTACTGGATTTACCCTTTTGTATTGGCAAACCATGAACCATGTTGGAGTGCTATTCATTTTGAATGGTACCCCAGCACCCCTGTGTTTTAGCACATCAAAGCGCACAGATTTGAGCCATTTGTATGCTGAAAACAAAGGCGCATTAAAACGTCCATTAGGCCGGGTTCACACTTGTCCGACAAACGCTCTGACACTGGGAGCTCATGTCGCATGACGAGTGAAAATCAATGTTTCCCTATGGGAGCCGTCTTAACTGGTCCGACACATGTCGGTCCGACTTTGAAGATGCTCCCTGTACTACTTTGGTCCGACTTTGATCCTACTTCAGCCTATTGACTATCATTGAAGTCGGATCAAAGTCGGACCGCGGTCTTGCATGATCCGACTTTGGCATGCGAGTTGTGCTCTGCTGATCTTGAGGGGGAACTCCACGCCAAATTTTAAATAAAAAAACGGCATGGGTTCCCCTCCAGGAGCATACCAGGCCCTTCGGTATGGATTTTAAGGGGAACCCCCTAAGCCGAAAAAATGGCGTGGGGGTCCCCCTCAAAATCTAAACCAGACCCTTATCCGAGCACGCAACCTGGCAAGCTGCAGGAAAAGAGGGGGGGTGAGAGAGCGGCCCCCTCCCTCCTGAACCATACCAGGCCGCATGCCCTCAACATGCGGCCCCCCCACCCCAAAGCACCCTGCCCCATGTTGATGGGAACAAGGGCCTCTTCCCGACAACCCTGTCCGCTGGTTGTCAGGGTCTGCGAGCGGGAGGCTTATCGGAATCCAGGAGCCCCTTTAATAAGGGGGCCCCCAGATCCCGGCCCCCCCACCCTATGTGAATAAGTATGGGGTACATAGTACCCCTACCCATTCACCTGGTGGAAAAAAATGTCAATAAAAAACACTACACAGGTTTTTAAAGTAATTTATTACACAGCTCCGGGGGTCTTCTTCCGACTTGGGGGGTCTTCTCCCGACTCCAGGGGTCTCTTCCGACTTCAGGAGTCTTCTTCCAACTTCTGGGGTCTCTTCCGACTTCGGGGGTCTCCGGTGTCGTCTCCGCGCTCTCTGGTTCTTCTCTCACTCTCTGGTTATTTCTTCCTTCTGCTGAGCCTCTGCTATCTTCTTCCCGCTCTTTTGCTAGCGGAGGCCCGGTCTTCTTCGTTGCCTTCTTCCCTCTTCTCCTCCTTGATGTTCACTCGTCGCTTTCCCCCACGGCCCCGGAGCATGTGACTGTGACGTCATGGGAGCATGTGGCCACCCGGAGCATGTGACTGTGACGTCATGAGAGGCCTATATAAATCGTTGCGGACCGCACACCCAGCATTACAGCGGGAGCAAGCGACGAGTGAACATCGAGGAGGAGAAGAGGGAAGAAGGCGACGAAGAAGACCGGGCCCCCGCTAGCAAAAGAGCTGGAAGAAGATAGCGGAGGCCCGGCAGAAGGAAGAAAGAACCGGAGAGCGAGAGAAGAACCGGAGAGCGCGGAGACGACACCGGAGACCCCCGAAGTCGGAAGAGACCCCCAAAGTTGTAGCTGCAGGCATCATTCAGATATACCACCACAAAGCCGAGGACATCTTTAGACGTCCGGCCGTCAGCAAGTGGTTAAGAATGCATACTGACTTTGCAGTGAAGCTTCAGGGGACAGGGAAAACTTCTCACCTAGGCAAGCAGGCACAAATAAAGTACTTTACAAAACAAGCAAAAAAAAAAAGATTTAGGAAAGGGAGGGGGAGGAGGCAGGGAAGCGCAATACCTGCTTTAAGGCCCGTACACACTATACGAAAATAGAAAGTAAAAAAAATTTCGGCAGACAAAAGCTGGATGTGCAGACTATAACATTTTTGTCGTACGTGAACTCAACGTCCGATTTTCGTTTAATTCGTTCGGTTTTCATACGAAAAAAACTCATAAGCGCAGGAATACGCATGCTCAGAAATGAAAGAATACATACAAAACTAGTCAAGACATGACGTCACTTCTGAAGTTGAATTCTGTCGTATGAGAATTTTCATATGGTGAGTAATCTCTTCACTTTTGACATGAGACTAGCATGCAACAAAAAATCTGAAAATCTGATTGTGTGTACGAGGCTTTAGGGTGAAGGTCTGCTTTAAGTCTCAGCCAGTGTGTCATGTCTGGGTAAATCATGCCCACCTCGTACCCCAAGAAAAACAGAATACTGTTTGTTCTTTCATCACCCCAATATAAATTATTATTTTGTTTCACAGAAAACATTTTATGCTGGTAAAAATTTGAATTCGTTTTTTTTTTTCATTTTCAAAATGCATATGGACTACAAAATGTTCCTGTGTACAAGACCAAAAATGCCTGATTTTAATGTTGACTTTACACCTATGTGGTTGCACAATGATTAGCTGTTTTGGTGCATATTCAACGTTCATTGTTATGTGTTGACATTGCACGTTGACATAACACTGCACATGAAATTGAATGGATTATAATGCCTGTAAATCCCTCAATGTGCATTCACTGAAAAACTGACTACAATGTGCAATGCGTACCTGTCAACCAGCCCCCCTGAATCAATTATTGTACTTATATTGAAGTACATTTGGGCACATACATCAAAGCACTTAGACATGTTCGTTATTTCGGAAACCCGAATGTATCCGAAATAACCCGAAACCCGAATGTATCCGAATTTCAGAATTACAACAGTAATGAATTTCAAGGAATCCGAAATAACGAAACAAAATTTCGGACAAAATTCGAATTCGAAAAGTTTTTGAATCAAATTCAAAAAGTTTTCGAATCGAATTTGAATTTCCAAAGAGAATAAAATAGAATAGAAAATAAAGGAATAGAATAAAAAAGAATATTGGAGAATAGAAAAGAATAGAATAGAAAATAAAAGAATGGAATATAATAGAGTAAAACAGAACAGAATAGAAAATAAAATAATAGAAAAAAAATAAAACAAAAAAAAAAGGTATAGAACAGAAAATAAAAGTATGGAATAGAAAAAAATATAGTAAAACAGAAAGAAATAGAATAGAAAATACAAGAACAGATGAAAATAGAATAGAAAATAAAGGAATAGAATAGAATAAAAATAGCATAAAATAGAAAGAATATAACCTTAGTCTGAAATTTGAATTTCAAATAGAATACATTTAAATTTGAATACTTTAGAAAAGAATAGAATGGAAAAGAATAGAATAGAAAAAAAAGAATTAGAATAGAATAAAACAGAAAGATTATAACCCCCTTCCGAAATTTGAATTTGGAATTGAATAAATTAGAATTCGAACAGAATAGAAAAGAATAGACTAGAATAGAGAAGAATAAAAAACAATAAATTTGAATTCAAATAGAATAGAATATAATAGAAAAGGAAAGAATAGAACAGAAAATAAAAGAATAGAATAGATTAGAATAAAACAATAGAATCAAATGGAATAGAAAGAATGACCATCTTCCAAAATTCGAATTTCAAATAGAATAAATTTGATTTAGAATGGAATTCGATTTGAATTTGAATAAACAAAACAAATTCCGAAAACAAATGAAACAAATTTACCTAAACAAATTTATGTAAACACTGAATAGAAACGAAGCAATTTTTTTCATTCTGCACATGTCTATTATTTGTAAATGGGCCCTTTAACGTGACAACTTATAAAAAAAAGTCTGAAATGTTAGTAAAGAGAAATACTACTACTCTGCTCTACAGTCTCCCGAATGGTGTAAAGTATAAAAGTTATAAAAGTCAATATAAAGTAAGTGACAAGTTGCTGTCTCTGGTCATGTGGGGTGTTACATCACAACCAGACAGATCTCCATGACAGTTACTGTTACTGAGTGATTGCTATAGTGATTGCGAGCCCTTATTTGGAGAGTCACTTCTAATTCGTTGACCTCTACAGGGTTTAAAAAAAGTCATCAAGGTTTTGCCTAGATATTAATATTATTTTTATTTTGCAAATAAAAAAAACAATTCCAAAGAGAAAACTGTAATTCTACGTTTTCCAATATTTTTTTTTTCAATACAGTACATTTCAAAATATGTAAAAGCAGATATTTTATACCTACAGTAGCAAGTAAAGTGTAAGTAAATTGCAACAATTTACTTCTCGTATTTCCTCTCTTTTACCTGTGTTATATATCTGTTAATAGGTGCAAAAAATATATATAATATTAGAATTGCTGTCTAAATTTCTTGTTAAAAAAAGAATCCCTGCTGTGACAGCAGGAAGGTAAAGTCACCTGGTTGCATCCAGGGGGGTAGATATATTTCGCCCAGATTCAGGCTTTACGCCGACTTATACAACTAGGTGGAGAGTTGTATAAGCCCAGCTGAGGCTAGTGGGCTCATGGATGACTCATACCTCTAGGGAGAGTGTGGGGCGTCGTGCAGACAGGGAGTTGATGAGACCAGCTGAAGCTTGTCAGCTCATTTAGGCCTCTATAAGAACTCCCAGATTCATTAGGTGTTTGCTCATGCCTGGAACCAGACCTGTGTGGACTGTCTAGGGAGAGTGAACCCCTGTGCGGTGAGACAAAGCCTGTGTGGCTATTTGCTTGGACATTTAAAACCAGGGACTTAGGGACTAGGACAGCACTAGGCTGATCCCAGTTGTTAGTTAGGAAACCTGTATGTTTACTCAGAGGTCAAGTTGACCAGGATTTATTTTATTTATGTTTCTTTTGCTTTGCTGTGTTTTGTCACTGTAAATAGAAAATAAACCGCACCTTTTTGATTTTGAAAACCACAACCTCCGTTTGCTGGGCCTGTTTTTGTGTGGGGAGCCCATCCCGGGGGTCACACACACCCGCTGCCGAGCTAACCCCCTCACAGTTGGTGGAGAACCAGTGGCAGTTTTTTTTAAGCCAGCATGGAGGAGATACTGAAACAGCTGGCTCTAGCAAATGCCAATCAACAGCAGACAAATGCAGGTTTGCAAAGGAGCCTTGCAGCCCAGCAGCAAGCTCATCAACAGAGCCTTGCAGCCCAGCAGCAAGCTCACCAACAGAGTCTGGAAGCTCAGCAACAAGCCCAGCAGCAATCTGAGGCCCGCTTCATAGACCTGTTACAGAAGCAAGAGCAGAGACTACAACAAATGGAAGCAGTAATGCAGCAACGTCCGCAGACCAGTGAGGAAAGCCGTCCCACTAATACCGCGTCCTTTGGGGTGAGTCGTTTATTGACAAAAATGACTGGAGAGGATGATCCAGAGGTATTTTTGACCACATTTGAAAGGACCGCTGAAAGAGAAAAGTGGCCTGAGGAGCAGTGGGTTGGACTGGTGGCTCCTCTGTTAACTGGTGAATCGCAGAAAGCTTACTATGACCTAGAGCCTAACCAAGCAAAAGACTATGTGATGCTAAAAGCTGAAATTTTGGCAAGGCTGGGTGTCACCCAGGCTGTCCGGGCTCAGCGTGTGCAGAACTGGACTTTCCAGCTTGGAAAACCCCCCAGGTCTCAAATGTATGATCTCATTCACCTGAGCAGAAAGTGGCTACAGCCAGAGACTTTGTCCGCACCAAAGATTGTGGAACGTGTTGTAATGGATCGGTTTTTGAGAGCTCTTCCTACTGCCATCCAAAAGTGGGTAAGCCATGGAGACCCAGAGACGGCCAATGGTCTTGTGGATCGTGTGGAGAAATACTTGGCTACAGAGAACCTGACGGCCTCTTCCAGAGACACTCGGACTTTCCACCCTAAGACCAGACCATCCCCAGGGGCGGATAAGAGGATTCCAAGGGGTGAGGGTGGAGAGAGTGAGAGGGTGGGAGCTCTACCCCAAGTTTGGCGAGAACAGCCTGGGAAATCAGCGGCTCAAGAGGCGGCAAGAAGGATCGTTTGCTACCGCTGCCGGCAAGCGGGACATATTGCAGCCAATTGCCCGGTTGTGGAGGAACCCATGCAGTGTGACTTTCTGACGGGCAGACGTCAGTCGCTGTGTGCGACAGTCGCATGCACTGCCATTCGTGGAACTGAGAAACATTTATGCAAAATGTGTGTTAATGGTAGAAATGTTGTGGTATTGCTGGATTCAGGTAGCCTTGTGACCCTGATAAAGGCTGAATTAGTTAAAACAGAGGTCTCTGGGAATAGCAAGGTAGCTGTTATTTGTGTGCATGGGGACACCCGAGAGTATCCAGTGACTACAGTGTGTTTCGAGACCCCCAAAGGTACCCTCTCTCATCCAGTGGGGTTAGTATCTCAATTACCGCATGATGCCATTGTGGGAAGGGATTTTCCGAAGTTCTGGGAACTGTGGGATGATCCTGAGCCCCCCACTGGTGCCCCTATGTACCAGGAATGTGATAGCCAGAACTCCTCTGAGAGTGGTGAGGACTCTCCAGAATTTCCCTTGTCAGTATTGGCAGGGGAGACTCAAGAAACTGGAGAGGAGCCCACCTCCTCAGACGAAAACCTACCGTCTGTGGAGTTTTCTGATCTGGAGGTTCACAGGGAAAATTTTGCCACAGAACAGTTAAAAGACCCCGCCCTAATAAAGGCACGGGAAAACGTAGTGGAAATAGATGGCGAGTTAGTGAACCCAGATAATACCTGCACTTACCCATACTTCAGCGTAGAGAAGGACCTACTGTATCGGGTGGCAAAAAGGGCAGAAGAAACCGTTGAGCAGCTTGTGGTGCCCAAACCTTACAGGAAGTTGGTGTTGGAGTTGGCCCATGGGCACATTCTTGGAGGTCATCTGGGGACAGAGAAAACCCGAGAGAGGGTATTACAGAGATTCTATTGGCCTGGGGTGATGAAGGACATAGAAAATTATTGTTCCTCCTGCCCTGTGTGTCAGAGGTCGGCCCCGATGCCACATTTCCGTAGCCCGCTGGTCCCTCTACCCATCATTGAGGTCCCGTTTGAGAGAATCGCAATGGATTTGGTAGGTCCTATAATCAAGTCCGCTAGGGGGCACCAGTACATATTGGTTATAATGGACTATGCCACCCGTTATCCAGAAGCGATCCCTCTCAGAAATACCTCGGCCAAAACCATAGCCAAAGAGCTATCTCTTGTTTTTAGCCGGGTGGGTATTTGTAAAGAACTGCTTACGGACCAAGGTACACCCTTTATGTCCCGGGTTATGAAAGAGCTGTGTAAATTGTTCAAAGTGACGCAATTGCGTACATCTGTGTATCACCCCCAAACCGATGGGCTGGTTGAAAGATTCAACAAAACCCTAAAACAAATGTTGAAGAAAGTGGTGGATAGAGATGGAAAGGATTGGGACTGTCTACTTCCTTATTTGATGTTTGCTATTAGGGAGGTGCCCCAATCCTCTACGGGATTCTCCCCCTTTGAGTTACTGTATGGGAGACACCCAAGAGGGCTGTTGGATATTCAAACAAGAAATGGCGCGCAATAACCACGTAGACATATATAACCCCAATTGAATGCAATGAAAAATAGAAAATAATAAATGAAATAAGTTAAACATGAAAATAAATAAAAATAATAAAAATAAATATAATTATAAATGTAAAATTAATAAAAATAAATAAATGTGAAAATATGAAGAGATATATATAACAGAAAATAACATCAATAGGTTATGATACACAGTAAATGCTATGTGATATATAGGAATGGTCTAAGAAGAAGTCCATAAAATCTATCAACATACTATGGTGTATGTAGGAGAAGACAGGGATGCAGGGGATCCACTTTGCACAGGGCAGCCATCATAGATGAACAGAAACCATGTTCTGAGTAAGACTGAAAAGCAAGGAGAGAGGCGCCTCTAAGTGCAGCAGTACAAAACAAATTTTAATAGTAGATATAAAACACTCACATGGAGATGAGTTAGTACAGGCGTGTACAGAATGTCAGGATGACGGCCAGCAGCTGCAGATCACAGTACACAGTGATCCAGCTCAGCTATGTGCAACAGGAGTGTCTCTAATAGATGGATAAGCCGGCTCCAGGGACAGCAGTCCTGTTGGATGTTTCAAAAGCGAGACTTGGAGTACACCAGTGGCTGGATAGCAGGGAGTGACGTCATCAGAGATGGACGCGTTTCATGAGCGTGCAGGCTAGCGATGTCCTGGCAAGCCGCGCTCCTTGAGGGTAGGGACCGATGTGAATGTATAATGTAAAGCGCTGTGTAAATTGACGGCGCTATAGAAGTACCGCACAGGGGTACCATGCCTGGAACCAGACCTGTGTGGACTGTCTAGGGAGAGTGAACCCCTGTGCGGTACTTCTATAGCGCCGTCAATTTACACAGCGCTTTACATTATACATTCACATCGGTCCCTACCCTCAAGGAGCGCGGCTTGCCAGGACATCGCTAGCCTGCACGCTCATGAAACGCGTCCATCTCTGATGACGTCACTCCCTGCTATCCAGCCACTGGTGTACTCCAAGTCTCGCTTTTGAAACATCCAACAGGACTGCTGTCCCTGGAGCCGGCTTATCCATCTATTAGAGACACTCCTGTTGCACATAGCTGAGCTGGATCACTGTGTACTGTGATCTGCAGCTGCTGGCCGTCATCCTGACATTCTGTACACGCCTGTACTAACTCATCTCCATGTGAGTGTTTTATATCTACTATTAAAATTTGTTTTGTACTGCTGCACTTAGAGGCGCCTCTCTCCTTGCTTTTCGGCTGTTGGATATTGCCAAGGAAACTTGGGAAAGTGAGAGTTCTCCCCACAGGAGTGTGATTGAGCATGTCGCCCTGATGCAAGACCGAATTGCACAGGTAATGCCCATCGTGAAGGAACATTTGGCCCAAGCGCAGTTAGCACAGCAGAGAGTGTACAACCGTGGAGCCAAGACCCGTACCTTTTCCCCGGGGGATAGGATACTTGTACTTGTCCCTACGGTTGAAAGTAAATTCCTTGCCAAATGGCAAGGCCCCTATGAGATAATGGAAAAAGTGAGCGAAGTGAATTACAAGGTCAGACAACCAGGAAGGCGAAAGCCCGAACAGATCTATCACGTTAATCTGTTGAAAGCCTGGAGGGATAGAGAGTCCCTAGTCGCAGACACTTGGTCACCAGCTCAAACTGGTTGCGTGATTCCTGAGGTTGGAATAGCAGCCACCTTGTCACAACCCCAACAACAGGAGGTTAAGGAGTTTGTGCTTCGCAACAAGGAGGTATTCTCTGAGCTGCCGGGACAAACATCTGGGGTAGAGCATGACATCATTACCCCGCCCGGTGAAAGGGTGAAGTTAAAACCCTATCGGATCCCAGAGGCCCGACGGGAGGCAATACGGGAGGAAGTACAGAAAATGCTGAACTTAGGGGTGATAGAGGAGTCCCAAAGTGATTGGTCTAGTCCCATTGTGTTGGTGCCTAAACCGGATGGGAGCTGGCGATTTTGTAACGATTTTCGTCAGTTGAACAAAGTTACAAAATTTGACACCTATCCCATGCCACGTATAGATGAGTTGATCGACCGGCTGGGAACAGCCCGATACATGACGACTCTTGACCTCACAAAAGGGTATTGGCAAATCCCCCTGGCCAAGTCGGCCAAAGAGAAAACCGCATTTGTAACCCCAGACGGGGCGTTCCAATATAAAAGAATGCCGTTCGGGTTACAGAATGCGCCGGCCACATTCCAGCGGAAAATGGACCAGATGCTGAGGCCCCATCGGAAGTATGCTGCGGCTTACCTGGATGACGTAATTGTCCATAGCACAGATTGGGCCTCACATCTGCCAAAAGTGCAAGCAGTCCTGGACTCTGTTCGGGAAGCGGGGTTTACGGCTAACCCCAAGAAGTGTACCATTGGGCAGGAGGAGGCCAAATATCTTGGGTACACCATTGGCAGGGGAGTGATAAAACCCCAACTCAACAAAGTCGAGGCCATCCAGAGTTGGCCACGTCCCAACAGCAAGAAGCAGGTACGGGCCTTTCTGGGAATCGCGGGTTATTATCGGCGCTTCATTCCCCACTTTGCTTCTAAGGCTGTGCCCCTAACCAACCTGACGAAAGGGAAAGGGTCGGCCATGATTAAATGGACCCCCGAGGCTGAGGCAGCATTCCAATTCTTGAAACAAGCCTTATGTAGCCAGCCAGTGTTGTACTCACCCGACTTCTCTAAAGACTTTGTCATACAAAGTGATGTGTCAGATGTGGGGTTAGGAGCAGTATTGTCCCAGGTCTGGAACGGGGAAGAGCACCCAGTCATTTACCTCAGCAGGAAGTTGAAGTCCCATGAGGTAAATTACGCCACGGTTGAAAAGGAGTGTTTAGCGGTGAAGTGGGCTCTAGATTCCCTTCGGTACTATCTGCTAGGTAGGCACTTTGACATGGTTACGGATCACGCTCCGTTAAAGTGGATGGCTCAAAACAAGGAAACAAATAGAAGAGTGAATAGGTGGTTCCTGGCCCTCCAGGAATTCAACTTCACAGTAAAGCATCGCCCTGGCGTTCAAATGGGGAATGTGGATGCTTTGTCTCGAGTACATGAATGCCTGATTGCTGGTGTTCCAACCCCGAGGTTAAAACAAGAGGGGGGGGTATGTGACAGCAGGAAGGTAAAGTCACCTGGTTGCATCCAGGGGGGTAGATATATTTCGCCCAGATTCAGGCTTTACGCCGACTTATACAACTAGGTGGAGAGTTGTATAAGCCCAGCTGAGGCTAGTGGGCTCATGGATGACTCATACCTCTAGGGAGAGTGTGGGGCGTCATGCAGACAGGGAGTTGATGAGACCAGCTGAAGCTTGTCAGCTCATTTAGGCCTCTATAAGAACTCCCAGATTCATTAGGTGTTTGCTCATGCCTGGAACCAGACCTGTGTGGACTGTCTAGGGAGAGTGAACCCCTGTGCGGTGAGACAAAGCCTGTGTGGCTATTTGCTTGGACATTTAAAACCAGGGACTTAGGGACTAGGACAGCACTAGGCTGATCCCAGTTGTTAGTTAGGAAACCTGTATGTTTACTCAGAGGTCAAGTTGACCAGGATTTATTTTATTTATGTTTCTTTTGCTTTGCTGTGTTTTGTCACTGTAAATAGAAAATAAACCGCACCTTTTTGATTTTGAAAACCACAACCTCCGTTTGCTGGGCCTGTTTTTGTGTGGGGAGCCCATCCCGGGGGTCACACACACCCGCTGCCGAGCTAACCCCCTCACACTGCCTAACCATAACTGTTATTAAAAATGTCTCTTCCCCTCTCCTGCTTTCTCTGCTGCAACAAGGATCTGTAAACGTATCTTTTTCTGCCTGGTTCGGTTTGGTCATCTGATCCTGCAGCTCCAGCTCCCCTGAGTCAGGGAGAACTTGACAGCGGCTGGGAACATTGTTGCCAACCGTCAGTATTTTTTACTGGCAGCCAGCAAAAAACAGACACTTTTCTCCTGCCAGTAAATGCCAGTGACAGTAAAAGGTTGCCAGTCAAAAAAATGGCCTGCTACAGTGTGTTCAGGTGGTGCCGGCGGGGAGCGGGTCTGGTGGAAGCAGTGCCTAAGGGTGTTGTGTGATGACATGGTGCAAGGGAGCCTAGCGGAGCTGCCTAAGCCTCGTGTGCAGGACGGGAGCCAGGCAAGTCGGGAGCGGGACTGTCAATGCCATTTGGACTGGAGTGGACTGAGGGACTGAAGGGACCACCTGGCCTGAAGTGAGACTGTCACTGTGACTCAGGAGGGGACGTGTTGTGTCGGTGGGGTGTCATCATCATCTGTGCTGCTGCACACTGCTGTTAATTTCATGTGGGTGTGCCTGCCTATTCTAATTTCTGTCCCTGAGCTAATTATTATAACTAATACTTAAATGTGCACTTAAGGCCTCATGTACACTGCTGCTGGTAAACGGACATTTAGGAGCAGTTGGGCATTTTTTTCAACTGCTCCTGAACTCTCCTCTATGTTATCATATCAGTACATGTACACTGGGTCGTTTATAGTCTTTTCTAGACAGTTGTGTTTAGAGGCTTTTTCTTGAAACCAAAAAAATGCATTCAGAAGCTGTGTTTAGAGGCAGTTGAAGTGCCAAACGCGGCTAAGCGCGGAAACTCGCGTTTAGCAGCGTTTCGTTTACAGACGTTTTTAATTTGAACAAAAAAATAAATAAATAAAAATTTCAAATGCTTCTAGGCGCAAATGCGGCATGTAAACGCGGCTAAACGGCCATTTTTAGACACTGGATTCTAGTTTTCAAGTTAAATCGCCCAGGAGAGGTTGAAAAATGTCCCATGTACATGAAGCCTAAAACTGTCATTTTGTAACTTTTGAAAATGGCAGTAAAAACTCAGCTATGCCAGTAATTTTTGGGTGTTGTGTCAGTAAATTTCAATCTGGTAGGTTGGCAACACTGGCTGGGAATTTCCGGGAGACGTGACATCACTCAGACTCCAATAGCCCAGTCGTTGTTTAAGCTCCCTTCTCTCCCCTTTAGCTGGCCGATCACTGACACAGGGGAGCTGGAGCTGTGGGATCATAAGACTGAACTGGACCGGGCCTGAAAAAAGGTGAGTATACAAATCTTTTTTAAATGGGGTTGGCAGCAGTGGCGGCCGGAGGTCATTTGTTTGGGGCAGGGCGGCAAACAATATGCCACCGACACACTTCTGGTCGGTCGGTCAGTAGCACTTACTCCATCGCTTCCCCTGCTCAGTGCGGCCTCCCGTTCCCCTGCTCTCCACAGGTCATCACGGCGGCGGTGGCTTCTGTTTCCTCCCTCCTCCTCGGCGGCCAATCTCTTTTCGGGCAATTGGAAAAACGGGTCTCACACTTGCTGTTGGGGATCAGTGTTTCAACAGCGAATATTCATTTGCTGTTGTAACACCTGGTGGGCTCATGGTGCAATGCTCTGCGCCACAGGCCCACCCTATTTTGAAGCCTATTAGAGCCTGAGACCTTTAATCCGGTGCTTCAAAAAAAAAAAACCCTGCCGCTGTAATTCAGGCGCCCAGCATCCTGAAAGGGCCCGGACACATGAATAGGGGGTGACTGCAGCAGCCGTGGATAGATTCATGCTATGCATCAATCTATCTACATATAGGGGGTGCATGGATAGAGGGGGCGGCGCCCGGGTGCCCCTAATGAACGGGCCATCACTGGTAGGCAGCATAAGTAGCAGGGGGGGGGGGCATTTTTTAAGTCTAGTTACAGTGTGGTTAAGCAGGAATTCCACTTTAATTCTAAACAAACATGTAATATATTGCAGCTTATTAGTGCTTATATGCGGTTGATATATTAGTATATTTTCTGCAAGGACACCAATACACCTGTTGATCCGATTCCTAATGAAAAACCCTATGTGCTTATAACTTTCTGTGCACTGAACTTGTAGGCAGGTGTTGGGCTGCAGTACATCCACTGACTTGAAGATGGCTTTGTGACTATTTTTCAAGCTGGCAGGAGATCATTGAAGACAAAATTGTCCCCTGCTATGGGCTCCTGCCTGAAGAAGTGTATGTCCTCCAACATATGTTATGACAACAGTTTGCACAGCGCTTTACAAGATGAAGGCAGACATTCCAGTTACAATACAATTTGGTACAAGAGGAATCAGAGGGCCCCTCTGGTTAGAGCTTACAATCTAAGAGAGAGGGTCAAGTGATACAAAAAGCTAATAACTGTAGAGGATGAGCTGATGGAGAAAGTAAAACACAGTGTATTAGTTAGAAACAGGATAGGATTCTTTTTTAAAGAGAAGGGTTTTCAGGGATCGTCTAAAGATGGATAGATTAGGAGATAGTCAGACAGATTAGGGTAGGGAGTTCCAAAGGATGGGAGAAGCTCGGGAGAAGTCCTGGAGGCAAGCATGGGAGGAGATGACAAGAGAGCTAGAGAGCAGGAGGTATTGGAAAGACCGAAGAGTGCGGTTTAGATGGTATTTTGAGACCAGGTTAGTGATGTAGCTGGGGGCAGAGTTGTGGATGGCTTTGTAAGTTGTTGTTAGTATTTTGAATTTTATTCGTTGGGTGAGCGGAAGTCAGTGGAGGGATTGGCAGAGTGCCTTACTAGACACTGAACGGTTGGTTAGGTGGATGAGTCTGGGGGGATAGTCTATGTAAAGGTAATGTAATGAGGAGGGAGTTGCAGTAGTCGAGGCGAGAGATGACCAGGGAGTAAATTAGAAACTTAGTGGTGTCAATGGTTAAAAATCAGTGTTTAAGTATCCAAACACGTTGATTCCTTCCAATTCTCGGTTACACTGGTAGGGCCTCGACCACAAACTAAAATTTATAATATTTTTTGCAGTTTTCTCAGCTATCTTGGTTCAATATTATTTTATTAGTTTATATATATGTATTACAGGGATTTACCCTATACAAAACAGGTATATATATGGAGACCATCTACATATACTTTCAGGGTACAGTGTATACCTTCCTTTTAATCCCATATCTTCCCTATCTAAAATAAAAAAAGGTGCTCCACATTAGCTTATAAAACAGATCGGATGTTTTGATTATAGTATAAGAAATCAAACATTCCAAGAAAGAGAATATGGATCATATTTCCCTTTGAATATTGACAACGCCAACAGATATCAGATATATCCTGGTTAAATTGATGGAGGGTAGAGAGGCACCTATACCATCTACTCACCAATTTATATCCCTTCTTTTGAGTTTTTGTAGCTATTGACATTTCATGAGTCAAAATGAAGCTTTTTTGCCAATCCGATGAAGTTAAAGTCTGTTGGAGGTCTTTTTCCCATTTCCGTGTATATGGAGGAAGATCTGAATGGATTGATATCAAAAGAATAGAGTATAATGCAGAGACCGAGTGTGATAGTGGCTCCTCTTGCAAAAGCAGAGATTCAAAGGCAGTTGGTTTAGCATAAGTATCTTGTTTTGATGGAATAGATTGTATATAACATAAGGCTTGATGCCTCTGTAGCCACTGCGTGGGATTATAAGAGAGCATTGTAGATGAAGAGGTTACTGTTAATAATGGATCTGACTGAAGGACCTAAACAATTCTTCTGTGTCCCTTCTGTTTATACCAAGGGCCAAACACAGTTGAGTGTAAGGCTGGTAAAAAATCCAGTGTTCCAAAGAAGGGGGTCATGGGGCTCAATTGTTTTGATATTCTATAGATGGGTACCATGCGATCCCATATGTGTAGTGTTTGCCTTGTAAGATCTGCTGGAATTGGGAGGCCTTTTCGTAGAATAGACGAAGTCCAGGGAAGGGCACAGAGATCTACAGTATATTTATGTGACCTTCCAATTGTACCCATAGCTTAGCTGAGGAGTGGTGAAAGCAATCAATAATACGTGTTAATATGGTTGCTTTATGATAGATAGAGACATCTGGTACCCCTATCCCACCTCGGTTTTTCGGAAGGGATAGTGTCCCAAAGCTAATTCTAGGCCGGGCTGAATTTCATATAAACTTGGAAAATAGCTGGTGGATTTTACAGAAGTACAAGGCCGGGAGATGGATTGGAATCATTTGAAACAAATATAAAAGGCCCTCGAGGAAGTATATCCATCTTAAGGGTATTAATTCTACTGAACCATGAAAGTCTCCTGAATGCATAAGATGTCAAAGCCATTTACATTTTCTGAAGCATCAGGAGAAAATTTAAGGAGTATAATTGTGATGTTGAAGCTGGTATACTAATCCCTAGATATCGAACCGACACTGGGCAGGTCTTAAAAGAAAAGTTCTTCTATATTTGCTTCATATTTATTTGTGATAAAGATATATTGAGAAGTTGTGATTTACTACAGTTGACTTTAAAATTACTGACTTCACTAAATCTCTGAAATTCTAGAAGTATAGAAGGAAAAGAAGTATGGGTTTTTGTTACAAATAAAAGCAAATCATCTGCAAAAAGAGCCAATTTTGCATGAAGAGGGCCTTCCCGAATGCCCGTGATATTTTGGTTTTGTCGCAATGCGTTTTCCAGATGTTCCATCATAATAACATACAACAGGGGCTACAAGGGACAACCCTGACGTGTTCCATTGAAAATAAGGAAAGCAGGAGACAAAGATCCATTCACCCTAATTCTAGCTGATGGTGATAGATATAAGGACATAATCCGTGCTATCATATAGGGACCTATGCCAATCTGTTAAAGAGAGGATCGTAAAAACTTCCAACTAACACGGTCGAGCGCCTTTTCGGCATCAATCATTAGTAGGCAAAGAGGAATATCTTGAGTACGGGCATAATCCGTCAACAGGAGGGCTTTAAGCGTGTTATCTCTAGCCTCTCGACCGCTGACAAAGCCAACCTGGTCCAGATCAGGGATGAGCCGAACACCCCCCTGTTCGGTTCACACCAGAACCTGCGAACAGACAAAATGTTCGTGTAAACTTTAGAACCCTATTAAATACAATGGACTCGAACGTTCGAAATCTAAAGTGTTAATTATAAAGGCTAATATGCAAGTTATTGTCCTAAAAAGTGTTTGGGGACCCGGGTCCTGCCCCAGGGGACATGTATCAATGCAAAAAGAAGTTTTAAAAACGGCCGTTTTTTCGGGAGCGGTGATTTTAATAATGCTTAAAATGAAAAAATAAAAGTGAAATATTCCTTTAAATTTCGTACCTGGGGGGTGTGTATGATATGCATGTAAAGTGGCGCATGTTTCCCGTGCTTAGAACTGTCCCTGCAAAAAATTTCATTTTTGAAAGAAAAAAATGCATTTAAAACTGACTCGCGGCTATTAATGAATTGTCGGCTCCCGGCAATACATACAAAAGTCATTGATAAAAAAAAAAAAAAAAGCGTGGGTGTTCCCCAGAATTCAATTACCAGGCCCTTCAGGTCTGGAATGGATATTAAGGGGAACCCTGCCGCAAATTTAAAAAAAAATTGACGTGGGGTTCCCCCAAATATCCATTCCAGGCCCTTCAGATCTGGCATGGATTTTAAGGGGAACTCCACCCCAAATTTAAAAAAAAAATGGCGTGGAGTCCCCCTAAAAATCCATACCAGACCCCTTATCCGAGCACGCAACCTGGCCGGCCGCAGGGGAAAAGGGGGGGACGAGAGAGCGGCCCCCCCTCCCTCCTGAAACGTACCAAGCCACATGCCCTCAACATGGGGAGGATGTCCCCATGTTGATGGGGACAAGGGCCTCATCCCCACAACCCTTGCCCGGTGGTTGTGGGGGTCTGCGGGCGGGGGGCTTATCGGAATCTGGAAGACCCCTTTAACAAAGGGGGCCCCCAGATCCCGCCCCCCCCCCCCTATGTGAATTGGTAAGGGATACATTGTACCCCTACCATTTCACGAAGAAAGCGTAAAAAAATGTTTAAAAAAACACACAAACACCTTGAAAAAGTCCTTTATTAAAAAAAAAAAAAAAGCGGTGAAATCCAGTGTCCCGCGGCGATCCCGATGTCCAGCGCTGTCCTTCATTGGTTGTGCCTGAGCGGACCTGATGGGGAACTCCCTCTCAGTATTTTAAATGTATAGACCCGCCCCTTCTAAAGTTCCCCATCAGGTCCGCTCAGCGGACCAGATGCGGAACATGAGAAGGGGCGGGTCTATACATGTATTACCAAAGTGAGAGCAGTCCCCCATCAGGTCCGCCCCCTCGGTATGTCAGACCCGCCTACGTCATTGGCTTGAGCGGGGAACTTCCTTCACTATGTAAATTTAAATTACATAGTGAAGGAAGTTCCCCGCTCAAGCCAATGACGTAGGCGTAGGCGGGTCCGACATACTGAGGGAGCGGACCTGATGGGGAACTTTAGAAGGGGCGGGTCTATACATTTAAAATACTGAGAGGGAGTTCCCCATCAGGTCCGCTCAGGCACAACCAATGAAGGACAGCGCTGGACATCGGGATCGCCGCGGGACACTGGATTTCACCGCTTTTTTTTTTTTTTTTTTTTATTTTTTTAATAAAGGACTTTTTCAAGGTGTTTGTGTGTTTTTTTAAACATTTTTTTACGCTTTCTTTGTGAAATGGTAGGGGTACAACGTACCCCTTACCAATTCACATAGGGGGGGGCCGGGATCTGGGGGTCCCCTTTGTTAAAGGGGTCTTCCAGATTCCGATAAGCCCCCCGCCCGCAGACCCCCACAACCACCGGGACATCCTCCCCATGTTGAGGGCATGTGGCTTGGTACGGTTCAGGAGGGAGGGGGGGCCGCTCTCTCGTCCCCCCCTTTTCCCCTGCGGCCGGCCAGGTTGCGTGCTCGGATAAGGGGTCTGGTATGGATTTTTAGGGGGACTCCACGCCATTTTTTTTTTAAATTTGGGGTGGAGTTCCCCTTAAAATCCATGCCAGATCTGAAGGGCCTGGAATGGATATTTTGGGGAACCCCACGTCAATTTTTTTTTAATTTGCGGCGGGGTTCCCCTTAATATCCATTCCAGACCTGAAGGGCCTGGTAATTGAATTCTGGGGAACCCCCACGCTTTTTTTTATTTTTTTATCAATGACTTTTGTATGTATTGCCGGGAGCCGACAATTCATTAATAGCCGCGAGTCAGTTTTAAAAGACTTTTTTTCTTTCAAAAATGACATTTTTTGCAGGGACAGTTCTAAGCACGGGAAACATGCGCCACTTTACATGCATATCATACACACCCCCCAGGTACGAAATTTAAAGGAATATTTCACTTTTATTTTTTCATTTTAAGCATTATTAAAATCACTGCTCCCGAAAAAACGGCCGTTTTTAAAACTTCTTTTTGCATTGATACATGTCCCCTGGGGCAGGACCCGGGTCCCCAAACACTTTTTAGGACAATAACTTGCATATTAGCCTTTATAATTAGCACTTTAGATTTCTCCCATAGATTTTTCGAATTTGCCGCAAACACCCCTATTTGTTCGCTGTTCGGCGAACGGGCGAACAGGCAATGTTCGAGTCGAACATGAGTTCGACTCGAACTCGAAGCTCATCCCTAGTCCAGATGTATTAGTTGGGGCAATAATGGTTGTAGGCGACTAGCTAAAATCTTAGCAAATTTTTTTACGTCAACCCCAATTAAAGATATGGGTCTGTAATTTGCACATAGAGAAAGATCTTCCATTGTTTGTGTAGGAAAAGTAGACCCATTCGCTATGGAATTAAATACCTGAGTCAGAAAAGGAGAAAGAAGGGGTGCGAAATGCTTATCAAATTTAGGCGTAAAGCCATCAGGGCCTGGACTTTTACCCACGGGAGTGTCTTCCTCAGTAACTGGAGTTTCTAGTTCTTCTATCGTATCTTCATCCAAAGTAGGTAATGGAGTATCTGCTATATAAGATGCCACATTATCCTCATTAGTAGCAGATGAGCTTAGAGATTGGTGTGGGGATATATTGTAGAGAGACTGATAGAAATCTCTAAATGTTTTCATAATTAAAGAGGGTGAATATATAATTTCTCTGTTTGGTCCCTGAAGCTGTGAGATAAAAGTAGGAGTCTGTTGTGGATTTAAGGAAAGAGCCAGCGACTTCCCACATTTATCACTAAATTTGTACTGATATAGTGACAATTTACCCGCATATGAACGGGCCGAAGATTCATATAAGTTGCGCAAACACGTCAGAGCGGAGGCAACCTCCAGTAGTGTTTCAGTCGTATTTGAGCACTTATGTTCTATTTCTAAGGTTCTAAGCTTTTGGACCGCCATTGTAATGGCTCCTAATATCTTCTTTTTCAATCGGGCACCTAGTTGGATAAAAGTCCCTCTCAAAACTGCTTTCAGGGCCTCCCATTGAATGGTAAGTTTGAAATAGTTTCCGTAATATAAGTAGAACATTCTGGGTTTACCAGTAATGCATCATTCAGACGCCACGTCCATTCTCTAAATGGAATCGAAGGGATTTTAAATGTCAAAAAAAGAGGTGCATGGTCTGACCAAACCATAGTACTAATATCACATGTTGGTGACCAGTCAAGACAGTTATGGTCCACCAAAAAATAGTCAATTTGACTATAGGATTGATGGACCGGAGAGAAATAAGTGTAATCTCTTGATTTAGGATGCAATATCCTCCAGACGTCTATTAAATGGTGGTCGTATAAAATACGCTTCAACATCTTCAACCTAGATAGTGGAACTGCAGTTCTTGATGAAGAGGTATCCAACTGCGGGTCCATTGGAAGATTAAAATCACCACCCATAATGAGTCTCCCTTCCATGAAACCAAACAATGTGTCCAGATATCCCATCGCTGTTTGACTTTGGTTGGTGTTTGGCAGATATATATTTGCCGCTGTAAATTTAATTCCCCAAAGGGAAAACTTGACAAAGACGTACCGATCCTGGGGATCTGCTATATAGTCAATTAAATCAATAGGCAAGGTTTTGCGGAAAGCAATAGAAACCCCTTTAGCCTTCTGGACAGGATTAGTACTATGGAACCACCGATAAAAAAATATCTGGTGGAGCAGATGGGAAGAGAATCAGTCTGAAAGTGAGTTTCTTGTAGGAAAAGTAAATTGACTTTATATTTGTGCATTTGGTACAAGATTTGCCCTCTCTTGGATGCAATATATTTAAATCTCAGCTATCTTCATGGACCATAGAACACCTACATGGTATGATATTGAGAGGACAAAAGCTGAAGTTGTTTGTGGTCTAAATCAGGAGAGTAGTCTAGAATAACAGAGCTGCTCCCCCATAGATAGAATATAGCAAGTGAGCGTTGTCACTCCATGACAGGAAGTTTGTTACTGAAAACAAATGCAGCCACCACATCTGAATGGTAAGCTGTAATACCTTACATTTTTGTTCTTCGGTTTATTTCCACTTTAGCATAAACGAAAAATAACGCCTATTTTCTTATGGAACCATTTCCAAAGTCATTAAAAGGAGAAGAGAGATAAGTACAGGAGGAATGGAGGAGTTAATATCATGAAACAGCCATTTATACGACTGACTGTTTAAGGTTGGTGGTACGGCTGATGGCACCTTATTAAATAATGCAGCACCCTGTTTCCTGGGGGGACAGAGCTTGATTTGAAAACAGAATATGGTGCACTCTATATTCTCTTCCCTGAGGAAGGCTGACTAACTGATAAGTGCCATGAGCCAGCGTGGGGACTGATTCTGTCAAATTAAGCTCAAAGGCAAGAGCACAATGCGGAATCTTCTCAAGTCCTGGTGAAGTAATCCAAGCAGACATTTGTGACATTAGACAGTGCATCAGCCATGGCATGCTGTAAAAGTTCACTGGCTTACTACATGGTGGTCTTTAGATGACAGCGATAGAAATCAGTGCAAATTTGTTAATGTAACAACTTGGAAGAGAAGGCTGGAAAAAAAATAGTCACTCTGCTGGGATGTGTAATGCAAGGAGATGTGACGACCATTCGTAAAGCCCGGTGAAAGCATTGTTGCGAGTTGCCGTACGTCAGATGATTAAAATAGTTAACATCTATCGAACGGAGGAAAGAAAAAACATGAGCTGCTTGTGAAGCACAAGTCTGTTAATGTGATGTGATGGCCATGCATTAACTTCCCCAGCTTTACCAAGAACTGACAGCTGAGTGGCATTAAAGTTTTCCAATGCAAAATGTCATTTTTTGATAAAGTTTATATTATTTTTTTTGCCAGATATGTCGTTGCAAGCACTTTTGACAGCTGAAAGACTTTTACACAGCCTTAAATGCTTTAATACATTTTCAGACATAGAAAATTTAGCTTATTGAGTCTCATAAAAAAAAAGCCCAACTAATGCTTCCCCTCTCCCAATGTTCTGCCCCCTTCCACATTGAAGCACCCTTTGCATCTTTTTTTTTTTTAATCTGTGTAAAATTTTGTTTTTAGAAATGGGAAGGGTTTTTTGTGACAGCCAAGGAAGGCCAAGTATGATAGGATGAGTGGATTTAGGCAATACCAGAAAGTAGATCTTCTCTTGAAGCAAAGATCTGATGTACAAAACTATAGGGGAGATTTGAAACTGGATGGGGCCTCTGGACAAAAAAAAGCTCTTGACCACAAAGAGTGGGAATGCCAGGCTGACCAGAGAGTATATAACTTATAATATTGGGTTGTTAAAACTCCCAGATGCTAGGGAATCAACATATGTGGAAAGTTGATAACAATTCAGGTCCCATTGGATGGAAATGGTAAGATCAGAGAAGTTGGCTGTGATAGGTACTAATTCTAGGTCACCTCACTCCAGATTATTTAGACCTGACTGTTTCTCAGATGAGCAGGGCACTACTGCAATAGGTGGTGCCACAGTAGGGGTACAGTCCCAAATTAAAACATTCAGTGAGGCACCTCAGGAGTGAGATGAGTTCTTCCTAGCTGCATTAGTTCTTCAAAAGCTGAAGAGAGGAAGACAGAGGATGACTTAGAGCCTTTTGTAAAATGGGGCTAGAAAGCCTGAAGGAGGACAGCATTGCAAAGCAAGACCAATATTTCCAGGGTGGAAGGGATAGACCAGTTCTCCTTTATGCATTTGGATAAGAAGGTAGTGGTAATGGATTTTTTATTCCACAAGAATTCTGAGGCCAAATTGCACCACATATTGGCCTAAGCTCATACCGTCCAAAAAAATAAAAGTACCAGGAAAGCAGCAGACATTTTTCCTGGCTCATCAAAGTCTTTTAAGGGGTTTCCAGAAAGTGAGGGGGACTGGAGGCTATCAAGGTATTACGTTTCCACAGAGGAGAGGCCTATGCCCAGGCTACAACAGAGAGAAGAGAAATCTCTGTGGGAAATCTGTAGGTCAAAGGTTCAAAGTGAATAAAGCACAAATTAATGAACCTAAGGCATGCCATGGGGTCGCCAAAGAAGTGAGGCAATAAAGGGGGAGGGTGACTGGAGGTTCCAGTTGCCACTAGTAATGCAGTGGCTGCTAAGGCAGCTTGCAGATGATTGAGATGGGCAGAATGATCCTGCAAAAACAGAATAATTCACTGTTGGTTGGTGGCAGTTGCTCCTCTGAGCCATCAGTTGCATAGGATCATCGAAAAGCTCATGGCATGTGCAATCTGTCTTGAAGGTGAACTCATGTGTGAGCAGGTGACATGGGATCTCCAGGGCACAGATTCTAAGGGCCAGCTGGTGTTCTACAAGGACCCCCTCACAGAGGCTTGGATAGCGTGTTCACCCCAGGTCATGATCCTTCTGTTCACTCTGATTTAACATGTGGAGACTGATTTGTACTAGCAGAAGCAAATAAGTGCTTGGGCATTCTAGTGGCAGTGGTGGAGACACTGTACTGCTGAGAGGGACTGAAGACTGAAGAGCACACTGGTGCAGGCTGAGACACAGAACAGGAGCATACAGTAAGGAACAACAAATCATACTGATCAGTAAGACAGTAGAACCCAGCACAGGATGAACAGCAGACCAGATTAGGCAGCAGGACTCCAGATCTCACTGTAGAAGACTGGAACATGGCAGAGATGAAGAAAAAAATTGAATGCAGGCCAGGTTAATGGAAGTCAGTCAAAAGAAAAACAGGCAGAAAAAAAGTGCACAGGGAAGGAGCTCAAAATCAAGTAGAAGCATTGCTCAAGGCACTGAACACGTGGAGGCGAATCTTTTAAATACTGTAGTTGCAGCCCCTTTAAGAGACAAAGTCCTATGATATCATCAACCATGACACTGCAGGAAAAAGACAGAAGCACCGCCAACCCAGGGGTATAAGAAGCCTAGAGGTGCAGGAACAAGGAAGGTAAGTGATACTTCATTAGTTTAAATTTTTTTCACAAAAAGACAAAAACAGACCGTACAAATAAAACAAAAAAATGTAAAGAGTAAAAACATTCCCCCTCTGGGTGATCATGTACATTGCAGGGATTTTGACAAACTTTTTTTTGGAAAATTCTTTTTATTGTTTTAAAAAAACACATACAGTGTTCAATAAAACAAAACAAGTAGTACACAAAAAAGAAGTACATAACATTTGAACATGTATATGAACATTGCCTGTGCAGCTTGCAAACCTGATCCACACTGTCCTCTCAGATGAGACACAACCCCCCCACCCACACATAAGCAACCAAAATCACAAGGATCCATGTGAAAAACTACCCACACTCTCCAGAGGATACAATTTATGTGCCCCACCATTCAATATTGTAGAGAGACCCCCAACTCGTCTTGTCTGCAGTGATTTTAACAAACTTTGTTGCAGATTCCTACCTTTTGTTATTCTGAAGAAATCCATGTGTGATGGTATGTGTCCATGTGGGAAGTGAGTCTAATGGGAGTGGTTTCATAATTATTAATCAGCTGCAGCAGCTGTAGGGCACTAATGAGGAAAGCTACTGGGCCTGCATCCCTTTAGACGTGGTTTCCTATTGGGAGTATCTCACCAAAAATGAAATTTTTGTTCCAGGGGTGCCTGAAATCTGACTTGTATCTTGGTGCAGACTTCTGGGAAAATCAGTGAGACAATCAGACAAGCAGGAAATTATCTTTCTGGGGGGGGGGGGGGTGTCACTTCCAGGTAGCCATATTGCATTGCATTTTACAAAAAAAATTTGAGCTGCAGATTGAAAAGGAAAGGTAATTGTTAATAATATTCAATTAGGACTTGTTTTGCAATTGTATATGCTATATTATTTTTTCTTTATTTGCTTTTTTACCCCCCACGAAATTGGAGTTACCGTTTAACCCCTTCCCGCCCGGCCTATAGCAGATTGATGGCCAGGAAGTGGTTCTGTTATCCTGACTGGGTGTCATATTACGTCAGCAGGATAACATGCCGGCATGCGCCAGCGGGGGCGCACAGAGCGGTGATCGTGAGTTCAGCATGTCAGTCTGACACGCCGCATCTCCGATCGTGGTAAGGAGCCCCTGACAGAGGCTTCTTACCACATGATCAACTGTGACCAATCCCAGATGATCATCGCGTGAACCAGTAAGTGCCAGTAAACGGCATTCCTGAGTTCACGCTGACAGGGAGAGCCGATCGGTGGCTCTCCCTGTCAGAGGGGGGGTCTGTGCTGATAATCAGGACATTGATTATCAGCACAGCCCCATCAGATGTGCCCATCAGCTGCCAATCAGTGCCCAACAGCTGCCAGTCAGTGCCCCCTCAAAAAAATCTCAGTGCCCACCACAGTGCCAATCAGTGCCCAGCAGTAACACCTGTCAGTACCTCACTATCAGTGCTGCCAATCAGTGCTATCTATTAGTGTCCATCAGTGCCATCAGTCAGTGCCAATCAGTGCCACCTGTCAGTGCCCATCAATACCACCTATCAGTGCCCGTCAGTTCCGCCTATCAGTGCCCATCAGTGCTGCATATCAGTGCCGCCTATCGGTGCCCATCAGTGCTGCATATCAGTGCCCATCAATTCTACATATCAGTGCCTCCTCATCAGTGCCCATCAGTGCCACCTTATCAGTGCCCATCAGTGCCGCCTCATCAGCGCTGTCAGTGAAGGAGAAAACAAAATTTTATGACAGAACTTTTACAAAAATTTCAGTCTTTTTTAGTTTGTTTAGCAAAAAATAAAAACCCCAGTGGTAATCAAATACCACCAAAAGAAAGCTCTATTTGTGGGAAGAAAATAGTAAAAATTTAGTTTGTTACATAACCGCGCAATTGTCATTCAAAGTGCGACAGCGCTGAAAGCTGAAAATTTTCCTGAGCAGGAAGGGGGGAAGTGCCTGGTATTGAAGTGGTTAAAGCAATATTATACAAATAACAATCAAATGCTCAAAAAAGGGGAAAGTAAGGAAAAAAAAGAAGAAAAAAAAGTAGATGATTTAGTTTCAAACAACTTTCACCTAAGCAGCTTTCTGAAGCTTGGTGAAAATTTGGTAAATTCATGGCAAAATCTATTTCGCCCACATTAATTTGCTTGTTCCTTGTAGGCACATGCTTGTGGTCCAGCTTCTTGCCAATCTGTGTTAGCATGGGGCACATGCCTGGCTTTGGTTGGCTCCCATGATGTTCAGCAGGGGGATTTTTATGGCGAAAATGTACTGTATGTACTTGTGAGCACAACGTTCAGAAATACAAGCAGTTTCCTGGAAGGAAGTACCTGCTTCACTTACTGTGTGAAATTGCAGCTATGAAGTAATCTGGTACAAATAAGCGTCAATCAGAAGTTCAACCACCAGAGATCCCACTGGAATATTAGAAATAAATTTGTCATTTGAGCTGTGAAGATACGAGATCATTCACGATTGTGAAATATACAAAAAGTCAGAGAGGAGAATTAATGTCTCCACAGGGAACAGAGCCATGATCGGGTATCTTCAACCTTACAGGTCATTCAGCTGTCAATAAAAAGGAAAGATGGTCTCTCCCTCCCTTATTTTGTTCTGCAGAACTGGCTTACATAATTCACAAGTCAAGGTAAACTGTGGGAATCTAATGGATTAAAGAATACAATATCATAAAGATCCTAAAATGACCAATTATAGTGCCCACTGCCCAAATTTCATGCTACATCTCCAGAAAGAAATTTGACATTGCTGAGTGCCTGAAAGTATGGATTCTTCATAGACCCTGACCCCAAAAGATAGAAATCTTAAACATTTTACCTGTGTTGATAAAATTTTGGATATGTTATTTATGATGTTTAGAATACAAGAAACCCCTCCACCGCAATTAATTGTTTACACCAGGTTTTGTTGGGAAAACAAATGCAATCATGGTTAAATTAAAATTAATTAAATAAAAAAGATATTGAAATTATCTATCTCTAGATAAATCTGAGCAGGTGCTGTTGAAGCAAAGAATAAGAAAAGGAGAGCCAAGATAATTTTAGTGTTTTTTTTTAGATTTCCTGTAGCTAGCGGTAGGGATGAGCAAATCTGCTTGGGTTCAAATACCTAATTTTGCTCAAAGTTCGCAAACTCTGTGGCAACCCTTGTTGGGGTGAACCTTGTTATTTAATTCTTGACATTTGTAGTGCTAATAAGTCAAACAAAATGCATGGGAAACTAGGCATTGCCGGGGGGGGGGGGGGGGGATGTACCAATGACAAAATTAAAATAATCAATAAAATAAATGATATATAAATAAAATAATTAAAAATAATAATAGTAAAGAATACAACAAAAAAGTTGAACGTTAAAAAGTATTTCTCCCTACACAAAATTTGGCAGCTCTCCCTAATGTAGCGATACCTTCAGCTAAGAGGGCCGCAGATTTAGTTTGGGCCCTGAAGACAGCTCCGCCAATCCCCGGCAATTTACTCGACCCACTCTGACACAGTTAGTCTAGGGTAATATATATATCTTATGCTCTATGGTTAAATTCAGACACCAATGCAATGATAGAAGAATAACGAGTTTACTTTCTACTGGCAATAAAAATCAACAGTTGTACCAAATCACATAAATATATCTGCAGAGCCCTGCAGCAATTGACACACTACAACTAGTAAGATGTGGCGCACACGCTCCACGTGTAACAGTACTTCACTATGCGCCCTATGGCGCAGCAACTAAATAAACTATCTGGCTGGCCAGGCCTGACCCTATAATTCAGTCTCTAGAACACAAATTCTTCGCATGCAAGTTTTTAAACGTTGGTGCACATTTCAGGAACACATTTGTAATCCAAAAGGGTAAAAGTACCAACACGGAACACTCCACTAGAGATCCGTTTGACTCAGTTCTGCTATGGATCTCCAGTGGGGACTTAAATATGAACTGGTGGGCCACGGCAGTCTGTAGGCCTAACAATAGTGTACAGTATATGGATTGAGCAGGTGCTCGCTCACCCCTCCAGACGCGATCCCAGTCCGGGAACTTCCACCTGCTGTGTCTCCACACACAGCGTCTGCAGCGGTCGGGTCTCCGGCTCAGCAGCGGTTGAGGATCACCGAGTCAGGTGCCACCCAGGCTCGCAATGAGGGTGGAAGGCTCTTTTGGGTAGCAGCACAAGGCCCCAGGCTTCAGGCCTTGCACCACAGCAGATCTGCACAGGAAGATCTCTCCACTGAAGTCTCGTGTCCCAAAGAGGCCGAGCTCAGCCTAGCCTCCTCTTTATATAACCCCACCCATGAGTCTCTGGGGTGGAAACATTGCACCCTGGGTGCCGAATGGGGTTCTGGGTAAGGTAGTCCTGAGAGTCTTTAAAGGAGACCCCGCTACACTAACATCTCCAACACACTGACAATATGGCTGCTGTGAGCCCACCTCTTTATGGAAAGAGGGCTGGGTTATCTATTCTTCAAATGACTGGCTTTTCTGACTCAGCTAGTCAGGGTCATTCCTTAAAGCAGGGATGCCCAACCTTTTGAAGAGCGAGGGTCACTTAAGTGACTTGGTAACCGGTTGCGGGCCACAATCAGTGGAGCGGGTGGATGACAGGTCTGTGTCCACTCTGCATATGCCCACTCTACTCTAAAGGGCCTTCGATCCGATCCACGCACACGGAAGGGGACGGTTCTCCATCTGTTTTTTTTTGGTTTCAATGTTTTTATTAAATTTTTCAACATAAAAAAAGGGGGTATAAATAACATTATATGAAAAAAAAAATGCATTAGAAATAGTACAAGAAATTCCATGTTCAGAATAATATTCATAAACATAAAGTGTATTAAATATATATTATGACCAAGTAAAACATAGAATATATTGAAAAATAAAATATACAGAACTAAATAAAATAAATTAAACAAGGTAATCTAAATATCTCATGTGATAATGTAGTATATATTAAAATAAATAAAAGGGAATAAAGGTCAAATAAGGGGAAGAGTGGATAATTGTACAAATAATAAAATCCATCAGTTTTTTTTTTTGCGGATCAGATTGAAGGTAGGCGGGTGTAAACGGACAGAAGTCTGTTTACATCTGCCGCTACAGGTGAATGGAGGGTCCAATTGGGTTGGACTGATCGTGTGAAAGGGGCCTAAGGCTGCTTTCACACTGATGTGCTGCGGTTTACCTGCACCGTGAATGCAATGCAGTGAACCTGTGGCTTTCCTGGGGGCATCAGCTAATGCGGCTCTGCTCCACAGCCGCTTGCTTCCTCTACCGCCAGCTTCATTCACAACACTGATGCTCTGGGATGGCGGGTCAGCAACCCCCAATCTGGGCTTACCAACCCGCATCAGAGGGCTCTGGTTGGGCACCCCTGCCTTAAAATATACCTAAAGGCAAACTTTCTTTTAATTTTGGAAAGAGTGGAGAGGATTAGAACACCTGCAGGTTTTTATTACTGTCCGTGCCCCCCTTTGGGAGATTCATCCTCTCTATTTGGCCTGATGACTATTATCAAAGAAAGAGAAAGTTAAAATCGCATGCATTTTGCTGCATTAAAATGCATGTCAAGAAGACACCCCCAGTACTTGCACGTGTCAATCTGCAAATGTCCGTTATCTTAAGCTACTGTATCTTCTAGTTGTTTTTGACTGTTGGCATGGTCTACTAGCAGATGATAATTTGGTATCATCTTTGCTAATGTGCAAGAACAGAATAAAACAAATTACACTTTCTACCCAGCCGGATATTGTTTCATAATAAATAAAGTAAGAAGAGAATACAAAACAGGATATCATACACATTTAAAAGAAAAATAATAGACAACATGTTTTACATTTCCAAAGACCAAAAGAAGGTGCTGACCTTCCAAGATTTCTCTTTTCAGCTGGATCTTACATAGTTAACAGTCACTGGGGAGCTATGGCATCGAGTCCCCATCCATTTATATTACACTGCCAAAGATAATGATGTTATTGGTGCCATTAGGCAGTAAGTGGGTGAATCAAAAGAGATCATTTACTAAAACTGGAGAGTGCAAAATCTGGTGCAGCTGTGCATGGTTACTAATGAGCTTCTAACTTCAGCTGAAAAGGAGGTCACCACTGAGGGAGTCAGAAAGACAGGAATCAGTATCATGACCCAATAAAGAACTGGTACAAAGGAACTGTGTGAGTCACATATATTGCAGGTATTCCTCAGAGAAATGGAAGAGATCCCAGTAGAACCACCTAGTCTTATGTTCCTCTGTCTTGTCTCGCAAGGCCGAGATCAGGTCTTCCAGTTGTTCGATATCATTCACCATTGAGAGCCATTGCGCAACCGTTGGGCTAACTTCAGCTTTTTAAATGAAGCTTTGACAATAAAATCTGGAAGCTGATTGGTTTCTAACTGCACTTTCCAGTTTTAGTAAATTAACCCCAAAGTGTGCACTGATGCTGCTTATCCATTTACCTTGTCAAAACTAAATGTGGCAGCCACTGCAGGGAAGACCCCTTGAAAACATGAGAGCAACTTTTTCATTGATGTGGTCATTTACCCCCACAGAGTAGGGAAGGGTAAAGCGTCTCAGTTTTTTCCAATCGGAGTTCCATTGGAGAGATTTCACTTCCTTTTTTGTCCCAAAGAAACAAGGATGAGCAAATCTCTTCAAAGAGAATGGAATCCCTCTTTCAGATCTTCTAGGAGAAGATTTGATTGATTGGCACAGAAGGTGATGGGAAATCCCAATTTTTTTTTAGTTGCTTCCAGAATAGGAGATGTTGACCACTGGTGACCAATTTTATTAGTATAGAAGGTGATAAGAAATCCAAAACTTTTGAGTTGTCTCAGGATTAGGAGGTGGGGAAACATCTTCCAATAACTTGTTCTGTTGAAAACTTTCTAAGGGGACATATAGTTGTGCTGTGCTTTGATCTCCTCTGCTTTGTCGGTGAAACAGGAAGTCAAGGAAAATCTCCCAGGTGGAACACAAAGACTTCTCCATCCAGAGTGGAGACACCCTAATGAAGGAAGTGCATTACTGCTGGAAAATACAGAAAAAGAAACCTAAAGAAAAAAAAAGTTATGCAGCCACCAAATTCAAAGTTTGGCAAGCTGCAATATATTATTTTTTTTTTTTTTTTTTTGTATGTGCTGTTTTTGCGGACAGATTTTTTTCATATAGACTTTATTAGGGAAGAAACCTTTTTTTTTGCTCCCTTGGTTCTGATGTACCATACTGCTCCATTTTTTCTCTCCACTCCTCTGAATCTTGCCACTGCCCACAAGCAGCAGGTACAACCAATGTTGGAAACTACTGGTTTAAAGGATCTGTGTATCATAAATCTTTTTGATCTGCAATCTTTAGGCCACGTACAGCCCCAAACTGGATGTAATTGGAACCACTATTATCCCAAAAGTTACTGTTATTATAAACTGTTTGGTGCATTTCCTCCAATAACTGTGGTCCCAGCAAGCACCAAGCTCTCTGATTTTGTGTATCGATGCAGAAAAATTAAAATAAAAAATGATTAGAAACTATTTATTTAGACACAGGGAAACTAAAGAACGAATGAGACCCGACGCAGCCTAAACACACAATGGCATGTTTCCATCCCTAAATATATTGTAAACAGGTAAGGAAGGAAATTGGGAGAAGATCGGGGAAGAGACCAGGGGAAATATCCACTGATACAGTATTTATCATTATTTCGCACACCTTTTCCACACACACCTCAGGTCCATTCACGTTACTGACACGCACCCATTCCTCTCCACTTTTGACATTCACTATTTGTTCCTTTACAGACTTTTGGTCTATAATGTACACATGCAACACTTGTCAGAGAGGTGATGGAGCTGTTCGGGGCCGGCCCGTGGCCTTTGTTTCCCCTGGTCCCTTCCCCGATCTTCTCCCGGGGGGATGGGTGTCACCCTGCCTCAACCTCGGGTGAGACAGCCTACTCCAGACCACCTTGCAAACCTGTTCCTGGACCTGGGCATAACTTACGGGTTGCTCCATAAGTATTTCCATCCTGTGGCCATCTTTGTTATTCCCGCTTTACGATGAGGTTTTTCTACCTACTAATAGTTAATTTATTTATCTGACTTTCAGATAAATAAACGCCATGAAACGCGTTGGGTTGTCAACTAACGATGCTCAGCTTAGCCCCTTATTAATGAATTTTTAACACCAATACTTTTTATCTGCCTTGATCATGTGATTCATTGATTCTTTGTTAATATGTTTATTTATTTTAAATGTTATTAATCATGTTCATTGATTGTTTGTATCAATTTTATGATTATGATTATTATATCAATTTTGTATGATTAAGTTTACATTATTATATTATGTTGCTTAATTGATTCAATTTTTTGCTCTCTCATATCATGGACCACCCTAATCAAAATGAATTAGACAAACTTTTCCATATTTATTCATATCTATCATTCACAATGACATGTTTCATGCAAAGTCCCAATTTCCTTCCTTACCTGTTTACTATTTATTTACACACAGTTATCTGTCCACTCTCTTTTTGAACTAATTTTTACTTGGCCTTGCTTTTACTAAGGGAATGACTTTCAAAGCTGGTGCCAGCAAACACATTGCGAATAAATCAGGTAGAAACCGGTTTCAGCTGATGTCAACAGTGATTCCTGCTGGCATTGCAAAGCTTCCACAATACACAGGGGGCCTGAAAAGCACTGAGATGGCAGAGATTGTTGTGGCAGAAGCAACTGGAAGATGTCCTGAGATTGAAACACAGACATATTAACATCACCCTTGTGGACGCTAATGACTTGCATTTTAAAATGCCACAGGCTCATACTGCTAGCTGAAACAAAGAAAAAAAACACATCCCTAGTCTCCTAAGACCTTAGATCTTTCCAAACTCTCAGGGCAAATTCAGCCATAATGTATTTTGCAGGATAGCTGGGCAGCTCATGCATGCCACTGGGGGAATCATTGCCCGCAGTCGCTGTAGGCAATCTAGCCAGGATAGCTAAATAAAACAGCAGCTGGGAAGCTTGGAGAGGGAAAATCAGTTATGAAGCATCCTCCACTTCCAAACTATCAAAGCTGAGTAGTTCCTTCTGAAAGTGAAAAAGAAATCTCTGATCACTTTTACAAGATGACGGTGATTAGATCAATACCTGAGTTGAAGCCATTCATTAACTTGTTCTCCATTTGATAGTTAAAAGCTAACCTGTAACTACAGGGGGTGTAGAGAGTGAAAATGCTCCCATGACCCATCACATCAGGGCACCAAAGTGCAATTCTATTTATTTACCTGATTTGTGCTCACATTACACTCTATACAGAGGAAAAATAACGTTTTTTTTCTCTCCGTTACATCTCTTTTTATTAATTCTGTTATCTGTTGTTTGAGATCCTGGGCAGCGGACTAAAACACAACTAACTATACCTCCTTTAAAGCGGAGGTGCCGCGGAAAAAAAAATATTAAAAGCCAGCAGCTACAAATACTGCAGCTGTTGACTTTTAATAAATGGACACTACTGTCCTAGAGTCCAGCGACGTCCGCAGCAGAGGACGAGCAATCGCTCGTCACTCCGCTGCCCCCACCGCCACCCTCGGTGAGGGAACCAGGAAGTGAAGCCTTGCGGCTTCATGCCCGGTTCCCTACGGCGCATGCGCGAGTCATGCTGCGCCGTTCTGAATGGTCCCCTGTGTTCTGGGAGCCGAGTGTCTCCCAGAACACAACGGGTATTCTGCGGGAAGTGACGCGCTTCCCGCAGATTTCCCGCAGAGAGGTCTCCCGGAAGTGGGTGCAAATACCTGTCTTAGACAGGTATCTGCACCCCCCTCCCCCCTGAAAGGTGTCAATTGTGACACCGGAGGGGGGGGAGGGTTCCGATCAGCGGAAGTTCCACTTTAGGGTGGAGCTCCGCTTTAAAATTGAGCTGTGAGTGAACTAGGAATGAGAAAAATTTTGAGTTTTCTTTTTTTCAAATTCTTTATTTAGATAAAGAAGTATCCAACAAACTGTATCCAGGTATGGTCAAAGAAAATATCATACAATGTGAAGATACAGTATGGGGAAATATCATAAAGGTCTAATGCAGATCTAACAATACGCAATGGTACAAAGTGTAAAAAAACAAAACAATTAGGTAATCAATAGCTGGAGTGTAGTTCCGAAGTGAAATTACTCTAAATACAGTGCCTTGAAAAAGTATTCATACCCCTTGAAATTTTCCACATTTTGTCATGTGGAAAATTTCACTCTCTAGATGTGGAAAGCTGGTAGAGACATCCCCAAAAAGACTTGCAGCTGTAATTGCAGTGAAATGAGGTTCTACAAAGTATTGAAACTGGTCAGAGTTGATGGGAAGATGGTTGAAGCAAAATACAGGGCAATCTTAGAAGAAAACCTGTTAGAGTCTGCAAAAGATTTGAGACTGGGGCGGAGGTTCACCTTTAAGCAGGACAACCACCCTAAACATACAGCCAGAGCTACAATAGAATGGTTTAGATCAGTGGTTCTCAACCTGGGGTCGGGACCCCCTCGGGGGTTGAATGACGATTTGCCAGGGGTCACCAAATCCTGGGGTGTTCCTGAAGCCCGCGCTGCTCTCCCAGCCTTTTCGCAGCCACCCAGCAGGGCTGTTCCTGAAGCCGCCCATTCAGTTCACGGCATGGCTGGGGGGCAGAGACTAGAGGTCAGCTGACTGGTGAGGAATGTGAAGTGGGAAAGGCTGGAGGAGACACTATCTCCTGATTTCGGCATAGGTGTCACTGCTACGAGACACCACAAAGTCAAAGACACAGTGAGTAACATTTGTGATTATAGTTGCCATTATAAGTCCCCACTAAATTTCTCAGATCAGCAGATGACCTTGATTAAGACCTAAGTTGGCCGATCAGAAATCCCTCCAACATTGCCACTCTTTCCAACTCCCCGCAACACTGCCACTTATCCCACCCCCCACCAAGGAGTAAGAGAAGGAATAAAAATAGAGACTACGTGGAAGGGAGAGGAAAAGAGGGGGAGGAACAAAGAAAAAGGAGAGAAAGAATAAGAGAAAGAACAAAAAAGATGGTTAGAGAGGCGGATGGGGGAAAAAAAAACAAGAAATTCGGATAGCGAGAGATAAAAGGGAAAGAAAGGAGAACAAAGAGAAAGAGTGGTACATCCTAAAATGTACCATAGGAGTTTTAATACTGTACAAGCGGAAGGGACTCAGGGAGCGCTAAATGTTCGTGGGTTAGGGGCGCAAATTACTTGTCTTGCCTTGGGTGCTGACAACCCACGCTACGAAAATAATTTTACTGTTAGGGGTCCCCCACAACTTGGGAAATTTTTTCAAGGGGTCACGGCACTAGTAAGGTTGAGAACCACTGGTTTAGATCAAAGCATCTTCATGTGTTAAGCCTCATATACACAATGGGACTTCCATCGGACTTTTCCGTGGATTTTTGTCCGAAGGGGCGTTGGCCGTGAACTTGGTATGCATACACACGGCAGAACTTTTTCAGCCAACATTCACCAAATCACATGGTTTTTCAGCTCTTTGCCGCCACCCTTTGGGCAACTTCTGCTATTGTTGTCTGATGTTTAGCATTGGTTCGGAGAATGCGTGTTTGTACTTTGGACTTTTGTCCGATGGACTTGTGTACACATGATCGGATGATCCTCCATCGGACATTTGTTGTCGGAAAATTTGGGAGCATGCACAGCGAACATTTGTCTGTTGAAAAACCGACAACAATTGTCCGATGGAGCATATAGACAGTCGGATTGTCCGATAAAACATGTCCGTCAGACCGTTCTTGTCGAAAAGTCAGATCGTTTGCATGGGCCTTTAGAATGACCCAGCCAGTCCAGACCTAAATCCAATAGAGAATCTGTGGCAAGACTTGAAAATTGCTGTTCACAGACGCTCTCCATCCAATCTGACAGAGCTTGAGCTATATTGCAAAAAAGAATGGGCAAAAATGTCACTCTCTAGATGTGCAAAGCTGGTAGAGACATCCCCAAAAAGACTTGCAGCTATAATTGCAGAGAAAGGGGGCTCTACAAAGTATTGACTCAGGGGGGCTGAATAAAAATTCACGCCGCACTTTTCACATATTTATTTGTAAAAAACAAATGAAAACCATTTATAATTTTCATTTCACTTCACAATTATGTGCCACTTTGTGTTGGTCTATCACATAAAATCCCAATAAAATACATTTACGTTATTGGTTGTAACATGACAAAATGTGGAAAATTTCAAGGGGTATGAATACTTTTTCAAGACACTGTAGATAGAAAAATGAGTGATCAGGATGAAGGCATAATATTGACCCTCATTTATGTAAAAAATTGTAGAAAAACGAACTTCCTCACACTACTACTAAGTGATCGATCTGAAGACTTTCACACTGCTGCACTGCAGTGCAGGTTTTCATGTGGGTTCCCCGCGCTGTTCTGTAAACTTCTATTAGATTGTGTGGTTTTGGTGCATTTTCTGAAAGCGTACCAAAGATACAGCATGCAAGATTTTGGTGAGCTTTTAGAAAATGCACCAAAAATGGCAGATCTAAAAGAAATCTATGGGAAAAGTGTGGGTAACCCGTACAAAAACTGTAGGTACACTGTGCTGCACCCCTGCAGTGTGAAAGCAACCATAGTGGCCCTGGCGGAGAGTTTGGGGAAAAGGAAACATTAGGAGCAGGAGGTGTAAGATGGCCATATGATAGTAGATTTACGAACAAATGTTCATAGGAATATGTGTACAAACATTGGTACCAAAATTCTGGGCACATTTGATGATATGACAAACGTTGTTTGAAAGTACTTTAAAGTTTCATTTGCTCTTAACATTCGATTTTGGAATGAATAGACTTTCCCAAACGAAAACTTCATTCATTGTTAGAAATCTGTTTGTTAAAAAAAAAAATTCCATCCCGTTCTTTTGAATTTTCTCATCACTGCAGTCGAAAACAATCATTAATTTGACCCCTCCAACCATTAAAAAGTTGAATGAACGTTTCAAAAAAATTGTTATACAAAATTCTACAGGTGTATGTCCAGCTTTAGCACTTGGCCTTTAACGTCTTTACACAATCTGCTCTTTCTGGTCAGTAAATTGTTCTAAATTGGATTGTTCCCTTCCCTCGATGAAAAAAAATAGGTAATCAGTTACGTTAATTTTAGAAGCTAATATATGAATGTAGAAGCTGCTGCAATAACTTCTACAAAATGTCAAATTATTGGGTATTGTATCCTTTCATCCCTGACGACTACTATAAGGAAATGGGAGTACATTCTTTTTATTTATTGCGCTACTGAAAACAACACAACACACCAGAATACTGTACATTGTTTCACTGAAATTGTTTTTTTTTTAATACAAACTATAAATGGTGTAATTAAATTCATGACATTTTCTAACATGCTTACTGGTAATCCCAATCGAATGAGTTTTGATTGATCATTCCACCACTTATATTATATTATAGTTTGTAGGCTCCTGCTTTTGAAATTATTGTTTGTTATAAATTGTTTGAACATTGCAGTTTGCTTGCTGTTCCTTTCTAAATGCCAACTAAAATGTTTGTAACAACATGACATTGTGCTTTTTGGATGTGCTTTTGTCACTCTGACATTGCTATTCTTCTCAATTCCACGTTAAGTGCTTGTTAAAAAGTAAAAAAAAAAAAATCTAATCTAATAAAAAAAAATGGCTGGCCAGAGAAATGGGGTTCATATTACACAACGGATTTAGAATTTCAAAAACATTTGTCAAGAATTGGTTGTATAATCTGATCTAGGAAAAGAAAAAAAGTTGGTTGTTTAAAATCCATGAGATTTATCTCTACTGAACATAGATCTTAAAATATTTATAAAGATTTTAACAAATTTCTTCTTCGCATAACCAAGTTAATACATCCTGAGCAAGCTGGGTTTACTCCTGGTAGAGAAGGCAGGGACAACATGCAGAGGGTTCTAAATGCAATTCAGTACACCCAAGCGAAGCATACTCCCTTGGTTCTCTTATTACCAGATGCTGAAAAAGCATTTGATTAAATAGATTGGGAGATTCTCCAGACCAATGTTTCTCAACTCCAGTCCTCAAGTACCCACAACAGGCAGTGGCGTAGCGTGGGTTGTCAGCGCTCGGGGCAAGGCAAGTAATTTGTGCCCCCTAACCTGCGGACTTTTAGCACTGCCCGAGTCCCTTCCCACAATAGTACTGACCAGCCTGATTCCTACACTGACCACTACACCGACCAACCTGATTCCTGACCACTACACTACACTGTCCACTACACTGATCATTACACTGTCCACTACACTGTTCACTACAATACACACTACACTGACCACTATACTGTCCACTACACTACACTGACCACTATACTACACTGACCACTATACTGTCCACTACACTAAACAAGTCCCTTCCCTTCCTACAATAGTACTGACCAGCCTGATTCCTACACTGACCACTACACTGACCTACCTGATTTCTATACTGACCACTACACTACACTGTCCACTACACTACACTGTCCACTAAACTACACTGTCCACTACACTACACTGACCACTACACTACACTGACCACTATACTGTCCACTACACTGACCACTATAATGTCCACTACACTACACTGACCACTATACTGTCCACTACACTACACTGACCATTACACTGACCACTATACTGTCCACTACACTGTACTACACTGACTACTACACTCCCTGAGTTCCTTCCCTTCCTACAATAGTACTGACCAACCTGGTTACTACACCAACCACTACACCGACTAACCTGATTCCTATACTGACCCCTACACTACACTGTCCACTATATTGTCCACTACACTGTCCACTATACTGACCACTATACTGTCCACTACACTACACCGTACACTACACTGTCCACTACACTAACCGCTACACTGACCACTATACTGACCACTACACTATACTGTCCACTATACTGACCCCTACACTACACTGTCCACTACACTGTCCACTATACTGACCACTTCACTACACTGACCACTACACTACACTGTCCGCTATACTGACCACTACACTATACTGACCACTAAACTGACCACTATACTGACCACTACACTACACCAACCACTATACTGACCACTATACTGACCACTACACTACACTGACCACTGTACTGACCACTACACTACACTATCCACTATACTGACCACTACACTACACCAACCACTATACTGACCACTATACTGACCACTACACTACACTGACCACTGTACTGACCACTACACTACACTGTCCACTATACTGACCACTACACTACACTGACCACTATACTGACTACTACACTACACTGTCCACTATACTGTCCACTACACTACACTGACCACTATACTGACCACTACACTACACTGACCACTACACTATCCTACCTACAGTATTCCTATACTGACCACTACACGGCATGACTCTAGCTGCTCTTCTACTCTCTCTCTCTCTGGCTGGCTGGTCCCTCTCCTCAGACCGTGTCCACCCCCCCCCCCCCTGGGCCAGCAGCACGACTCTACTCTCACAATCACGAGGGAGTCTCACCTTCTCTTCTTTGTTCTCCATCGATCCGGAGGAGAGGAGGAAGAGAAGACATCAGCGGCTCACAATCTCCATTTCTTGTGTCCCCCACGCTCCGCCATGTTCAGACTCCGGCACCCTGTGATTGGGCATATGTGGTCATGTGCGGCAGTGGGGCTGGCCTGTTAATGAACGTGGTTGCTCCTGGAGTCCCGCCTCCGCACATGACCCCATTCGCCCAATCACAGGGTGCCAGAGACTGAACATGTGCGAAGGCGGGACTCCAGGAGCTACCGCGATCGTGGACAGGCCAGCCCCGCCGCCGCCACACATGACCCCATACGCCCAATCACAGGGCGCCAGAGACTGAACATGGCGACCAGAGCGCGGGGGCACGGGAAAGTAAAATTAGTAGGAGGCAGCCAGTAGTGACACACACTGGCGTGGAATTTGGCCCCCCTAAATGTTGCGCCCGGGGCCATGGCCCCCTCCGCACCCCCACGCTACGCCACTGCCAACAGGTCATGTTTTCAGGCTTTCCATTATTTTACACAGGTGATTTGATCAGTTTCACTGCCTTAGTAATTACCACAGCCATTTCATCTGAGGGAAATCCTGAAAACATGACCTGTTGGGGGTACTTGAGGACTGGAGTTGGAAAACATTGCTCCAGACCACTCTTGAGTACCTTGGTTTGGGTGAGGGAATGCGTAAGTGGCTGACTGCTCAATGAGGCAATTTCTGAATCTTTTGACATACATAACGGGACATGCCAGGGCTGTCCACTGTCACCACTAATATTTATGCTTACCTTAGAGCCCTTCCTGCAAACAATTAGATCGGATGGATATCCACGGCCTTCCAACTATCTGGGCACTCATCATATGTCTACCTCTGATACCTCTGATACCTCTATCGTATGATTAAGCACTAAGTTTTAGTGTGAAATGCGTCAGCTTGTACCCTGTTTGCTGTGGCATGTATCCTGTGTTTTTTAATTACAATAAAAGCAACAAGTTTTGGAGTGCGGCTGTCCAGAAATCCTTCCTTCATTTTGCATTAAAAGATGGGTACATGCTACTTACTAGGAATAAATGCAAACATGGAGGAATAGGTGCTCAAATGTCCACTTTACTTGCAATGTTCTGCTTCTAACTCAAAGGAACCTGTGATCTTTCTTGCAGTAACCTTATGTCAAGCAGTTGCATTTGATGTTGATAATTCACAATGCATACTATATTCTGGTTGCCATAACAAATTAAAGAAGCAGTAGTACTGACGCCTACTGGGAATTACATAAATTAAAAGGGTCTGAGAAGACCAGCAGTCTTAGGTGAAACAATAGGTCTAGGGTAAGTCCACAATTTTCCAGAAATGCAAATGCAAAACACTGGTTGCTTGGTATCAGATAAAAGAAATGTTACATAGTTGCATAGTTGGTAAGGTTGAATAAAGACAACAGTCCATCCAGTTCAACCTATGTGGGTGTTTGTGTAGATAATCATTTTCCATATCCCTGTATATTGTGTTCGCTAAGATGCACGTCCAAGAGTCTTTTAAAATTATCAATACTTCCTGTTGACACCACTGATTGTGGAAGAGAGTTCCACATCCTTACGGCCCTGACAATGAAAAAACCCCTACGCAACTTAAAGGGGTTGTAAAGGTTCCTTTTTTTATTTTCTAAATAGGTTCCTTTAACCAGTTGCCGACCGCCACACAAACATTTACGTTGGCAGAATGGCACGGACAGGCAAATGGGCGTATATATACATCCCCTTTAAATTGCCGCTGTGACCCCTGCCGCGACCTCCGTGACCGTGCCCGCGGGACCCCCGGACTCGATATCCGCGGGTGTACCGCGATCGTGTCACTGAGCTGAAGAACGGGGAGATGTCACTGTAAACACAACATCTCCCCGTTCTTCCTAGTGACATTTCACTGATCGTCTGTTCCCTGTCATCGGGAACAGCAATCAGTGATGTGTCACGGCAAGCCACGCCCCCTAACAGTTAGAAGCACTCCATAGGTCACACTTAACCCCTTCAGCGCCCCCTACAGTTTAACCTCTTCACTGCCAGTGTCATTTTTACAGTAATCAGTGCATTTTTATAACACTGATCGCTGTAAAAATGACAATGGTCCCAAAATGGTGTCAAAAGTGTCCGATGTGTCCGCCATAATGTCGCAGTCATGATAAAAATCACTGATTGTTGCCATTACTAGTAAAAAAAAATATTAATAAAAATGCCATAAAACTATGCCCTATTTTGTAGACGCTATAACTTTTGCGCAAACCAATCAATAAACGCTTTTTGCGATTTTTTATATTTTTTTACCAAAAATATGCAGAAGAATACGTATCGGCCTAAACTGAGAAAAGATAATTTTTTTTATATATTTTTTGGGGATATTTATTATAGCAAAAAGTAAAAAATATTGCATTTTTTTCAAAATTGTCGCTTTATTTTTGTTTATAGCGCAAAACATAAAAACCGCAGAGGTGATCAAATACCACCAAAAGAAAGCTCTATTTGTGGGGAAAAAAGGACGTAAATTTTGTTTGGGAGTCACGTCGCACGACCGCGCAATTGTCAGTTAAAGCAATGCAGTGCCGAATCGCAAAAAGTGGCCTGGTCTTTGGCCAGCGAAATGGTCCGGGGCTAGTGCATTGTTGGTTCACTTACCTTTTCCTTCGATTTCCCTTCTAAATTTTTTTTTTCTTTGTCTGAATTTCTCACTTCCTGTTCCTTCTCAGTAAGCTTTCCCCCATCATCCGAGCCGTTCTGTCTGGGGGTTAGTCAGCGTGCTCGCCCCCTCCCTTGGGACTACAGCTCTGTGGGGAGGCGCTGTGAACGTTCAGGAAAAGGTAAGTGAACCAACAATGCACTAGCTTAAAGGAACCTATTTAGAAAATAAAAAACAAACCTTTACAACCCCTTTAAGGTTAAACTGCTTCTCTTCCAATCTCATTGGTGTGGCCCTGTGTCTTCTTACACTCCCTGAGACTGAATAGTTTCCTACCTACACTGGGATTACCATTGGGATATTTATATATCACTATCATATCTCCTCTCAAGCGTCTCTTCTCCAAGCAGAATAAATTTAGCGCTTGCAGTCGTTTCTCGTATTTGAGGTCCTCCAGCCCCCTTATTAATTTTGTTGCCCTTTTCTGAACTCTGTCCAGTTCCAGCACATCCTTCTGAGGATTGGTGACCAGAACTGGATGGAATACTCCAGATGTGGCTGAACCCGAGTTTTATAATTTGGTAGAATTATCGTCTTATCTCTGGAGTAAATCCCTTTTTTAATGCATGCTAATATTCTGCTGGCTTTGCTTGCCGCAGCTTCACAATGCATGCTATTGCTCAGTCTGTCATCTATTAAGACGCCCAGATCCTTCTCTGTCCTGGAATTCCCCAGAGCTTCTCCCTGTAGTAAGTAACTTGCATTTATATTTTTAACCCCCAAGTGCATTACGTTACATTTTTCAATGTAAAACATAATTTCCCATCTAGTTGCCCACTCCAATAATTTATTGAGGTCCTCTTGTAAGGATTTTATAACTTGCTGTGATATTATTTCCCTACAAATTTTTGTGTCGTCGGCGAACACTGAGATTGAGCTATTTATCCCACCCTCTATAACATTTATAAATAAATTAAACATAATAGGTCCCAGGACAGAGCTTTGGGGTACCCCACTTACCACTCTAGACCATTCTGAGTACACCTTATTTAACACCACCCTTTGAACGTGCCCCTGTTGCCAGTTTTCTGTCCAAGAACAAACCCTATGGTCCATGCTTACAGACCTCAGTTTGTAGTTTAAGCGTTTGTGGGGCAATGTATCAAATGCTTTTGCAAAATCCAGATACACCACATCCACCGGCCTACCTTTGTCCAGGTGGCAGCTCACTTCCTCCTATAAGGGGTTGATTTGGCAAGAGCGACCTTTTGTAAACCCATGCTGATTACTACTAAAGATACTGTTTTCATCAGCAAATTCTAGCATATAGTCCCCTATCATCCTCTTAAATAGTTTACATACTATTAATGTTAGACTGACAGGTCTCTAGTCTCCATGTTAGGCTGACAGGTCTGTGAAACTTTCAATTGGAAGTGAAGCAGTGATTGCATCTGCCAATCCATCAGTCATACTCATTTAGGTCCTTGGGATGCTTGTACATCACTAAGGGAAGTTGCTGACTACTGCTGTGTTTTTTCTTCACACACAACCTTTAAAAACTTTGAAATCAATTATCATGGGGAAACTGAAAGCAATGTTTTCTAGATGTGGCCCTTAACTTAAATAATAAAAATTAAAAAAAAAACATAAAAATATACTAGTCTATGAGTTTTTTTTTTTGCATAACACTAATGCCGCATACACACGATCTGATTTTCCATCCGAAAAACCTTGGATGGTTTTTCCGACGGAATTCCTCTCAAGCTTGGCTTGCATACACACGGTCACACAAAAGTTCTCTGAACTTTCGACCGTCAAGAACGCGGTGACGTACAACACTAGAAATTTTCTCGAGCCGAGAAAATTAAGGTCAATGCTTCCGAGCATGCGTCAAGTTGTTTCCGAGCATGCATCGGAATTTTGCGCTTCGGAATTGCTACAGACGATCGGATTTTCCGATAGCAATTTTTTCAGTCTGAAAAATAGAGAACCTGCTCTCAATCTTTTGCTGGCGGAAATTCCTACAGCAAAAGTCCGATGGAGCATACACACGGTCGGAATTTCCGACCAAAAGCTCACATCGGTCTTTTGCTGGCGGAATTTCCGACCGTGTGTACGCGGCATTACAGTCTCAAAGCAGAACTAAACTTATCTGAGCACCACAAACTGAAAACGCTATTTAATTCACTTTTAATATTCACAGCAAACTTACCGTACCCATTCATCCATGTCTCCAATGCTTTATTTTTTTGAAAAAACACTTTAAAAAATACCCCGCTAGCATTTCTAGCTGTGGCCATCTTGAGTAAGGACAGGTGATTCATGCAGCATTTATTTTCTGAACTCCATTTGCCCTTAGCTCAGGAATGCAGGCGGGGGAGGGGGGGGGGTTGGGTTGACAAAGCCCCCTCCTTTAGATGAAAAAAGAAAATGTCTATGATAACTCCTGGGATTTACAACATCATTTAGACGTAGGCCAAGAAGCAACTAAATATGTAAAAAAAAATACTTAAAACAACAAAATATATTATATTTTCCTATCTATTTATTGAGGCTGGCAGCATAATCATTCAAAACTGTTAATGTTGATTTAGAGAGTTTAGTTCCGCTTTAACTATCCATAGTGAAAAAAACAGATACATGTTCGAACTGTCAGACATTCGCTCTTGAAACAAAGCAAAATTGAAGGGATGCCAATGGCACCTTCATGTCATGCAGGGATGATAGGTGTGCATACCTTGACATAGAAATATTAATACAGTATGTACTCTTCATTGAAATGTGTGTTTTGTATATTTTTAAATAATAATAGTTTTACCGATTTTGGAGGTAAAAAAGGCAATGTCAGTTTAAACATGAATAATGGCACTATTGTGAATTTTTGCCTTAAATCTAACATAGCAATTTATTTTGATCTGATATCAAACTGTTTGGATTAAAACTCCAGGACCTAAAAAGGCATGATTGTACAGTCTCTTATAGGCACTCTGATAGACGCTTATCAGTCAATAGGAAACACTTGGTAAATATATCATTTTTTGTACAATACTGAGAATATTATGAAACATTCACAAATGTGCATCTGAAATTATATATTTTTAACCTGACAGAATCAGCAGACGCAATCTGACTTTAAATTCTTAAAGTATCAATTTTGAAAAGCTTTGTTTTCTCATGGTAAATAGAAGGTTGTTATGATTGAATAATTCTTTAATGGAAATTAAATATGCCATTTTTCTTTCCAAGCTTCCTGTAAAGGAATCATTTTTTCTCTACAAATGATGCAAAAAAAATGCTGAATAGCAAACTGTTGAAATGCAGGAGAACAGGAATGAAACAATAGATGGGGATCCCTTTCAGCTTTATTTCACGTGAGCTTGATTTTGACTTTACAATGGTGTGAGAGACACAAAAGACTTGATGATATATTTTCTTACAGCAATTATTTTAAAATTTTAAAAAAGCTATCTCATTGGTGGGATAATACTGAGGGACGCAATCTGGTGACAGTGTGCAGCAAAGAAAATCAGGACCACTATGGTATTTAACCCATCTCCACCATCAGGAGCTTTGGTGAAGACCATCGGTCACTTAGACTCCAAACCTCAGGTGACCCCACATCACCTGCCAGTGATGTGCTATAACAGTAGGATGGGTGGTATTACAATAGGACACAGCCATTCAATCAGCTACAGGCAACAGTCCTGCACTTGATCAACAGTGCAAACAAATAGCCAAGGTCAGGATCTCTGTGGAAGAGGTTCAGAGAGGGTATTTCCAGCTTAAAGGTTGCCTTATCCATCTCAGCTATGCCCTCCGCTGGCCCATTGGACTCTCCAGCCTTATCCTTGTCAGTTCCACTCAGATTGACCTTTGTTAGCGAGTGGAAACAAGAGAGTGTGGGGGCTTGTCGAGCTTCCAGGGTTCCCTATCTTCCACCACCAGTGAGGACAGGTACTATTACATCCCTGATGCCTGCCTATGGATATGTAAGCAGGTTTGGTTAGCTAATCTGCTGCTAGGTGGCCCTGTCCCAAAATGGTGTGTGGTAACAGTGAATAGTGATATAATTGGGTTTTGGGTACCTTTTAGACAAATTAAGAGAGGACAGTGCAGCACAAACCCATACTACATATGAAAGTTTATAATGAAGATATAGCTCCAAGATATTCATACATTGTCCATAAATATATAAATCTGGTGAGAATGAGCGTGACGCATATGACATATGGTGACACCCGTGGCAATCTTCAAGGTTATTGTGTAACACAGCATGCTTTCATATGCACTGAGGACAGCGCCTACGAATGTGTGTGTATTTTGTTTTTTAACTATTACATTTTTGTAAAACGGAGAGCACTATTGTGTTGCTTCTTTATATTGCATATGTGTTTGACAGAGCACCGCACAGTGAGCAGAACTATTAGCGGTATCACAGCCCTTGGATCTATCCCCATGAGGGAATGCCTGTCTTGACAATGAGGAAAAGGGGTTACCAGTGCGCAAACCACAATGGGTGTAGACTAATCATAAATTTATAAAAGCAGCAGCCACAACAAAGGAAGTGTTCACACACTAAAAATGTAAATTGAAAAGGGGGAGTGATGTGGCGCTTGCTAAAATTAACAATAAATAATATTAATAATACAGTTGCAAAAAAAAGTATGTGAACCCTTTTGGAATGATATGGATTTCTGCACAAATTGGTCATAAAATGTGATCTGATCTTCATCTAATTCACAACAATAGACAATCACAGTCTGCTTAAACTAATAACACACAAAGAATTAAATGTTACCATGTTTTTATTGAACACACCATGTAAACATTCACAGTGCAGGTTGAAAAAGTATGTGAACCCTTGGATTTAATAACTGGTTGAACCTCCTTTGGCAGCAATAACTTCAACGAAACGTTTCCTGTAGTTGCAGATCAGACGTGCACAATGGTCAGGAGTAATTCTTGACCATTCCTCTTTACAGAACTGTTTCAGTTCAGCAATATTCTTGGGATGTCTGGTGTGAATCGCTTTCTTGAGGTCATGCCACAGCATCTCAATCGGGTTGAGGTCAGGACTCTGACTGGGCCACTCCAGAAGGCGCATTTTTTTCTGTTTAAGCCATTCTGTTGTTGATTTACTTCTATGCTTTGGGTCGTTGTCCTGTTGCAACACCCATCTTCTGTTGAGCTTCAGCTGGTGGACAGATGGCCTTAAGTTCTCCTGCAAAATGTCTTGATAAACTTGGGAATTCAGTTCACATACTTTTTTTTGCAACTGTAAATCTTAGCGCAAATGCAAAAGTCCTCTTTGTAATGCAATAACATCCAATGCCAAACAAGTGCGAGGTGCTTCAATCCTGTGCTGGTGTTTGGACTGTTTGAGGAAAAAAAATTCCAGCACCGAGGAAAATCTATATATTACGTTTTTTGGCACTTTATATATTTTTTGGAAACTTTTGGCACACCTTTCTGGAAAATAATTGCTTGTTTGCACATAAGATCATTTGACACTGAAAGTTTTTTTTTTTCTTTTGCACGTGATTGTTTATTTTGCACATTACTGCTGCACCTTTTATGCTTGATTTTGCACATATTATCTGTATTTGCTTATTTGCACGTAAGGAATTGAAGAATTTCAGTCTGCACATTCACCCTTATTTGCCTATTTGCACAGAAGGAACTGAATCATTGGTAATTTATATAGGAACATTTATGATTATATTTTATTAATACCTGTCTTGGCAATTCTGTCAGTTCAGGGATCACGACATTGAGGTGAGCGGCCTATCTTGCTCCTTGGTAGTGGGACCCAATATGTTTGTCACTTGGATGTTATAGGTGTCACACTCTTTCTCGCCTGATTTATATATTTATGGACAATTTATGAATATCTTGGAGCTATATCTTCATTATAAACTTTCATATGTAGTATAGGTTTGAGCTGCACTTTCTTTTTTATTTTTCAAAGAAAAGATACTGTGAAAATTGCCTTTAGTGCTTAGCTTGCATTCCCATTTGATTGGTTTGTCATTTTCTTGCGCAGATTGGTTCTTTATCTTATCTTTTAGACAAAGCCTATCTGAAGTAATGTAATGGGTGGAGTTAGTGCCCATACATATACCAGGTAGGGAGGAGTCTAATGAAGATGAGGCATGAGAGCCAAATACCCCACACCTGTGCAGATGTTGTCAGCACAGCCAAGGCCCTGCTCAGGGAAGAAGTCCCAGGAGAAGTGTACAGAATTTAGTAGGAGCAGCTGCAGCAGTCCTGTTTTTGGAATGACTACAGGAGGGTTGGGAGATGGATGCACAAAGCCTAATGGGCAAGTCAGAACCCTCTGAGTGAGTACTAATGACTCTGGGAACAAGAGAGTAACTGTAGGGAGCATACCCAGCTGGGAATTGTTATGGAGTGGGACTTGGAAGGAGAGACTGGTATACTATACAGGGTGCCTTGTTAATCTCAGCTGACAGAGTGTGAATCTCGGATTGAATAGAGCAGAATGCTACAGATTTAGTCTACAGGGAGATGGGTCCCAACACTGTGGTGTTCCCAAGGAGAAAGAGAGAGTATGTAAAAGGAAAGATGGCTTAAGAGTGATGTGTAATGTGTTGCTTTTACATAATAACTGCTATGGTAAGTCCACCATATGTGTGATTGGCAAAGCAATGCCAAGCAACCCTGGCTAGTATGTCGATTTTATGTGAAGTGTACTGTAATTTCCTGAAGAAAATCAGTAAAGTGTATAAACTGTACTATTTGTGCAGAAATTATTTTCTCTTGAATATGAGGGCTAAGTACCGCCTCTGGCAAGGAGTTGGGCACAATATGGCAGAGGTATAGGGGCTACCAGCAGATAGGTAATTGTTCTATCATGGCAGAAGCAGGGCAGGGACTTACAGATGTGCCAAAACCAATACAGTCTGGGTCTCCATCAGACTAACCTCTACCCTTATTGTGGTTGTGGGAATTATCTGGTTGCAGGTTCACAATCCCACCAATAACTGGCCTTTGGGAGAGGTTGCCTTCTATTCCGATTACTGTCATCAGTTTTGTTTGTTTAATCCTGAAAGTCTCTTCTCTTTAGACATAGGGAAGAAGAACAATATTTCCCTTGCATATTACTAAATGTCATGAGACTTCACAACCCCTTTAAGGCCCCTTTCACATAGGGAAGATTCCGTGTGGATTCCGTTCTGATCAGGGGTGGATCCGCTCACAGATGCCCTGCTATTGGAGCAGAGTGGGGGGATGACACATCTGTGTCCGGTCAGGAGTAAACTGACTCTGCTGTTCATTTACACCCAAATACTCCCCGATCCGATCTGCCTAAACGGAAGAGGACGGATTCCCTTCTGTTTTTTTTTTTAGTAGACCGGATTGGACTGGGAGGAAGGCAGGTGTAAATGGACACCATTTACCTTTACATCCACCTGTCCATATGGATGCATGGACCATCCAATCAGGTCCACCTGAAAATCTGACAGGTAGACCTGATCCGATGGCTCGTGTGAAGGGGGCCTTAGGGGTCTATTTAAAAAATTAAAAGAACAACCCATATTTCCCCCAGGATTTACATATTTTTACAAAAGAATATATTCAGAAAAATGTGTGAATCTTGGGTGAAAGTTCTGTGACTACTGGAAATATTTATAGCTAAGTTAAACAATGTGAGCAGCATGCACCTTATGGTGCCAGCTCTTAAAGTGGTTGTAACCCTAAAAAGAAAAAAAAAGCTTCTGTTCTTCTAAAGCATGATAAATACCACAGCGCTTCTGCAGTGTCATTTGTCCCATTCAATGTTGTAAAACACCTGGTTGATCCTAATTGTTCCTGTGTCCCCCTAGGTGTACTGACCACAGTAATCATAGCTGCTGATCCACGATACCGTGGTCAGTTTACGTGCCTCCATCATCCCGCTGTGTGCTCAAAAATCTCCATAGGCGACTCTTTAAAAATGTTTACAGGCTACCAGTTTTGAGATACAGAGGAGGTCTATCACTAGAAATATTGATCTTGCTCTAACGTTCACGGCGGCATCTCACATGTGTGTGCAAATACTGTTTACATATGCAGACGAGACACATGTATGTGTTTGGTTCTGTGTGTGAGCACACAAATTGTATTATTATTTATTTTACTTTATCTTTTTACACTGTCAGTTTAGTTTTTCATTTTTTAATCACTTTTATTCCTATCACAAGGGATGTAAACATCCCTTGTGATAGAAATAAGGCATAACAGGTCCTCTTTATGGAGAGATCTGGGGTCTATAAGACCTCAGAAATCTTCTCTACCCTTCTCTACTTTATAGGGGAAAAAATGTCAGTGTTTACATCTGCCAGAGTCGGAAGTGACGTCATGACATCGATTTCGGCCTCCTAGGGTCATAGAAATGGCCAGGGGTTGGTCCAGTCCTCACCGTCAGATCAGATCTCTGGCTTTACAATCAGGAGAGCCCAGAGAGGCACTGATGGGCAGCGGGAAGAGGGGTACAGTCTTGTCTATATTCACCTCGCACACATTCCTGGAAACAAGGCTCATCGATAGTGGATGCTGCAGCGACTACCAGCTGGTTACTGAAAAATTACAGATAAATGGACATGTTTGCCAGCACACCAAGGATCCTTAAATGTCGTCCAAAGGTTTTTATTGCAGAATGATCACATCAGAAGAGAAGGTGCAACAGGACTTCGCAGGACCCCTTCGTCAGGCATGTGATAAAGCATGACAGTGACAGAACACAATATGCATGTATCAACCACCAATCAGAGCATAAGAAAATGGGAGGAGGGGTACGTCAACTCCCGCTACCTGTAAAAGCAATCCAGCGGCTAATAAGCTGCTTGGATAGCTTTTACATTGTAGAGAACTACTGGCTAAAAAAAAAAAGAAGAAAATATCTGGATGATGCCTGTAGCTGCACTCAAAGTCCATGACATCATATGACGTCATGCGGGCGGGAAGTGGTTAGGCTGGTCCTTGACAAATTATGGTCAATATACAGTGCCTTGAAAAAGTATTCATACCCCTTCAAAATTTTGCCACAAATTTTTACAAACAAAAATGTAAATGTATTTTATTGGGATTTTATGTGATAGACCAACACAAAGTGGCACATAATTGTGAAGTGGAAGGAAAATGATAAATGGTTTTCAATTTTATTTTTACAAATAAATATGTAAAAAGTGTGGTGTGCATTTGTATTCGGCCCCCCTGGGTACTTTGTAAAACCACCTTTCGCTGCAATTACAGCTGCAAGTCTTTTTGGGGATGTCTCTACCAGCTTTGCACATTTAGAGTGAAATTTTTGCCCATTCTTCTTTGCAAAATAGCTCAAGCTCTGTCAGATTGGATGGAGAACGTCTGTGAATAGCAATTTTCAAGTCTTGCCACAGATTCTCAATTGGATTTAGGTCTGGACTTTGACTGGGCCATTCTAACACATGAATATGCTTTGCTCTAAACCATTCCATTGTAGCTCTGGCTGTATGTTTAGGGTTGTTGTCCTGTTGGAAGGTAAACCTCTGCCTCAGTCTTTTGTAGACTCTAAAGCCCTGTACACGTCACACGATCGGATTTCCGATGGAATAAAATCCGATGGATTTTTCCATCGGATTTCCGATGAAGCTGACTTCCATCAGTCTTGGCTACACACCATCAGTCAAAAATCCGACCATCCCAAACGCTGTGACGAAAAACACTCCGACGACCCGAGAAAAAGTTCAATGCTTCTGAGCATGCATCGACTTGATTCTGAGCATGTGTGGGTTTTTTCTCCGATGGAGTTGCACACAGACGATCTGAATTTGCTATAGTTTTTTTTCCATCGGATAAATTTAAAACATGTTCTATTTTTAATCACCAATGGAAAAAAGACTGATGGGGCCCATACACGATCAGTTCGTCCGATGAAAAAAGCCCTTCGGACTGTTTTCATCGGTAAAACCCGATCGTGTGTACAGGGCTTCACAGGTTTTCTTCTAAGATTGCCCTGTATTTGGCTCCATGTATCTTCCCATCAACTCTGACCAGCTTCCCTGTCCCTGCTGAAGAAAATAATTCCCACAACATAATGCTGCCACCACCATGTTTCACGGTGGGGATGGTGTGTTCAGGGTGATGTGCAGTGTTAGTTTTCCATCACACATAGCGTTTTGCTTTTAGGCCAAAAAGTAAAATTTTGGTCTCATCTGACCAGAGCACCTTCTTCCACATGTTTGCTGTGTCCCCCACATGGCTTCTCGCAAACTGCAAACGGGACTTCTTATGGCTTTCTTCCAACAATAGCTTTCTTCCTGCCACTCTTCCATAAAGGCCAGATTTGTGGAGTGCACGACTAATAGTTGTCCTGTGGACAGATTCTCCCACCTGAGCTGTGGATCTCTGCAGCTCCTCCAGAGTTACCATGGGCCTCTTGGTTTCTTCTCTGATTAATGCTCTCCTTGCCCTGCCTGCCAGTTTAGGTGGACAGACAATTCTTGGTAGGTTTGCAGTTGTGCCATACTCTTTCCATTTTCGGATGATGGATTGAACAGTGCTCCGTGAGATGTTCAAAGCTTGGCATATTTTTTTATAACCTAACCCTGCTTTAAATTTCTCCACAACTTTATCCCTGACCTGTCTGGTGTGTTCCTTGGCTTTCATGATGCTGTTTGTTCACTAAGGTTCTCTAACAAACCTCTGAGGGCTTCACAGAACAGCTATATTTACAAAAAACACGGGATGGGACATTCTCCTGTGGCCACCATCTTATGAATTTTGGGAGACCAGCGACCCACCATTTCCAAAATTCGCTCTGATAATCAATTTTAAATGAACCCTTTTTGTATATGTCTGTATTAATAAAATTAATACTTAATTTCTATGCATATTGTCTATATGTATTATGTGTTTTTAGCACCATTACAATCCCACGTTCCTCCTTTGTTCATTAATTACTACTGGGATGAGGTGCGTACTCTTTTTAGAATCACTCGGATCATCTCCAGCTGTATTTATACTGAGATTAAATTACACACAGGAGGACTCAATTTACTAATTAGGTGACTTCTGAAGGCAATTGGTTCCACTAGACTTTAGTTAGGGGTATCCCAAGGGGGGCTGAATACAAATGCACACCACAATTTTCAGATTTTTCTTTGTAAAAAGATTTGAAAACCATTTATGATTTTCCTTCCACTTATGTGCTACTTTGTGTTGGTCTATCACATAAAATTCCAATAAAATACATTTATATTTTTGGTTGTAACATGACAAAATGTGAAAAATTTCAAGGGGTATGAATACTTTTTCAAGGCACTGTTTGGGCTCCCCCACTTGACAAAAGTAGATAATTTAAAGCAGACGTAAACCCATCCATAAAACCGTTTCATTTCCGGCACATGCCGGAAATGTAACACTCCCATTGGTTGTGCTCTCAACCAAACTGTCAAACCATCCAATGGCTGGTGTCATAACTGATCACATGTGCAGCATCATGGCAGTTGTAGATTAAACAGAGGCAAAGATGGCAGCTTCCTTGGCTGAAAACGATAGGAGGCTTTACTTACACTTTAATCATCTTCTGTCGAAGGGACTTGCAGAGAAATTCTCCATTGATCAGCAGCTTTAGCCAATCAGTTAAATCACTGATCAGTATATTCTTTTTATTATATTTATTTATTATATTATATTTTTATTTCTTTCACCATGCTGGCTAAACGAAAATAAATTAACCATGTATGGTCAGCTATCGGAAGGATTTTTTCTTTTTTTAGAGCTTAACAAGCCCGACAGGTTCACTTTAACATAAACACTGAACAGTTCTTTACATTCAGTTGTGTTCTGCTACCGGCAATCGAGAGGTGGATGGCAGAAGATTCTACAATTCAATAAACCCAATGCCAGGATACTGTCTACCAGTGGTTGTGCAATCACTGAATCATCTAAATGATTCCTCAAAGGGACCCATACCCATATTTAGCGGGAACAAAATGGATAAAAAGCTTAATGCTGATAAATAATAGCATGCTATTAAAAGCCCACAGAATTAGAACTGAAAAAAAAAAAAAAAACTTTTAAAGCAAAGTTGTTTGGAGAACAATAAAAGTCTTTTTTTCTAAAAGCTCTGTAAAATGTCAGCTTTAGACAGATAATTGCATAGCACAGACTACCTTCCCTTCACTAGGATGATTTAAATAATGCATTTAAAATAATAATAATCAAGTATAAGACAACATGTAATGTTACGTGTCACTGTGCAGCAGATAAAAAGCTTCTCATGACCAAATATGTCTGTCTTTGTCGTACTTCAGTAATAATTACAATGTTGGTTAACAGGAAACTTAACTGTTACACACTCGCTGTTATTTGATGGATACGAGAACTGAACTTGTTGAAAGAGAGAAAACACAACCTTCTCCAAAAAAAGTTTTAAAAATGTAACAAAAACAGAAAGTCTCCAAGCATTTGAATGTTAGATGAGGGCTGGAGTGGCTAAAAAGAAAAGATTGTATTTGACACAATAGAAAATGAATTTTAATATTTTTGATGAAAGAGAATAACATGTTATACTCGCTAAAAAAACATAATTAAAGAGTTTCTTAACTTTTCATCGACAGGCAATTTGGGATGAGAAAATCTACTTTAAAGTGATTGTAGAGGTTTAAGTTTTTTTTACCTTAATGTATTCTCTGCTTTAACCACTTTAGGATTACCCTCCTTCCTAAACAGGCCATTTTTTGCGATACAGCACTGCATTACTTTAACTGACAATTGCGCGGTCGTTGCTTTGCTGTGCCCAAATAAAATTGATGTCCTTTTTTCCCCACAAATAGAGCTTTCTTTTGGAGGTATTTGATCACCTCTGTAGTTGTTATATTTTGCGGGAAGCTGCTGCTTCTCCTCCCCTCCAGCTCTTATGAAGCTGAGAACAGAGGACATGTGATCACTTATAAAAAGGGAAAATATTATTTATATAGTTTTTTATGTACGAACGTTATAGTGTCTACAATCTATAGGATATATTTATGGATTTATTTATTTTTGCGGGATTTTGTATTGTTGTACCTTATTGCTGGTTGCAAAGACAGACAAAAATAGAATGCACGCACACCTAGTGCATTACCAAAAATATTTTATCAAAAATTAAGATAGATAAAAATGGATACTCACAAGATGGCAAATAGACATATGCCATAAAAACACAGTGCTGAACATGGTGGACATAAAATTGCCATATACACAACACGGAGGTGTACAACTGACGTGTTTCAGGGCTCACCCCCTTCCTCAGAGCTAAGCTAGTCTGAACATCTTGGGACAAGCGCTTTAAATAGAAATTACCTTCATACAGGAAACCCACCCCCAAAGGAAGCCACCCCCAAAAAAAGGCGGTAAAAAAAAAACTATTGGTCATCACAGGTTGATTTAAATTGCATCGAAAATATTAAGAAACATATTAAGAATAGATTACAATTTAAAAATGAATTAAAAAAATATACATATACAGTTGTAGCGGGGTGTTCCCCTTTAATCAGAGACAGGAAATTCCAGAGAGAGAGGAGTCGGGGGGAAGGAATATAAGGAGGGGGCGAGGCCTAACTCTTTCTCTTTGAACACGGGGAGGCAGAGAGAGAGATACACCTGTGCGGATCTGTGCTGTTCCAGGCCTGAAGCCTGGGGCCTGTGGAGCGAACCAAAGAGCCTTCCACCCCCTTTGCGAGCCTGGGTGGCATCCAGACTCATCTCTTCTGAAGTTATCTGGATCGGGGATCCGATCGCAGAAGTCGCTGTGGACGAGAACCGACACAGCCGGTGGAAGTTCCGGACTGAGGGAAGTTCCGGACTGAGGGAAGTGTTCCGGAGTGGTGAGCGAGCGAAAGCTCATCTTTAAACTGTTACTTTTATACTTTGTGCCTACTAGACTTCCGAGGCCTAACACCTCCGGTGAGGGAGAATTACCCCCCCCCCCTATTGGATTACAAATACATGGTTTTAAATACTTCAAGTGCACCACCTTTACAGATCCTGTGCCGGTGAAGATTTGTGTTTCTTCTAAGACTGAGTTTCATGGTTAGGGATCAGGCCTGATCCGTTAGATAGTTATAAGTTAGTTATCACACCACAGGGTGTTTAGGTAACGGTCGCCCCACGTGGCGTTCCGTCCCCTTTCCATTGCTGGTACACACACACACAGTATTGTGATTTATAACTGCAGGGACCTGCTTATGTGTTGTGAACCAAATGTTACATGCATGTTATCCCCTTTATCTTACCACTAGCAGTAAAGTCAGTTATTATTTACAACATTGTCTATGAGTCTGAGTTATCAATCCACACACCCACATTTAAAGCATAAGTGATTGTTTATGTGAAATTGCTGTGGGTTAACTGTGCCAGAGCAGGTAGAGCAGATTGCCGGGGGGTTGGGGAAGCTGTACTCAGGGCCCAAATCAAAACTTGCGGCTCTCTTAAGTTGAGGGTATCGCTACACGTGGGGGCTCGTAAATCCGGGATTACTGAGACAGCGGTGAGAGCCCGCCAAGACTTACCGGCATGGACCCGAAAGACATCAGAACGTGGTGTGAAGTAACTAAGACAGATCCAAGCCAGTCAGTGGTCATTAACATTCCGGGTCAGGAATGGTCGACCGAAACGGTGGAAGGGTTAATGAAGTCAGACCCAGGCACCTCACACCAGTATACGCTAGTGGAATATTCAGATGGGAAGCCAGAGGCTTGTAAATGCAAATATGCGCAGATGCCGGATAACAGATCTTATAGTCTGGCGCACGCTACTAAGAAAGAGCTATCACCAACGGGATCACCGCAAGTTGCGGCCCGTACCCCGCCAGAGAGGAAAGACGGAGCGACACCTCCGGTGACGCCTGCACCTGCCACGGCCATATCACCCGAACTGATAAAGGCGTTAGGGGATCTACTAACAAACTGTCAGAAGACAAGCACAGTGCACGTAGAGACTAGCTACCGGAGACTAAAAACATTCTCGGGGGAGCTCCCCGTCCCTGCGGGAGAGGAAGATTTTGACACTTGGGTGGAACAGGCATTACAAGCAGTAGAGGCATGGGAGGTGCCTGAAGCACAGAAAAGACAACGAGTTTTAGAAAGTTTGAAAGGTGCCGCGGCAGAAGCGGTGAAGAGCTTCCGTTTTGGAAATGCAAACTGTACAGCTCAAGATTGTCTGGCCATGCTGCAGGAAGAGTTTGGACAGCTGGAGAAGGTGACAGAGATGGTCTACCAATTTGAACATACTTTCCAGCAGTCGAATGAGAAACTGTCAGAGTATGTTAGAAGGTTGAACAGGCTGTTATGCAAGATCGTCCTGAAGAAGGGAATGCTGCCTAAAGATGCAGATGAAGCACGAATGAAGCAGATCATGAGGGGAGCGCGGCGCTCAGACCCAGTCTGGCTGCACCTGAAAACCTCAGGAGGAGGAATGTCACTAACCTACTCTGATCTAATAAAAATTATTAGGGACGAAGAGGCGCTGCAGAGAGATCAGCAGGTGGCCAGGGTGAAGGTCACCCCTGTACCAGTGTTGGTCAGTTCAGTCAAGAGCCCGGAAAGAGATGCAGAAGTCGACACTTTGAAATCACAAATGTCCCAAGTGTTGAAGATGCTGACCTCTTTGATGGAGAAAGATCAAAGAAGAGCAGAGAAACCAAGTCCAAGAAAGGAGTTGTTCCCGAATACCTCAGAACCAGCCTCCATTCAGGACCGAGAAGAGATGCTATGCTACAACTGCGGGGGCAGTGGCCACTTTGCCAGTAGGTGTTCCAGTCCCAAGAAGAAGAAAATGGATAATCGCCAGCCGGCGGGAAACTCCAGAGGGCCCCGGTGAGGGAGTCAACCGGGTGCCCATCTCTTTCAGTGAGCTCCAAACTGAATGGAAGGAAGCAAAAGAGAGGGGACAAGACCCCTCAGAAGGAATCTAGGGTCTCTCAACCAAGATACACACCAGAGAAAGGGGACAAGACCCCTCAGAAGAAATTTAGCACTCCCAAGAAGGAATGTCTACAACCAAGAGACAATAACATCCCTCAGCGGGTTTGTACTCCCATTAGGGTGGGGAGGGTCAATGCATACCAGGCTCAAGAGAGAATAAAGTCAAAAACAAACTGGATGAAGACAAGTCCTCAGAAGAAAGTGACCTCAACCCGGCCGTACCCAGAAGAATTGGTCGGCCCGTCCCCCACTGTATCTATCCAGGTGGAAGAAGTATATACAAAGGCCCTCCTGGACACTGGAGCTCAAGTGACTTTGTTGTACAGAGACTTCTACGATAGGCACTTAAGCCATTTGCCTATACAGAAGATAGAAGAACTGGAGATATGGGGCCTGGGAACGCAGAGGTTCCCCTATGATGGTTATCTGCCCATAAAGCTGACATTCGACCCCTCTGTGGCTGGGAAGACAGAAGTGTTCGACACCCTGGCAGTTGTGTGTCCTAGACCACCCGGGGCCAGCAAGATGTCCCTCATCATAGGCACCAATACGGATCTAGTGAGAAGACTTCTGACCCCCCTGGTGAAGATGAGGAGCCATCAAGATCCAAACATCCATCCCATGCTGAAGACAGCCTACCAACGGTTAGTGCTGGAGCAGAAGACCCCAGGAGAGGGGATAGGGAAGGTGTGGAGACTGGGGAGAGAAGGAGTGGTGCTGCAGCCCGGACAGGTGGCTTGCCTCAGGGCCACTGTGAAGCTCACCTGGAAGCAGCCTGGTCCCTTTGTCATGCTGGAATCCGACCCAAGGGAAGATCACTCAGGCCTGGAAGTGATACCGGAAGTGATTCCAATCAAGGCCCTGAAGAAAGCCAGGGGAAGAGTCCCGGTGAGTGTGAGGAACTCTACAGAAAGGGCCATAGAGATCCCTGCCCGGATGCTGTTGGGACAGGTGAGTCCTGCTGTCCCAGTCAGCTGGTCAGAAGTAAAGGGGACGGGTGAAGAAGGAGATGTTTGGGAAAAACTTTCCATGGAGAACCCGAATTTACCTGGAGCCTGGAAAGAGAGAGCCAAGGCCCAGCTGACTAGATGGGAGAAGATTTTCTCCAAAGATGAGTTCGATGTGGGGTGTGCGAGGAGTGCTACCCACCGCATCCGCCTGCAAGAAGACAAACCGTTCAGGGAGAGAGTCAGGCGGGTTCCGCTGGCAGATCTGGAGGATCTGAGGGAACAGCTTGCAGAACTGAAAAAGACTGGGGTGATTCGAGAGTCCAGAAGCCCTTATGCCTCTCCAATAGTGGTGGTCAGGAAGAAGAATGGGTCGCTGAGGCTCTGCATTGACTACAGAACTCTCAACAGGAGGACCACCCCTGATCAGTACACCACGCCAAGGATAGAGGACGCCTTACAGAGTTTGTCTGGAGCTAAGTGGTTCAGCGTGATGGACCTCAAGAGCGGGTACTATCAAATTCCCATGCACCCAGAGGATAAAGAAAAGACCGCTTTCATAACTCCTGTGGGGTTCTTTGAGTTTAATAGAATGCCTCAGGGCCTATCTGGGGCCCCAGCTACTTTTCAACGTCTCATGGAGAAGACTGTCGGAGATATGAACCTCATAGAAGTCCTCGTGTACCTGGACGATGTCATTGTCTTCGGGAGAACTTTGGAGGAACATGAGGCCCGATTGGAGAAAGTGTTGAGAAGGCTTAGTGAAGAGGGACTAAAGCTTTCCCCCGAGAAGTGTCGGTTCTACCAGTCTTCGGTGAACTATCTGGGACACATAGTGTCTGAAAAGGGGGTGGCTACTGATCCTGAGAAGTTGGAGGCAGTTACCTCCTGGCCAAGACCCACAACAGTCACCGAACTTAGATCTTTCCTGGGCTTCTGCTCCTACTATAGGAGGTTTGTGGATGGGTTTGCCCGTATTGCCAAGCCCCTAAATGAACTGCTCAAGACTGAAGGGGAAGAGGATGGCTTGGGACCCAGAAGACCCGGGGAGTCGGTTCAAGATCAGTGGACCCCCAGGTGTGAAGAGGCCTTCAGAACCCTGAAGAGGAGCCTCACCACAGCCCCAGTATTGGCCTATGCTGATCCCACCAGACCATACGAGTTACATGTTGATGCTAGTCATGAAGGCCTAGGTGGAGTGCTCTACCAAGAGTATGAAGAGCAACTGCGACCAGTGGCCTATGTGAGTCGGAGTCTGACCCCCTCGGAGAAGAACTACCCCACTCATAAGTTGGAGTTCTTGGCCCTCAAATGGGCAGTGGTGGACAAACTAAGAGACTACCTCTATGGGGCAGAGTTTACAGTAAAAACAGATAACAACCCTCTGACTTATCTATTCACCACTGCCAAGTTGGATGCCACAGGACACAGGTGGCTGGCTGCATTATCTGGGTTCAACTTCAGTCTTAAATACAGACCAGGGACTGGAAATAGGGATGCAGATGCCCTGTCCCGAAGATCTCATACCATGGCTGATGACTGGGAGGACTGGACTCAGGTAGCACCGGAGGGAGTGCGAGCCCTTTGTCAGGGGGCTGAATTTCAAGCCAGAGGGGGCTCCAGAGCCGAGGAGATAGGAGTTACCACAGTGGGAGTCCCAAAACACTACTGCGGGGTGACTCAACTTGAAGAGGAATGCTTACCGAAGCTGTCTAAGAAGGAACTGAGGTGCGACCAATTGGAAGACCCCATGGGGAGATTGGTCTTTGAAGCATTGGAAAACGAGAGTCCAGAGAAACTTCGACATCACCCCTCCAAGGAGGCTCGTCTGCTAAGGAGAGAGCTAGACAAGCTACAGGTCCATCAGGGAGTGGTCTACCGAAGGGGCCCCTCTGATGACTCCGAGGATAAATGGCAGTTGTTTCTCCCAGAGAAGCACCGAGAGACTGTGCTGGTTGCCTTACATGACCAGCATGGTCACCTGGGAGCTGAAAGAACCTTCCAACTTGTCAGAAGCCGGTTCTATTGGCCCTGTATGAGGGCTGAAGTGGAGGAATATTGCCACTCCTGTGCACGATGCATCCAGAGGAAGACTCTACCCCATCAAGCTGCCCCAATGGGCCACTTACAGAGTCAAGGCCCAATGGACCTGGTATGCATTGACTTTCTCTGCCTCGAACCCGATTTGAGTGGATTGGGAAATGTTCTGGTGGTAACCGATCATTTCACCCGTTATGCACAGGCGTTTCCCACCAGAGACCAGAAGGCTTCCACTGTAGCTAAGGTGCTTGTAGAAAAATACTTTGTCCACTATGGATTACCACAGAGAATCCACTCCGACCAAGGAAGGGACTTTGAGAGTCGCCTGATCCGGAACCTACTGGACTCCCTGGGAGTGGAAAAGACCAGGACTACCCCTTATCATCCACAAGGAGATGCCCAGCCTGAGAGATTTAACCGGACTTTGCTAAACATGCTTGGGACTCTGGAGACAGAGAAGAAGCAGCATTGGAGTCAACACATATCCACTTTGGTGCATGCCTACAATTGCACCACCAGTGATGTGACGGGTTACTCTCCCTATCGCCTCATGTTTGGGAGAGAAGCAAGATTGCCAGTGGATCTGGCCTTTGGCATTTCTCTAGACTATACCTCTGCTACCTCCCACAAAGGATATGTAGACAGACTTAGGTATAATTTGAAAGCGGCCTATGAACAAGCCCAAGCGGCCTCAGACCAGAGAGGGGCCCGAAATAAAAGGAACTATGATTTGAAGGTTCGGTGGAAGACCTGCAGCCTGGAGACCGTGTTCTGCTACGCAACCTAGGGATCCCAGGGAAGCACAAACTTGCTGATAGGTGGAGGTCTGAGCCTTACGTTATTTGTAGGAAACTCCCTGGACTACCGGTGTACAAGTTAAAGCCAGAGGGGAGAGTGGGACCCTTGAAGACCTGGCACAGAAACCACTTACTCCCGCTTAAAGAAGCAGTCAGGATACCTCCAGTGAGGAACCTACCGGAATCTGTTTCCATCTTGGATACTCCCAGACCCAACACTCGGTCTCAGACCTCTCGATCTAGAGGTGGACAGGCTTCTCAATCAAGTGAAGATGGGAGAGGAGAACTGGAGTGGCTATGGCCTTCCCCAACCCCGGAAAATCCCACCATAGACCTTCCACCCACTGAGGATATGCAGGATGGGACCCTGAACCCAGAAGCTACAGAGTTCATTCCATCCAGTGGCGTGCCTGAATGCTGGGAAGATATTCCGGGCCTGTACTCAGATGAAGAAGAGACAGAGGCCCCAGAACCAGTGACGATGTCAGAAAGTGTTCCTGAAACAGAGCCTGTGGCACCAGAGCCTGAAGTCCCAAGGGAGCAGAGAGCTCGCAGAGTCGTGAGGCCTCCCATGAAGTTAACCTACCCTCAATTGGGAAAGAGCTCAGAGGACTCTGTTACCACCGCTAGAAGAAGTACCGAGTGCTCCAATCCTTCCACTGTTCATTTGGTGGAGGGCAACCCCAGCTCACTCTCTGGCACAGTTAGGCAGGCCACTCATGCCAGTGTGACCTGTGGGACAGGGAATCCCACCTCTGAGTTTTGGTGGCAATTCCCTGTACCAACATCATACTCCGCACTCTCTAAAATGGTTCAGGAATTTTGTTGAAATGTTTATCTTTGGGGACCAAAGAGTTTTAGTGGGGGGAGTGTGTAGCGGGGTGTTCCCCTTTAATCAGAGACAGGAAATTCCAGAGAGAGAGGAGTCGGGGGGAAGGAATATAAGGAGGGGGCGAGGCCTAACTCTTTCTCTTTGGACACGGGGAGGCAGAGAGAGAGATACACCTGTGCGGATCTGTGCTGTTCCAGGCCTGAAGCCTGGGGCCTGTGGAGCGAACCAAAGAGCCTTCCACCCCCTTTGCGAGCCTGGGTGGCATCCAGACTCATCTCTTCTGAAGTTATCTGGATCGGGGATCCGATCGCAGAAGTCGCTGTGGACGAGAACCGACACAGCCGGTGGAAGTTCCGGACTGAGGGAAGTTCCGGACTGAGGGAAGTGTTCCGGAGTGGTGAGCGAGCGAAAGCTCATCTTTAAACTGTTACTTTTATACTTTGTGCCTACTAGACTTCCGAGGCCTAACACCTCCGGTGAGGGAGAATTACCCCCCCCTATTGGATTACAAATACATGGTTTTAAATACTTCAAGTGCACCACCTTTACAGATCCTGTGCCGGTGAAGATTTGTGTTTCTTCTAAGACTGAGTTTCATGGTTAGGGATCAGGCCTGATCCGTTAGATAGTTATAAGTTAGTTATCACACCACAGGGTGTTTAGGTAACGGTCGCCCCACGTGGCGTTCCGTCCCCTTTCCATTGCTGGTACACACACACACAGTATTGTGATTTATAACTGCAGGGACCTGCTTATGTGTTGTGAACCAAATGTTACATGCATGTTATCCCCTTTATCTTACCACTAGCAGTAAAGTCAGTTATTATTTACAACATTGTCTGAGTTATCAATCCACACACCCACATTTAAAGCATAAGTGATTGTTTATGTGAAATTGCTGTGGGTTAACTGTGCCAGAGCAGGTAGAGCAGATTGCCGGGGGGTTGGGGAAGCTGTACTCAGGGCCCAAATCAAAACTTGCGGCTCTCTTAAGTTGAGGGTATCGCTACACAGTATATGAAATTAAATTGAAAAAAAAATTGAATGTGATGTACTATTGGTAAATTCTTCAAAAGCATTAAGATAAGATAAAAGATATACTGTATACTGTTAATAGATTCTTGAACAGCGCTGGACCTGTGGTGTCAGAGAGCCAACTCCAACATAAGAATAAAATCAATTTAATAAAATGCATATTTGAGCACAAGGAACTTCATAAGTATATGCAAAATAATAATACATATAAAAAATGTTTTTATTTTTCTTTTTTTTATATATAAACAATATATCTAAAATAAATACTAAAATTGGTAATACACTGAACTACATCATAAACCAATGATGAAGACCAACTTACTATGTAATAATTATCAGGGCTTTTTTTCAGGGGGAACTTGGTGGAATTCAGTTCCACTACCTCTGAGTCAGATCTTTTGGTGCCTGCTCACCATAATCACCTGTAAACACAGAAGTCCGGTTTCTGTGTTTACAAGTGACAGCTCTGCACTCTGTGTGTAACCCCCCTGAACTCTGCAAACTGTATATAATGCAATCCTGGTATTTAATGCCCCTTTAAAACCCTCCTACTGTTTCTGAAATCTGACCACACCCACTATTTGATGTGATTTGGAGGGTGTGTGTGGGGAGGGGTTTTGGGGGGTCGTGGTTGAGTTCCAGCACGTATTGCTTAAGAAAAAAAGCCCTGATAATTATAATTGTAAAGCATGTAAAAAAAAATAGTAATAATAATGACACTATTAATACTGATTACAGTAAGGCATGCAACTCATAAAACCCAAAAAATCACCAAGAATAAAAATGAAGAGATGGACAAAACAAATTGGGATGATGGCATACCCATGGGTCACAACAGGTCACATCAGGGTCTGGACATCCAGCCCTACATTCAAGCCCCTCGGACTGAAAGACCTTAACCGATGTATCCAAAAGGTCTCTCTCCTACAGAGTCTCCAAAACCGCCGTCCTATGTCTGCATCCTCACCCATGATCTCTAACCCAACCAACCTCAGATCAGATGGATTTTGGTTGTGTTTTTCTAGAAAGTGAAGGGGTAGGGAATGCTTGTCAAAACCTTTTTGGATGTTTTGTAAGTGTTCCCGAAATGTGTACGTAGGGTATGTATTGTACGACCAACGTAAAGGAGACCACAGGGGCATACCAGACAGTAGACAACAAACTGTGACCCACAGTTGATGAATTGCCAAATGGCATGGGTCTAGCTGTCATGGAAACCCTGTCAGGAACAGACGCCCTGGACTTCCTGGTTCCCGCCCCCGCAGGTGACGCCCGAAGGGCTATTTAAACTCCTCACTTGCAGACAGTCCCTGCTGTCTGCTCTACAGCGTTTATCCCAAGTGACCTGATCTGCCTTGTTTACCTGTAGCTGATCCGGCTTCCTGTGACCCTCCTGCTATCTGCCTGTACCTGACCATCGGCCTGTTTTCTGACTTCGGTATTGCCTGATCCTTTTGTGCCTCGCTGCCTGCCAGTTTACCCGACCCCGGCTTGTCTGACGATCCTGCCTGACCTTGGCTCTTGTTCACCTGCTGCTGCCTAGTGGTTCCAGTTTACCTGCGGTGCCTCCCGGTCCGGGTCATCTGCTGAGTTCCTGGTTCCTGTCTGCTCATCTGCTGGTTCCTGTCTGCTCATCTGCTGGTTCCTGTCTGCTCATCTGCTGGTTCCTGTTCACCTGCTGCTGCCCAGTGGTTCCAGTTTACCTGCTGTGCCTCCCGGTCCGGGTCATCTGCTGAGTTCCTGGTTCCTGTCTGCTCATCTGCTGGTTCCTGTCTGCTCATCTGCTGGTTCCTGTCTGCTCATCTGCTGGTTCCTGTTCATCTGCTGCTGCCCAGTGGTTCCAGTCTACCTGCTGTGCCTCCCGGTCCGGGTCATCTTCTGAGTTCCTGGTTCCTGTCTACTCACCTGCTGTAGTTCCTGGTTCCTGTCCACTCACCTGCTGTAGTTCCTGGTTCCTGCCTCCTCACCTGCTGGTTCCTGATCACCTGCGGTAGTTCTTGATCCTGCCAGGCACTCGTACCCCTTCCACCTCCGTGCTTCCTGTTATACCACCAGGGGCCGCCAGTGGGAGCCGTAAGGGAGGCCTCCCTCTGCTAACCGGGCTCGTCACCATCAGGTACGTGACAGTAGCAGACAGCCATGTCTGAGCCCGAGCAGGGAGCCTCACCTATGGAGGAACTATGCCGACACCTGGCGGGACTGACCGAGGCCGTTAAGAGCCTCCAGCAAGGCTACACTCACCTGGAAGGACAAGTGCGGGCCCTCACCAACCCCGATGGAGCTCAAGGGGGTCCACGTGCCTCCACTTCTTCCGCCGGGGCAGGAGCTGCGCCCACGGTGGTCATGCTTCCCCCTGAACCCAGGGTCCCTACACCCGAAAGATTCTCCGGGGATTGGAGCAAGTTCAGGGCTTTCCGGAACTCTTGTGAGTTGTACTTTGCCTTACAGCCCCGCACCTTTTCCTTAGAAGATACCAAGGTGGGCTTTGTAATTTCGCTGCTTTCCGGAGACCCACAGAACTGGGCCCACCGCCTGCTAGAACGCAAAGATGCGTGCTTGGACAGCCTTTTTTTTTTACGCCATTGCCCAATTGTACGAGGACCCTCAGCTCTCGGTCACTGCAGAGAACGCCCTGCGGACCCTTCAGCAGGGACGCAGAGCAGCGGAAGACTATGTAGCTGAATTCAGGCGCTGGAGCGCAGACACCAGCTGGAATGACGCTGCCCTCCATCACCAGTTTCGTATAGGCCTTTCTGACCCCCTGAAGGACGAACTGGCTAGGGTAGGAATACCAGAAAATTTGAACCTACTGATCGATCTGACAATTCAGATCGACCGACGCCTGAGGGAACGGAGGGTTGAGAGGGCCACGGGCTTCACCCGGCCGACCTGGATGCTTCCCCGGGTCCCCAGTCATCCGCACCCAGCTTCTGCAGCACCCTTGACCCCCTCGTACGATGCTCCTGAACCCATGCAGCTTGGGGTCCTCCGCCCTTCCCTTACTCCGGAGGAACGCCAACGCCGACGCGCGCACAACCTGTGCCTGTACTGCGGGGAGCCCGGTCACTTCGTTAGGAACTGTCCCCTGAAGTTCCGTAAGTGCTTGTCAGTATTCCCTGCTGTGATCAACCCTCAGACTAAATCCTCCTCTCACTTCGCTCTTTCTATCTCCCTGCAGCTCCCAGGAAGGACCCTGCAAGTCGTCACAATTATTGACTCTGGGGCTTGTAGTTGCTTCATGGACTCAACTTTTGCCCGTACTCAACTTATTCCTCTACTTCCCAAGACCCATGGACTACGGGTTCACCTGGCTGATGGGTCCCTTATCAAGTCGGGGCCCGTGGTCGAAGAGACGGCTCCCCTACCTGTCACTGTCTTCTCCTCTACCGGGGTGCACCGAGAATATCTACGGCTGGATATTATCTCCTCTCCACTGTTCCCCATAATTCTCGGTATGCCCTGGCTACAAGCCCATAATCCTACCATTAACTGGGTCACGGGGGTGATCACGTTTCCTTCCTCCTACTGCCAACTGTCCTGTGGCTCACACAAACCCCCTGGGCCTGCCACCTTAATGTGTACCGACACTGAGGCCAGAATACGTCAGGCCATCCCTGACGCTTACCTGGACTTTCTCGATGTGTTTAGTAAACAGGGGGCAGAGACACTACCACCCCACCGAGCCTACGACTGCCCCATTGATCTACTTCCCGGAGCAGCTATTCCTTTCGGTAGGATTTTCCCTTTAACGGAGGTGGAACAGGGGGCCCTGAAGGACTACATCGATGAGAACCTTTTAAAGGGGTTCATTCGCCCCTCTACGTCGCCAGCAGGCGCAGGCATTTTCTTTGTAGAAAAGAAGGACCATACCCTCAGGCCATGTGTGGACTACCGTGAACTAAATAAGGTCACCATTAAAAATCGTTATCCTCTTCCTCTGGTACCAGAGTTGTTCCAAAGATTGGGAGCTGCCGTTATTTTTACTAAGCTTGACCTCCGGGGAGCCTATAACCTGGTCCGAATCAAGGAGGGCGATGAGTGGAAAACCGCCTTCCGATCCCGGTTCGGACATTTCGAATATTTAGTGATGCCCTTCGGGCTGTGCAATGCCCCTGCCACCTTCCAGTATTTAATTAATGATGTTCTTCGGGACTTTTTAGATCTCTTTGTGATTGCTTATTTAGATGACATACTAATCTTCTCTTCCTCCCTTGACTCTCATCGCAGGCATGTCAGAAGTGTTTTAGACCGGCTTCGGCAGCATAAACTATATGCGAAGGCTGAGAAATGCGAGTTTGAGCGGGAGAGCATAGCATTTCTGGGATTAATCATCTCTGGCGAAGGCATCAGGATGGACCCACAGAAGATCACCGCAATCTTGGACTGGCCAGCGCCAGTGGATAAGAAGGGAATCCAACGGTTCGTTGGATTCGCCAACTTTTATCGTAAATTCATCCGGGGGTTCTCCGCCATCATTGCACCCATTACTCAGGTAACCAAGCAAGGTACCCGCTTCCACTGGTCCCCTGAGGCCCAAAAGGCCTTTGAGGATCTCAAAGGGCTCTTCACCTCTGCATCCATCTTAAAACACCCAGATTCCTCCCTACCATTTGTACTTGAGGTAGATGCTTCTGAGGTTGCAGTAGGGGCAATATTGTCACAGAGGCAAGGAACCAAGGCTTTGCTTCATCCGGTGGCTTTCTTTTCTCGCAAATTATCTGCGGCAGAAAAGAACTATGACGTGGGAGACCGGGAACTCTTGGCGATTAAGTCCGCCCTGGAAGAATGGAGGTACTTACTTGAAGGTGCTGCTCACCCGATCTTAGTATTCACCGACCATAAGAACTTAGAGTACCTGAAAACTGCAAAAAGACTAAAACCACGACAAGCCAGATGGGCCCTGTTTTTTTCCCGGTTCTCCTTCCATGTGACATACCGCCCCGGTGCCAAGAACACTAAACCTGACGCCTTGTCCCGAATGTTTCATGGATCCAAAGAACTCTCCTCACCCGATACAATCCTCGCTCCTGGGAATTTTCTCCTACTTCAGGAGGACCTACTCTCCCGGATCAGACAAGCCACCACTAGACAGGAACCCTCTCCTGAACTGGATCTGCAAACCAAGGATGGATTACTCTGGCACCAAGACAGGATATTCATACCAGAAGAACTAAAGATAACCGTGCTAGAGCTCTGCCACGATCATGCCCTTGCTGGGCACTTTGGCGTGGCTAAGACCACTGAGTTGGTACAACGTACCTTCTGGTGGCCTCGACTACGCGAGGATTGCAGGAGGTTCGTGGAGTCCTGTACTACATGTACCCGGAATAAAGGGTCCAGATCCAAAGCCTGGGGACTACTGAAGCCCTTACCCGTTCCAGAGAGACCGTGGAAAATGCTTTCTATCGACTTCATAGTTGAACTCCCCCCGGCTGAGAATCACACCACCATCTTTGTGATTGTGGACCGTCTGTCCAAGATGGCACATTTTGTTCCTATGAGAGGGACCCCCTCGGCCCCGGAAACTGCACAAATGTTCATTAAAGAAGTCGTCAGGCTCCACGGGGTACCTGCTAATATAGTCTCCAATCGGGGGGTACAATTTACCTCCCGGTTCTGGAGGTCCCTCTGCAAGACTCTGGGAATAGAGCTATCATTCTCTTCGGCTTACCACCCTCAAACCAACGGACAGACTGAGAGAACAAATCAGTCCCTCGAGCAATATTTGCGTTGTTTCTCCTCCTTTGCTCAGAATGACTGGCTCTCCCTGCTTCCGCTAGCGGAGTTCTCCTACAATAACTCCATCCACTCCGCAACTAACCAGACCCCATTTTTTGCGAACTTCGGGTTTCACCCCACATTTCTGCCCAACTCTCTCCCTGAGTGCTCAGTGCCCGCAGTTCTGGAAAAAGTGAATTTCTTCCCCTCTAACAACCAGCTTCTACGCGAGAGCCATGGCAAGAACTCAGGAGTATAACAAGACGGTCTACGACAGGAGGAGACGGGGTGAATTAGCGCTGGCACCGGGCGACCAAGTATGGCTTTCCACCATCAATCTAAGATTGGCTTGCCCGTCCAAGAAATTGGGCCCCAAGTTTCTAGGGCCTTTTCCTATCAAAAGGAAAATCAACGAGGTGGCCTACGAGCTGGAGCTCCCCGACTCCCTGAGGGTCCACCCTGTTTTTCATGTTTCTCTATTGAAACCGTCAGTCTCCAACCCATTCCCAGGTCGGACCCCGACTCGCCCTGATCCCGTCACCATAGACGGGGAACAGGAATTCGAGGTAGAAGCTATTTTAGACGCACGAAGAAGAAATAGCCAGAGTCAATTTTTAATAAAATGGAAGGGTTACGGACCAGAGGAGAACTCCTGGGAACCCGAAGAGAACATTCACGCCAAAGACCTGATACAAGCCTTCAGGAGGTCTCACTCCGGAGGCTGCCCCTTGGGGGGGGCAATGTCATGGAAACCTTGTCAGGAACAGACGCCCTGGACTTCCTGGTTCCCGCCCCCGCAGGTGACGCCCAAAGGGCTATTTAAACTCCTCACTTGCAGACAGTCCCTGCTGTCTGCTCTACAGCATTTATCCCAAGTGACCTGATCTGCCTTGTTTACCTGTATCTGATTCGGCTTCCTGTGACCCTCCTGCTATCTGCCTGTACCTGACCATCGGCCTGTTTTCTGACTTCGGTATTGCCTGATCCTTTTGTGCCTCGCTGCCTGCCAGTTTACCCGACCCCGGCTTGTCTGACGATCCTGCCTGACCTTGGCTCTTGTTCACCTGCTGCTGCCTAGTGGTTCCAGTTTACCTGCTGTGCCTCCCGGTCCGGGTCATCTGCTGAGTTCCTGGTTCCTGTCTGCTCATCTGCTGGTTCCTGTCTGCTCATCTGCTGGTTCCTGTCTGCTCATCTGCTGGTTCCTGTTCACCTGCTGCTGCCCAGTGGTTCCAGTTTACCTGCTGTGCCTCCCGGTCCGGGTCATCTGCTGAGTTCCTGGTTCATGTCTGCTCATCTGCTGGTTCCTGTCTGCTCATCTGCTGGTTCCTGTCTGCTCATCTGCTGGTTCCTGTTCATCCGCTGCTGCCCAGTGGTTCCAGTCTACCTGCTGTGCCTCCCGGTCCGGGTCATCTTCTGAGTTCCTGGTTCCTGTCTACTCACCTGCTGTAGTTCCTGGTTCCTGTCCACTCACCTGCTGTAGTTCCTGGTTCCTGCCTCCTCACCTGCTGGTTCCTGATCACCTGCGGTAGTTCTTGATCCTGCCAGGCACTCGTACCCCTTCCACCTCCGTGCTTCCTGTTATACCACCAGGGGCCGCCGGTGGGAGCCGTAAGGGAGGCCTCCCTCTGCTAACCGGGCTCGTCACCGTCAGGTACGTGACACTAGCCATCACTACCTACAACTTCTTTCTTTCTATGCCACATGTAGTGGCAAGCTCCATAATTGGGAACTCCACAGTTGAAGCTGCCCTTTTGATCAAATATACTACTCCAGTTGGAGTGAAGTGTGGTTTTCGGTGTGCGAACTCTACTTGGGGTGAAGAAGCTCTTAAGATTCCTTGGTCTACAGAAGATGACAGTTGGATGTTCTGGGAGAACATTGGTGAGACAAGGGTCACAATGTAGAATGCCCCAGTATTTTTCTATAATCCGTTTGATCGGAAAAGCCCTGTTGTTATAACGGGTACTAAAGGTGATATCTAAACAGCTGTTGGATCTACTACTCATAGCCGGGGCCTCCCCACCATTGTTGGTACACGTGACCACTAGTTGATGACATTCACTGCTGGCTGCCACTAGATACATCTGAGGATTTTTGGTATATGCATCCTCAATGATGACCTGGTCATACCCCTTTTCCTGAAATTTATTTTTCAATACCCCACTCTGTTCGTCAGAGTCTGCCAGATGGATACAGGTCCTTCGAAGCCTACAAAACTGGCCAAGGGGTACATTTTTTATCTATCTGGGGTGGTGATGGCTCCGGGCATGGAGGTAGGAATTGCCTGCTGATGGCTTGAAGTGAGTGTGGGAAATTATCCATGTGTTCATTGTCTACCATCAGTTCTAGGTCCAAAAAGACCAACTTCTGATTGTCGAGAACATGGGTGAACTCAATCCTGAAGGGAGTTGTTCTAGCTATGTGCAAGGAAGGCTTCCAGCATTCACTACCCCTTCACTTTCTAGAAAAACATAACCAAAATCCATCTGGTCTGAGGTTGATTGGGTTAGAGTTAATGGGTGAGGATGCAGACATAGGACAGCAGTTTCGGAGACTCTGAAGGAGCGAGACCTTTTGGATACAATGGTTAAGGACCGTTAAATATGTGAAAATATGTGAAAATATGTGAAAAATGTGGCGTGCATTTGTATTCAGCCCCCCTGAGTCAATACTTTGTAGAACAATCTTTTAATGCAATTACAGCTGCAAGTCTTTTTGGAGATGTCTCTACCAGCTTTGCACATCTAGAGAGTGACATTTTTGCCCATTCTTCTCTGCAAAATAGCTCAAGCTCTGTGAGATTGGATTGAGAGCGTCTGTAAACAGCAATTTTCAAGTCTTGCCACAGATTCTCAATTGGATTTAGGTCTGGACTTTGACTGGGCCATTCTAACACATGAATATGTTTTGATCTAAACCATTGCTTTGCAGCACCAGCTGTATGTTTAGGATCGCTGTCCTGCTGGAAGGAGAACCTCCGCCCCAGTCTCAAATCTTTTGCAGACTCTAACAGGTTTTCTTCTAAGATTGCCCTGTGTTTGGCTCCATTCATCTTCCCATCAGCTCTGACCAGTTTCCCTGTCCCTGCTGAAGAAAAGCATCCCCAAAACATGATGCCCCCACCACCATGTTTCACAGTGGGGATGGTGTGTTCAGGGTGAAACGCAGTGTTAGTTTTCCACCACACATACCAGTTTGTTTTTAGGCTAAAAAGTAAAATTTTGGTCTCATCTGACCAGAGCACCTTTTTCCACATTTGCTGTGTCTCCCACATGGCTTCTCGCAAACTGAAAATGAGACTTCTTATGGCTTTCTTTCAACTTCTTGCCACTCTTCCATAAAGGCCAGATTTGTGGAGTGTATGACTAATAGTTGTCCTGTGCAGGTTTTTTTTTCTCTCAAACAATAGGTGCTGGAACTCAACCATGACCCCCAAAACCCCTCCCCCACACACACCCTCCAAATCACATCAAATAGTGGGTGTGGTCAGTCAAATTTCACAAACAGTAGGAGGGCCTTAAAGGGGCATTAAATTACCTGGATTGCATTACACACAGAGTGCAGAGCTGTCACTTGTAAACACAGAAACAAGACTTCTGTGTTTACAAGTAATTGTGGTGAGCAGGCACCCCCCCCCCCCCCAAGGGTCTGAGCCAGAGGTGGTGGAACTGAGTTCCACCAAGTTCCCCCTGAAAAAAAGCCCTGGTCCTGTGGAAAGATTCTCCCACCTGAGCTGTGGATCTCTGCAGCTCTTCCAGAGTTACCATGGGCCTCGTGGCTGCTTCTCTGATGAATGCTCTCCTTGTCCGGCCTGTCAATTTAGGTGGACGGCCATGTCTTGGTAGGTTTGCAGTTGTGCCATACTCTTTCCATTTTCGGATGATGGATTGAACAGTGCTCCGTGAGATGTTCAAAGCTTGGGATATTTTTTTTATAACCTAACCCTGCTTTAAACTTCTCTGCAACTTTATCCCTGACCTGTCTGGTGTGTTCCTTGGCCTTCATGATGCTGTTTGTTCACTAAGGTTCTCTAACAAACCTCTTAGGGCTTCACAGAACAGGTGTATTTATACTAAGATTAAGTAACACACAGGTGGACTCTATTTACTAATTAGGTGACTTCTAAAGGCAATTGGTTCCACTAGGTTTTAGTCAGGGGTATCAGAGTAAAGGGGGCCAAATACAAATGCACGCCACACTTTTCACATATTTATCTGTAAAAAAAAATGAAAACCATTTATCATTTTCCTTCCACTTCACAATTATGTGCCACTTTGTGTTGGTCTATCACATAAAATATCATTAAAATACATTTATGTTTTTGGTTGTAACATGACAATTTCAAGGGGTATGAATACTTTTTCAAGGCCCTGTATATATCTTTTTTCTTATCTTAATGCTTTTTTTTTTTTTTAACAGAGATGTTTTATTGAAAGACAAAACAGGATTACAGTAACACATGCAGAAGAAATCGCAATCAGAACGTTACAGCAGACTTAATCTTAATGCTTTTTAAGAATTTACCAATAGTGCATTACATTCCATTTTTTCAATTTAAATTCATATATATATGTAGCGGGGTCTTCAAAGTTAGTGGGATACACCTGGGGGTAGAGAGACCCAGGTGTGTAATTATGTCAGGGATTAGACCCCTTTTTGTTATTCGTGGCGGATTGGGTGGTGCAATATTCTCCTTGGCCTGTGGGTGGCGGGGTACCTACAGGCTCGAGGTAGAATCACTACCACAGTGTTACCCTTTTTGTCCCTTCCTGGAGATGGTACGGCTGGGGCGGGGAACCCGCCGTGGTGTCGATGGGAGGAGATAAGAGGGGGAGACGCCCTCGCCACGAGGTCTTTGGGGGATCATCTCTTGACGTACCCAGGAGCCCTCGGCCTGGGTGCGGGCGGTTCAAGGTTCCGGCCTGGGCACCCTAGGCCTGGCCGGAATGAAGCTGGAGTTGGAGTCCATCCCAGGCACCTTCAGCCTGGAGTGAGGTACTTTGTAGAAGGCCTGGGACCTGGTGACTTCGACCGGGTCCCGCGAGGGTGAAGTGATTCCAGGGTGCCCCTTGCGAGGGGACCCGCATCTGAGGTGAGGAGGCTGGGGAGGTCACCCGTCTGAAGACTCCGGAGCAGTGTCAACCCGGTGACGGACGGGCCTCCGGTAACTCCCTTGGAGGGTCATCTTCCCCTGATAGGGGCCGCAGCGCAGCGAAGTTGTTCTAATCAAGACTCCTGCAACCCCTGGTCATAGCACAGGGGGTGTAGGGACTACAATCCGGATAGTGCCTCGGCCTGCTCATCCCACCGTATCCTGCCATATACTGTTTGTTGTGGAGCTACGAAATAAAACTAACAGTTGGACTGTGATCGGTGTATGGACTCTGTTGATGGGAGCAAAGGGAGATTCCAGCATAGCAGGGCTAAGTTCCGCAACCCAATGCACATTTGGCCCGAGGAAGATGTTGATACTGGCCTTCACCTCACCCACAGCCATGGGGAGGACATGGGCCGTAGCGCACCTCACTCTCGAAATCCAGGTACCCTTAGACAAGAGCTTTCGGACAACCGATAAACATGTGAAGGGGGTGAGGCCGCTACACGTGGGGGCTCGTGAGTCCGGGATGAAATGTGTATTGATCCTAAGGGTTGGAACGGCTGTGTCTGGACTTTGCTGCCCGGAGGAGGTCCGAGCAGGTCGGCCATGTGATTGGCCAAAGTGCATCCCTGCTCGGAGTTGTGGACATGACCCTAAGTCGGGAAAGGCCCACGCGGAGGAGCGTAAAAAGGGAGAGGTCCAGCCGTGTGAAGTACTACATGTGGGGACTGTTAATGCACTGCGCCACGAGGCACCCCATGACTGCGCAATTCGTGGGAGGAGACTGAAGGAAGCCCGCGAAAACGTGCAAGTCGTGGGAGGAGTCTGGCCACGTGTGGAGATACACGTGGAGACTCCGGCGCGAGGTGAACACGTGATGGAACAGCAGGTGGTCGGGATGGCCTCAAGCTCCCCGTGGATGCCGGTACCTTACCCCACGAAAAATGACTGCATTTGCTGCGCCCATTACAGACACGGGGATAAGGCTCAGGCCCCGAGGACAGTTGGCTCTGTATTCATGCAGAGACACGGAGGCCCTCGGTGTGATCTGTCCCGAATGCTCGGGACTGGTGGTCCAACTGAAGCCGTTCGGGCGATGTGAAGCGTGCAAAGAATTTCTTTTTTGAGGTCGAATCATCCACAGTAAGGCCCCGGGCCCTTCGCCTCAACCGCATCACAGGAACCGCCACTCCGGAGGGAGAGATCCAGGCCTTTGCGGAGGTCCCCGTGCGCGCTGACCAGGGCGATGGGACTGCCCAATCAGAGACTGAGAGAGGAAAATCCGAGGACGCTGCTTCGGTCACTACAGACTCCCTGCTCCCACCTCCGAAGAGGAAAGTCGGCCTGGTACAGGCATCCTATGGTCGTGGTCGAGCTTCACCCCGCCGCTTGCCTGGCCTGGATGGCGCCGGTAGAGAAGAGAGTCCCGGACATCCCAGTTCTTCAGAAGGTCCAGGTGAGCCAGGGGCTGGGACTGTGGTGTTGGTTGGAGGTGTCGGGGGTCCACAGTCGGTGGAGCCCGCAAGGGAGGGTAGCCTTCCGTCTACTAGAGACTACCTTCCCGCTGAGATGTATGACACCTTCGACCTAGAGTCATTGTCAGACTGTGGGGATGACGGAGAGATAGACGAACTGTTTCACCGGAAGGGCTGGGATAGACGCCCACTACCTGTGCTGAGTAAACCGCAGGATTCCCCCATGTCCATAGAAGACAGTACGCTCCGGGCGCAGGCCCCGGAGTTCCCGAGGAAATCTAGTCCTCGGGCCAACTTTCCTCATTCAACTACATCACCCGCTCTGATGGTAGGGATGCAGCGTGCTTCGTTGCGGGCACCAAAGACAAAGCAACCCGAGATGCTGAAGGTACCTCGGCACCCGGAGGCCATCGTGCAGCCAGGAGAAGGTGAGCGAGATGTGATGCCGCCTCTAGCCAGGTTGCAGAGACTTTTCTCCCAGAGAGTCGCCCGTGAATATGGGTGGGAGTACCCCTACTTGCCTCGGGACTTATTGTATGAAGTCGAGGTCCTGCGACCAAGGTGGTATGACGAGTTTGTATGGGAAAAGCTTAAAGTGCCCCATGCCAGGCGATACCTGTCATGTTCGCCGCCTGTGTCTAAAAAGTTCAAGGACTGCAGAGCTGATTGGAGACTTGGGCGCCATATTCATGCCGATAAGGTGCTCATCTGCAGGAAAGAAGGAGAGGATGTCGAGTATTCGGTGGAAGTGTTTGACGGGCACCTGAAGCCCCTGTTTCTGCCGGATCCAAGGTTCTACTTATAGGAGAAGTGAGCTCCTATCTTGTTGCTGTTGAAACTTTCTGGAAGAGACATTCCCAGACGCCTAGAACTGTGCCCTACTTTTGTTTTGATTTGGGCTTTTCTTTTACTCACTGGAGACTTGGGAGCAGTTGTTTTTTTTTCTCCCTTTTCTTCATGTGCCAAAGGCAGAGACTTTTGGGGTAGAGTCAGAGTAGGAAAGCAGGAAGAATGAAGATCTCACCAGGTGGCAGTGTTGTGCAACGGTTGTTTGAAATGTTCCACATGCATTACTTACTTATTGGAGTGAGTGGGTCTCTCGGCTGACAGACCCACTCATGCCAAGTTAACACAGAGTGTTAGGATGTGTTTTTTTTTTTGTTTCCCTTCTGCAGGAGATTCGTCGGTCAAGACTACTGAGTATGGGGTGGTTCTTAGACAGTGACGGGAGGGATTGTATATGTGTACATGACAGATGTTTTATACAAAAGTTTTAATGTTTTATAGTTCCCTTTCCCTGGAGCAGGTCTTGGCACACACAGTATCCAAAATTTGAGGGATAGCCTCTGGGGCTCACTTCATGTCACCACTCCTTGGGAGACATGGGTGTGCACCTGACGCTGGGGACCAACGTCAAATCACAAGGGGGAGTGTGTAGCGGGGTCTTCAAAGTTAGTGGGATACACCTGGGGGTAGAGAGACCCAGGTGTGTAATTATGTCAGGGATTAGACCCCTTTTTGTTATTTGTGGAGGATTGGGTGGTGCAATATTCTCCTTGGCCTGTGGGTGGCGGGGTACCTACAGGCTCGAGGTAGAATCATTACCACAGCGTTACCCTTTTTGTCCCTTCCTGGAGATGGTACGGCTGGGGCGGGGAACCCGCCATGGTGTCGATGGGAGGAGATAAGAGGGGGAGACGCCCTCGCCACGAGGTCTTTGGGGGATCATCTCTTGATGTACCCAGGCGCCCTCGGCCTGGGTGCGGGCGGTTCAAGGTTCCGGCCTGGGCACCCTAGGCCTGGCCGGAATGAAGCTGGAGTTGGAGTCCATCCCAGGCACTTTCAGCCTGGGGTGAGGTACTTTGTAGAAGGCCTGGGACCTGGTGACTTCGACCGGGTCCCGCGAGGGTGAAGTGATTCCAGGGTGCCCCTTGCGAGGGGACCCGCATCTGAGGTGAGGAGGCTGGGGAGGTCACCCGTCTGAAGACTCCGGAGCAGTGTCAACCCGGTGACGGACGGGCCTCCGGTAACTCCCTTGGAGGGTCATCTTCCCCTGATAGGGGCCGCAGCGCAGCGAAGTTGTTCTAATCAAGACTCCTGCAACCCCTGGTCATAGCACAGGGGGTGTAGGGACTACAATCCGGATAGTGCCTCGGCCTGCTCATCCCACCGTATCCTGCCATATACTGTTTGTTGTGGAGCTACGAAATAAAACTAACAGTTGGACTGTGATCGGTGTATGGACTCTGTTGATGGGAGCAAAGGGAGATTCCAGCATAGTATGGCTAAGTTCCGCAACCCAATGCACATTTGGCCCGAGGAAGATGTTGATACTGGCCTTCACCTCACCCACAGCCATGGGGAGGACATGGGCCGTAGCGCACCTCACTCTCGAAATCCAGGTACCCCTAGACAAGAGCTTTCGGACAACCGATAAACATGTGAAGGGGGTGAGGCCGCTACATATATATATATATATATATATATATATATATATATATATATATATATTATTTACTATTTACGGTATTTAGATTTTTCTAATTTAGTATTTTTTTTTTACTCTCCCCCCTGGGGACACGGTCTTGCACTTCCACCGAGGATGTGAAGTCACCCGCCCCTTCCGGCGGGACTCGAGAGGATTGTGTCTACTTGGTGTCGGATTGCCTGTGGATGATACCGGGCAGATGGATGGCCCGTAGCCCATGTGACTTTATCATGCTTGGGTCGGGCAGCCATGGTTATGGTGTGTCTGTCTATACCTGATGGTGCGAGTGTCCATCCAGGCACTTCCAGGTCTCTGGGGAGCCTGTGAATCCACCCCACAGACACCCCTGTGTGCCCAGGGGATGGTGCCTGCACCCTGGCAGACATTTTTAAATTTGCCAAAGCGTGAGTCATCATCAATACTAATAGTTTGAGGTTTATTTTTAAAGGCAGTTGCAGTTTAGTATATTACTTTATTATATTGTGATGCAAGTTAATTAACTTTTTTAAGTACTTGTATACAGGGCTTTTTTTCTCAGAAAATAGGCACAAGAACTTAGCCATGACCCCCGAAAACCCCTCCCCCCACACAAACACACTCCAAACAGCATCAAATACTGAGTGTGGTCATATTTCAATAACAGTGGGAGGGTCTTAAAGGGGCATTAAAGGAGAAGTCCAGCCTGAGCTCTTTAGGCTGGGCTTCTCCTCTGGGTCACTAGTAGTGATGAGCCGAACACCCCCGGGTTCGGTTCGCACCAGAACCCGTGAACGGACCGAAAGTTCGTACGAACATTAGAACCCTATTAAATACAATGGATGCGAACGTTCGAATTCTAAAGTGCTAATTATAACAACTATTATGCATGTTATTGTCCTAAAAAGGGTTTGGGAACCCGGGTTCTGCACCAGGGGACATGTATCAATGCAAAAAGAAGTTTTAAAAACGGTCGTTTTTCGGGAGCAGTCATTTTAATGATGCATAAAGTGAAAAAAAAAAAGTCAAATATTCCTTTAAATATCGTACCTGGGGGGTGTCTAAAGTATGCCTGTGAAGTGCCACGTGTTTCCCGTGTTTAGAACTGTCCCTGCACAAAATGACACTTCTAAAGGAAAAAAAAGCCATTTAAAACTGCTTGCGGCTTTAATGTAATGTCTGGTCCCGGTAATATGGATGAAAATCTTTAAGAAAAATGGCATAGCTACCCCATGACCCCCCCCCCCCTACCCCAGCCCATTACCAGCCCCTTTGGGTCTTGTATGGATATTAAGGGGAACCCCGCACATAAAATAAAAAAGGCCCTATATACTCTGAACAGCCGTATACAGGCGGTGCATACAAGACAGGGACTGTAGATTTGTTCTTATGTAGAATGTGTTTGTAATTTTGAACAGGTACATTGTTGAAGTGTAGCTCCAGCCCAAAAATCTATTTTTAAACTTTTTGGAAAACATAGGTAAGGGTTATCACCCCTGTAACATTTGTTTTGCTGTCTGTGCCCCTGTTCAGAACATTTCACCTCACTTTCCGTCCCAATGACAACTGTTTTTGAAATGTGGTGTTTTTCTTGAAACAAGGATTGCTGATAAAGCATCAGTACAGAGGAGACACCTTTCTCCCATATTTATTCTTACAGGAGAGAATTTTCCTTCCTAGTGGTAGATTTCCTCTCACTTCCTGTTGTCTTCTTGCGTTTGCAAGTAGGAGTCGTTTGTAAGTTGGATGTTTGAAAGTAGGGACCTGCCGTATATACTCTGCAGAAATAGGCCCCTTAGTTGTTGGTGTTGGCACAACACTGTAAGCACTCACAGTTACTCTTGGTTGGTGCTGGAACGCCCTGCTGTCAACTATTATATCAGGAATTTTAATTACATATAATTGTTGAACAGTGGTAGTAAAAATTGGGCCTTTGATGGTGGTGCTGGTGCCACAACACTGTAAGCCCTGACAGTTACTCTTGGTGGGTGCAGCAATGGGCCCTGCTGTGAATTATTAGATCAAGAATTGTAATTGCATGCCCCTGTTGAACAGGGGCTGAAAAATTGGGCCTTAGGCACTGGTGGCACAACACTACAACCCCTCACAGATACTGTACTTGGAGCACAGCAATGAGCCCTGTTGCAAAGTATTGCTTCAAAAATTGTAATGACACGCCCCTGTTAAACAGGGGCTGAAAAATTGGGCCTTAGGCACTGGTGGCACAACACTACAACCCCTCACAGATACTGTACTTGGAGCACAGCAATGAGCCCTGTTGCAAAGTATTGCTTCAAAAATTGTAATGACACGCCCCTTTTAAACAGGGGCTGAAAAATTGGGCCTTAGGCACTGGTGCCACAACACTCCAACCCCTCACAGATACTGTACTTGGAGCACAGCAATGAGCCCTATGGCAAATTATTGCTAAAAAAATTGTAATTACACGCCCCTGTAAAACAGGGGCTGAAAAATTGGGCCTTAGCCACTGGTGGCGGCACCCATAAACAAAAATGATCTTCCAAGCTATCATCATCAATCGTATCATTGAGGACTCGGAGGAGGAGGATAGCCAGTCAACATAACAGCACAGGCACTCAGCATCAGCATCAGTCTTGAAGGGATGTGACATGTTAAAATCAATTAGTCTGTTATATCAGCATCAGGTGTGTGGTAGCTGGTGGTGATCCAAGACTGGTTCATCTTGATGAAAGTCAGTCGATCAACCGAGTCGGTGGACAGGCGCACCCTGTGATCCGTGACAAATCCTCCAGCAGCACTGAATGTGCGTTCCGAAAGAACGCTGGATGCAGGACAGGCCAGTAGCTCAATTGCATACTGTGCAAGCTCTGGCCAGTGATCCATCCTCAAGACCCAGTAAGCCAGAGGATTTTCGGTGGGGAAGGTGTCCAAGTCTGACCTTGCCCCTAGATATTCCTGCACCATGTTTATCAGACGCTGGCGATGGTTGCTGGAACCGATCATACTTTGGGGCTGCGGACTAAAGAATTGTCTGAACGCATCGGTCAGACGGCCACCTTCCCCACCGCTCCTTCTTTGACTGGCCGAAGCCTCAGCAACTCGTTGTCCAGGACCAGGAGTTTGTAACCTCCCAGTCTCTGGGAACGCGTTGCACAGACCTTTCTGCAAGGCCTCCCGGAGTTGTCTCATCCTCTGCTCCCTCTGCGACGGTAACATAAGGTCCGCAACCTTACCCTTGTACCGTGGATCAAGGAGAGTGGCCAGCCAGTAATGGTCCCTCTCCTTGATCCGAAGAATACGAGGATCCTTCCGCAGACTTTGCAGGATCAGGGAGGCCATGCAGCGTAGGTTTGCTGAGGCATTCGCTCCGGAGTCCTCTGGGTCACTAAGGACGACATGATCCGCAGCCACCTCCTCCCAGCCACGTACAAGTCCACTGGTTTCTTGGGACTGTAAATCATCCCTAAAAGACTGCTGCTGATGATGCTGAGTGCCAGCCTCCACCTCCATGCTGACACAATCCTCCTCCTCCTCCTCCTCTTCCTGTGCGATGGGTGGGACAGAAGGAACACTGTCTGGGTAAAGGGGGCCTTGAGAGGCAAGGAAGTCCTCCTCTTCCTGCCTCTGTTCTGCCTCAAGTGCCCTGTCCATTATTCCACGCAGCGTGTGCTCCAACAGGTGGACAAGAGGTACAGTGTCACTGATGCATGCACTGTCACTGCTCACCATCCTCGTGGCCTCCTCAAATGGTGCCAGGACAGTGCATGCATCCCTGATCATGCCCCACTGGCGTGGAGAAAAAAAACCAAGCTCCCCTGACCCTGTCCTGGTGCCGTAGTCGCACAGGTACTCATTGATGGCCCTCTGCTGCGTGTGCAGCCGCTGCAGCATGGCCAACGTTGAGTTCCACCTGGTGGGCATGTCACATATAAGGCGGTTCTTGGGCAGGTTCAACTCCTTTTGCAGCTCAGCCAGGCGAGCACTGGCATTATAAGATCTGCGGAAATGCACACAGACTTTCCTGGCCTGCCTCAGGACATCCTGTAAGCCCGGGTACCTGCCCAAGAACCGCTGCACCACCAGGTTAAGGACGTGAGCCACACAGGGCACATGGGTCAGTTGTCCCTGTCGGAGGGCGGAGAGGAGGTTGGTGCCATTGTCGCAAACCACCATTCCTGGCTTAAGCTGGCGTGGCGTCAACCACCTCTCGGCCTGGCCCTGCAGAGCAGACAGGACCTCTGCCCCAGTGTGGCTTCTGTCCCCCAAACACACCAGCGCAAGCACGGCATGGCATCTTTTTGCCTGCGTACTTGCGTAGCCCCGTGAATGGCTACGGAGCACCGCTGGTTCATAGGACAAACCACAGGAAGAGGCCATGGAGGAAGAAGAAGAGGAGGGGGTGGAGGAGAGAGGTGTGTCACAACCAGTAGTAGCATTTTGGAGGCGTGGCGGTGGAACAACCTCCAACACTACTGCACCTTGTACTGCATCCTTCCCAGCTGCCAAAAGAGTGACCCAATGGGCCGTGAAAGAAAGGTAACGTCCCTGTCCATGCCTGCTGGACCATGAGTCAGCGGTAATATGCACCTTACCGCTGACCGCCCTGTCCAGCGAGGCCAAGACATTGCCTTCCACATGCCGGTAGAGAGCCGGAATAGCCTTCCGTGAGAAAAAGTGGCGTTTGGGAACCTGCCACTGAGGAACCGCACATTGCACAAACTCACGGAAGGGGGCCGAGTCTACCAACTGAAAAGGCAGCAGTTGAAGCGCTAGCAATTTAGCCAAGCTAGCATTCAACCGCTGGGCATGTGGATGGCTGTGAGTGAACTTCTTTCAACGGTCCAGCAGCTGGGGCAGGGAAATTTGCCTGCTAGAATCGGACGTCGGTGTACTGCTAGCAGAGTGGCCGCAAGTACTTGGCTGTGACACACCTAATTCTACACCTTCATTCCTCTCAGTGCATGTTTCAGAGAGGACTGAAGTTATAGTGGGGTTGGAGATCCCAGCTGATGCGGTGCAAGGAGAGGTCCGCTTTGTTCTTTGGTGTGGGTCTTTGAGGTAGGCTTGCCAACGAGCTGCATGGCAGGTCAACATATGTCTGGTCAGGCATGTGGTACCCAAGCGGCTGATGTTTTGGCCACGCGATATACGCTTGAGACATATGTTGCAAACAGCAGCTGTGCGATCTGATGCACTAGCCTCAAAAAAGGCCCACACCAAAGAACTTTTTGAATGACGGGCAGAGGCAGCGCCCTGCACAGGCGGAGCTCTGCGGTGTGATTCCGTCGGTGTACTGCCCTTACGCTGGCCACCAAAGGGCATCCTGCCTCGTTGGAGATGTGCCTCCTCCTCATCCTCCTCCTCCTCCTCTCTCCTATTAGGCACCCACGTGGAATCAGTGACCTCATCATCCCCTCCCTCCTCATCACTGGAGCCAATCTGGCAGTATGCTGCAGCTGCTGGAACATGACTGCCAGATTGGTGTCCTTCTTGAGCATCCCCTCTGTCTGCTCTCACGCTACTGCCTTCCTGTAGCTGGGTTTCATCATCAGACCCTTCGAAACGCTGGGCATCCTCCTGGAGAATGTACCCAACACTGTGCTCAAACAGTTCGGGGGACTCCTCAGGAGGAGGACATGGTGGGTCTAGGGAAGGAGTGACTGATGATGAGTCTGACATTGATACCAGGGAAGAGGACGCTTTGGCAGCTGCTTTGCCAGTACCCTGAGCCTGGGTGAGAGAGGATGAGGAGGAGGAGGAGGGCTTGGTCATCCACTCTACCAAGTCTTCGGCATGATGTGGCTCAACATGTCCAGCTACCGAAAAGAAGGACAAGCGTGTCCCATGGCCATGTGCTGATGACAATGCACCGCGTCCACGACCAGCACTGTTGTCCCCAGACACAGAGCCTGCTTGCCCTCTTTTATTGCCTCCTGACTGTCTGCCTCTCCTTGTTTGCCTTCCAGACATTCTAATAGATGGCCTGCAGGGAGATGGGAAAAAAGCAATAAGGGCTACCTTCAGGTGTCCTTCTCTGTCCCTTTACTTAAGGATTTCTAAATATGGTTGAGGATGATTGCTTTTGCACAGAATAGCACAACGACAATTTCCCTGACTGTCCAAAAAACAAGGATTTCAAAGATGGTTGATGAGGAATGCTTTAGCACACTATAGCACAAGGAGAATTTCCCTCACTGTCCTTCCCTGTCCCTAGAAACAAGGATTATCACAGTGAAAGAAACTGACACTCTTCCTACCTATAGTTTTCTGTCCCTAGAAAAAATGTTTTTTTAAAGCACACTATAGCACAAGGAGAATTCCCCTCACTTTCCTTCTTTTTTCCTAGAAACAAGGACTCGCACAGTGAAAGAAACTGACACTCTCCCTACCTAGAGTTTTCTGTCCCTAGAAATTTTTTTTTTTTAAAGCACACTATAGCACAAGGAGAATTCCCCTCACTTTCCTTCTTTTTTCCTAGAAACAAGGACTCGCACAGTGAAAGAAACTTACACTCTCCCTACCTAGAGTTTTCTGTCCCTAGAAAAAATGTTTTTTTAAAGCACACTATAGCACAAGGAGAATTCCCCTCACTTTCCTTCTTTTTTCCTAGAAACAAGGACTCGCACAGTGAAAGAAACTGACACTCTCCCTACCTAGAGTTTTCTGTCCCTAGAAAAAATGTTTTTTTAAAGCACACTATAGCACAAGGAGAATTCCCCTCATTTTCCTTCTTTTTTCCTAGAAACAAGGACTCGCACAGTGAAAGAAACTGACACTCTCCCTACCTAGAGTTTTCTGTCCCTAGAAAAAATGTTTTTTTAAAGCACACTATAGCACAAGGAGAATTCCCCTCACTTTCCTTCTTTTTTCCTAGAAACAAGGACTCGCACAGTGAAAGAAACTGACACTCTCCCTACCTAGAGTTTTCTGTCCCTAGAAAAAATGTTTTTTTAAAGCACACTATAGCACAAGGAGAATTCCCCTCACTTTCCTTCTTTTTTCCTAGAAACAAGGACTCGCACAGTGAAAGAAACTGACACTCTCCCTACCTAGAGTTTTCTGTCCCTAGAAAAAATGTTTTTTTAAAGCACACTATAGCACAAGGAGAATTCCCCTCACTTTCCTTCTTTTTTCCTAGAAACAAGGACTCGCACAGTGAAAGAAACTGACACTCTCCCTACCTAGAGTTTTCTGTCCCTAGAAAAAATGTTTTTTTAAAGCACACTATAGCACAAGGAGAATTCCCCTCACTTTCCTTCTTTTTTCCTAGAAACAAGGACTCGCACAGTGAAAGAAACTGACACTCTCCCTACCTAGAGTTTTCTGTCCCTAGAATTTTTTTTTTTTTAAAGCACACTATAGCACAAGGAGAATTCCCCTCACTTTCCTTCTTTTTTCCTAGAAACAAGGACTCGCACAGTGAAAGAAACTGACACTCTCCCTACCTAGAGTTTTCTGTCCCTAGAAAAAATGTTTTTTTAAAGCACACTATAGCACAAGGAGAATTCCCCTCACTTTCCTTCTTTTTTCCTAGAAACAAGGACTCGCACAGTGAAAGAAACTGACACTCTCCCTACCTAGAGTTTTCTGTCCCTAGAAAATTTTTTTTTTTAAAGCACACTATAGCACAAGGAGAATTCCCCTCACTTTCCTTCTTTTTTCCTAGAAACAAGGACTCGCACAGTGAAAGAAGCTGACACTCTCCCTACCTAGAGTTTTCTGTCCCTAGAAAAAATGTTTTTTTAAAGCACACTATAGCACAAGGAGAATTCCCCTCACTTTCCTTCTTTTTTCCTAGAAGCAAGGACTCGCACAGTGAAAGAAACTGACACTCTCCCTACCTAGAGTTTTCTGTCCCTAGAAAATTTTTTTTTTTAAAGCACACTATAGCACAAGGAGAATTCCCCTCACTTTCCTTCTTTTTTCCTAGAAACAAGGACTCGCACAGTGAAAGAAACTGACACTCTCCCTACCTAGAGTTTTCTGTCCCTAGAAAAAATGTTTTTTTAAAGCACACTATAGCACAAGGAGAATTCCCCTCACTTTCCTTCTTTTTTCCTAGAAACAAGGACTCGCACAGTGAAAGAAACTGACACTCTCCCTACCTAGAGTTTTCTGTCCCTAGAAATTTTTTTTTTTTAAAGCACACTATAGCACAAGGAGAATTCCCCTCACTTTCCTTCTTTTTTCCTAGAAACAAGGACTCGCACAGTGAAAGAAACTGACACTCTCCCTACCTAGAGTTTTCTGTCCCTAGAAATTTTTTTTTTTAAAAGCACACTATAGCACAAGGAGAATTCCCCTCACTTTCCTTCTTTTTTCCTAGAAACAAGGACTCGCACAGTGAAAGAAACTGACACTCTCCCTACCTAGAGTTTTCTGTCCCTAGAAAAAATGTTTTTTTAAAGCACACTATAGCACAAGGAGAATTCCCCTCACTTTCCTTCTTTTTTCCTAGAAACAAGGACTCGCACAGTGAAAGAAACTGACACTCTCCCTACTGTGAGGGGGTTAGCTCGGCAGCGGGTGTGTGTGACCCCCGGGATGGGCTCCCCACCCAAAAACAGGCCCAGCAAACGGAGGTTGTGGTTTTCAAAATCAAAAAAAAGGTGCGGTTTATTTTCTATTTACAGTGACAAAACACAGCAAAGCCAAAAGAAACATAAACAAAATAAATCCTGGTCAACTTGACCTCTGACTAAACATACAGGTTTCCTAACTAACAACTGGGATCAGCCTAGTGCTGTCCTAGTCCCTAAGTCCCTGGTTTTAAATGTCCAAGCAAATAGCCACACAGGCTTTGTCTCACCGCACAGGGGTTCACTCTCCCTAGACAGTCCACACAGGTCTGGGACCAGGCATGAGCTAACATCTAATGAAGCTGGGAGTTTTTATAGAGGCCTAAATGAGCTGACAAGTTTCAGCTGGTCTCATCAACTCCCTGTCTGCACGACGCCCAGCCCTCTCCCTAGAGGTATGAATCATCCATGAGCCCACTAGCCTCAGCTGGGCTTATACAACACTCCACCTAGTTGTATAAGTCGGCGTAAAGCCTGAATCTGGGCGAAATATATCTACCCCCCTGGATGCAACCAGGTGACTTTACCTTCCTGCTGTCACATACCCCCCCCTCTTGTTTTAACCTCGGGGTTGGAACACCAGCAATCAGGCATTCATGTACTCGAGACAAAGCATCCACATTCCCCATTTGAACGCCAGGGCGATGCTTTACTGTGAAGTTGAATTCCTGGAGGGCCAGGAACCACCTATTCACTCTTCTATTTGTTTCCTTGTTTTGAGCCATCCACTTTAACGGAGCGTGATCCGTAACCATGTCAAAGTGCCTACCTAGCAGGTAGTACCGAAGGGAATCTAGAGCCCACTTCACCGCTAAACACTCCTTTTCAACGGTGGCGTAATTTACCTCATGGGACTTCAACTTCCTGCTGAGGTAAATGACTGGGTGCTCTTCCCCGTTCCAGACCTGGGACAATACTGCTCCTAACCCCACATCTGACGCATCACTTTGTACGACAAAGTCTTTAGAGAAGTCGGGTGAGTACAACACTGGCTGGCTACATAAGGCTTGTTTCAAGAATTGGAATGCTGCCTCAGCCTCGGGGGTCCATTTAATCATGACCGACCCTTTCCCCTTCGTTAGGTTGGTTAGGGGCACAGCCTTAGAGGCAAAGTGGGGAATGAATCGCCGATAATACCCAGCGATTCCCAGAAAGGCTCGTACCTGCTTCTTGCTGTTGGGACGTGGCCAACTCTGGATGGCCTCGACTTTGTTGAGTTGGGGTTTTATTACTCCCCTCCCAATGGTGTACCCAAGATATTTGGCCTCCTCCTGCCCAATGGTACACTTCTTGGGGTTAGCCGTAAACCCCGCTTCCCGAACAGAGTCCAGGACTGCTTGCACTTTTGGCAGATGTGAGGCCCAATCTGTGCTATGGACAATTACGTCATCCAGGTAAGCCGCAGCATACTTCCGATGGGGCCTCAGCATCTGGTCCATTTTCCGCTGGAATGTGGCCGGCGCATTCTGTAACCCGAACGGCATTCTTTTATATTGGAACGCCCCGTCTGGGGTTACAAATGCGGTTTTCTCTTTGGCCAATTTGGCCAGGGGGATTTGCCAATACCCTTTTGTGAGGTCAAGAGTCGTCATGTATCGGGCTGTTCCCAGCCGGTCGATCAACTCATCTATACGTGGCATGGGGTAGGTGTCAAATTTTGTAACTTTGTTCAACTGACGAAAATCGTTACAAAATCGCCAGCTCCCATCCGGTTTAGGCACCAACACAATGGGACTAGACCAATCACTTTGGGACTCCTCTATCACCCCTAAGTTCAGCATTTTCTGTACTTCCTCCCGTATTGCCTCCCGTCGGGCCTCTGGGATCCGATAGGGTTTTAACTTCACCCTTTCACCGGGCGGGGTAATGATGTCATGCTCTACCCCAAATGTTTGTCCCGGCAGCTCAGAGAATACCTCCTTGTTGCGAAGCACAAACTCCTTAACCTCCTGTTGTTGGGGTTGTGACAAGGTGGCTGCTATTCCAACCTCAGGAATCACGCAACCAGTTTGAGCTGGTGACCAAGTGTCTGCGACTAGGGACTCTCTATCCCTCCAGGCTTTCAACAGATTAACGTGATAGATCTGTTCGGGCTTTCGCCTTCCTGGTTGTCTGACCTTGTAATTCACTTCGCTCACTTTTTCCATTATCTCGTAGGGGCCTTGCCATTTGGCAAGGAATTTACTTTCAACCGTAGGGACAAGTACCAGTATCCTATCCCCCGGGGAAAAGGTACGGGTCTTGGCTCCACGGTTGTACACTCTCTGCTGTGCTAACTGCGCTTGGGCCAAATGTTCCTTCACGATGGGCATTACCTGTGCAATTCGGTCTTGCATCAGGGCGACATGCTCAATCACACTCCTGTGGGGAGAACTCTCACTTTCCCAAGTTTCCTTGGCAATATCCAACAGCCCTCTTGGGTGTCTCCCATACAGTAACTCAAAGGGGGAGAATCCCGTAGAGGATTGGGGCACCTCCCTAATAGCAAACATCAGATAAGGAAGTAGACAGTCCCAATCCTTTCCATCTCTATCCACCACTTTCTTCAACATTTGTTTTAGGGTTTTGTTGAATCTTTCAACCAGCCCATCGGTTTGGGGGTGATACACAGATGTACGTAATTGCGTCACTTTGAACAATTTACACAGCTCCTTCATAACCCGGGACATAAAGGGTGTACCTTGGTCCGTAAGCAGTTCTTTACAAATACCCACCCGGCTAAACACAAGAGATAGCTCTTTGGCTATGGTTTTGGCCGAGGTATTTCGGAGAGGGATCGCTTCTGGATAACGGGTGGCATAGTCCATTATAACTAATATGTACTGGTGCCCCCTAGCGGACTTGATTATAGGACCTACCAAATCCATGGCGATCCTCTCAAACGGGACCTCAATGATGGGTAGAGGGACCAGCGGGCTACGGAAATGTGGCATCGGGGCCGACCTCTGACACACAGGGCAGGAGGAACAATAATTTTCTATGTCCTTCATCACCCCCGGCCAATAGAATCTCTGTAATATCCTCTCTCGGGTTTTCTCTGTCCCCAGATGACCTCCAAGAATGTGCCCATGGGCCAACTCCAACACCAACTTCCTGTAAGGTTTGGGCACCACAAGCTGCTCAACGGTTTCTTCTGCCCTTTTTGCCACCCGATACAGTAGGTCCTTCTCTACGCTGAAGTATGGGTAAGTGCAGGTATTATCTGGGTTCACTAACTCGCCATCTATTTTCACTACGTTTTCCCGTGCCTTTATTAGGGCGGGGTCTTTCAACTGTTCTGTGGCAAAGTTTTCCCTGTGAACCTCAAGATCAGAAAACTCCACAGACGGTAGGTTTTCGTCTGAGGAGGTGGGCTCCTCTCCAGTTTCTTGAGTCTCCCCTGCCAATACTGATAAGGGAAATTCCGGAGAGTCCTCACCACTCTCAGGGGAGTTCTGGCTATCACATTCCTGGTACATAGGGGCACCAGTGGGGGGCTCAGGATCATCCCACAGTTCCCAGAACTTCGGAAAATCCCTTCCCACAATGGCGTCATACGGTAACTGAGATACTAAGCCCACTGGATGAGAGAGGGTACCTTTGGGGGTCTCGAAACACACTGTAGTCACTGGATACTCTCGGGTGTCCCCATGCACACAAATAACAGCTACCTTGCTATTCCCAGAGACCTCTGTTTTAACTAACTCAGCCTTTATCAGGGTCACAAGGCTACCTGAATCCAGCAATACCACAACATTTCTACCATTAACACACATTTTGCATAAATGTTTCTCAGTTCCTCGAATGGCAGTGCATGCGACTGTCGCACACAGCGACTGACGTCTGCCCGTCAGAAAGTCACACTGCATGGGTTCCTCCACAACCGGGCAATTGGCTGCAATATGTCCCGCTTGCCGGCAGCGGTAGCAAACGATCCTTCTTGCCGCCTCTTGAGCCGCTGATTTCCCAGGCTGTTCTCGCCAAACTTGGGGTAGAGCTCCCACCCTCTCACTCTCTCCACCCTTACCCCTTGGAATCCTCTTATCCGCCCCTGGGGATGGTCTGGTCTTAGGGTGGAAAGTCCGAGTGTCTCTGGAAGAGGCCGTCAGGTTCTCTGTAGCCAAGTATTTCTCCACACGATCCACAAGACCATCGGCCGTCTCTGGGTCTCCATGGCTTACCCACTTTTGGATGGCAGTAGGAAGAGCTCTCAAAAACCGATCCATTATAACACGTTCCACAATCTTTGGTGCGGACAAAGTCTCTGGCTGTAGCCACTTTCTGCTCAGGTGAATGAGATCATACATTTGAGACCTGGGGGGTTTTCCAAGCTGGAAAGTCCAGTTATGCACACGCTGAGCCCGGACAGCCTGGGTGACACCCAGCCTTGCCAATATCTCAGCTTTTAGCATCACATAGTCTTTTGCTTGGTCAGGCTCTAGGTCATAGTAAGCCTTCTGCGATTCACCAGTTAACAGAGGAGCCACCAGTCCAGCCCACTGCTCCTCAGGCCACTTTTCTCTTTCAGCAGTCCTTTCAAATGTGGTCAAAAATACCTCTGGATCATCCTCTCCAGTCATTTTTGTCAATAAACGACTCACCCCAAAGGACGCGGTATTAGTGGGACGGCTTTCCTCACTGGTCTGCGGACGTTGCTGCATTACTGCTTCCATTTGTTGTAGTCTCTGCTCTTGCTTCTGTAACAGGTCTGTGAAGCGGGCCTCAGATTGCTGCTGGGCTTGTTGCTGAGCTTCCAGACTCTGTTGGTGAGCTTGCTGCTGGGCTGCAAGGCTCTGTTGATGAGCTTGCTGCTGGGCTGCGAAGTTCTGTTGTTGAGCTGCAAGGCTCTTTTGCAAACCTGCATTTGTCTGCTGTTGATTGGCATTTGCTAGAGCCAGCTGCTTCAGTATCTCCTCCATGCTGGCTTAAAAAAAACTGCCACTGGTTCTCCACCAACTGTGAGGGGGTTAGCTCGGCAGCGGGTGTGTGTGACCCCCGGGATGGGCTCCCCACCCAAAAACAGGCCCAGCAAACGGAGGTTGTGGTTTTCAAAATCAAAAAAAAGGTGCGGTTTATTTTCTATTTACAGTGACAAAACACAGCAAAGCCAAAAGAAACATAAACAAAATAAATCCTGGTCAACTTGACCTCTGACTAAACATACAGGTTTCCTAACTAACAACTGGGATCAGCCTAGTGCTGTCCTAGTCCCTAAGTCCCTGGTTTTAAATGTCCAAGCAAATAGCCACACAGGCTTTGTCTCACCGCACAGGGGTTCACTCTCCCTAGACAGTCCACACAGGTCTGGGTCCAGGCATGAGCTAACATCTAATGAAGCTGGGAGTTTTTATAGAGGCCTAAATGAGCTGACAAGTTTCAGCTGGTCTCATCAACTCCCTGTCTGCACGACGCCCAGCCCTCTCCCTAGAGGTATGAATCATCCATGAGCCCACTAGCCTCAGCTGGGCTTATACAACACTCCACCTAGTTGTATAAGTCGGCGTAAAGCCTGAATCTGGGCGAAATATATCTACCCCCCTGGATGCAACCAGGTGACTTTACCTTCCTGCTGTCACACTACCTAGAGTTTTCTGTCCCTAGAATTTTTTTTTTTTTAAAGCACACTATAGCACAAGGAGAATTCCCCTCACTTTCCTTCTTTTTTCCTAGAAACAAGGACTCGCACAGTGAAAGAAACTGACACTCTCCCTACCTAGAGTTTTCTGTCCCTAGAAAAAATGTTTTTTTAAAGCACACTATAGCACAAGGAGAATTCCCCTCACTTTCCTTCTTTTTTCCTAGAAACAAGGACTCGCACAGTGAAAGAAACTGACACTCTCCCTACCTAGAGTTTTCTGTCCCTAGAAATTTTTTTTTTTTAAAGCACACTATAGCACAAGGAGAATTCCCCTCACTTTCCTTCTTTTTTCCTAGAAACAAGGACTCGCACAGTGAAAGAAACTGACACTCTCCCTACCTAGAGTTTTCTGTCCCTAGAAAATTTTTTTTTTTAAAGCACACTATAGCACAAGGAGAATTCCCCTCACTTTCCTTCTTTTTTCCTAGAAACAAGGACTCGCACAGTGAAAGAAACTGACACTCTCCCTACCTAGAGTTTTCTGTCCCTAGAAAAAATGTTTTTTTAAAGCACACTATAGCACAAGGAGAATTCCGCTCACTTTCCTTCTTTGTCCCTAGAAACAAGGACTCGCACAGTGAAAGAAACTGACACTCTCCCTACCTAGAGTTTTCTGTCCCTAGAAAAAATGTTTTTTTAAAGCACACTATAGCACAAGGAGAATTCCCCTCACTTTCCTTCTTTGTCCCTAGAAACAAGGACTCGCACAGTGAAAGAAACTGACACTCTCCCTACCTAGAGTTTTCTGTCCCTAGAAATTTTTTTTTTTTAAAGCACACTATAGCACAAGGAGAATTCCCCTCACTTTCCTTCTTTTTTCCTAGAAACAAGGACTCGCACAGTGAAAGAAACTGACACTCTCCCTACCTAGAGTTTTCTGTCCCTAGAAAAAATGTTTTTTTAAAGCACACTATAGCACAAGGAGAATTCCCCTCACTTTCCTTCTTTGTCCCTAGAAACAAGGACTCGCACAGTAAAACACACTGACACTCTCCCTACCTATCCTTCTCTTTCCCTAAACTAAAGGATTCCAGGTTAAGCAAGAAAGAAATAAATGTCACTGTCCCTGCCTATGCTTGTCTTTCCCTGCTCCGGAACACACTACACTAGGCCGCCGTGCTGGCGGCCTTTTATAGTGTGGGGCGTGTACTAAACACCCTCAGCAATAATTGGCCACAGGCATCCTGCCTGTGGCCAATCATTGCTCTCCTCGCTGCCGGCGCTGTGATTGGCCAAGCATGCGGGGTCACAGTGCATGCTTGGCCAATCACAGCGCCTGGATGACACTGCGATGGCGTAGTGCATTGTGGGCCGTTCGCGTCACTCGAATTTGGCGCGAACGGCCCAAATCGTTCGATCTTCGTCGAACGATCGAACAGCCGATGTTCGAGTCGAACGTATGTTCGACTCGAACACAAAGCTCATCCCTAGTCACTAGAGTGCGATTCGTTATGCACTCCTGTGACCCGTTTTTAGCGGTCTGAAGTCTGCTCTCCGGTGATGTCACCAGGATCAGTCGAGGCACCGAGTCATCCCGATTTCCGAAGTCTGGATCCGCCAGCTGCCTTAACTGCCCCTCCACAGCTCAGCGCTCCAATGAGCGTAGAGGAGCAGAGAGGAGAGTTGCTGACTGACAGTCAGCAGCTCTCCACTCGGGGGGGAGGAGAGAGAACTCCTTCTCCTTCTCAGTGCAGAGAAGCCAGGGGACAGCTGCAGCATCGGTCTGATGTAGGTAAGTATGAATAGCAAAAAAACAAACCAAAAAAAAAACATACTTTTCTTTTAAATACCAGGAGTGCATTATTTACAGAGTGCCTAGTTTGGGGGTGCGCTGCATACAGATTGCAGAGTTCAGGTATGCACTACACACAGAGTGCAGTGTTCAGCCTTCTTTCACAGCTGTTTACCTCTGCATCCCCCATCCACATCTCACTTTTATCGCTCTCTTGTGGGGAGATCATCCAGTGGGGGTTTCGACATCTGCACTGCACCCCAGGCACCCACATCTCCCTTGTCCCCATCCTGCACTCAGTGGGAGCCACTCAGGAGACCAGATTTGTGTGAGCTGCTGAGAGACAAGCTGTCACTTGTAAACACAGAAGTCGGACTTCTGTGTTAAAAAATAGATAGTGCTGAGCAGGGAGCAAAGGACCTGAGCCAGAGGTGGTCGAACTGAGTTCCACCAAGATTCAGCTGAAAAAAAGCCCTGATTGTGTATATATATGTAGCGCTACCCCCAGTTAAGAGAGCCGCTGATATTGATTTGGGCCCTGCAGTGCACCGCTGTCAACCCCCGGCAATCGGCTCTAACCTCCCGTGGCACAGCTGGTGATAGAGAGATAGGACCGCGTGATCGCAACTGTTGGTGACGCAGTCCTATAACAAACATACACAGAATATACTTTAAAACTCCTATTAAAGTAAGCGGAACTGACACCAAATGTACTTTACCCAGATATTTTACTGAGGCTAATGGGCAAGTAATAAACAACAGTATAACAAGTTGCAGATCCCTGCAACAAACAGTAATAAAGATAAACAGAGTAATCAGAATAATAAAGTATTGCTATGCAACTCTAGCGCTGCCCTTTTACAGCTACTTCCCCTCATGGGTAGACTAACACCCAGCAATGTCTACCTATGCAGTCAGGCCTGACTGATCTAAATGGAAGTTCAGTGAAACAATATTTGCTAGCAATCTCTCGGTGGTGCACTTGAAGAACAACTTTGTAATCCCAATGAATAGTAAAGATAAAGTATCTGTCTTTAAACAGCTCTCACCACCTGGACAAGTCCAAGTCCCTTTCCTCCATCGATTCGTCTAGGAACAGGAATCCACCGACATCCAAGTCTTCAATCCTTCTGGTGTACTGCAGCAAGGAGGATTAGATGTCTCTAAGGCTCTGCTAGGCTGGCAGAGGGCTCTTTGGAAAGGAGCACACGGCCCAGGCTTCAGGCCTTGTGCACACAGCAGTTCAGCACAGAGATCCTCTTGCTAGGAGAGGGGTGTCCAAAGAGGCCGACCAAAACTCCGCCTCCCCTTTATAAAGTCTGCCCCAGCAGTCTCTGTTCTGGAGCAATGCACCCTGGGTGCTGCAAGATGTACTGGGAGATGTAGTCTCTCTCTCCTCTGCTTTCACTTCCATAATGTCTCTTTACTTCCTCCCGACTCACCTCTCACCTGGAACTTCTTGTCTCTCTGCATTAAAGGGGAACACCCCGCTACACACTCCCCCCACTTGAACTCTTTGGTCCCCAAAGATAAACTTCAACAAATACTGTTTACCATTTTGGACAATGTCGAGCATGATGTTGGCATAGGGAATTCCCACCAAAACTTTGGGATGGAACTCTCTTGCCCACAGGTCACACTACCATGAGTGGCCTGCCTAACTGTGCCAGAGAGTGAGCTGGGGTTGCCCTCCACCAAATGGACGGTGGAAGGATCAGGTTGTTCAACACTTCTCCTAGCCGTTACAACAGAGTCCTCTGAGCTCGTCCCCATTTGGGGGTAAGTTAGTTTCTTGGGAGGCCTGATGACTCTGCGAGCCCTCTGCTCTCTTGGTGCTTCTGACTCTGGCACCACAGGCTCTTCTTCAGGAGTAAGTTCAGGTAACATTGCTGGTTCTGGAACCTCTGATTCAGAAGTCGACTGACGTATGGAATCTCTAGAGTCCTCCTCAGCGCAAGTGTCAGGAACATCTTCCCAGTAATCAGCTGAGGGACTGAAGGGTATGAATTCAGTAGCCTCCGGATTCAGCGTTGCATCTGGGGTATCCCCTCCATTTGGGAGATCTATGGCGGACGTTCCCAGAGTCGAGGGAGGCCACAGCCAGTCCAGTTCTCCACCTTCTTCTGTACTCAATTGGGAGGCCTCCCCATCTTTGGCTCGAGAGGTCTGGGACCGAGTGTTCGGCCTAGGAATATCCAGGATAGAGGCCGGTTCAGGGGAGTCTCTCACGGGAGGTATTCTGACTGCCTCAGCAAGTGGGAGCAGGTGGTTCCGATGCCACATCTTCAGTGGACCCACCTTTCCTTCTGGCTTTAGTTTGTAGACAGGCAAACCGGGCAACTTCCTACAGACAACATAGGGCTCAGATCTCCACCTGTCGGCAAGCTTGTGTTTTCCAGGGACCCCCAGATTGCGTAGCAGTACTCGGTCCCCGGGCTGCAGATCTTGCACTCGAACCTTCAGATCAAAATTTCTCTTGTTGCGGGCCCCCCTTTGATCCGAAGCCGCCTGGGCTTGTTCATAGGCCACCTGCAAGCTATGTCTAAGTCTGTCCACGTATCCCTTGTGGGATGTAGCTGAGGTATTGTCTATAGAAGTGCCAAAGGCCAGGTCCACAGGTAGCCTTGCTTCTCTCCCAAACATAAGTCGATAAGGGGAGTAGCCAGTGGCGTCACTTGTGGTACAGTTATAGGCATGTACTAGGGCTGATATGTGCTGACTCCAGTGTTGCTTCTTCTCTGTTTCTAAGGTTCCCAACATGTTGAGCAGGGTCCGGTTAAATCTCTCCGGCTGAGCATCTCCTTGTGGGTGGTAAGGCGTGGTTCTGGTCTTCTTTATTCCTAATGAATCCAAAAGTCTTCGGATCAACCGACTCTCAAAGTCCCTTCCTTGATCTGAGTGGAGTCTCTGTGGTAGTCCGTAATGGACAAAATACTTCTCCATAAGTATCTTGGCCACGGTGGATGCCTTCTGGTCTTTGGTTGGGAAAGCTTGAGCATAGCGGGTGAAATGGTCGGTTATTACCAGAACATTCCCCAATCCACTCAGGTCGGGTTCGAGGCAGAGAAAGTCAATGCATACCAGATCCATTGGGCCTTGACTCTGTAAGTGGCCCATTGGGGCAGCTTGATGGGGTAGGGTCTTTCTCTGAATGCATCGTGCACAGGAATGGCAATACTCCTCTACTTCTGCCCTCATGCAGGGCCAATAGAACCGATTTCTGACAAGCTGGAAGGTCCTTTCTGCCCCTAGGTGACCATGATGGTCATGCAGGGCAATTAGTACAGTCTCTCGGTGCTTCTCTGGAAGAAATAACTGCCACTTATCTTCTGAGTCATCAGAGGGGCCCCTTCGGTAGACCACTCCCTGATGTACCTGTAGCCTGTCCAATTCCTTCCTCAACAGGCGAGCCTCCTTTGAGGGGTGATGTAGGAATTTGTTGGGATCCTGATTCTCCAGGGCTTCGAGGACCAATCTCCCCATGGGGTCTTCCAATTGGTCACACCTCAACTCCTTCTTGGACAGTCTCGGTAGGTTGTCTTCCTCCAGTTGAGTTACCCCACAATAGTGTTTGGGGACTCCTACCATGGTAACCCCTATTTCTTCTGCTCTGGAGCCTCCTCTGGCTTGGAATTCAGCCCCTTGACAAAGGGCCCGCACCCCGTCCGGTGCCACTTGGGTCCAATCTTCCCAGTCATTTGTCGTGGCATGAGACCTCCGGGACAGGGCATCTGCATCCCTATTTCCGGCTCCTGGTCTGTACTTCAGACTGAAGTTGAATCCAGACAATGCGGCCAACCACCTGTGTCCGGTGGCATCTAGTTTCGCGGTGGTGAAGAGGTAGGTCAGGGGGTTGTTGTCTGTCTTCACAGTAAACTCTGCCCCATACAAGTAGTCTTTTAGCTTGTCTACTACCGCCCATTTGAGGGCCAGGAATTCCAGCTTATGAGTGGGGTAATTCTTTTCTGAGGGGGTCAGGCTCCTGCTCACATAGGCCACTGGTCGCAGTTGTCCTTCATGTTCTTGGTAGAGTACACCACCTAGACCCTCATGGCTGGCATCCACATGTAATTCATAAGGTCTGGTAGGGTCGGCGTAGGCCAGGACTGGGGCAGTGGTTAAGCTCCTCTTCAGAGCATGAAAGGCCTCTTCACACCTTGGGTTCCACTGATCTTGAACTGACTCACCAGGCCTCCTGGGCCCTGAGTCATCCTCTTCCCCTTCTGCCTTTAGCAATTCATTCAACGGGCGGGCAATCCGAGCAAACCCCTCCACAAACCTCCTATAATAGGAGCAGAACCCCAGGAAGGATCTGAGCTCTGTTACTGTGGTGGGTCGTGGCCAGGAAGTGACTGCTTCCAACTTCTCAGGATCTGTGGCCACCCCTTCTTCAGACACTATGTGCCCCAGATAGTTCACAGAAGACTGGTAGAACCGACACTTCTCGGGGGAAAGCTTAAGTCCCTCTTCGCTGAGTCTTCTCAATACTTTCTCCAACCTGGCTTCATGTTCTTCCAAGGTTCTTCCAAAGACAATGACATCGTCCAAGTACACAAGGACTTCTATAAGATTCATGTCTCCAACAGTCTTCTCCATAAGGCGTTGAAAGGTAGCAGGAGCTCCAGACAGACCCTGAGGCATCCTATTGAATTCGAAGAATCCCACCGGGGTTATGAAGGCTGTCTTCTCCCTGTCTTCTGGGTGCATAGGGATTTGATAGTACCCACTCTTGAGGTCCATCACACTGAACCATTTGGCTCCAGACAAACTTTGTAGGGCATCTTCTATCCTTGGCGTGGTGTATTGGTCAGGGATGGTTCTCCTGTTGAGAGTCCTGTAATCGATACAAAGCCTCAACGACCCATTCTTCTTTCTGACCACCACGATTGGGGAGGCATAGGGACTTCTAGACTCCCGGATCACACCAGTCTTCTTTAGTTCTACAAGTTGTTCCCTCAGATCCTCCAGATCTGCCAGGGGGACCCGCCTGACCCTCTCTCGGAAGGGCTTATCTTCTTGGAGGCGGATCCGATGGGTGGCACTTCTTGCACACCCCACATCGAATTCATCTTCGGAAAAGATCTTCTCCCACCTGGTCAGCTGGGCCTTGGCTCTTTCTTTCCAAGCCCTGGGTAGGTTCGGGTTTTCCACGGACAGTTTCTCCCAAACATCTCCTCCGTCACCCGTCCCCTTGACTTCGGACCAAGTGACCGGGGCAGCAGGGCTCACCTGACCAAGCAACACTCTGGCAGGGATCTCCATGGGTCCTCCTGTAGTGTTCCTAACACTCACCGGAACTCTGCCATGGGCCTTCTTCAGAGCCTTGAACGGAATCACTTCTGGTATCACTTCCAGGCCTGAGGACTCTTCCCTTAGGTCTGATTCCAGCATGACAAAGGGGCCAGGTTGTTCCCACGAAAGCTTCACAGTGGCCCTAAGACAGGTTACTTCTCCGGGCTGTAGCACTACTCCTTCTCTGCCAAGTCTCCACACCTTCCCTATCCCCTCTCCCGGGGTCTTCTGCTCTAAGACCAGTCGTTGGTAGGCCGTCTTTAGCATGGGATGGATTTTGGTGGCTGAATGGTTTCTCTCTTTCACTAGAGGGGTCAGGAGTCTCCTGACTAGATCCGTGTTTGTCCCAATGATCAGGGAAATCTTGCTGGCTCCAGGCGGCCGGGGACACACAACTGCCAGGGTGTCAAACACTTCAGCCTTCCCAGCCACGGATGGGTCGAAAGTCATCTTTATGGGCAGGTACCCATCATAAGGGAAACTCTGGGTTCCAAGTCCCCATATCTCCAGCTCTTCTATCTTCTGGATAGGCAGATGACTCAAGTGCCTATCATAGAAGTCCCGGTATAGTAAAGTCACCTGTGCTCCGGTGTCCAAAAGAGCTTTAGTATAGACTCCTTCCACTTGAATGGGCACAGTAGGAGACTGGCCCACCAGTTCCTTTGGGTATGGCCGGACTGGGGTCACCTCTTTTTTTTGGCTTTCGACCCTTGCCCTGCTCCTTTTGGACTTTAATTTTTCCTGAGCCTGGCATGCATTGACTTTCTCCCTCTCAATGGGGGCACAAACCCGCTGAGGGATGTTATTGTTCCTTTTAGGTGGATGTTCCTTCTTTGGGGTGCTGTACTTCCACTGAGGGGTCTTGCCCCCTCCCTCTGGGGTACATCTTGGTGGGGGTGTACTATACCTCCTCCTAGGAGTTTTGTCTCCTCCATTCTTGGCCTTTTTTTTTAGTTTGGAGCGCACTGAAGATGATGGGCACCCGGTTGACTCCTTCACCGGGGCCCTTTGGAGTTTCCCGCCGGCTTGCAATTATCTGTTCTCTTCTTCTTTGGGCTGGAGCATACGTTAGCAAAGTGGCCACTCCCTCCGCAGTTATAGCAAATCACCTCTTCTCGGTCCTGTAGGGAGGCCGGTGCTGAGGTGTTCGGGAACAACTCCTTTCTTGGGCTCGGTTTCTCTCGTCTTCTCTGATCTTTCTCCATCAAAGAGGTCAGCATCTCCAACACTTGGGCCATTTGCGATTTCAGAGTGTCAACCTCCGCATCTCTTTCTGGGCTCTTGACCGAATGGACAAACACTGGTACAGGTGTGACATTCGCCTTGGCCACCTGCTGATCTTCCTGCAGCGCCTCTTCGTCCCTAATATTTTTTATTAGATCAGAGTAGGTTAGTGACATTCCTCCTCCTGAGGTTTTCAGGTGCAGCCAGACCGGGTCTGAGCGCCGCGCTCCCCTCATGATCTGCTTCATGCGTGCTTCATCTGCATCTTTGGGCAGCATTCCCTTCTTCAGTACAATCTTGCATAACTGCCTGTTCAGCCTTCTAACATATTCTGACAGTTTCTCATTCGGCTGCTGGAGAGTGTGTTCAATTTGATAAATCATCTCTGACACCTTCTCCAGCTGACCAAACTCTTCCTGCAGCATGGCCAGGCAATCTTGAGCTGTACAGTTTTCATTTCCAAACCGGAAGCTCCTCACCGCTTCTGCCGCGGCACCTTTCAGACTTTCTAAGACTCGCTGTCTCTTCTGTGCCTCAGGCACCTCCCATGCTTCTACTGCCTGCAATGCCTGTTCCACCCAAGTGTCAAAATCTTCCTCCCCCGCAGGGACGGGGAGCTTCCCTGAGAAGGTGCTAAGCTTCCGGTAACCGGCCTCCACATGCACCGTACTGCTTTTCTGGCACTTAATTACAAGGTCTCCTAGAGCATTCAACAATTCAGGCCCTATAGCGGCCAGCGGTGATCCCGGGCTTAATAGTTCCTTAAGCTTTTCTGCTTTAGTGGATAGTGGTGGAGATAATTGTGGGGGTGATGGCTTTGGTGTCTGAAACCATTCTTCCTTCACTGGCAGCGTATGTATCAAGTGATAGATCTGATTATCTATGGCTTGTATACTCTGACTTTTAAAATGCTCTGGGATTTCCTTTTTCCATTCTACCAGTGCGTATGTAAACGAGATCACTGGATCTGGCCTAAAATCCATCACCCATGCTTTGTGGCTCGGAGACAGTAACAATACGAGCTGTTTTATCTCCTCTTCCTTCCATCTTTCCCCCGGGAGTACAATGACTACCGCCGCGGTTGGATCGGCGCCAATCGCTGCGCACCACTGTGACATTGCCAGCGGGTCCATGCTGGTACTTCTGACCGGCTTGATTGCAGCGTGCAACGTACAAGGATCCCGGACTCGAGCCCCCACGTGTAGCGCTACCCCCAGTTAAGAGAGCCGCTGATATTGATTTGGGCCCTGCAGTGCACCGCTGTCAACCCCCGGCAATCGGCTCTAACCTCCCGTGGCACAGCTGGTGATAGAGAGATAGGACCGCGTGATCGCAACTGTTGGTGACGCAGTCCTATAACAAACATACACAGAATATACTTTAAAACTCCTATTAAAGTAAGCGGAACTGACACCAAATGTACTTTACCCAGATATTTTACTGAGGCTAATGGGCAAGTAATAAACAACAGTATAACAAGTTGCAGATCCCTGCAACAAACAGTAATAAAGATAAACAGAGTAATCAGAATAATAAAGTATTGCTATGCAACTCTAGCGCTGCCCTTTTACAGCTACTTCCCCTCATGGGTAGACTAACACCCAGCAATGTCTACCTATGCAGTCAGGCCTGACTGATCTAAATGGAAGTTCAGTGAAACAATATTTGCTAGCAATCTCTCGGTGGTGCACTTGAAGAACAACTTTGTAATCCCAACGAATAGTAAAGATAAAGTATCTGTCTTTAAACAGCTCTCACCACCTGGACAAGTCCAAGTCCCTTTCCTCCATCGATTCGTCTAGGAACAGGAATCCACCGACATCCAAGTCTTCAATCCTTCTGGTGTACTGCAGCAAGGAGGATTAGATGTCTCTAAGGCTCTGCTAGGCTGGCAGAGGGCTCTTTGGAAAGGAGCACACGGCCCAGGCTTCAGGCCTTGTGCACACAGCAGTTCAGCACAGAGATCCTCTTGCTAGGAGAGGGGTGTCCAAAGAGGCCGACCAAAACTCCGCCTCCCCTTTATAAAGTCTGCCCCAGCAGTCTCTGTTCTGGAGCAATGCACCCTGGGTGCTGCAAGATGTACTGGGAGATGTAGTCTCTCTCTCCTCTGCTTTCACTTCCATAATGTCTCTTTACTTCCTCCTGACTCACCTCTCACCTGGAACTTCTTGTCTCTCTGCATTAAAGGGGAACACCCCGCTACACATATAATATTTTTTTAATTAAATATTTTTTCAATGCAATTTAAATCAACCTGTGATGACCAATAGTTTTTTTTCTCCGCCTTTTTTTGGGGGTGGGTTTCCTGTATGAAGGTCATTTATTTTTAAAGTGCTTAACTTAGCTTTAAAGGAGGAGGTGCGCCCCCTGAAACGCATCAGCTGTACACCCTGGGCTGTGTATATGGCACTTTTATGTCCATCCTGTTCAGCACTGTGTTTTTATGGCTTTTGCCTATTTTCCATCTTGTATCCATATTTATCTATATACTTTTGGTAATGCACTTGGTGTGCGCTCCTTCTATTTTTGTCCATCTTTGTAGTACGTATCGGACTACCCCGTCTGAAGAAGAAAGCACCCGACTAAGGAAGACCTCTTAGCGCTGGAAGTGACTGTTTGCTTTTGTACTTATTGCTGGTTGTACCAGTAATCGTGTTATGTGTGATGTTTGTCAGGTACTTGGATACCCTGTTTTGAACCTTTGATTGCAAAACTAATAAAAACTATTTTTCAAAAAATGTGTGCCTAGCCTGTGTTTTTTGTGTACTGTGTGAGGTGCTTTTACTAGGGAAAGTTATGTATTTTATTCCCTTTGCAGGAACATGAAATCCATCCCTTCCCCCCCTGTCAGAATGTTTTACTGACGATCGGTGGGTGCCAGGCACCCGCAGATTGGCTACTGATGTGATTAATTACAGGTGGTGTGTGCACACCCCCTGCATGCGGAAGTGCAGAATCACGTATATATATATATTGTGACAGCAGGAAGGTAAAGTCACCTGGTTGCATCCAGGGGGGTAGATATATTTCGCCCAGATTCAGGCTTTACGCCGACTTATACAACTAGGTGGAGAGTTGTATAAGGCTAGTGGGCTCATGGATGACTCATACCTCTAGGGAGAGGGCTGGGCGTCGTGCAGACAGGGAGTTGATGAGACCAGCTGAAGCTTGTCAGCTCATTTAGGCCTCTATAAGAACTCCCAGCTTCATTAGATGTTAGCTCATGCCTGGAACCAGACCTGTGTGGACTGTCTAGGGAGAGTGAACCCCTGTGCGGTGAGACAAAGCCTGTGTGGCTATTTGCTTGGACATTTAAAACCAGGGACTTAGGGACTAGGACAGCACTAGGCTGATCCCAGTTGTTAGTTAGGAAACCTGTATGTTTAGTCAGAGGTCAACTTGACCAGGATTTATTTTGGTTATGTTTCTTTTGCTTTGCTGTGTTTTGTCACTGTAAATAGAAAATAAACCGCACCTTTTTGATTTTGAAAACCACAACCTCCGTTTGCTGGGCCTGTTTTGTGTGGGGAGCCCATCCCGGGGGTCACACACACCCGCTGCCGAGCTAACCCCCTCACAGTTGGTGGAGAACCAGTGGCAGTTTTTTTTAAGCCAGCATGGAGGAGATACTGAAGCAGCTGGCTCTAGCAAATGCCAATCAACAGCAGACAAATGCAGGTTTGCAAAAGAGCCTTGCAGCTCAACAACAGAACTTCGCAGCCCAGCAGCAAGCTCATCAACAGAGCCTTGCAGCCCAGCAGCAGACAAACGCAACTTTGCAACAGAGTCTGGAGGCTCAGCAACGAGCCCAGCAGCAATCTGAGGCCCGCTTCATAGACCTGTTGCAGAAGCAAGAGCAGAGACTACAACAACAGATGGAAGCAGTAATGCAGCAACGTCCGCAGACCAGTGAGGAAAGCCGTCCCACTAATACCGCGTCCTTTGGGGTGAGTCGTTTATTGACAAAAATGACTGGAGAGGATGATCCAGAGGTATTTTTGACCACATTTGAAAGGACCGCTGAAAGAGAAAAGTGGCCTGAGGAGCAGTGGGCTGGACTGGTGGCTCCTCTGTTAACTGGTGAATCGCAGAAAGCTTACTATGACCTAGAGCCTAACCAAGCAAAAGACTATGTGATGCTAAAAGCTGAAATATTGGCAAGGCTGGGTGTCACCCAGGCTGTCCGGGCTCAGCGTGTGCATAACTGGACTTTCCAGCTTGGAAAACCCCCCAGGTCTCAAATGTATGATCTCATTCACCTGAGCAGAAAGTGGCTACAGCCAGAGACTTTGTCCGCACCAAAGATTGTGGAACGTGTTGTAATGGATCGGTTTTTGAGAGCTCTTCCTACTGCCTTCCAAAAGTGGGTAAGCCATGGAGACCCAGAGACGGCCGATGGTCTTGTGGATCGTGTGGAGAAATACTTGGCTACAGAGAACCTGACGGCCTCTTCCAGAGACACTCAGACTTTCCACCCTAAGACCAGACCATCCCCAGGGGCGGATAAGAGGATTCCAAGGGGTGAGGGTGGAGAGAGTGAGAGGGTGGGAGCTCTACCCCAAGTTTGGCGAGAACAGCCTGGGAAATCAGCGGCTCAAGAGGCGGCAAGAAGGATCGTTTGCTACCGCTGCCGGCAAGCGGGACATATTGCAGCCAATTGCCCGGTTGTGGAGGAACCCATGCAGTGTGACTTTCTGACGGGCAGACGTCAGTCGCTGTGTGCGACAGTCGCATGCACTGCCATTCGAGGAACTGAGAAACATTTATGCAAAATGTGTGTTAATGGTAGAAATGTTGTGGTATTGCTGGATTCAGGTAGCCTTGTGACCCTGATAAAGGCTGAGTTAGTTAAAACAGAGGTCTCTGGGAATAGCAAGGTAGCTGTTATTTGTGTGCATGGGGACACCCGAGAGTATCCAGTGACTACAGTGTGTTTCGAGACCCCCAAAGGTACCCTCTCTCATCCAGTGGGCTTAGTATCTCAGTTACCGCATGACGCCATTGTGGGAAGGGATTTTCCGAAGTTCTGGGAACTGTGGGATGATCCTGAGCCCCTCACTGGTGCCCCTATGTACCAGGAATGTGATAGCCAGAACTCCCCTGAGAGTGGTGAGGACTCTCCGGAATTTCCCTTATCAGTATTGGCAGGGGAGACTCAAGAAACTGGAGAGGAGCCCACCTCCTCAGACGAAAACCTACCGTCTGTGGAGTTTTCTGATCTTGAGGTTCACAGGGAAAACTTTGCCACAGAACAGTTGAAAGACCCCGCCCTAATAAAGGCACGGGAAAACGTAGTGAAAATAGATGGCGAGTTAGTGAACCCAGATAATACCTGCACTTACCCATACTTCAGCGTAGAGAAGGACCTACTGTATCGGGTGGCAAAAAGGGCAGAAGAAACCGTTGAGCAGCTTGTGGTGCCCAAACCTTACAGGAAGTTGGTGTTGGAGTTGGCCCATGGGCACATTCTTGGAGGTCATCTGGGGACAGAGAAAACCCGAGAGAGGGTATTACAGAGATTCTATTGGCCGGGGGTGATGAAGGACGTAGAAAATTATTGTTCCTCCTGCCCTGTGTGTCAGAGGTTGGCCCCGATGCCACATTTCCGTAGCCCGCTGGTCCCTCTACCCATCATTGAGGTCCCGTTTGAGAGGATCGCCATGGATTTGGTAGGTCCTATAATCAAGTCCGCTAGGGGGCACCAGTACATATTAGTTATAATGGACTATGCCACCCGTTATCCAGAAGCGATCCCTCTCCGAAATACCTCGGCCAAAACCATAGCCAAAGAGCTATCTCTTGTTTTTAGCCGGGTGGGTATTTGTAAAGAACTGCTTACGGACCAAGGTACACCCTTTATGTCCCGGGTTATGAAAGAGCTGTGTAAATTGTTCAAAGTGACGCAATTGCGTACGTCTGTGTGTCACCCCCAAACCGATGGGCTGGTTGAAAGATTCAACAAAACCCTAAAACAAATGTTGAAGAAAGTGGTGGATAGAGATGGAAAGGATTGGGACTGTTTACTTCCTTATTTGATGTTTGCTATTAGGGAGGTGCCCCAATCCTCTACGGGATTCTCCCCCTTTGAGTTACTGTATGGGAGACACCCAAGAGGGCTGTTGGATATTGCCAAGGAAACTTGGGAAAGTGAGAGTTCTCCCCACAGGAGTGTGATTGAGCATGTCGCCCTGATGCAAGATCGAATTGCACAGGTAATGCCCATCGTGAAGGAACATTTGGCCCAAGCGCAGTTGGCACAGCAGAGAGTGTACAACCGTGGAGCCAAGACCCGTACCTTTTCCCCGGGGGATAGGATATTGGTACTTGTCCCTACGGTTGAAAGTAAATTCCTTGCCAAATGGCAAGGCCCCTACGAGATAATGGAAAAAGTGAGCGAAGTGAATTACAAGGTCAGACAACCAGGAAGGCGAAAGCCCGAACAGATCTATCACGTTAATCTGTTGAAAGCCTGGAGGGATAGAGAGTCCCTAGTCGCAGACACTTGGTCACCAGCTCAAACTGGTTGCGTGATTCCTGAGGTTGGAATAGCAGCCACCTTGTCACAACCCCAACAACAGGAGGTTAAGGAGTTTGTGCTTCGCAACAAGGAGGTATTCTCTGAGCTGCCGGGACAAACATCTGGGGTAGAGCATGACATCATTACCCCGCCCGGTGAAAGGGTGAAGTTAAAACCCTATCGGATCCCAGAGGCCCGACGGGAGGCAATACGGGAGGAAGTATAGAAAATGCTGAACTTAGGGGTGATAGAGGAGTCCCAAAGTGATTGGTCTAGTCCCATCGTGTTGGTGCCTAAACCGGATGGGAGCTGGCGATTTTGTAACGATTTTCGTCAGTTGAACAAAGTTACAAAATTTGACACCTACCCCATGCCACGTATAGATGAGTTGATCGACCGGCTGGGAACAGCCCGATACATGACGACTCTTGACCTCACAAAAGGGTATTGGCAAATCCCCCTGGCCAAGTCGGCCAAAGAGAAAACCGCATTTGTAACCCCAGACGGGGCGTTCCAATATAAAAGAATGCCGTTCGGGTTACAGAATGCGCCGGCCACATTCCAGCGGAAAATGGACCAGATGCTGAGGCCCCATCGGAAGTATGCTGCGGCTTAACTGGATGACGTAATTGTCCATAGCACAGATTGGGCCTCACATCTGCCAAAAGTGCAAGCAGTCCTGGACTCTGTTCGGGAAGCGGGGTTTACGGCTAACCCCAAGAAGTGTACCATTGGGCAGGAGGAGGCCAAATATCTTGGGTACACCATTGGGAGGGGAGTAATAAAACCCCAACTCAACAAAGTCGAGGCCATCCAGAGTTGGCCACGTCCCAACAGCAAGAAGCAGGTACGAGCCTTTCTGGGAATCGCTGGGTATTATCGGCGATTCATTCCCCACTTTGCTTCTAAGGCTGTGCCCCTAACCAACCTGACGAAGGGGAAAGGGTCGGTCATGATTAAATGGACCCCCGAGGCTGAGGCAGCATTCCAATTCTTGAAACAAGCCTTATGTAGCCAGCCAGTGTTGTACTCACCCGACTTCTCTAAAGACTTTGTCGTACAAAGTGATGCGTCAGATGTGGGGTTAGGAGCAGTATTGTCCCAGGTCTGGAACGGGGAAGAGCACCCAGTCATTTACCTCAGCAGGAAGTTGAAGTCCCATGAGGTAAATTACGCCACCGTTGAAAAGGAGTGTTTAGCGGTGAAGTGGGCTCTAGATTCCCTTCGGTACTACCTGCTAGGTAGGCACTTTGACATGGTTACGGATCACGCTCCGTTAAAGTGGATGGCTCAAAACAAGGAAACAAATAGAAGAGTGAATAGGTGGTTCCTGGCCCTCCAGGAATTCAACTTCACAGTAAAGCATCGCCCTGGCGTTCAAATGGGGAATGTGGATGCTTTGTCTCGAGTACATGAATGCCTGATTGCTGGTGTTCCAACCCCGAGGTTAAAACAAGAGGGGGGGGTATGTGACAGCAGGAAGGTAAAGTCACCTGGTTGCATCCAGGGGGGTAGATATATTTCGCCCAGATTCAGGCTTTACGCCGACTTATACAACTAGGTGGAGAGTTGTATAAGGCTAGTGGGCTCATGGATGACTCATACCTCTAGGGAGAGGGCTGGGCGTCGTGCAGACAGGGAGTTGATGAGACCAGCTGAAGCTTGTCAGCTCATTTAGGCCTCTATAAGAACTCCCAGCTTCATTAGATGTTAGCTCATGCCTGGAACCAGACCTGTGTGGACTGTCTAGGGAGAGTGAACCCCTGTGCGGTGAGACAAAGCCTGTGTGGCTATTTGCTTGGACATTTAAAACCAGGGACTTAGGGACTAGGACAGCACTAGGCTGATCCCAGTTGTTAGTTAGGAAACCTGTATGTTTAGTCAGAGGTCAACTTGACCAGGATTTATTTTGGTTATGTTTCCTTTGCTTTGCTGTGTTTTGTCACTGTAAATAGAAAATAAACCGCACCTTTTTGATTTTGAAAACCACAACCTCCGTTTGCTGGGCCTGTTTTGTGTGGGGAGCCCATCCCGGGGGTCACACACACCCGCTGCCGAGCTAACCCCCTCACAATATATATATATATATATATATATATATATATATATATATAGCGATACCTTCAACTAAGAGGGCCGCAGATTTAGTTTGGGCCCTGAAGACAGCTCCGCCAACCCCCGGCAATTTACTCGACCCCCTACTGGCACAGTTAGTTATGGCAGCAATATAATCCTTATACTATATGATAAAACTCAGACACCAAGGCAATAATGAAAGGGGTATCTAATTTACTTTAGATTTGTAGTAAAAAGGTTAACAGTGGTAACAGTTCACATAAAATAGGTTGCAGAGCCCTGCAGCAATAAACATACTTATACACTAATGGAATAGTAAAGGTGCGCTGCGTGGGCGACTGTTAACTAGGCCCCCTGTGGCGCAGCAACTAAATGAACTAACTAGCTGACCAGGCCTGGATCAGATATCTAAAACTCAGTCTATAGGGGATGATGGTTTCTTCACCGGCAAGTCTTTAACCACTTGACAACTGGGCACTTAAACCCCCTTCCTAACCAGACCAATTTTCAGCTTTCGGTGCTCTCACATTTTGAATGACAATTACTCAGTCATACAACACTGTACCCATATGAAATTTTTGTCCTTTTTTTCACACAAATAGAGCTTTCTTTTGGTGGTATTTAATCACTGTTGGGTTTTTTATTTTTTGCGCTATAAGAGAATAAAAGACTGAAAATTTTGTAAAAAAATGAATTTTTCTTTCTTTCCGTTATAAATTTTAGCAAATTAGTATTTTTTCTTCATAAATTTTGGGCAAAATTTATACTGCTACATATCTTTGGTAAAAATAAGTACAAATTGGTGCATATTTTTTGGTCTTTGTGAAAGTTATAGAGTCCACAAGCTATGGTGCCAATATCTGAAAATTGATCACACCTGAAGTACTGGCGGCCGATCTCATTTCTTGAGACCCTAACATGCCAGAAAAGTACAAATACCCCCCAAATGACCCCTTTTTGGAAATAAGACATTCCAAGGTATTTAGAAAGAGGCATTGTGAGTTTTTTGAAGTTGTCATTTTTTCCCACAATTCTTTGCAAAATCAAGATTTTTTTTTCTTTTTTTTTTTTTCACAAAATTGTCATATTAGCAGGTTATTTCTCACACACAGCATATGCATACCACAAATTACACTCCAAAACACATTCTGCTATTACTCCCGAGTATGGCGATACCACATGTGTGAGACTTTTACACAGCGTGGCCACATACAGAGGCCCAACATGCAGGGAGCACCTTCAGGCGTTCTGGAGCACCCAGGCCAATTCTGACATTTCTCTCCTACATGTAAAAATCATCATTTGTTTGCTAGAAAATTACATAGAACCCCAAAACATTATATATGTTTTTTTAGCAAAGACCTTAAAGAATATAATGGTGGTTGTTGCAACTTTTTATCTTGCACGGTATTTGCGCAGAATTTTCCTAACGCGTTTTTTACGGAAAAAAACTGTTTTGTGCTTAAAAGAAAAAAAACAGTAAAGTTAGCCCAATGTTTTTGCATAATGTGAAAGATGAAGTTACGCCGAGTAAATAGATACCTAACATGTCACCCTTCAAAATTGCACACGCTCGTGGAATGGCGCCAAACTTCGCTACTTAAAAATCCCCATAGTAGGCGACGCTTTAAATATTTTTACTGGTTACATATTTTGAGTTACAGAGGAGGTCTAGGGCCAAAATTATTGCTCTCGCTCTAACGTTCGCAACGATACCTCACATGTGTGGTTTGAACACCGTTTTCATATGTGGGCGGGGCTTACGTATGCGTTCGCTTCTGCATGCGAGCTCGCGGGGGCAGGGGCGCTTTAAAATATATATATATATATTTTATTGTTCATTTTACTTTATTTATTTTAGTTTGACATGTTTTTCCGCCCCAAATTTTTTTTTGATCACTTTTATTCCTATTACAAGGAACGTAAACATCCCTTGTAATAGGAATATGGCATAACAGGTCCTCTTTACAGTGAGATATGGGGTCAATAAGACCCCACATCTCACCTCTAGGCTGGGAAGCCTGAAAAAAAAAAAAAAAGAACAATCTTGGCTTTGATCGTAGCGGTGAGTCGGTAGAAGCACCGGAGGGCAGCGGGAGGGGGGGGGGGCATCCCCTCTCACCTCCCGTAAGAGTGATCAAGCGGTGGAATAGCTGCTATGATCATTCTTATGGTGTGGGGAATCACCGGCTGAAAAAGCGAATATCTGAATGATGCCTGTAGCTGCTCCCATCATTCAGATATCCCCACATAAAGTTAAGGACGTCATATGACGGCCGGCGGGCGGGAAGTGGTTATTGCGGAGTATTGCCGGGTATTGCGGAGTATTGCAGAGTATTGCCGGGTATTGCGGAGTATTGCCGGGTATTGCGGAGCATTGCAGAGTATTGCTGGGTATTGCAGAGTATTGCCGGGTATTGCGGAGTATTGCGGAGTATTGCCGGGTATTGCGGAGCATTGCTGGGTATTGCAGAGTATTGCTGGGTATTGCGGAGTATTGCGGAGTATTGCAGGGTATTGCGGAGTATTGCCGGGTATTGCGGAGTATTGCCGGGTATTGCAGAGTATTGCAGGGTATTGCGGAGTATTGGCGGGTATTGCAGAGTATTGGCGGGTATTGCGGAGTATTGGCGGGTATTGCGGAGTATTGCCGGGTATTGCGGAGTATTGCCGGGTATTGCAGGGTATTGCGGAGTATTGCTGGGTATTGCGGAGTATTGCTGGGTATTGCCGGGTATTGCGGGGCATTGCGGAGTATTGCCGGGTATTGCAGAGTATTGGCGGGTATTGGCGGGTATTGCGGAGTATTGCCGGGTATTGCGGAGTATTGCCGGGTATTGCAGGGTATTGCGGAGTATTGCTGGGTATTGCGGAGTATTGCTGGGTATTGCCGGGTATTGCGGGGCATTGCGGAGTATTGCCGGGTATTGCGGAGTATTGCAGGGTATTGCCGGGTATTGAGGAGTATTGCTGGGTATTGCCGGGTATTGCGGGGCATTGCGGAGTATTGCCGGGTATTGCGGAGTATTGCGGAGTATTGCCGGGTATTGCGGAGCATTGCTGGGTATTGCAGAGTATTGCTGGGTATTGCGGAGTATTGCGGAGTATTGCAGGGTATTGCGGAGTATTGCCGGGTATTGCTGAGTATTGCCGGGTATTGCAGAGTATTGGCGGGTATTGCGGAGTATTGGCGGGTATTGCGGAGTATTGGCGGGTATTGCGGAGTATTGCCGGGTATTGCAGGGTATTGCGGAGTATTGCTGGGTATTGTGGAGTATTGCTGGGCATTGCCGGGTATTGCGGGGCATTGCGGAGTATTGCCGGGTATTGCGGAGTATTGCCGGGTATTGCGGAGTATTGCAGGGTATTGTATTGCAGAGTATTGGCAGGGTATTGCAGAGTATTGGCAGGGTATTGCAGAGTATTGGCAGGGTATTGCAGAGTATTGCACAGGGTATTGCAGAGTATTGCACAGGGTATTACAGGGTATTGCACAGGGTATTGCACAGGGATGGATGGATAGCTGGATCTGTGACTGCAATTGTCACAGATCCAGCCCACAGCTGACATGTTCTGACATGGGGGAGGGAGCTGACATGATCTGCTCCCTCCCCTCTCCTCTCACACTGTACCGATCGGTACAGAGAGGGGAGGGAGGAACCGGCGTCATCACATGACGCCGGTCTGTTTACAAGTGATCGCTCCGTCATTTGACGGAGCGATCACGTGGTAAACGGCCGCGATTAGCGGCCATCTACCGTGATCCGTGATGCGCCGGGTCTTCCGGACCCGGCGGTCATGGACATTTCCTAGAGCGCGCCCCAGGGGGCGCGCGGGAGCAAGATTCTGGGAGGACGTCCCTGGGACGTCCACTCAGGATAACTCGACCGCGCTGTAGACGTCTTTCGTCCATGGCGCGGTCGGCAAGTGGTTAAAGGTGGTGCACATAACAGAATAACATTTGTAATCCAGTGGGAAGATTGTAATAGAATAACACTTTACTGAAGAACCTCTGAGTTCAGCTCTGATATGGATCTCCAGTGAGAGTATCAGATATAAACTTGTGGGCCACGGCAGTCTATAGGCACATCAGCAACAAACAGTATATGGTCTGAGCATACGCTCGCTCACCCCTCCGGACGCGATCCCAGTCCGGGAACTTCCACCGACTGTGTCCTCACACACAGTGTCTCCAGCGATCGGGTCCCCGATCCAACCAAGGCTGTAGATAAGCGAAGTCAGATGCCACCCAGGCTCGCAGTGGGGTGGAAGGCTCTTTGGTGCTGCGCAAGGCCTCAGGCTTCAGGCCTTGCACTCCGGCACATCCGCACAGGAGGAACAGTCACTGAAGTCTCGTGTCCCAAAGAGGCCGAGCCCAGCCTCGTCTCCTCCTTTTATAACCCCTCCCATGAGTCTCTGGGGTGGAAACATGCCGAAAGGGATTCTGGGCAAGGTAGTCCCGGGAGTCTTAAAGGGGACCCCGCTACACACTCCCCCCACTTAAATTCTTTTGTCCCCAAAGAAACTTTAGCATACACTGCGTACAACCCCAGACAACATTGCATAAGAGGTTGGCATAGGGAATTCCCACCAAAACCGAGGGGTTAGATTCCCTTGCCCACAGGTCACACTATCCTGAGTGGCCTGCCTAACTGTGCCAGAGAGTGAGTGGGGGTTGCCCTCTACCAAATGTACAGTGGAGGGGTCCGGATTCTCTACACTCCTCCTAGCAGTGACCACAGAATCTTCTGAGCTCTTCCCCATTTGTGGGTAGGTCAACTTTCTGGGAGGCCTTATGACTCTGCGAGCCCTTTGTTCCCTTGGGGTTTCTGGCTCTGGCGCCACAAGCTCTTCTTCTGTAACAGGCTCAGGCAACACGGCAGGCTCTGTAACATCTGCTTCAGGAGCCGAGGGATACATAGAGTCTCTAGGGTCCTGTTCAGGGTAAACATCACAGGCATCTTCCCAGTAATCCGATGAAGGACTAGATGGGATGAATTCAGCGGCTTCTGCATTCAGTTGTCCATCTATAGTGTCTTCCGTAGTTGGAAGATCTATAGCAGAAGTTCCTTGAGTTGGGGAAGGCCACAGCCAGTCAAGCTCTCTCTCTTCATCTCCACTGAGTTCAGAAGCTTCTGTATCTTCAGTCCGAGAGGTCTGGGACCGAGTGTTTGGCCCGGGGGTATCCAAAACAGAGACTGGTTCAGGGGAGTCCCTCACTGGAGGTATCCTGACCGCTTCAGCAAGTGGGAGCAGGTGGTTTTGATGCCACGTCTTCAGTGGGCCTACCTTTCCTTCTGGCTTCAACTTGTAGACAGGTAGGCCCGGCAGCTTCCTACAGATGACATAGGGTTCAGATCTCCATCTGTCTGCAAGTTTGTGTTTTCCAGGGACCCCCAGATTGCGTAGCAGTACTCGGTCCCCGGGCTGCAGGTCTTGTACCCGGACCTTCAAGTCGAAGTTTCTTTTGTTTCAGGCTCCCCTTTGATCTGAGGCTGCTTGAGCTTGTTCATAAGCTACTTTCAGGCTGTGTCTGAGCCTGTCCACATATCCTTTGTGGGATGTGGCTGGGGAATGGTCTAAAGAAGTGCCAAAGGCCAGGTCCACAGGCAACCTTGCTTCTCTCCCAAACATGAGTCGATATGGGGAGTAGCCTGTAGCATCACTGGTGGTGCAGTTGTAAGCGTGTACTATAGCTGCTATGTGTTTGCTCCAATGTTGTTTCTTCTCACTTTCCAGAGTCCCCAACATGTTGAGCAGGGTTCGGTTAAACCTCTCCGGCTGAGCATCTCCCTGTGGGTGGTAAGGTGTGGTCCGAGTTTTCTTGATTCCTAACGAATCCAGGAGTTTCCGGATCAGTCGACTCTCAAAGTTCCTTCCTTGATCTGAATGAAGTCGCTGGGGCAGCCCATAACGGACAAAATACTTCTCCATAAGTACCTTGGCTACTGTGGAAGCCTTCTGGTCTTTGGTTGGGAAAGCTTGGGCATACCAGGTGAAATGATCGGTTATCACCAGAACATTTCCTAGTCCACTCAGATCGGGTTCGAAGCAGAGGAAATCAATGCATACCAGATCCATTGGGCCTTGACTTTGTAGATGGCCCATTGGGGCAGCTTGATGGGGTAAAGTCTTCCTCTGGATGCAGCGTGCACACGAATGGCAGTACTCTTCCACTTCTGCCCTCATGCAGGGTCAATAGAACCGACTTCTGACAAGTTGAAAGGTCCTTTCCGCCCCTAAGTGGCCATGATTGTCATGTAGGGCAATCAGAACAATCTCTCTGTATTTTTCCGGAAGAAACAATTGCCATTTATCTTCCAGGTCATCAGAGGGGCCCCTTCGGTAGACCACTCCCTGATGCACCTGTAACCTGTCCCACTCTTTCCTCAACAGGCGAGCTTCCCTTAAGGAGTGACTCAGAAGTCTGTTTGGATCCTGATTCTCCAGGGCTTCCAGAACTAATTTCCCCATGGGGTCTTCTAATTGGTCACATCTTAGCTCCTTCTTGGACAGCTTTGGCAGATGGTCTTCCTCCAGTTGAGTTACTCCACAGTATTGTTTGGGGACTCCTACCATGGTAACTCCTATCTCTTCCGCCCTTGAGCCCCCTCTGGCTTGTAATTCAGCCCCCTGACAAAGGGCCCGCACCCCGTCCGGTGCCACTTGAGTCCAGTCTTCCATGTCACGGGTGGGACCATGAGATCTTCTGGACAGAGCGTCTGCATCTCGATTCCCAATCCCTGGCCTGTACTTTAGGCTGAAATTGAATCCAGACAATGCGGCCAGCCACCTGTGTCCAGTGGCGTCCAGCTTTGCTGTAGTGAATAGGTAGGTCAGGGGGTTGTTGTCGGTCTTCACAGTGAACTCCGCCCCATACAGGTAGTCTTTGTGCTTGTCTACTACCGCCCACTTAAGGGCCAGGAACTCCAGCTTGTGAGTGGGGAAGTTTTTCTCAGAGGGGTCAGGTTCCTGCTCACGTAGGCAACAGGCCGTAGTTGCCCTTCGTGTTCTTGATAAAGTACTCCTCCCAGACCGTCATGACTAGCATCTACGTGTAGTTCATAGGGTTTGGTTGGGTCTGCGTAGGCCAAGACTGGAGCAGTGGTTAGGCTCTTCTTCAACGCCTGGAAGGCCTCTTCACATTTCTGGTTCCACTGATCTCTGACTGACTCTCCCGGCTTCCTGGGCCCTGAGTCGTCCTCTTTTCCCTCAGTCTTGAGTAGTTCATTCAATGGTCTAGCAATTCGGGCGAATCCTTCCACAAACCTCCTGTAATAGGAGCAGAACCCTAAGAAGGATCTGAGTTCTGTTACTGTGGTGGGTCGTGGCCAGGAGGTAACTGCCTCCAATTTCTCAGGGTCTGTGGCCACCCCTTCTTCAGACACTATGTGCCCCAGATAGTTCACAGAAGACTGGTAGAACCGACACTTCTCAGGCGAAAGCTTGAGTCCCTCCTCACTGAGTCTCCGCAACACTTTTTCCAGCCTCTCCTCGTGTTCCTCCAAGGTTCTCCCAAAGACAATGACATCGTCCAGGTATACAAGGACTTCAATAAGGTTCATGTCTCCTACAGTCTTCTCCATGAGATGTTGGAAGGTTGCAGGAGCTCCAGACAGTCCCTGGGGCATTCGATCAAACTCAAAGAACCCCACTGGGGTTATGAAGGCTGTCTTCTCCTTGTCTTCTGGATGCATAGGGATCTGATAGTATCCACTCTTGAAATCCATAACGCTGAACCACTTGGCTCCAGACAAACTCTGTAAAGCGTCCTCTATCCTCGGAGTGGTGTACTGGTCTGGTATGGTTCTCCTGTTGAGAGTCCTGTAGTCTATACAGAGCCTCAATGACCCATTCTTCTTCCTGACCACCACTATCGGGGAGGCATAGGGGCTTCTAGACTCCCGGATCACACCAGTCCTCTTGAGTTCTGCAAGTTGTTCCCTTAGATCCTCCAGATCTGCTAGTGGGACCCGCCTGACCCTCTCTCTGAAGGGCTTATCTTCTTGGAGGCGGATCCGATGGGTGGCACTCCTTGCACACCCCACATCGAACTCATCTTTGGAGAAGATCTTCTCCCATCTGGTCAACTGGGCCTTGGCTCTCTCTTTCCAAGCCCTGGGCAGATTCGGGTTTTCCATGGATAGCTTCTCCCAAGCATCTCCTCCTTCACCCGTCCCCTTGACTTCTGACAGGGTAACGGGGGCAGCAGGGCTCACCTGGCCCAGCAGCATCCTGGCTGGGATTTCCATGGGGCCATCTGTATTGTTCCTAACACTCACTGGAACTCTACAATGGGCCTTCTTCAGGGCCTTCAGTGGAATCACTTCTGGTATCACTTCCAGACCGGGGGATTCTTCCCTTGGGTCGGACTCCAACATGACAAAGGGTCCAGACTGCTCCCAAGTAAGCTTCACAGTGGCTCTGAGACAGGTTACTTCGCCGGGCTGCAACACTACCCCTTCTCTTCCAAGTCTCCACACCTTCCCTATCCCCTTTCCAGGGGTCTTCTGCTCTAGGACCAGCCGTTGGTAGGCCGTCTTCAGCATGGGGTGGATCTTGGTGGCCGCTTACCCCTTTTCTTCCACTAGAGGGGTCAAGAGTCTTCGGACCAGGTCCGTGTTCATCCCTATTATTAAGGGAACTCTTGTTGGCTCCTGGCGGTCGAGGGCACACAACTGCCAGGGTGTCAAACACTTCGGCCTTCCCAGCCACGGATGGGTCAAAAGTCATTTTGACGGGTAGATAGCCATCGTAGGGGAAACTCTGGGTTCCAATCCCACATATTTCCAGTTCCTCTATCTTCTGGATGGGCAGATGACCCAAGTGTTTATCGTACAAATCCCGGTATAATAGGGTCACTTGTGCCCCAGTATCCAGGATTGCTCTGGTGTAGACTCCCTCCACTTGAATGGGCACTATAGGAGATGGGCCTACCAGTTTCTCCGGATATGGCCTGGCAGGGGTCGCCTTCTTCTGGCCCTTTCCTTTCGGACTCTCTCTCGTCCAATTCCCTTTGGACTTTAATCTTTCTTGAGCCTGGTATGCATTGATTTCCCTCCTTTCAATGGGTGTACGGACCCGCTGAGGGATACTATTGTTTTTCTTAGGTGTGCACCCCCTCTGGGGAGTGCTGTGCCTCTTCTGAGGAGTCTTGCCCCCTTTCTCTGGGGTGTATCCCTGTTGAGGAATGTTGTGCTTCCTCTGAGGTGTTTTATCTCCTCTTTTCTTCTGCTTCGCATTCAGCTTGGAGCTCACTGAAGGTGATGGGCACCCGGTTGACTCCTTCACCAGGGCCCTCTGAAGTTTCCCGCCGGCTTGCGGTTGTCCGTTTTCTTCTTCTTGGGACTGGAACATGTAGCTGCAATATGGCCAATCCCTCCACAGTTAAAGCAGACTATATCTCCCCATTCTTGTAAAGATGCGGGTGCTGAGGCAATTGGGAATAATTCCTTCCTTGGTACTTCTCTCTTGGGATCCTCTGGATCTTTTGCCATCAGAGAGGTCAACATCTTTAACACCTTGGACATTTGAGATTTTAGAGTGTCTACCTCTGAGTCTCTTTCAGGGGTCATCACTGGATTGACTAGCACCTGTGCAGGGACAACATTTGTCTTAATCATTTGCAGGTCCTGTTGTAGCGCCTCCTCATCTCTGATGATTTTTATCAAGTCAGCATAAGTCAGTAACGTTCCTCCTCCCGAGGTTTTCAGGTGCAGCCAGACTGGATCCGAACGTAACGCTCCCTTTAAGACTTGCTTCATTCTTGCCGCATCTGTATCTTGGGGCTTCATTCCCTTCTTCAACACAATCTTGCACAGCAACCTGTTCAGTCTCCTAACATACTCTGAAAGTTTCTCCCTTGGCTGTTGGAAAGTGTGTTCAAATTGGTAGACCATCTCTGTCACCTTTTCCAATTGACCAAACTCTTCCTGTAGCATGGCTAGACAGTCTTGAGCCGTGCAATCTGCATTCCCAAACCGAAAGCTTTTCACTGCTTCTGCGCCTTTGTGGCTCTCTATCACTCGTTGCCTCTTCTGCGCTTCAGGCACCTCCCATGCCTCTACTGCTTGTAATGCCTGCTCCACCCAAGTATCAAAATCTTCTTCCCCTGCAGGGACAGGGAGCTTCCCTGAGAATGTTTTCAGTCTCCGGTAGCTAGTCTCCACATGCACCGTGTTTGTCTTCTGACATTTCATTAGTAGATCCCCTATTGCCTTTATCAATTCTGGTGATATAGCAGTGGCAGGTGCGGGTGCCACCGGGGGTGTCACCCTACCTCCTCTTTCTGGTGAGGTACGGGCCGCAGCCTGCGGTGATCCCATCTGTAATGGTTCCTTCTTTATAGTTACTGCGGGCGCCAACCTATAGGTTCTATTGTCTGGCGTCTTTACACACTTGTACTTGCAAGCCTCTGGTATCCCGTCTCCGTATTCCACCAGTGCATACTGATATGAAGTGTCTGGGTCTGATTTTATATCTATCACCCATGGTGTGTGATCTAGGGACACTAACTTCATTAACTCCTCTACCATGTCAGTCTTCCATTCCTCCCCTGGGAGACTGATGACTATCGAGTTGTTCGGCTCTGCCCTAGAGGTTTTGCACCACTCTTCTATTGCTTGCGGGTCCATGCCGGCACCTCTGGCGTTTAATTGCTGTATTAGGATCCCGGACGAGAACCCCCACGTGTAGCGATACCTTCAACTAAGAGAGCCGCAGATTTAGTTTGGGCCCTGAAGACAGCTCCGCCAACCCCCGGCAATTTACTCGACCCCCTACTGGCACAGTTAGTTATGGCAGCAATATAATCCTTATACTATATGATAAAACTCAGACACCAAGGCAATGATGAAAGGGGTATCTAATTTACTTTAGATTTGTAGTAAAAAGGTTAACAGTGGTAACAGTTCACATAAAATAGGTTGCAGAGCCCTGCAGCAATAAAAATACTTATACACTAATGGAATAGTAAAGGTGCGCTGCGTGGGCGACCGTTAACTAGACGCCCTGTGGCGCAGCAACTAAATGAACTAACTAGCTGACCAGGCCTGAATCAGATATCTAAAACTCAGTCTATAGGGGATGATGGTTTCTTCACCGGCAAGTCTTTAAAGGTGGTGCACATAACAGAATAACATTTGTAATCCAGTGGGAAGATTGTAATAGAATAACACTTTACTGAAGAACCTCTGAGTTCAGCTCTGATATGGATCTCCAGTGAGAGTATCAGATACAAACTTGTGGGCCACGGCAGTTTATAGGCACATCAGCAACAAACAGTATATGGTCTGAGCATACGCTCGCTCACCCCTCCGGACGCGATCCCAGTCCGGGAACTTCCACCGACTGTGTCCTCACACACAGTGTCTCCAGCGATCGGGTCCCCGATCCAACCAAGGCTGTAGATAAGCGAAGTCAGATGCCACCCAGGCTTGCAGTGGGGTGGAAGGCTCTTTGGTGCTGCGCAAGGCCTCAGGCTTCAGGCCTTGCACTCCGGCACATCCGCACAGGAGGAACAGTCATTGAAGTCTCGTGTCCCAAAGAGGCCGAGCCCAGCCTCGCCTCCTCCTTTTATAACCCCTCCCATGAGTCTCTGGGGTGGAAACATGGCAAAAGGGATTCTGGGCAAGGTAGTCCCGGGAGTCTTAAAGGGGACTCCGCTACATATATATATACAGTATGTGACCCTGCACAGGAGAGCCGCCCTGTAGCAGTAAATCTGCTATGGGACGGCACCTGAAGCGCTTATACTGGCTTTTGAATTTTACAAATGCAGCAATTTAGAAATTGGATAAAAAGTTTAGCACTGGGAAACACTTTTTGAAAGATAAAAAGTGCATTTTATATACAACTCTATAGATCAGACCAAAATGAGGAAAAAATGGGGAGGAAAGAGGGACAGAGATACTTTGTTCCAAATCAGGTACAGTCACACAAAATCAGGGACAGTTGGGAGCTATGCACAGGCACTAATCAAGAGAGCTCAACTATGCCTGCCTTTTTTGCCCAACTGCTTCATTCATAGAAGTCGACAGTGCTGTGTTTGGTCTAGGCTGACAAGGCCCAGGCCTAGGGTGGCACTTTGCGCCGCCCCACAAAAAAAGCACCTGCGCCCTCCTTCCGCATGCAGGGCCACCATCAGGGGAATACAGCTGAAGAGAGCAATTGCCTCTTCATAAATTTCCACCTCAGCCACCCCACTAAGAACTTTGCTCGGCCTCGGTGTGATGGCTCACTCACCTCTCCTTGTAGTCAGCTGGTGGCCTGCCCGATCTTCTGCCTCCCGAGTCCTCTGCTCCTGGCTATCAGGTTCTTCAATTAAGGCTTAGGGCACCCCGGGGACACCATGATCTCCCGCTCTGACTGGAGGACGGATGGGTGGCAGCAGGACCCTGGATCAGGGGCCAGACACAGCCTCTGAGGGAGTTCAGCTCTGGTTGATCAGTGGCTAGGTCTGAGGGACGATGGGTATATCCTTCCTCCACTCTGTTCTCTTTGCTCGTCTGTGTCTGTTTCCTTTGCCGTGCACGCTGGACTGCAGCAGCATGCAGGGGAGAGGAAACAGGAGAGATAAAGCTCCCACCATGTGAGCGCCACTGCGTGCTGCCGCATATAATCCCCTCTTACCCCCTCTAGCGACGCCACTGTTTAATTGGGGGGCAAAGTATAATGTTGGGGGGCCGTGGCCCCCTCTGACCCCCCTAGTGACGCCACTGTTTATAAAGAAAAAAATAAAAACCACAGAGGTGATCAAATACCACAAAAAGAAAGCTCTATTTGTGGGAAAAAAGGACATACATTTTTTCTGGGTACAGTGATGAACAACCGCGCAATTGTCAGTTAAAGTAACGCATAGACATGTGCAATTTATTTCATTCCAAATTCGTTTTTCAACAAAATTAGACAAATTTGTTAATTCCGAAATATTTAATTTATCGAAAACCCGTTTAACAAATTTTTCCAAAAATTCCTAAATTCGAAAATTTTTACATTTGTAAATTCCTAAATTTGATAATTCGTAAATTTGTAAATAACTAAATTCGATAATTCGTAAATTCGTAAATTTGATAATTCAAAAATCCGAAAATGAAAAGATCCGAAAATAAAAATAAAAATCCAAAAATTCGAAAGAACGAAAATCCGAAAATAAGAACGAAAAATGAACTATTAAATTATAGCTATTGGAATTTCCTTTCAAATTTGGCTGTTAGTGAACATAACGAATACGAATTTATCTGAAGCTATGAATTATCCAAAATAACGAATGCCGCATCTAAACAAATGGAACGGAACATAATAACAAAAATAAAAACGTTTTATTGTTATTATTATTAATTATTATTATTAATTTGTTACGCTCCATTCATTTAGATGCAGCATTTGCTATTTTGGATAATTTGTCACTTCGGATAATTTTGTATTTGAAAGAAAATTCCGGAGGGCAAGTGGTTAAGATTCCTAAGTGATACACTCATTCTAAAATTATATTTTTGTTTGGTTTAAAGGGGTTTATCATAATCACAAAATGTTTTCCAGGAAGCAAAACTTTAGAAATCTGTTGCTGTCTGGTGTGTTTATTTCTTTTTGTCACTACTCTCCGGATATCAAGTAAGGGGTGCAAAAAATAAATAAAGAGTGTCTTGTGTAGTAATTCTATTTATTATTTTTATAGTCAAAGTGGAGTTGCACTTTTTCTTTTCTTTAAAACTTTTTTCAGCCCTGGCGCAGGGTGACAGCACCAGTCCTGCAACTGCTTCTGCCTCCTCCAGCATTAGCTGTACACAGCAGCGGTTGCCATGACAGCACGACACCGCTTTACTGGCGGAAGTGCCCGAACTCCGGCTTCCCTAGCGTCACTTCCGCTGCGTCTCGCGTGCTCTGGCTCCTGTGTGATCACGTGTTCCCACTGTCCTTGGCCACCACCGGCGTGAGTTGTGATCATCATGGCTGCTCTGTTAGCTGGAGCCCGGCTTGTCCTTCGCCAGGGGCTGCGCTTCCTGCCGGCTTGTACAGTGCGGCCTGCGGCTGTGTCTGTCAGGTGAGTCCCTTCCCCTCCCAGGGCTGTGCAGAGGCTCGGTGACACCAGGGTGTCCCCTGCAGGTGGCTTCTAGCTGTCGTTCAGTGCCAGGCATGTGAAGAGTTGTCCTTGGAAATCTGGGCAGCCTGCTGGTTGTGCAATGTGATTATTTCTGCACGTGTACCTGTATTTATCATAGTGCCTGGGAAATACGCCTGACTGGCTTCATTTTTTGAAAATGCTGGTAGCCTGGCTGCACCTATCGTAAAGGCACTTTTAAAAAAATTTCTTAACCACTTCAATACTGGCCACTTTCCCCCCTTTCCTGCCCGGGCCAATTGCCAGCGCTGTCACACTTTGAATGACAATTGCACGGTTATGTCACACTGTACCCAAATGACATTTTTATAATTTTGCTCACACAAATAGAGCTTTTTTTTGGTGGTATTTTTTCTCCGTTTTTTTATTTTATTTTTTGCGATACAAGCAGAAATTTTGAAAAAAAAACCCTCCTATTTTCTATTTTAAAAGAAATCCAATAAAATCTAATTTTGTTATAAAGTTAAAGGGGTTGTAAAGATTCGTGTTTTTTTACCTTAATGCATCCTATGGATTAAGGTGAAAAACCCCCCTGGCAATCACCGGCCCCCCAGCCCCCCCCGTTTTACCTACCTGAGCCTGTTCACCTGCTAGGCTTGTCCCTGGCGTCCTCTTCTCTACAGAGTCTCGGCGTTGATGACTAGAGGTCGACTGATATGGGTTTTTCTCTGACCGATGCTGATATTTAGAAATTGGGGTGGCCGATGGCCAATATTAGGGATGAGCTTAGGCGTGTTCGCATTGAACACTTGCAGAGCCCGCCAAGGAAGTCGGCACGGCGCTGCGCTAATCACAGGCAGGGAGACATTTCCCGATCTCTGCAGCCGAGCATCGGAACGATGTCTCCCTGCCTGTGATTAGCACGGTGCCGACTTCCTTGGCGGTCTCTGCACGTGTTTAATGCGAACACGCCTGAGCTCATCCCTAGCCGATATAAAAACAAAAAAAACCTCACCTACTCCACTCCTTCCTGCTTACTCCTGTCACTCTAGCACACACTTGATGTCCTCAGTACAGATGGCACTGGCAGATGGCACTGGTTTGGAACAGACAGATGGCACTGGTTTGGAACAGACAGATGGCACTGGTTTGGAACAGACAGATGGCACTGGTTGCCAGTGGCACTGGCAATTGGAACTGGTTGGCACTGGCAGGTGGCACTGATTGATGGTGGCTGGTTGGCACTGGCTGGTGGCACTGATTGGCGGCGGCATTGATTGGCGGCACTTACAGATGGCACTGATTGGCGGTGACACTGGCAGGTTTCACAGTAAGCCGAGTGTAACTGTGAAACTGACAACAGAGAGGAGAGACAGAGAGCTGTCGGAATTGAGCTCGATGTGGGGGTGGGTGGGACTCGGCCGGGGTGGGTGGGACCCAGGGCGGGACTCGGCTGGGGTGGGTGGGACCCAGCAGCTAAATTACACCAGCCAATGATTGGGTTGCTTTAGAAAGGGGGCGGGCCCACATACACATAGCGGCCCGCCCAGATACCATCCCATTGGCTGGTGTAATATAGCTGCTGGGTCCTGTCCCTCCCCGACATCGAGCTGATCTCTCTTGGTCGACCTCTCGATGACGCGGCCGCCGGGGGGGGCGGGACCGAGTCATACACTGTGTCTATGGACATGGAGTGTGCCCGCAAGGTAACCCCCTTGGGAGAGGGCTTCCCAGAGGGGTTAGCTTTTGCGGGGAGGAGCCATGAGAGCTGCCGAGGGACCCCAGAAGAGGAAGATCGGGGCCAATCTGTGCAAAACGAACTGCACGGTGGAGGCAAGTATGACATGTTAATTTTTTTTTTTTTTTTTTTTTAAATAACAAACCTTTACAACCTCTTTAAGCCAAAATGTATTCTGGTATATGTCTGGTAAAAAAAATCCCATTAAGTGTAAGATTGGTTTGTGTGAATCACGGACAGATGTGTGCAGATGATCATTTGGACATATGATTTTACTGTTGCGTGTGTGGGGACACTGTGTGGTGAGTTTTTTGGGGACATTGTGTGTGTGGCCCTTTGCTTGCTTTTATCTGATCATTGGGGCACCATTCCCCCTCCTGACGCCAGTGATGGGGTTCTGATGTTGGGGCATTTTCTACTCCCAACTGGCCACAGCCTGAAGGACAATAAACTGGCCCTTTGCTTAGAAAGTTTGGAGACCCCTGCTCTAACCCAAGGAGTATCCCCTGGTGCCAGGATCCACAGGCTTCATGGTGGGGCCTTTTAAATGTACCTGTTTTGCACTAAAAAAGTGTGTAAGAATATTAATTATGATATTGATCATAATCAAATCTATTCAAAGTGCAAAAAAAAAGTAGGGTTGCCCTGATACCCTTTTTTTATCGGTGAGTAACGATACGTATGCTCAAGTACTGGCCAGTACCGATACATTTGCAATGTGATTTGAACCCATACAAAATGTATGGGTTCAAATTGCACTGCAAAGTATCGCATGCCATTTGAACAGGGATGTGGTGCAGTTCCCGTCTAAATTGCATGCAGTTTCCTGTACTGCTCCTGTGTAAACCCAGGCTGAAGTCACAATGACATGCCTGGGTTCACACCGGAATGGTGGGGTACACTGCATGTGATTCGGACAGTTATCGCACAATATTCCTGTTCAAATTGCATGCAATTCTTTACAGTGCGATTTGAGTCTCTTCATTTTGTATGGGCTCAAATTTCGCCGCAAAGGTATCGGTTTAGGTATCTGAAAAGGGGGAGGGGTTTGGGACTTTAAATGAAGCATAAGACATGTTGAGGTCAAATGCTTCCATCCCTGTTTTAGTCTCGGTTTAGGTAACAAAACATTTTCACAAGTACTCGTGCAAATGCTCAGTATCGGCACCGATGCCTTTCCTGGAATCGGTGCAACCCTAATAAAAGAAAATGTATAATGTCCATTAAAGTGTTACTAAAGTGTTCACGACCCTCCGTTCACTATATCTGGTCTCCCACAGTACGCAGAACATGGAAATTCAATTATTTTAGTAAATATAAACTGCTAAATACCTTTTCTGATCAGCAGTATATAGCAGACTTGAGTTTTATCTGTGTCTGGTAAAGCTTGTAGGAGGAGTTTTAAGTCTCCCCTGATGGTGTCCTATGAGGCTGCAGGACCCCTGACCCTCTGCCTGCTCAGTGCTTATTGGCCCTGTGCAGATCACATGCACCCTCCCAAGAGAAAAAAAAAAACTCTCTAGCAATACACACCAAACTGAGCATGTGCAGAGTGCCCCCTAAGGCTGTGTTCCATCAGGAGATGGATTGGGGACTGTGGAAAAAGGGGAGATTAAGAGAAGACCGGATAAAACAGCCTTTTTACACAATTCAGAGAAATACCCCTTAGGTTCCACAGTAAGTATATCAAGCATGCTTTACTGCATATTATGTCCCTTAGACACGGGGTCTCTCAGGGTGCTGCTAGCAATGCTGCCAGTATCTGCTCAGCAAGTTACACACAGTTCCGATGAACTTCTTAACTATGTAGAGGGTTTATTACTCACTCAGAAACATGATGACTTTGTTACATGGAGGAGTCTTAATACAACAGGCTTCTGTCATTACCAGATCTATGCATCCATGCTTCTGCTGCTGCTTCCAGTCCCACACACACACTCTCTTACTTCCTGCTACAGCCCCACCCCCAGCATGCATCAGGAGAAAAGGGTGAAGTGTCACAATGATCCAGCACAAATATCACACCTCCTTTTTCCCCCCCAAAAAAAAAAAAACATAAAAGAGAACAAAATATTGAACACATAAAATACTCACACGTAAACTAACAAGGCAAGCAGGATCAGTTCAGCAAGTAATATCTCCAACTCAGTTCTGTGGCTCCCGCATCACGTTATGAGCCCTTTGTCTGTTTCCTGACCTCCAAAGTGTCCCATAAGATTTCAGTGCTTTGCCAACGAGGAGTTTGATGTCTTTGGCGGGCAGACTTACGAAGTGGCACAGCACTAGGGGGGTTAAAGGCTGTTAAAGGTTCTGGAGATGTCAGCGAGTGTCCAACAGACAAATCAGTCTCTGCAACTCCAGGCACATGTCCAGTCTCTTTAGGAATATGGTCACCAACCGCTTCAGGGGTTGGTTGTAAACTTGTGGCATCATGCCAGACACCATGCCATATGTCACCAGTAGAGCCCTGAGTAGACTCTGGTGAGAGGGTAGAAAGAGAGGTCGGGTTTGTTTCTACTGGCAGGCAAATGCGCTTTCTCAGTTGCGAAAGGTGTCTTCGAACACAAACGCCATTCTCTAGGCGAACAAGGTACATTCGTCATCCAAGAGGTCCATCAATAATGCCAGGAAGCCAATGAGGCAAAACTCTGTAATTCCGAAACCATACAAGATCACTCCAAGACGGCCTGGCAGATGAGGTGTTGGTGACTGTTCCTGTGGACGAACTAAATCCAGTTTGGTGCGGAGATGCCTGCCAAACATAAGAAAAGCTGGAGACAGCCCAGTAGTAGCGTGTTTTGTGTTTCGGTACATGGTCAAGAACTCCAGCAGCTTCTCCTCTGACATTCCGACCTGGTCCAGCATGTTGGACTGTTTTGGGTAGCTGGGAGTACCCCTGCGATAAAAGTGGATGTCACACTCAATTGCTGTCCTGTCTCCATGGATGCTGATACAGGGGCGGCTGTGTCTGTCATTTCATGGACTGATTTAAAGGCATCGGGTCTGTCCCTACCGCTCCAACCTACAAATCCCATTCTCGTCGCCACTGTTATGTCCTTTAGACACGGTCTCCTCAGGGTGCGGCTAGCAATGCTGCCAGTATCTGCTCAGCAAGTTACACACAGGCCGGATGAACTTCTTAACCATGGAGAGGGTTTATTACTCACTCAGAAACATGATGACTTTGTTACATGGAGGAGTCTTAATACAACAGGCTTCTATCATTACCAGATCTATGCATCCATGCTGCTGCTACTTCCAGTCCCCCCCACACACACTCTTACTTCCTGGTACAGCCCGTCCCCCAGCATGCATCAGGAGAAAAGGGTGAAGGGTCACAGTGATCCAGCACAAACATCACATATACAGACTGTTATTACTGTTGAGGGTTTAGTAACACTTTTTTTTTAAAGGAAATACCCAAAACCAAAAAAGAGACCCCTTTTAATGTACCGTTATGAATAAATAGAAAAACATCTTCCTTCTTCCAAGAAAAGTGTCAGGATGCAGGCTTACCAGACCCTTATTCAGAGTGGTCAATAAAAGCTCCATCAGTACAGACACGCATCATTGGTATCTCTCCATGCACATCCCAAGGTTATCCATCTGGGCTGCTCACCAAACAAGTTTCTCTGATTTCCCAGCGGCTCTAATACATGCGAAAATAAGCATATAAACACTCCTCGTAGTGTTGAAAATCCCAAGTGGTTGTAAACCCTGTACTACCACTTTTACCTACAGGTAAGCCTATAATAAGGCTTACCTGTAGGTACCATGAATATCTCCTAAACTTTCACTGTTTAGGAGATTTTCACTGTATCTGCCGACGTCATTGGCACATGCGCACTGAAGAAACTGCTTGTTTCCTTAGTAGCTGTGCCATGACCGGCGACTCCGGCCAATTACAGCCGGAGCCCGCAAACCCGGAAATGGCTTCGGGAGACATGTCGCCGGTCACAGCGGTGTATGGGGACCGCTGCAACAGCTTCTATCTAAGCTAAGTATGCAATGTTTGTTTTTTTAATATTTCTTTTTTCTTTTTTGGGAGGTTACAACCACTTTAATATATTTAGTTAAAATTGCACTTGCATATGTGGGTAAATTGTGCACATTGGAAGTAAAGTCACCCAGCCGGCAAACGGCATGGACTTCTGGTCAACTTCCCATACGTGATGACGTCAGTGGGAGGCTCTGCCTCATGGTGGGGATGTCAGTGAGCAGGAGCTGGAGCTGCAGGTGGATTGCCTCTGTGTCGTGGATCAATGACAGTATGGAGTTGGGTTCTTCCAGAACAGCTGCTACTGATGCTTCAGGTCCAGCTGAGCAAGTTGTTCACCCCATCCCACAAAGTTTTGTTTTTTTCACAGCCAGACCCCTCTTCTGGATCTTTTTCAGCAGGCACAGCCTCCCTAATTATTTAAAGAAATCTGTAATTCAGGATGACCCAGATGAGTCCCAGGTCTCATATGAATCCAAAGTCTAAATATGAGTTCTGAGGTCTTTTTGACCCCAGTTCTCATATTTAGGAGGACCTGTCATGCTTTTTTCTATTACAAGGGATGTTTACATTCCTTGTAATAGGAATAAAAGTGACCCAAACTTTATTTTTTTTTATTTTTTTAAAAGTGTCAAAATAAAATTTTTTAAAGAAGTATGGGAATCCACTTTTTTTTTTTTTATATTTTATACTTACCTCGGTGGATGGAGCAGCAGGCTGATGCTTCATCTGTCCCCGGGAATCTGTGCACTGAGAACCGAGCCACCGAAAACCGCCGCTGGCTCGGTTCTCACTCCTCCCCGAGCAGAGCCATGCTGACTGTCAGTCAGCATGGCTTCTGCTTCACTTCTCGGCGCTCACTGGAGCGCCGAGGAGGGGAGGGGAGAGGCTGTCTCAGCGGCTCGCTGAGACTGCCATTGATCACGGCAGCTGGCGGATCCCGACTTGGAAGTCGCGATGATGCACTGCCCCGACTGATGGCAGTGACGTCAGCGGAGAGCGGACTTCAGACCGCTCTCCGCTGAGAACGGGTCACAGGAGTGCAAAATTAATTGCACTTCTGTGACCCAGAGGAGAAGCCCAGCCGAATGAGCCCAGGCTGGACTTCTCCTTTAAGTAAAATAAATAGGAAAATGTAGTTTTTTTTTTAAAGCGCCCCATCCCAACGAGCTCGTGCGCAGAAGCGAACGCATACGTGAGCAGCGCCCGCATATGAAAACGGTGTTCAAACCACACATGTGAGGTATCACCACGATCATTAAGCCCATTTCACACTGGGTATAGCTGCGGTGCCCATTGATTTCAATGGGCAGGAGCGGTATACACACCGCTCCTTCACCACTCCAAAGATGCTGCTAGCAGGACTTTTTTTTACCGTCCTGCTAGCGCGCCGCTCCAGTGTGAAAGCCCTCGGGGATTTCACATTGGAGAGACAGGAATGGCTCTTTCAGGGCGCTTTAACGTCAATTTTGCGGCGCTATTCGGCCCCTAGTGGGGCGCTTCCCTCTGCAGCGGCGGTATAGCCGCGGTGCCCCATTGATTTCAATGGGCAGAAGCGGTGGAGGAGCGGTATATCTTTCACAATTACATTTTTTTTTTTTTTAGCTAACTTTACTGTTTTATTTTTTAATTCAAAATCACTTGGAACTCCCAAACAATATTTTTTTTTTCTAACACCCTAGAGAATAAAATGGCGGTCGTTGCAATACTTTTTGTCACATCGTATTTGTGCAGCGGTCTTACAAGTGCACTTTTTAAAAAAAAACAAAAACGTTTTTTGAATTAAAAAAACAACAGTTTTTAACTTGTAAACACCAAATCTCAGAAAGAGGCTTGGGGCTTAAGTGGTTAATGAAGTTGACCCTTAAAAAATAAAGGGGGAGGGGCATAAAGGGTGAGGAATAATCCTTTTTAACCCTCCTCAGGTCACACCAAAAGCCCAGTGACTGGTTGGAGAAAGTTTGGGGTCATTCAGTCCACAGTCGCAGGAGAAAACCAAGAACATTTCTCAATCTTATGTTATCTGATAGAATTTGTAGATTGGCCCCCTTCAAGGATTTTTGTCCCATCCCTTCCACAGAATCAAGCAATCTGCTGTGTTGTATTACTTCTGGATAATTTTCTTCGGCATTCAGCAATGGAACTGCTTTAAGAGTTTAGGTTGGATAAATTGGGAGAAGTCTCACCTGATCCCAACACAAAAAGTGATTTTTTTTGGGGTATTGGAATCCATCTAGCTGTGCAGGTTTCTTCAAGAACAGAAGATTCTGGTACATCCTCAGGTGGTGCATGTGTTTTCAAGATGCACCAAAAACGATATTTAAAGAAAATGGGAAGGTTTATGACGTCAGCCGTTTTGGCAGCATTATGAGCATTGCATCATTAGCGAACTTCCTACTTGGTCTGGGACGGAGACTGAGGCTCCTTGAGATGATGGTCCAATTTCTGCATCAGATCAAACACTCATTGACATGGTGGTCCTGAGTGGAGCATAATATAGTTATTCTTGTTAAAAAAAAAGTCCACCCAGTTCAACCAACACAGAAAAAAAAACACAATCGAAAACCTCCATATATACAACTCTATACCCACAGTTGATCCAGAGGAAGTCAAAATAAGAATCACTTTCAATGATGCCAAATGCATCAAATCAACACAATATGAATTACAATGGATGGCAGTACTTGGGGCAGTGGCATACACTAATTGCCAGGTGGCCACACCAGTTGATGTCCATAGCGGACAATTTTTTTTGGGGGGGGGGGGGGGGAGGGTGTAATGACTTTTCTTTCCCTATCTATTTGCTATTTGACTTTAGCCTTGGCCTTTGCCATTCGGTCAATTCTCAGGGTAATTCAAAAAATTGTCAGAAAAGTCCAACGGGAGTTTATTTGCTCCATTCTGTTCATAATGAACATGGTTTGCCATGCTACGCAGACTTCACTTCATGAAAATTGTGTTTTTGTAAAGTGTTTTTTTATTTTTATTTTTTTAATTCATGAGTCATATTTTTTTCTGTGGTGTTTATTTTTATTTTTTGGAGGGTGAAGCCAATCTTTCACATGCTGTCTTGGAATATTCTTGGAAATAAAGTTACCTGGTAACTAACTCCCTGTTTTTTCTATTTTTTTACAGATGTTTCCCTAGCCCAACAAGGTTTCTTGCGACAGCTATACAAGATAAAGACGCCATAGATATAGAGCCTGTTGAGCTAAGTGACCACACGCGAATACATTCTGAAGGATGGTCCCTCCATCATTTTGGAACCAGGTTGAAAAAAACTGGACGGATTACTAGAATCCAACTTCTTAAAGCCTTAACGTTGGTTAGCCAAGCAGGTAACATATTTCACTCACTATTTGCTCATGTCTAGTGCAAGGGTTAAATATTTTTTGTGGCAGCACATATTTAACCACTTTCCACCCAGCCTATTGTCAAATGACGGCTGGGTGGGACATTTATCATTCCGGGTGGATGTCATATGATGTCCTCACGGAAGGCGCCTCCACGGGCCGCGCCGTGATCTGTCACTGGCTTTGTCCAACAGACAGAGCCGATGACTGATGTGATCGCTGCGACCAATTACAGCAGATCACATGACAATTGTAAACGATGAATGGCTTTGATTAATCCTAACCAATTGTCCCTTGGACCCTGTTCCCTCACAACTACTACGGTCACCCTCTTCTTCTATCCTATGCTCCCTCGTTCACATCTTCAATCTCTCCCTCTCTAGTGGCACCTACCCCTCCCATCTAAAACATGCGCAGATCACCCTCATACTTAAAAAGCCCTCACTGGACCCCACCAACTTGAACAACTTAAGACCCATCTCATTGCTCCCATTCACCTCTAAATTTCTATAACGCCTAGTCTACAACCGTCTGAGCTACTACCTCAGTGAAAATAACCTTCTTGACCCCTTACAGTCTGGCTATTGCTCGCAGCACTCCATGGAAACTGCCTTACTAAAACTCACTAATGATTTACTAACTGCTAAAACCAACAGCCAGTACTCCTTCTACTTGACCTCTCTGCAGCCTTTGATACCGTTGACCACCCGCTCCATCTCAATAAACTACATTCCCTTGGCCTCCAAGATTCTGCTCTATCCTGGTTCTCCTCCTATCTATCACAGCGCTCCTTCAGTGTTACCTGTAACTCTGTCTCCTCTTCTCCATTGCCCCTTTCTGTGGGGGTCCCCCAAGGCTCTGTTATTGGACCCCTTCTCTTCTCTATCTACACCTCCTCCCTTGGTCACTTGATAACCGCCCATGGCTTCCAATACCAGTTATATGCCGATGACACCCAAATCTATCTGTCTACTCCTCACCTCACTCCTTCAGTCTCCTCTCGCATTACTAACTTACTAACTGACATCTCAGCATGGATGTCGCACCACTTCCTTAAACTAAATCTCTCTAAAACTGTGTTACTAATATTCCCCCCCGCCCGTGCCCCCCCTCCATAACTTTTCCATCAAAATCAACAATGCAACCATCAGTCCCTCTCCTCACGCCAGGGTACTAGGTGTAATCCTAGACTCTGACTTGTCATTTCAGCCTCAAGTCCAATCCTTGTCAAAAGTATGTAGAATTCATCTCCATAACATCTCTAAAATTCGCCCCTTTTTAACAAATGAAACCACCAAGCTCCTCATTCACTCCCTTGTTATCTCTCACCTTTACTATTGCAACTCCCTTCTCATTGGCCTTCCTCTCCATAGGCCATCCCCCCTTCAGTCTATCATGAATGCTGCTGCCAGACTTATCCACCTTTCCAACTGTTCAGTGTCTGCCAACCCTCTCCTCCAATCCCCACACTGGCTCCCGATCGCCCAGCGAATTAAATTCAAAATGCTAACCACAACATACAAAGCCATTCACAACTCTGCCCCGAGCTACATCACCAATCTTGTCTCCAAACATCACCCAAACCGTCCTTCGCTCTTCTCAAGACCTCCTACTGTCAAGCTCTCTCGTCTCCTCCTCCTCCCATGCTCATCTCCAGTATTTCTCCAGAGCCTCTCCCATCCTCTGGAACTTGCTACCTCAACCTGTCTGGCTACCCCCTACTCTTGCTACCTTTAGGCAATCCCTGAAAACTCATCTATTCAGGGAAGCCTATCACTTCTCCAACTAATCTTTTACCACTTCCATCAGCTCATTCCCCACAGTTGCAACCTTTTGTACCACCTGCCCCACCCTATTAGATTGTAAGCTCTTCTGAGCAGGGCCCTCTTAATCCTCTTGTATTTTATTGTATTATAACTGTATTGTCTCCCTTTTTAATATTGTAAAGCAATGCGTAAACTGTTGGTGCTATATAAATCCTGTATAATAATAATATGTGTACAATTGTGTTGCTAGCTGTGATTGGTCACAGTGATCATGTGGTACAGACAGGGCCAATTGCAGCCCATCTGTACCATTTGATTAGCTGTTGCCAATCAGAGCTAAACACAATAGTAAACACTAAAATTCACTGGTATAAGCAATCGTATTGTGTATATCAAATAAAATCTTTTTCTCTTATCCATGGACTGACACAGCGTCTCTTATTCACTGTACACGTGGGTTATGTCCCTGCTTGCAGAAGAAGACCTAGGCAGAATGTGAGATGTTATACAGGTCCTTCTCAAAAAATTAGCATATTGTGATAAAGTTCATTATTTTCTGTAATGTACTGATAAACATTAGACTTTCATATATTTTAGATTCATTACACACAACTGAAGTAGTTCAAGCCTTTTCTTGTTTTAATATTGATGATTTTGGCATACAGCTCATGAAAACCCAAAAATCCTATCTCAAAAAATTAGCATATTTCATCCGACCAATAAAAGAAAAGTGTTTTTAATACAAAAAAAGTCAACCTTCAAATAATTATGTTCAGTTATGCACTCAATACTTGGTAGGGAATCCTTTTGCAGAAATGACTGCTTCAATGCGGCGTGGCATGGAGGCAACCAGCCTGTGGCACTGCTGAGGTGTTATGGAGGCCCAGGATGCTTCGATAGCGGCCTTAAGCTCATCCAGAGTGTTGGGTCTTGCGTCTCTCAACTTTCTCTTCCCAATATCCCACAGATTCTCTATGGGGTTTCGGTCAGGAGAGTTGGCAGGCCAATTGAGCACAGTAATACCATGGTCAGTAAACCATTTACCAGTGGTTTTGGCACTGTGAGCAGGTGCCAGGTCGTGCTGAACAATGAAATCTTCATCTCCATAAAGCTTTTCAGCAGATGGAAGCATGAAGTGCTCCAAAATCTCCTGATAGCTAGCTGCATCGACCCTGCCCTTGATAAAACACAGTGGACCAACACCAGCAGCTGACATGGCACCCCAGACCATCACTGACTGTGGGTACTTGACACTGGACTTCAGGCATTTTGGCATTTCCCTCTCCCCAGTCTTCCTCCAGACTCTGGCACCTTGATTTCCGAATGACATGCAAAATTTGCTTTCATCCGAAAAAAGTACTTTGGACCACTGAGCAACAGTCCAGTGCTGCTTCTCTGTAGCCCAGGTCAGGCGCTTCTGCCGCTGTTTCTGGTTCAAAAGTGGCTTGACATGGGGAATGCGGCACCTGTAGCCCATTTCCTGCACACGCCTGTTCACGGTGGCTCTGGATGTTTCTACTCCAGACTCAGTCCACTGCTTCCGCAGGTCCTCCAAGGTCTGGAATCGGTCCTTCTCCACAATCTTCTTCAGGGTCCGGTCACCTCTTCTCGTTGTGCAGCGTTTTCTGCCACACTTTTTCCTTCCCACAGACTTCCCACTGAGGTGCCTTGATACAGCACTCTGGGAACAGCCTATTCGTTCAGAAATTTCTTTCTGTGTCTTACCCTCTTGCTTGAGGGTGTCAATGATGGCCTTCTGGACAGCAGTCAGGTCGGCAGTCTTACCCATGATTGCGGTTTTGAGTAATGAACCAGGCTGGGAGTTTTTAAAAGCCTCAGGAATCTTTTGCAGGTGTTTAGAGTTAATTAGTTGATTCAGATGATTAGGTTAATAGCTCGTTTAGAGAACCTTTGCATGATATGCTAATTTTTTGAGATAGGATTTTTGGGTTTTCATGAGCTGTATGCCAAAATCATCAATATTAAAACAAGAAAAGGCTTGAACTACTTCAGTTGTGTGTAATGAATCTAAAATATATGAAAGTCTAATGTTTATCAGTACATTACAGAAAATAATGAACTTTATCACAATATGCTAATTTTTTGAGAAGGACCTGTACATACATTCTAAAAGCCAGAGTTGAACAGCCCCGCCCAGGGGGGCGGTCCCTCCGGACATAACCCACCCCCTGCAGTCAGCAGACCTCAGTTTTTTTCTGCCTAGCAGAAGGAGAAGACGTGGCTTTCTCAGGAGCCAGTCTCCTGGAAGATTTTACTTGTAATTTTTATTCCTTTGGGAATTTTATTTTATTTTTGAGACCTTCAATCAACTGTCGGCTGGGCAACAGGTTGGGTACACTGGTAGTTTTCCCTGTCCGACCATCGAGGGCGCTGATCCTCGCCTTGTGTGCGTGAGACTCGGTTCACGACATGGTCCATGACTTCAGGGGTGGCCGGGTTGCTTTCATGCTCCCGCGGTCCTCTCAAGTTTGAACAGTACCTGACGGACTGTATCTCTCGCGGTGGACCGGGCCGACAGCTACGCAGTACTACTCTGTGATAGGTCTGTCAGAAACACACCAGTGGGTCCCTCAGGGGACGGGTAAGTAGACTCTCCTGCCTGCAGGTGAGTACAAAATGCTGTATGTGTTTCTCTGTGGGGGATTTTCCCTGTCTCCCCCTGTGTTTTATTGTCGCTCTGTCACCATTGCTGTGCTGTGGGGGGTGCCTGGGGGTCATACTGTCCTGGGGGAGGCTCATGCAGGTATGCATATCGCTGGGGGCCTTTTGTGTGATTTTGGGGCCCGGGCGCCGTTTGGCGCTGTGTGCGTGCTGTTTGTAATTTTAACTGCGCATGGCGGCCATTTTGCCGCGGATCGCCTCAGTGAAGTGCGGCGGCCATTTTCTTGTAGCCCGCGTGCTTTTCAGCACTAGTTTGACCTCTATTGCAGCTGTAACAGCGCGAATCTCCTCACAATCTCCTCACAGCTCACTCGCGCTGACACAGCGCGGTACAGACAGCGGAACTGAGCGGACCTGGTCCGGTCTGGTGAGTTCCCTGGGCGCCCCCTCCTCAGTCAGCACAGCATGTGGGTGGACTTTTTTTTTTAATTTGAGGAGTCTCAGAGAGGGGCAATATGGAGTCAGTGTCACAGCTTCCCCTTGCATGTTTGAGGCAAAATTTGCACCAAACTGTACAGGAACATAATCTTCCTCCAGACACTATTGCTCTGGCACACCAAATGGTGCAGGGCCTGGTTTATGTGTGCGACGCCACGTTAGACGCGGCCCCTTAATATCCAGGGCCTCTGTCTCGGCGGTGGTATTGCGTCGTCTTATCTGGTTGAAATGCTGGTCTGCTGACCTAGCCTCCTAAGAAGCTTCTGACGGATCTACCATTTAAAGGTGGTAGGCTTTTCGGTGCTGTGCTGGATGACATCATCAAGGATGTCACGGGAGGTAAAAGCACTCTTCTTCCTCAGACTAGCAAGGCTAAGGAGGCCCGCCGTAAGCAGGGTCCTTCCTTTCCAGCAAAAAAGGTTTTTTTTCGTCAGTCAGAGTTCACAGGTAGGCCCTCCCAGACTGACAGCAGTGCGGCTGGTGGACACATGCGCCCATGGGTGCGTAAGCCAAACAAGCCGGCTCCCAAGCCTGCCTCCGCGTGAAGTCTTGCCCCCACCTGACTCTGGGGTGGGGGGACGACTTTGCAGGTTCACAGATCGGTGGACCTCCCGGATCTCCTACCGGTGGGTGTGCGGAGGTGGTCCCCTCAGGTTACAGGATAGAGTTCCGTTCCTGGCCCCAGACAGATTCTTCCCTCGAATTTCCTCTCCTTCCTGCCCGTCGGGCAGCCCTATGGGGGCTGTTCAGGATTTGATCAGGTCCGGAGTGATTGTGCCAGTTCCGTCACAGGAGAGGTTTCAGGGATTCTACTCAAATCCGTTTGTAAGTCCCAAAAAAGGACGGGGTTCGGCTTATCCTGGACCTCAAGGCCCTGAATGCCTTGGTGAAGGTGCAAAAATTCTGCATGGAATCCAGTCGCACAGTGATTGATACGCTTCGTCAAGGGGATTTTCTGGCGGCCTTGGACATCAAGAAAACTTACTTGCATGTTTCGATCTGCGCAAGTCACCAGAAGTTTCTGCGCTTGCGATCGGCGAAGTCCACTATCAATTTGTGGCTCTTCCTTTCGGCCTAGCCTCGGCACCGAGGGTGTTCACCAAGGTGCTTGCGCCGGTTCTAGCTTTGCTGAGACAGCGAGGCATCGCTGTCGTGGGCTATCTGGACGATCTTCTTCTTCTAAGAGCAGAAAGTGGCTCAGAATTAGACAGTGTGACTATCGTCATTCAGAACCTCAGGGAATTCGGGTGGCTCCTGAAAATTCACAAGTCAGTCCTGGTCCCGACTCAGCATCTGGAATATCTAGGTCTGATTCTGGACTCCTTGGAGGCAAAGGTATTCCTACCTCCCGGGGAAGTTACTGACACTTCAGTCTGCAGTGCTGGTGCTGACATACCGAAAATGGTCGTCAATCCGTTTTTTGCATGAGAGTCCTGGGACTCATGGTGGCCTCCTTCGAGGCGGTTCTGTACGCCCAATCACACACCAGGGCATTGCAGAAGGAGATCTTGCTCACTTGGGACAAATACCCGTTGTCTTTGGATCTTCCGATCCAGGTGAGTCACCTGGTCAGGGCGTCCCTGACATGGTGGTTGGAGTCCTTCGGTCCGGAAAGTCGTTTCTCCCCATCCAATGGATGGTGTTCACGACGGACGCCAGCCTGATGGGCTGGGGTGGAGTCTGGGGAGTCCTGTCGGCCCAAGGACTTTGTACTCCGGACGAAGCCCGTTTTACCGATCTATGTTCTGGAAATATGGGCCATCAGACTGTGCCTCTTCTCGTGGTCTGAGAGATTACAGGATCGCTCCATCAGGATCCAGTCGGACAACGTCACGGCGAACGCGTATGTCAACCATCGAGGGGGGACTCGGAGCTCAGCTGCGGCTTCCGAGGTCGCCCGTACCCTGAAGTGGGCCAAAAGAAGCGTGTCGGCTCTGTCGGCCATTTACATTCCGGGCATAGACAATTGAGTCGCCAGACGCTGGACCAGGGAGAGTGGTCCTTGCACCCGGAGGCATTTCAACTCCTTTGCCGACGGTGGGGCACGCCGGATGTGGACCTGTTGGCCTCTCGACTCAAATCGCAAGGTGTCGAGGTTTGTGGCCAGATCCAGGGATGCTTGGGCGGATGCCTTGGATGCGTTGGTGGCCCCATGGGGTCATTATCACCTGATATACGTTTATCCTCCTCTGCAGTTGCTCCCTCGCCTGCTGCGCAGGGTGGCGACTGAGGGAATTCCGGTGATCCTCATTGGTCCGGATTGGCCTCGGCGTCACTGGTACGCCGATCTGGTACGTCTCGTTGCGGGCGTTCCCTGGCGGTGGCCAATAAGGGAGGACCTTCTGTCTCAAGGTCATATATTTCATCCTGCTTTACAGTCTCTGGCTTTAACGGCATGGCTGTTGAAAGCCAGGTGTTGAGAGACCGAGGTCTCTCAGACTCGATCATTTCGACCATGTTAAGGGCACGGCAGTCTTCCTCCAGAATGATCTATCACGTACCTGGGAAGCTTATATCGCCATGTGCGAAGAGCTGGACTGGCGTCCTTAGACGTATTCCGTCCCTAGAATCCTGCGTTTTCTGTAGTGTGGAGTGGCCCAAAAGCTCGGTTTGAGTACCATGAAGGGTCAGATTTCGGCCTTGGCCGTTTTCTTTCAGCGACCACTAGCGGATCATTCCTTGGTTAGCACCTTTTGTACAGGGGGTTCGCCATGTGCTCCCTCCTGTCAAGCCTCTCCCCCCGTGGGATCGGAATTTGGTGCTCTCGGTTCTCCAGGAACCTCCCTTTTGAGAATATCAGGGATATTCCCCTCTTGACTTTGTCTCAGAAAGTGGCCCTTTTAGTGGCAATTACTTCTGTTAGACGAGTGTCTGAGTTGGCGGCCTTGTCCTGCAAGTCGCCATATTTGGTCATCCATAAGGATAAGGCGGTGTTGCGTCCGCGACCTTCCACCTAAATGAGGACGTTGTCCTCCTGTCCTTGTGTCCTCACCCATCGCATCCCAGAGAGTTTGTGCTTCACACATTGGACGTGGTACGAGCCTTGCGGGTGTACCTGTCTGCTACTGCTTCTATTCGGAAGTCTGACTCACTGTTTGTAACTGCCTCTGGTCCAAAACAGGGCCAAGCAGCTTCGTCTGCCACCATTTCTAGGTGGATCAGACAAACCGTCATTCAAGCCTATGCTCTCAAGGGGCGGGCGCCTCCCTTTCCGGTCACGGCGCATTCCACCAGGGCAATTGGCGCTTCCTGGGCTTCCGACATCAAGCGTCGGTTGCACAAGTGTGCAAGGCAGTGACCTGGTCGTCTGTTCATACCTTTTCTAAGTTTTATAAGGTTAATGTGGCTGCATCTTCGAATGCTTCCTTCGGCCGCAAGGTGTTGCAGGCCGCTGTTTAGAGTTGCAACTCCTCCGTTGAGGAGCTCTGCCTTGTTTGGAGTGAGGTTTTTTGGTTTTTCCATTTAGACTGCTCCCATCCCTCTTGACACTGCTTTGGGACATCCCACGTGTAAAGTGTAAGAGACGCCGTGTCAGTCCGTGGATAAGAGAAAATAGGATTTTTGTACTCGCCGTAAAATCCTTTTCTCTGACATCCATGGATTGACACAGCACCCACCCTTCCTTTTTTAAAGTTTGTACTGCTTTGTTACGAACTGAGGTCTGCTGACTGCAGGGGGTGGGTTATGTCCGGAGCGACCGCCCCCCTGGGCTTTGCTGTTTAACTCTGGCTTTTAGAATGTATGTATAACATCTCACATTCTGCCTAGGTCTTCTCCTGCAAGCAGGAACATAACCCACGTGTACAGTGAATAAGAGACGCCGTTTCAGTCCATGGATGTCAGAGAAAAGGATTTTATGGTGAGTACAAAAATCCTATTATCACTTACCCAGAGTATTAGCGTTACTATGATAACACTGTATTGCTCTAGTCAGTGTTTTTAAAAAAAAAACAAGGTGTGTGTATGTATGTGTTAGAGATATATATCTCTCTCTCTCTCTCTCTCTCTCTCTCTCTCTCTCTCTCTCTCTCTCTCTCTCTCTCTTCATATTCCAAAAAATTACAACTTCAAAAAACTCGCAATGCCTCTTAATAAATACCCTGGACTGTCTACTTTCCAAAAAGGGGTTATTTGGGGGGGTCTATCTATCTATCTATATATATATATATATATATATATATATATATATACAGGTCCTTCTCAAAAAATTAGCATATTGTGATAAAGTTCATTATTTTCTGTAATGTACTGATAAACATTAGACTTTCATATATTTTAGATTCATTACACACAACTGAAGTAGTTCAAGCCTTTTCTTGTTTTAATATTGATGATTTTGGCATACAGCTCATGAAAACCCAAAAATCCTATCTCAAAAAATGAGCATATCATGAAAAGGTTCTCTAAACGAGCTATTAACCTAATCATCTGAATCAACTAATTAACTCTAAACACCTGCAAAAGATTCCTGAGGCTTTTAAAAACTCCCAGCCTGGTTCATTACTCAAAACCGCAATCATGGGTAAGACTGCCGACCTGACTGCTGTCCAGAAGGCCATCATTGACACCCTCAAGCAAGAGGGTAAGACACAGAAAGAAATTTCTGAACGAATAGGCTGTTCCCAGAGTGCTGTATCAAGGCACCTCAGTGGGAAGTCTGTGGGAAGGAAAAAGTGTGGCAGAAAACGCTGCACAACGAGAAGAGGTGACCGGACCCTGAAGAAGATTGTGGAGAAGGACCGATTCCAGACCTTGGAGGACCTGCGGAAGCAGTGGACTGAGTCTGGAATAGAAACATCCAGAGCCACCGTGAACAGGCGTGTGCAGGAAATGGGCTACAGGTGCCGCATTCCCCAGGTCAAGCCACTTTTGAACCAGAAACAGCGGCAGAAGCGCCTGACCTGGGCTACAGAGAAGCAGCACTGGACTGTTGCTCAGTGGTCCAAAGTACTTTTTTCGGATGAAAGCAAATTTTGCATGTCATTCGGAAATCAAGGTGCCAGAGTCTGGAGGAAGACTGGGGAGAGGGAAATGCCAAAATGCCTGAAGTCCAGTGTCAAGTACCCACAGTCAGTGATGGTCTGGGGTGCCATGTCAGCTGCTGGTGTTGGTCCACTGTGTTTTATCAAGGGCAGGGTCAATGCAGCTAGCTATCAGGAGATTTTGGAGCACTTCATGCTTCCATCTGCTGAAAAGCTTTATGGAGATGAAGATTTCATTTTTCAGCACGACCTGGCACCTGCTCACAGTGCCAAAACCACTGGTAAATGGTTTACTGACCATGGTATTACTGTGCTCAATTGGCCTGCCAACTCTCCTGACCTGAACCCCATAGAGAATCTGTGGGATATTGGGAAGAGAAAGTTGAGAGACGCAAGACCCAACACTCTGGATGAGCTTAAGGCCGCTATCGAAGCATCCTGGGCCTCCATAACACCTCAGCAGTGCCACAGGCTGGTTGCCTCCATGCCACGCCGCATTGAAGCAGTCATTTCTGCAAAAGGATTCCCGACCAAGTATTGAGTGCATAACTGAACATAATTATTTGAAGGTTGACTTTTTTTGTATTAAAAACACTTTTCTTTTATTGGTCGGATGAAATATGCTAATTTTTTGAGATAGGATTTTTGGGTTTTCATGAGCTGTATGCCAAAATCATCAAAAAAACATCATTCAAAAACAAGAAAAGGCTTGAACTACTTCAGTTGTGTGTAATGAATCTAAAATATATGAAAGTCTAATGTTTATCAGTACATTACAGAAAATAATGAACTTTATCACAATATGCTAATTTTTTTGAGAAGGACCTGTGTGTGTGTGTGTGTGTGTGTGTGTGTGTGTATATATATATATATATATATATATATATATATATATATATATATATATATATATATATATATATATATATATAATTTTTTTTTATTAAAGTTTTTAGATTTTTGAACGTTCCTACAGACTAACACTAATTTGGGTTATTTTCACCAAAGAAATGTAGCAAAATACAAAATGGCCTAAATTTATAAAGAGATTTATTTTCAAAATCTTGTAACGGAAGCGAAAAAAATTTTTTTTTTTTTTTTTCACATTTTTTCACTTTTTTTTTTTTTTTTTTATTTAGCAAAAAAACAACAACCCAGTGGTGATTAAATAACCACTAAAAGAGCAGTATTTGTGTGAAATAAAATGATAAAAAAAATCATACACGTACAGTGTTGCATGGCTGAAAATTGGCCTGGTCAGAAAGGGGAACAAAGTGCCCGATTATGGAAGTGGTCAACCACTTCAATACTTGGTACTTTCGCCCCCTTACTTCTCAGGCCAATTTTCAGCTTTAAGCGCTCTCGCACTTTCAATGACAATTGCGCGATCATGCAACATTGTACCCAACTGAAATTTTTAGCATTTTTTTTTTTACACAAATAGAGCTTTCTTTTGGTGGTATTTATGCACGACTCCGTTTTTTTTTTCCGCGATACAAGCGAAAAGAAGAGCAACATTTTTGAAAAAAATATAAATATATTTTCTACTTTCTGTTTTAAAAGAAATCCAATAAAATCTGATTTTGTCATGTCTTTGGTAAGAAAAATCCCGTTAAGTGTATATTTGGTTTATGTGATCACGGACATGTGTGCAGATGATCATTGTGGAACATATGATTTTACTGTTACGGTGTGGGGGACAGGTGTTTTTACTGTGTGGGTACAGTGTTTTGGGGACACTATTATGGGGGACATTGTGTGGGTACACTGGGCTGGTGATCAGTGTGTAAAAAAACAGCTTATACTCACTGAACACCGGCCGGCTGCAGCAATCTGCTCTGCTCACTGACAACTTCGGTGTGAGTAGAGCCGATCCCCTCGCAACCGTCTATTTACATGACGGCTGTGATTGGACACAGCCATTATGTGATCAGGAGGGCCAATCACAGAGCCGTCCTGCCGATCGGAGATGCGCCGTGTCCGGGTGACTTGAGCGCAACGGCAGCTCGCTGCTCCCCGGGCACGATCCTCCTCCTTTTTGAGGGACGTTCCTGAAGTCCACTCAGATGGAGGAAACGCCCACCTGGCCGTATATGTGTAGTGGCCGGGTGGGAGATGGTTAATGAAAATAAATCTCTAGGCAAGCTACCACGTTGCCAGAGCTGTAGCTCACACAAGGCTCTGGAAAGCCCTTGTAACAGTGCTGATTGGCTCAGTACTGTCACACGCTCCTCCATTCATGGATTTATTGGGAGTTTCCTCCAACAGCCAACAGAGTGGTGGTAGAAGCGAAAGAAAGAGGAGTATGCTGGTGGAGGGAGGGGGTTGTATTTTTAAAGCAAACCTGTTGGTTTATCCTCAGTAGGCGAAGCACAGGTTTTCAATAAAATGTATGTATAGCCAAAAAGTTATTTTTTTTTTTTCTTTTTGGATTAAAAGGGAAGAACTTAGAACTCATGCCAGGCTTTACTGTTTGGGGCTTTGTTAGAGAGTTTTCCCTTTTCTGTTTTGGAGACATTTTTACTGGACAGAAAGTGAAAACTCTAACCGTGAAACAGACAACAATACAAAGCTGACAGAGGGTCTACGATTTCCCTACTTGGGCAAAGTCCCCCCCCCCCCCCACTCCAATAGGACACATTTGGCGCATATTGTTTTTGGGGAGGGGAGCCGGTACCTGGTTTTCACTGCCAACTGCCACTTTGATCACCTAGGCCAGGGGTCTCCAAACTATGGTCCTCCATTTGGTCAGGAACTACAATTCCCATCATGCCTAGTCATGTCTGTGAATGTCAGAGTTTTACAATGCCTCATGGGATATGTAATTACGCAACAGCTGGAGGACCGTAGTTTGGAGATCCCTGACCTAGGCGATCTGAGTGGAAGTTCTCCTCCCCCCTCCCTACCAGCTGCCTTCTGGGACACATCACAGATCCCATACGATTGCAGGACCATTTATGCGGTTCGTGCCACAGTGGGCAGCTGGCTGTGAAGCTGCAAGCAGTCAATGTTTTGGATCGAAGACTGGTGAAGAAAGAGTCTAAGTCAGCAGCTACAGTTTTTGTAGCTGCTGACTTCTAATTTTCCCACAGGTGACTGAAGCTCCGGTTTAACCCACTTAAGGACCGGACCATTTTGTAGCTAAAGGACCAGGCCCCTTTTTTGAGATTCGGGACTGCGTCACTTTAACTAACAATTGCGCGGTCGTACGACGTGGCTCCCAAACAAAATTGATGTCCTTTTTTTTTTTTTTCCCCACAAATAGAGCTTTTTTGGGTGGTATTTAATCACCTCTGCGGTTTTTATTTTTTGCGCTATAAACAAAAATAGAGAGACAATTTTGAACAAAATGCAATATTTTTTACTTTTTGCTATAATAAATATCCCCCAAAAATATATATAAAAAAAAAAATTTTCCTCAGTTTAGGCCGATACGTATTCTTCTACATATTTTTGTTGGCTAAAAAAATCGCAATAAGCGTTTGGTTTGCGCAAAAGTTATAGCGTCTAGAAAATAGAGGATAGTTTTATGGCATTTTTATAAATATTTTTTTTTTTTACTAGTAATGGCGGCGATCAGCGATTTTTATCGTGACTGCGACATTATGGCGGACACATCGGACACTTTTGGGACCATTGTCATTTTTACAGCGATTAGTGCTATAAAAATGCACTGATTACTGTGAAAATTACACTGGCAGTGAAGGGGTTAACCTGTAGGGGGCGCTGAAGGGGTTAAGCTTCCTAGGGAGTGATTACTACTGTGTGGGGGCGTGGCTTGGCGTGTGACGTCACCGATCGTCGTCCCCTATGACAGGGAACAGACGATCAGTGACACTCACACTAGGAAGCACGGGGAGAGGTTTGTTTACACTTACCCCTCCCCGTTCTGAAGCTCTGTGACCCAATCGCGGGACACCGGTGGCAATCGGGTTCGCGGGTGCGGTCACGGTGCTCAGGACCGGGTCGCGAGAGCGCGACCCAGGCTGGGCTTCTTAAAGAGGACATACCTGTACGTGGATGTGCTCAGCCGTGCCGTTCTGCCGACGTATATCAATTAAACTAAAAAAAAAAAACATTTTTTATTTTTGTCTCTGCTGATTCATACACTCATTACAACCTGTGCAGTTTTCTTTAGATCTGCTAACAAGTATGTAGTACAAGGGCTTGCTGATTGGACACGAAGTGGTGGGATAGTTTAGGTAGGTCCTCATATTACAAAGTTTTGGTAGTTCTAAGGCTGATTATCCACCCCAATATGTTTTGACTATCTCGTACTCTATCCACTTCTAGGCGATCCCTGAAGACCTTTCTATTCTGAGAAGCCCATCCTACCCCCACCTACAACTATAATTTTATTTTTGCCATCACCACCTCCCCCACAGTTATTACCTTTTTTGTATAACTTGACCCTCTCCCCTAGATTGTAAGCTCTAACGAGCAGGGCCCTCTGATTCCACCTGTATTGAATTGTATTATACCTGTACTGTCTGCCTCATGTTGTAAAGCGCTGCACAAACTGTTGGTACTATATAAATCCTGTATCATAATAACGAGCACTTAACATTACTTTCTCTTTTCAGGTATTCCATCCAGCACCCAGGCCTGGTTCCTCTTGCAGGCATGCGGGTCTTCAATGCCTGGAGTGCTCCCGTCAGAAAGAACTGAGATTGCAGACACAGTCTGGAGCAAGCTGCAAGAATTAGGTGTGGACTCTTACACTTTCAATACATTTTTATTGAAGTTTTAATGGTATACAGGGTGGAAACCCATGCAAGGGTATAGAAAAAAAACAATGTCAGTGAACTTCAGAGTTGCATTCATCGGGATATAGTAAGTGCAAAATACCCAGATGACTAAATCGAAATGCAGGGAGTATTGTAAGTTGCTAAACTATAGTACAACAATACTAAACAATGTACTTAGTCATTTTACCTACAGGTAAACTTTATCTCCTAAATGTGCACTGTTTAGGAGATATTCAACGGTGCAGCAGCCAGTGACGTCACCAACGCATGTGCTCTGAATGAATGGCATAACGTGCCATTCCTTCAGAGGTCTGTGCCATAAACAGTGACTCCTGTGCGCATGTACGGGAGTGACGTCATCAAGGCTCGGCCGGTCAGACTGCCGGAGTCTGCGAATCCGGAAGGAAGACCGGGTGAAGATGGAAGCTCTTTTAGCGGTGACAGCGTACCAATGGAGAGCTTTGTTTTAAGGTAAGTGTCTCATAATGTGCTAGTATGCAATGCATACTAGCACATTATGACATGACATTGCCACATTACCAGCATGGCTGAGCCAGAAATACAAGATCTGAGCAAAAGCATTAGGGCACCAGATGGGCTTTGGGAGCAGCCTTTCAACTCGGGAGGGGGCTGGGGTGTTGGGGTGCAGCATAGGTCTCACCAGTGATCCTGTCCTAGGCCGGTTCTCCTCCTTCTCTCCTTTCTCTTCTCCTTTCTCTTCTCCTTCTCTCCTCCTTCTCTCCTCCTTCTCTCCTCCTTCTCTCCTCCTTCTCTCCTCCTTCTCTCCTCCTTCTCTCCTCCTTCTCTCCTCCTTCTCTCCTCCTTCTCTCCTCCTTCTCTCCTCCTTCTCTCCTTCTTCTCTCCTCCTTCTCTCCCCCTTCTCTCCCCCTTCTCTCCCCCTTCTCTCCCCCTTCTCTCCCCCTTCTCTCCCCCTTCTCTCCCCCTTCTCTCCCCCTTCTCTCCTCCTTCTCTCCCTTCTCTCCTCCTTCTCTCCCTTCTCTCCCTTCTCTCCTCCTTCTCTCCCTTCTCTCCTCCTTCTCTCCCTTCTCTCCTCCTTCTCTCCCTTCTCTCCTCCTTCTCTCCCTTCTCTCCTCCTTCTCTCCCTTCTCTCCTCCTTCTCTCCCTTCTCTCCTCCTTCTCTCCCTTCTCTCCTCCTTCTCTCCCTTCTCTCCTCCTTCTCTCCCTTCTCTCCTCCTTCTCTCCCTTCTCTCCTCCTTCTCTCCCTTCTCTCCTCCTTCTCTCCCTTCTCTCCTCCTTCTCTCCTCCTTCCCCCTTCTCTCCTCCTTCCCCCTTCTCTCCTCCTTCATGGCCACAGAGAGGGAAGGGAGTAGTGTCTTTGGGAGATGGGGAGCGGGTGTCCTCTGGTGGTCAGATGGTGGCAGTGCAGGTTGTTCCGGCTCACTTACCTGCCGCCGGCCCTCAGCAGGCCACGGACTGGCAGCGGTCTGTGTCCCGGGGATTGAGGACCCCTAGTCTAGAGAGATTCTAGGCCAGCCTTTCTCAACCTTTTCAACACAAAGGAACCCTTGAAATAGTTCTCCGGTCTCGGGGAACCCCTGCTAAAAAAAAAAAAAAATCTACAACTCATGATACATTAGTGTAATGGTCAGTGGGAAGAATGGTCCTTACACTTGTGGTCATTGGGAAGAATTACCTCCTTACAGAGAGCTAAAAAGATCACTGGTGTCAGTGGGAACTTATCTGACAGGCAGAAATTGCCCAATGCTAAAGGAACCCCTAGCAACCTCTGGAGGAACCCTAGGGTTCCACGGAACCCTGGTTGAGAATCACTGTTCTAGGCAGTGTTGAGTAGCCCAAATCTCAATGAGAAGAAGATCTTGCACTGCGCTTCACTGTTTTCTTGCAATATTTGGAGTACTCCGCATTCCCAGGGATCTTGTCGGTAGGCTGATAACCTCATCCTCTGCGCTGTGAATAAAGTTGAGTATTATATCTAAACATCTTTCCCTGCAGGTATCTTTTCTATGCTGCATTTCAGCCGTATTGGGAAGAGCCACTCTTAAATGGCGGCTCTTGATTTATAGTCGACTTGGTAGAGATTTTTGTTGGGATAAAGCTTCCATTTTTAGGTTCGCATCTTGCCTGGTAGCCAGACCTCATTCTTACTATAGGTTCACATATATGCGTTTCTGTGTGCCGTGTTTGTGCAGGCACGGCAGCCCATTCATTTCAATGAATGACGGCCCACCGTGTTTTCTTACAGCAGCGCAATTTCACTGCGGATGGTTTAGAGTGTGGGAATCGCTACGATACCCTCAACTACATGCAGAGGTATGAACCTAGCCTTCGTCTCAGCTGTCCATGAGTCTTTTATATACGTGAGCTGACTGATGCTCAGGGCTTTTTCTTTGCTGTGGGAGTCTGCTGCTGGGTGAAAAGGCTGACTGCTGACAGAGCACTAAAATATGTAAAGTTCTGCATATTTGTTTTGGGGAAAGGCATTAGGAGGCACCCTGTAATCGGGAACTTTTGTTGGTGGTTGGGCCGGTCTTATGTAATGGACTTGTGGTACAAGGCTCTCCTTTATTGGAACTGTATTTGTTTGCTGAGGACTGAATAAAAGTTTAGTAAAACCTGCTAGGACTGCTCCTGGGTGTCTGACTCATGTTTGGTTTACTGCTGCCAGTACCAGTTGAGTCTAGCCTTCAAATATATGTGTGTGTGTGTGTGTGTGTGTGTGTGTACAGTGCCTTGAAAAAGTATTCATACCCCTTGAAATTGTCCACCCCTTGAAATTGTCCACACTTTGTCATGTAACAACCAAAAACGTAAATGTATTTTATTGGGATTTTATAGAACCTCGGTGAACAAACAGAATCATGAATGCCAAGGAACACACCAGACGAGTCAGGGAAAAAGTTGTGGAGGCGTTAAAAGCACGGTTCGGTTTAAAAAAAATAATAAATAAAAAAATGCCAAGCTTTGAACATCTCACGGAGCATTGTTCAATCCATCATCCGAAAATGGAAAAAGTATGGCCCAACTGCAAACCTACCAAGACATGGCCGTCCACCTAAACTGGCACCCCGGGCAAGGAGAGCATTAATCAGAGAAGCAGCCAAGAGGCCCATGGTAACTCTGGAGGAGCTGCAGAGACCCACTGCTCAGGTGGGGGAATCTGTCCACAGGACAACTATTAGTCATTCACTCCACAAATCTGGCCTTTTATGGAAGAGTGGCAAGAAGAAAGCCATTGTTGAAAGAAAACCATAAGAAGTCCCGTTTGCAGTTTGCGAGAAGCCATGTGGGGGACACAGCAAACGTGGAAGGAGGAGCTCTGGTCAGATGAGCCCAAAATTTTACTTTTTGGCCTAAAAGAAAAACGCTATGTGTGGCAGAAAACTAACACTGTACATCACCCTGAACACACCATCCCCACCGTGAAACATGGTGGTGGCAGCATCTTGTTGTGGGGATGCTTTTCTTCAGCAGGGACAGAAAAGCTGGTCAGAATTGATGGGAAGATGGATGGAGCTAAATACAAGGCAATTTTAGAAGAAAACCTGTTAGTCTGCAGAAGAGACTGGGGTGGAGGTTCACCTTCCAGCAGCAAAACGACTCTAAACATACAGCCAGAGCTACAATAGAATGGTTTAGATCAAAGCATATTCATGTGTTAGAATGGCCCAGTCAAAGTCCAGACCTAAATCCAATTTAGAATCTGTGGCAAGACTTGAAAATTGCTGTTTGGATGGAGAGCGTCTAATCTGACAGAGCTTGAGCTATTTTGCAAAGAAGAATGGGCAAAAATGTCACTCTCTAGATGTGCAAAGCTGGTAGAGACATCCCCAAAAATACTTGCAGCTGTAATTGCAGTGAAAGGTGGTTCTACAAAGTATTGACTCAGGGGGGCTGAATACTAATGCCCCCCCACACTTTTCACATATTTATTTGTAAAATATTTGGAAAACCATTTATAATTTTCCTTCCACTTCACAATTATGTGCCACTTTGTGTTGGTCTATCACATAAAATCCCAATAAAATACACGTTTTTGGTTGTAACATGACAAAATGTGGAAAATTTCAAGGGGTGGGAATACTTTAAGGCACTGTATTTTTATATATTTATTATGTGTCTGCTCATCCAGCATAGTGTAGTCAAATATGACACTAGTTTGTGGCCAAAGTTTTTTGCTGAATCTCTGGTCAAGTTAGTACATTAGATGTAATTGAAGTGAAGTCTGTGGTTGTATGTATCCACTGATGTGGAATGCAAATAATTGTATTGAAAATTAATCTTTAGATTTTAATGGCTGATCATTGGAAAGAATCGGGTATGTGCTTGGTTTGACCGTGGCAGATGCCTATAAATGTAATGTATGCACACAAGCGTTTTGTCCATGTTTTATTACTCTTTAGTGATACGGTATTCTGAATTTTTATTTTCCTTATTAGGTGTTGTCTTCAATGAAACCCATTACAACGTTTTACTGAAAATCTACCTTGAAAATGAACACAAATTCTCACCTACTGAATTCCTTTCTACCATGGAGAACGCTCAATTACAGCCAGATCAAGTAAGTAATGAGCATCCATCTACAAAATGCTCAGGATCTTTTTTTAAATTTTTACCCAGCTGAAATATTGGGGCTGATTTCTAAAAAATGGGAGCAATGAGTCATGTTTCTTGAAAAACTTGACCTCTGGAAGATTTAAACCCCCCCCCATGCCAAGGCCATTTTTTGCGATACGGCACAGCGTTGGGCCCCTTTCACACGGGACGGATCAGTAATGATCCGCCCCGTGAACCTCTGCTTGCTCAGCGGGGATCGCGCCGTTGATCCCCGCTGAGCCGGGGGATGACTGGGCGGTCCCCTCACACTGTGCAGGGACCGCCCTGTCAGAGCGCCGCTCTCCCCTATGGGGGATCGGATGACGACGGACTGTAGAGTTCGCTGTCATCCGATCCGCAGACTGATGGAAAAATAGGGTTTTCCTCCATCACACTTTGGCGGGTCGGATGTCAGCGGACATGTCACCGCTGACATCCGTGGCTCCATAGGGGTACATGGAGCATCCGTTCAGGTCCGCCTAAAAAACTGACAGGCGGACCTGAACAGACCGTCCGTGTGAAAGAGCCCTTACTTTAACTGACAATTGTGCGGTCGTGCGACGCTGTACACAAATACAATTTGTAATCGTTGTTTTCCACATAGAGCTTTCTTTTGGTGGTATTTGAACACCTGCGCTATAAACAAAAAAAGACCGACAATTTTGAAAAAACATATATCTAATAAAAAATCGAACTTTTTCTTCATAAATTTATTCCAATATATATTCTGCTTCTTATTGTTGGTAAAAAAAAAAAAAAAAACTCTAAGTGTATATTGATTGGTTTGTGGAAAAGTTATAGCGTCTACAAACTATGGGGTCTATATACTGGAATTTTTGTTTTGCTAGTAATGGCAGCGATTAGCGACTTATAGCGAGACTGCGATATTGCGGCGGACAATCGGGCGCTGACATTTTTGACACTTTGTGGGAACCAGTGAGACTAATACAGTGATCAGTGCTAAAAATATGCACTCTCACTGTACTGACGACTAATTTGAATAATGTACTCATTTTATTTTTAACAATACTGAAAATCCTTTTCTTCAAATATTGTGCCTCCATGTACATCGTCAAAGGTATTTCAATAATGTGATTTCTTTTTAGAGTACATATGAAGGACTGATTGCAGCTTACTGCAATGAAGGAGATATTCAAGGAGCAAGGTGGGTTTTAGTACCTTGTATTATAAGGGCACAAAGCCACTATTAATAAATATTTCAGGTTTGCAGGGTTTGGTTATACTATGGGGATGCACAGGTATTGTCCAGCTTTAATTTTTTTCTTTGGGAAGTAAGGACTCGTTCACACAGCATACTTAAGGGTACGCAGGTGTTTGCACATCTGTGTGCAGGCAATTCATTTCATGTCTATTGGGACACAGTGGCTGCACGGATATGACCACTGCTCCCAATTTTACATTCACATGCGTCCCTAAATACAGACGTGAGTTCAGGGACATGTACCTGCACCCACATGGATGTCGGTATGGGAGCTGTGGTTGTGTCTGTGCAGACACTGTGACCAAATTGACTTTAATAGGACTGCCTGCTTGTTTGGCTGTACTTCTATGGGTCACAGGAGTGCAATTCATTTTGAACTCCTGTGACCCGTTTTCAGCAGAGAGCGGTCTAAAGTCCGCTCTCTGCTGATGTCATGGATGTCATGGACTGACACCCGGCTCAGCCTCTCAGCGAGCTGCTGGGAGACTGAGCTGCCCACCCCTGCCCTCTCCACAGCCCAGTGAGCGAGGAGGGAGCAGAGCAGAGAGCTGTGACTGACAGTCTACAGCTCTCTGCTCACGGAGCTCTGAAAACCGAGCGATCAGCGATTTTCGAGCGCTCGGTTCTCAGTGCAGAGGCGCCGGACCGATGTTGCATCCACCGAGGTAAGTATGGTTCTGAAAAAATAAAAAATAAAATCCTTCTCTTTTTAGGTATGGTGTGAACAAGGCCTAAGTATCAAAGTGTGTGTGTGTGTGTGTTTTTTTTTTTTTTAAGATGCTGCCTGCCTTTTGTTTTAAAGTGGTTGTACAGCCACTTGTCATCTCTCTACAATCCACTCTGTTAGATAATAACATGTACCCCACTGTATGTTCTTTATTAAAAAAAAAAAGCAGATTTCTACCTTTTTTTATATCGGAGTGTCTCCTGGCGCTCACGTGACTCCTCGCCCAGTCTGACAGCTACAGTGGGAGGTGCCGAGAACTCCCACTGATATCAGCTGGGAGGAGAGAGCCGAGGAGTCACGTGAGTGCCGGGAGACGCTCTGATATAAGGTAGAATTTTTATTTTTATTCCTTTTAACAAAGGACGTACAGTGGGGCACATGTTGACTAACAGAGTGGATTGTAGAAACATAACACTATATTATTTTACCAGCAGGAGGGGAGGATCGTGGAGCGGACAGAGCTGACAGGCAGGGAGGGGGAGGACAAAAAAGGAGAGAGCAGGGCTGTGGATGAAGGAGGCACGTAAACTGACCAGTGTCGGGGCTCAGCAGCCATGATAAACTGTGGTCCGTTTTCAGGGGGGAGGGCAGAACCAAGCAGGATCAGCCAGGTATTTCAGGTGATACAGGGGGGCAAATTACACAGCACTGTTCTGTATAAAACGCTTTAAAGGCACAGGATCCATTTTTTTTTTTTTTTGGGTTGCAAACACTTTAACCCTTAAAACATGTAGTTTTACTTGGATGTATTACACAGTATCATTAATCTACCGACCAACTTGTCACTTTATCTGCTTTGTAAAGTTCTGCATGTCTATCTATTCTCAGAATGACTGAATGCCTTACTAATTGTTTGCATGCATACTGTCTGTCTTTGCAGTAAAAATATTAATTGATAATGCCTGTCTTTGTTCAAAGCAAAATTCTGGGTTTCATGAAGAGCACCAATCTCGCAATCACAGAGGCCGTTTTCAGCTCTCTGATCAGAGGACATGCAAGATCTGGGTAAGGTCTACAGTCTTTATAACTCTAATTGCAGAGTAAATGAAACTTGTGCTGAAATCTGTGCCCACCTGCTGCAGCGCTTCTCTCCTTGCTGCATTCACTGAAGACTCAGCCAGTGATAGAAGCCATTGGCTCCAGCTGCTGTCAGTCAAATTCATGGTGGAGAAAGCTGGGGCGGGACCAAGCCATGCTGTGTGTGTGTCTATGGACTCTAGCTATAGGCTGGTAGATGTAAAAAAAAAAAAAAAAAAAATTGTCCGCTGCAATATCGCAGTCCCGCTATAAGTCGCTGAACGCCGCCATTACTAGTAAAAAAAAAAAAGAAAAAAATATCCCATAGTTTGTAGACGTTATAACTTTTGTGCAAACCAATCAATAAACACGTATTAATTTTTATTTTTATTTTTACAAATAATATGTTGCAGAATATATGTTGGCCTAAATTTTAGTTTTTTACAATTTTTTTTTTTTTTTTTTTAATTGTGAATGTTTTATAGAAAAAAAAAATCTATAAATAAATATATATATATATATATATATAACCACTTCCCGACCGCGCCATGTACAAAAGACGTCCACAGCGCGGTCGAGTTATCCTGAGTGGACGTCCCAGGGACGTCCTCACAGAATCTTGCTCCCGCGCGCCCCCAGGGGCGCGCTCCAGGATATGTCCGTGACCGCCGGGTCCGGAAGACCCGGCGCATCACGGATCACGGTAGATGGCCGCTAATCGCGGCCGTTTACCACGTGAACGCTCCGTCAAATGACGGAGCGATCACTTGTAAACAGACCGGCGTCATTTGATGACGCCGGTTCCTCCCTCCCCTCTCTGTACCGATCGGTACAGTGTGAGAGGGGAGGGAGCGGATCATGTCCGCTCCCTCCCCCATGTCAGCTGTGGGCTGGATCTGTGACAATTGCAGTCACAGATCCAGCAATCCATCCATCCCTGCTCAGCCATCCCTGTGCAATACTCTGCCAATACTCTGCAATACACCCTGTGCAATACTCTGCAATACACCCTGTGCAATACTCTGCAATACACCCTGTGCAATACTCTGCAATACCCTGTGCAATACTCTGCAATACCCTGTGCAATACTCTGCAATACCCTGTGCAATACTCTGCAATACCCTGTGCAATACTCTGCAATACACCCTGTGCAATACTCTGCAATACACCCTGTGCAATACTCTGCAATACACCCTGCCAATACTCTGCAATACACCCTGCCAATACTCTGCAATACCCTGTGCAATACTCTGCAATACACCCTGCCAATACTCTGCAATACACCCTGCCAATACTCTGCAATACACCCTGTGCAATACTCTGCAATACACCCTGTGCAATACCCTGCCCATACTCTGCAATACCCTGTGCAATACCCTGCCCATACTGTGCAATACCCTGCACATACCCTGCCATACTCCGCAATACTCCACAATACCCGGCAATACTCCACAATACCCGGCAATACTCCACAATACCCGGCAATACTCCACAATACCCGGCAATACTCCACAATACCCGGCAATACTCCACAATACCCGGCAATACTCCACAATACCCGGCAATACTCCACAATACCCGGCAATACTCCACAATACCCGGCAATACTCCACAATACCCGGCAATACTCCACAATACCCGGCAATACTCCACAATACCCTGCAATACTCCACAATACCCTGCAATACTCCACAATACCCTGCAATACTCCACAATACCCTGCAATACTCCACAATACCCTGCAATACTCCACAATACCCTGCAATACTCCACAATACCCTGCAATACTCCACAATACCCTGCAATACTCCACAATACCCTGCAATACTCGTCAATACCCTGCAATACTCGTCAATACCCTGCAATACTCGTCAATACCCTGCAATACTCGTCAATACCCTGCAATACTCGTCAATACTCCTCAATACCCGGCAATGCTCTGCAATAACCACTTCCCGCCCGCCGGCCGTCATATGACGTCCTTGACTTTGTGCGGAGATATCTGAATGATGGGAGCAGCTACAGGCATCATTCAGATATTCGCTTTTTCAGCTGGCGATTCCCTACACCATAAGAACAATCATAGCGGCTGTTCCACCGCTTGATCGCTCTTACGGAAGGTGAGAGGGGATGCCCCCCCCCTCCCGCTGCCCTCCGGTGCTTCTACCGACTCACCGCTACGATCAAAGCCAAGATTGTTTTTTTTTTTGTTTTTTTTTTAGGCTTCCCAGCCTAGAGGTGAGATGTGGGGTCTTATTGACACCCCCCCCCCCCCATATCTCACTGTAAAGAGGACCTGTCATGCCATATTCCTATTACAAGGGATGTTTACATTCCTTGTAATAGGAATAAAAGTGCTAAAAAAAAAAATTTGGGGCGGAAAAACATGTCAAACTAAAATAAATAAAGTAAAATGAACAATAAAATATATATATATTTTTTAAAGCGCCCCTGCCCCCGCGAGCTCGCATGCAGAAGTGAACGCATACGTAAGCCCCGCCCACATATGAAAACGGTGTTCAAGCCACACATGTGAGGTATCGTTGCGAACGTTAGAGCGAGAGCAATAATTTTGGCCCTAGACCTCCTCTGTAACTCAAAACATATAACCAGTAAAAATATTTAAAGCATTGCCTATGGGGATTTTTAAGTAGCGAAGTTTGGCGCCATTCCACGAGCGTGTGCAATTTTGAAGGGTGACATGTTAGGTATCTATTTACTCGGCGTAACTTCATCTTTCACATTATGCAAAAACACTGGGCTAACTTTACTGTTTTTTTTTTCTTTTAGGCACAAAACAGTTTTTTTCCGTAAAAAACGCGTTAGAAAAATTTCTGCGCAAATACCGTGCAAGATAAAAAGTTGCAATGACCACCATTATATTCTTTAAGGTCTTTGCTAAAAAAACATATATAATGTTTTGGGGTTCTATGTAATTTTATAGCAAATAAATGATGATTTTTACATGTAGGAGAGAAATGTCAGAATTGGCCTGGGTGCTCCAGAACGCCTGAAGGTGCTCCCTGCATGTTGGGCCTCTGTATGTGGCCACGCTGTGTAAAAGTCTCACACATGTGGTATCGCCATACTCGGGAGGAATAGCAGAATGTGTTTTGGGGTGTAATTTGTGGTATGCATATGCTGTGTGTGAGAAATAACCTGCTAATATGACAATTTTGTGGAAAAAAACAAAAAGAAAAAAAAATCTTGATTTTTGCAAAGAATTGTGGGAAAAAATGACAACTTCAAAAAACTCACAATGACTCTTTCTAAATACCTTGGAATGTCTTCTTTCCAAAAAGGGGTCATTTGGGGGGTATTTGTACTTTTCTGGCATGTTAGGGTCTCAAGAAATGAGATCGGCCGTCAGTACTTCAGGTGTGATCAATTTTCAGATATTGGCACCATAGCTTGTGGACTCTATAACTTTCACAAAGACCAAAAAATATCCACCAATTTGTACTTATTTTTACCAAAGATATGTAGCAGTATAAATTTTGGCCAAAATGTATGAAGAAAAAATACTAATTTGCAAAATTTTATAACGGAAACAAAGAAAAATTCATTTTTTTACAAAATTTTCAGTCTTTTTTCTCTTATAGCGCAAAAAATAAAAAACCCAACAGTGATTAAATACCACCAAAAGAAAGCTCTATTTGTGTGAAAAAAAGGACAAAAATTTCATATGGGTACAGTGTTGTATGACTGAGTAATTGTCATTCAAAATGTGAGAGCACCGAAAGCTGAAAATTCGTCTGGTTAGGAAGGGGGTTTAAGTGCCCAGTTGTCAAGTGGATAATTTATAATTTTTTTGATTTTTTTTTTACGCTTTTTTTGTATATAGTGCAAAAAATAAAAACTGCAGAGGTGTTCAAATACGGCCAAAAGAAAGCTCTATTTGTGGGGGAAAAAAGGAAAAATCTTATTTGGGTACTGTGACGCGCAATTGTCAGTTAAAGTAACGCAGTGCCGTGGTGTTGACATAATCTGTCAGTAGTGACTCATACACATAGCCAAGGGGGAGTGAGCAAGGAAAAATCGCATTTAGTGCTTTGGATTGAGGCAAGTACACACTGTGGAAGGGTGTAAAAAAAAATTATTGCAAAGGGTTTACAACAACTTGAACGATTTTTGATATTTTTTTTTGGACTCCAATGCTGTAGTTGTGTTGGTTCATTCCTGTTATTCTGCCTGTGTTTGTTGTCTTGCAGAGATATGGAAAGTGCCAAGAACATCCTGTCTGTCATGGAAGGAGCAGGGTTAGTCCCTGGACGGGGAGCATATGAGGCATTGCTTTGTGCATATGCTGAAAAAGGAGATATCGAAGGCATTAAGCAGGTGGGTTGCTTATTGGGATGTTTTAGGAAGTGTGATTATGTCATGTAAAGTTTAACAATCCTCTGTTTAAGAGTCAGCATTTTTCTGTGCTAGAATGCTTTATTCAGTAAAGTAGACCTATACTAAGATTTTAGCATAAATCAATATTTTATGACTTTGATGGACACCTAGACTAATAGCAGTGGAGGAATTCTTATGTTTCTTAGAAAAAATGCTGCTCCCAGCTCCCTTCAGTGCTGCTTGCTTGGTATTTAGGTGCATTAACCCCACTGAGGGGGAGATCGGCCAGTAGGAGCTCTGATCCTTCAGTTGGGATGACAAGATCAAGTGGTCCTTCACACAAAGGGTGAACACCTAATTGCGACACTGTTGTTGTGCCCTTTAATAGCAAAGTGACCACGTTTCCTTATAGCCCCTCCCCTGCCAGGGTAAACTTACTGATGTTTGCTCCATCTCCACCTACCTGTTCCATCAGAGCATTTGCTCTATGGCTGTAAGGCAGGGGTCTTCTCAGTAAGAGGAGGCATGTGTCCTCCCCTCTGGGTCATGTGGACGAGCAGTGATGTCATATGCTGGGTCAGCTATGACCGTAAGGTTATCAAAAATGGTGAACATATAATTGCAAAACGATCAAGAAAATCCTGAAAACACCACGCACAAGTGACAAATGAGTAAAATCAAATAAATAAGTGAAAATAGTCCATGAAGGTACACAAAAAGTATGATAGTTTTTCCAAGAGTGGCTCCAGAAGAAACAGGAGGGAAAGGCAGACAAAAAGCTCCCCAAGGCGTCCAGTGGAAATAAAGGTAAAGGTGGCTGCTTACCAAAAGATGTTGTCTTTCAAATAAATGAAAAGCCAAGTAGTGCCTTAGGGAATGTATCCCAGACAAATCCACACTGGTCGTAATGGCCCTGGGTGCCCTCAAATCCTTGGTTCCACTTGCGGTATCAGGCGATATGCATGATCTGAAAAAATGATGTAGTACGTATGACAAAGTCAAACTTATGACGAAACGCGTTTGATATTACCAGACGTGAAGTCACCACGTATAGCGGTGACGGCTGGAAGGATTGCGTTGCCGAGATTCTGGCCCTTACTGCAGCTACTATTCAGACATGCATGGTTCTTAATCTTCAACAATGTGAGTGTTATCTTTGTTTTTTTAATAAATTGTTATAATTACGTACTACACTATGAGTTTTTCATATGGGGCATACCGCGAGTGGAACTGAGTATTTGAGGGCACCCAGGGTCGTTACAACCAGTGTGGATTTGTTTGGGATACAGTCATTAAGGGGCGTTACTTGAATTTTCATTTATTTGAAAGCCAACATCTTTTGGTAAGCTGCCACTTTTACCTTTTATTTTCACTGGATGCCTTGGGGAGCTTTTTGTCTGCCTGTCCCTCCTGTTTCTTCTGGAGCCACTCTGGGAAACACCATCTCACTTTTTTTTTGTACCTTCATGGACTATTTTCCCCTATTTATTTGATTTCACGTATATATTGTCACTTGTGCATTGTGTTTTGAGTATTTTCTTGAATGTTTTGCAATTGTTATGTTCACCACTTTTTTGATATGTGTTGCACTTTGTTTTGTACCATTGTTGTTGTGTTTTTTTTTTTTTCTCTCTATTGACATGTCAGCAGCTGTCACTGTTAAGGCCCGTACACACGATCGGATTTTCCAATGGGAATTGTGTGATGGCAGGCTGCTGTCGGAAAATCCGACCGTTTGTATGCTCCATCAGACAATTGTTGGATAGCATGCTTTAAAATTTTCCGACATCAAATGTGTGTTGTCGGATTATCCGATCGTGTGTACGCAAGTCCTTCAGACAAAAATCCAAAGTACAAACACGTATGCTCAGAAGCAACGCTAAACATAACGCAACATTAGCAGAAGTTGCCCAAAGGGTGGCGCTAAAGAGCTGAAAAACGACATAGTTTCGTGTTTGTTGGCCGACAATTCTTTGCCATTTGTATGCAAGACAAGTTCCTGGCTAACACCCTTCGGACAAAAGTCCTACGCTTTGTCCCCGGAAAATCCGATCGTGTGTACCAGGCTTTAGATATATCTTTTATTTTCTGTAGCACAGATTTTTTTTACAGGTTTTCACATGACCGTGAAGGTTACCCAGGGTGGACTCCTGCAGCTGGGAGTATTGATATGTATTCCTTGACAGAGAGGTGGAACAGCGGCTATCAGGAGACACCCTCTCCGTTCCGACAATAGAAATATCACCTTTTCACTAAGCAGCACTTCAGCCCAATTTCTCCCAACAATTACAAGGATGGGCTGAAAAAATGGCAGTTGATAATGATCTGAGTTTTAATAAAATTCTCTGATTTCTGGATCTTTACCCCTCTATAATCATCTGCTGACCACTCGTAGTAAGCATACTGCAACCAGGCGGTAGGTACTGGCTCTACAACGTACATTTAAGTTGCTGGCTTGCTTATGGGTTTGGACATGGCATGAACTTGACAGCAGATTTCAGCCAATGATTTTGACTGAAACCTGCTGATTGGGTGCAGAACTTTGTAGCAGAATACATTTTGGCCTAAATTTATGAAACCTTCTTCTTTTTTTTTTTTTAATTGGATGTGTTTTATAATGGAAAGTAAAAAATATTGTTTTTTCAAAATTTTTGGTCTTTATTTTTTTTATTATATATAAAAAATAAATGAGCCCAGTGGTGATCATATACTACCAAAAGAAGACTCCATTTGTGTAAAAAAATATATAGATTTCATTTGGGTACAGTGTTGCATGACCGCGCAATTGCCAGTTAAAGTAGAACAGTGCTGAATAGCAATAAATGATCTGGTTATAAAGGGGGTTAGACCTTCTGGAGATCAAATGGTTAAAGTGGTTGTAAACCCTGTTGAGAATTTTTTTAATTTTTTTTAACTAACCTGCAAGACAAAGCTATAATGAGCTAGTATGACTAGCATACTAGCTCATTATGTACCACTTACCTTAGATCGGGGCCCCCGAAGTCGTCCGTGTCCCTCCTCTAGCCTCATCCATCGCTGCGGTGATAGCCAGAATGTTACTTCCGGGTATCGCCGCTGCAGCCAATCACAGCGCCGCTCCGTCGCTGTGATTGGCCGGAGCGGCGAAGACGTGACTCCGCGCATGCGCGCGTGAGCCGTCAAATTCGGCTACGTCATCGAATGTTGCGATCTAGCCGAATTTGTGAATGGGGTTAACCACATGCGCGTGACGTCAGCGTCGCCGCTTTTAAATGCAAATATCTCCTGAACCGTGTAGGTTAAGGAGATATTTCATGCACCTACAGGTAAGCCTTAATCTAGGCTTACCTGTAGGTCTTTGTTTATAAAGTGGGTTTACAACCACTTTAAGATGCAGAAATATACAGAAGTAACATTTCTTTTTTTTTTTTTTCAAATATGAATTTTATTAGATTTTTTCGGAAATGAACAGGGTTAACATAATATTACATAGTTTACCAATGGGTGGTTATTAACTCTTTAAGGCAATTCACTTAAATACATAACATTAATTAGATTATACATGTAACATATAGTAGATTTAAGACAAGAATGACCTCTTATCGCACTAGCTCAATAACTTTTATCTCCTTCTTCATACCACCTTGTATAATAGAACTCCCCCCTTCATTCCCTATACCTTAGATTAAAAACTAGCAAAATCAAACCAAACCAAACCAAAACAAAAAAATAAAAATTTCAACAAATGTCACCTGAAGACATATGCTACTATTAAACCAGCATCTGCTACTTCTCACAACCCAAATTCCTATAACTATTTTATGTCCCTAAAAGGAATATCCCTTCCTCTGATTGGATAAACAGATTCCAAGGTGTCAGTCTCTCTATACACCACCTGTCTATCAGATGCTGTCAAAATCAAGTCTTCCATTCTTCTAATATTCCACCTTCCTCAGCCACAGAGCTGTGGTCGGGGGGGGGGGGGGGGGTCTTTTGTTTCTATAATGGGGCAATGCAAGATTTAGCTGCATTTAGTAGATGACACAGAATAGACTTTTTACAGTTTTTAATTGATATGGTAGAAACGTAACATCATTTCTATCTGTGCGGTATGTTGTTCTGAAGGTGTAACTGCTTGTTTTCTCTTATTAGACTCTACATGACTGTAAAGTGACCCTGACAGACAGGACCTTCCTAAACATGATCTATTATCTGGCGAAGACCGGTCACTCTCAGTTTGTGCCAGATATCTTTGAACATATGAAGACTTGCACAGGACTTTTACAAGGTAATAAAGGACCAATTAAATCTATAATTCATGGCTCTATATATACGTGTGCATGTGTGTCAACTAGATCTGCTTTGCATATGTATTGTGTGTGTGTGTGTGTGTGTGATGGACTTTCCTGTACTATAGGGTTGGTCACTCCTCCTCCTTTTGTTCAACGGTTGTGGTCACTCCCTTAATCGGGGGGGAGGGGGGGGCCCCCCCTCGGTCATTTTTTTTCTCTATCTTCAGCTCTGCACCACTGATTCTAAAGCCTCACGATTGGATTTTCCGTGGACAAAGCGTAGTACTTTTGTCCGAAGGGCGTTGGCCAGCAACTTTTATCGCATGCAAACGGCAAAGAATTGTCAGCCAACAAACACGAAACTACGTGTTTTTTCAACTCTTTAGCGCCACCCTTTGGGCAACTTCTGTTAATGTTGTGTTATGGTTAGCATTGCTTCTGAGCATGCGTGTTTGTACTTTGGATTTTTTCCCGAAGGACTTGTGTACACACTATCGGATAATCCGACAGCACACATTTGTTGTCGGAAAATTTTAAAGCGTGCTATCCCACATTTGTTGTCGGAAAATCCAACACCAATTGTCCGATGGAGCGTACAAACGGTCGGATTTTCCGACAAAAGCCTGTCATCACACAATTCCCGTCGGAAAATCCGATCGTGTGTATGAGGCTTAGGACTCTTGTCTGGTTACATCCCATTGCTTCCAGCTGCTTGGTGGTTGGAATTGTCAGACTTTCTCCTGGCCCAGAGCATTGGCATAGGAAGAGCAGAAGGGAGGGCTAGACAATAACTATTACAGTGCCTTGAAAAAGTATTCATACCCCTTCACATTTTCCACATTTTGTCACGTTACAACCAAAAACGTAAATGTATTTTATGTGATAGACCAACACAAAATGGCACATAATTGTGAAGTGGCAGGAAAATGATAAATGGTTTTCAATTTTTTTTTATAATCTAAATATCTGAAAATGTGGTGTGCATTTGTATTCAGCCCCCCTTTACTCGGATACCCCTAATTAAAATCGAACGGAACCAATTGCCTTCAGTAGTCACTAGGGGTGCGCATCTTCACTGGCCTCACGATTCGATTACGATTATCCTGTCCACAATTCGATTTGATTCTGCGATGCATCACGATTACTGCGTACGGTTTTCATCCAAAAAATTCAAGCCGTCAGAAGAACTAAATTTTTTAAATTTTATCCATTTTTAAAAAAAACACACCACTCCCTGAATTTAGCAAAGTGTAAACACAGCAGACAACTTAAAGAGGAGCTCCAGACTGCCCCCAAATGACTTAGAGGAGATGGTCCGAGACTGCGGACCCGATACAGGGGATGGTCCGAGACTGCGGACCTGATACAGGGGGTGGTCCGAGACTGCGGACCCGATACAGGGGGTGGTCCGAGACTGCAGACCCGATACAGGGGATGCTCCGAGACTGCGGACAATGTCCCCATTACATACCCCCAAACGACAATGTATCCCATTTCATTAATTATGGTTTATGTATGTTTTATTGTCTTGGTGATTGATTCATATCACAGCTTCATTGATGCTTTTTTTTTTTTAAATATGATTTATGGTTTTGCTCGTCACTAACCCCACACATGCAATGCATGGCTACATGTGTGGGGTCAGTGATGAGCAAAACCATAAATCATACAGAAAAAAAAGGTATCAATGAAGCTGTGATGTGAATCAATCACTAAAACAATAAGACATACATAAACCATAATTAGTGTCTGACTTAAGTACTGTACATGATGATGACAGTGTGCGCATGCACTGTTTTCCTGCTGCAGCCTGTGAGGACGACAAGCGCGGCCATCCAGTATTCTGGCTCGCTCGGGTCTCCCACTGCCCAAAGCAGCCTGTTGTGAGGACAAGCGCGAGACGCTGGCTCAGGTGTCCCGCAGCAGCCTGTGTGACAGCGAGCCGAGCAGGACTCTCTGGAGACCGGTTGTCTGGGACACTCGCTCCTCTCCTAGTAGTCACCTAATTGGTAGATAGAGTCCATCTGTGTGTAATTTAATCTCAGTATAAATACAGCTGTTCTATGAAGCCCTCAGAGGTTTGTTAGAGAATCTTGGTGAACAAACAGGATCATAAAGGCCAAGGAACACACCAGACAGGTCAGGAATAAAGTTGTGGAGAAGTGTAAGGCAGGGTTAGGTTATAAAATGGTAACTCTGGAGGAGCTGCAGAGATCCACAGCTCAGGTGGGAGAATCTGTCCACAGGACAACTATTAGTCGTGCACCCCACAAATCTGGCCTTTATGGAAGAGTGGGAAGAAGAAAGCCATAAGAAGTCCCATTTGCAGTTTGCGAGAAGCCATGTGGGGGGACACAGAAAACATGTGGAAGAAGGTGCTCTGGTCAGAGGAGACCAAAATTTTACTTTTTGGCCTAAAAGCAAAATGCTATGTGTGGCGGAAAACTAACACTGCAAATCACCCTGAACACACCATGCCCACTGTGAAACATGGTGGTGGCAGAATCATGTTGTGGGGATGCTTTTCTTCAGCAGGGACAGGGAAGCTGGTCAAATTTGATGGGAAGATGGGATGGGCCAAATGCAGGGCAATCTTAGAAGAAAACCTGTTAGTCTGCAAATGACTTGAGACTGCGACGGAAGTTCACCTTCCAGCAGGACAACGACCCTAAATCTACAACCAGAGCTACAATGGAATGGTTTAGATCAAAGCATATTCATGTGTTAGAATGGCCAGTCAAAGTCCAGACCTAAATCCAATAGAGAATCTGTGGCAAGACTTGAAAATTGCTGTTCACAGACACTCTCCATCCAATCTGACAGAGGTTGAGTTATTTTGCAAAGAAGAATGGGCAAAAATGTCACTCTCTAGATGTGCAAAGCTGGTAGAGACATCCCCAAAAAGACTTGTAGGTGTAATTGCAGAGAAAGGTGGTTCTACAAAGTATTGACTCAGGGGGGCTGAATACAAATGTACCCCACACTTTTTACATATTTACTTGTAAAAAATATTGAAAACCATTTATCATTTTCCTTCCACTTCACAATTATGTGCCACTTTGTGTTGGTCTATCACATAAAATACATTTACGTTTTTGGTTGTAACATGACAAAATGTGGAAAATTTGAAGGCGTAGAAATTCTTTTTCAAGGCACTGTATAGGTAAGCCTATAATAAGGCTTGCCTATAGCTAGTGTAAGCCTTATCTCCTAAACGTGCACTGTTTAGGAGATATTTATATTACATGCAGCCAGTGACCTCACTGGCGCATGCTCTGAAGGAACAGCCACCCACGCCGTTCCTTTCCGAGCCTTGTGCTGTGAACGGCTGCTCCCACGCACATGTGCGGGAGTGACGTAATCGCGTCTCCAGTCGGTCACAGAGCTGGAGCCCGCGAACCCGGGAGCAAGATGTTGCGCCGCTGGAACAGCTTAATTTTAGGGTAGAAAGCGGTATACAACCACTTTAAGGCTGGGCTCTAAGCGGAGCGGCTTACAGCAGAAGTCCGGTGCATCCCTGTTCTCGAATCGGCCCCAAATTTTTAGCTGGATTCGGAGCTGAAACGGACAAGAAGGTGCACAGGACTCTTCTGAAAACCGCTCCGCAGCCGTCTAGTAGCTGTGTGAACAGTCTCCTGATGAGCTCGCTCGCAGAAGTGAATGCATACATAGGTCACACCCAGATATGTAAACGGTGTTCAAACCACACATTGGAGGTATTGCCACGAACATTGGAGCAAGAGCAACAATTCTAGCCAGAGATCTCCTCTAACTTTAAACGGGTAACCTATAAAAATGTTTAAAGCATTGCCTATGGGGATTTTTAAGTACTGAAGTTTGGCACCATTCCACAATTGTGCGTAGTTTTAAAGCGTGACGTGTACATTGGCTTTTCTCCAATCGGCTGGTACCATTTCAGTCAGTAGACTGTTCATAAAAATTAGTAACCATGGTCTGGCAATTACTTGACCGAGTTCCTTTAGGACCCTTTGGTGCAAGCCATCTGGTTCCGGTGACTTATTAATGTTGAGTTTTTCAAATCTAATCCTAATTCTATCCTCTGTTAGCCATGAGGGTGATTCCTGTGATGTGTGATGAGGATAAACCTTGCAATTTTGGTTACTGAAGCCCCGTTTCCCTCGTGAAGACTGAGGAGAAGAATAAATTCAATACCTTCGCCATCTCGCCATCCTTTTTAGCCAGATTCCCTTTATCATTCTGTATGGGGCAATATGATCTGACCTCCCTTTTTTACTATTTATATACTTAAAAAATTTCTTGATTTTCTTTACTCTCCTCCGCTATGTGCCTTTCGTGTTCTATCTTGGCCGGCCTGATTGCACCCTTACATTTCTTACTGCATACTTTGTAAACTTGGAATGCTGATGACCCCTTAGCCTCATATTTTTTGAAGGCCTTCTCCTTTTGCTTTTTTATGCATTTTTACGTTGGAGTTAAGCCACCCAGGACTTTTATTAGCTCTTTTAAATGTATTTCTCATTGGGATGCACTGGCTAATACCCTTATTTAATATGCTGTTGAAGCACACCTATTTTTCCTCCGTGTTCTTTGTTCCTAGGATTTCATCCCATTAAATATCTTCTAGCAAGGAGCGTCGTTTATGGAAGTTGTCTCTTTTGAAATTCAGTGTCTTTGTATTCCCCTTATGTTTCCTATTTGTGTGATTTATACTGAAACTAATTGAGCTGTGATAGCTGTTTCCTAAATTACCCCATATTTCCACATCTGTGATCGGGTCTGTATTGTTGGTAATCCATAGGTCCAGTAAAACTTTTTTTTGTTGGTGCATTTACCTTTGTTGCAGGAATCTGCAACAAAGTTTGTTAAAATCTTTGCAATGTACATTGACCACACGGGAGAATGTGTTGTTTTTTTTTTTTTTCCTCAACAAAAGTGGAGTTACTATTTAAGACAAGATAGTAAAACCTGCATTCTAATTGCCTGTGTTAATAGGCAGAGGTTAGATAATATATATATATTGTGTGTATGTATATATATATGTGTGTATTATATATATATATATATATATAATATATATAATTTTTGCGTAATAATCTTGTTTGTTTTTGTTTCTTTTCTCTTCCTACAGAAGTGATTAATCTGTGTTACAAGTTACTGACACAAGGCTATGGAGATATCGCGATAGAGGTAGCAAAGAAGTTTATTCCCACCCAACAGTCAGAATTGAATTTCGCAAGTCAGCCGGGCAGCTTCTTTATACGTCACTGCATCCTTTTAAACCTGGTATGATCCCTTCCACGTTACATATTCTAAGTTGGGAGTTGGTAAAATATATGGAAGACAATTTAGCAGAATAACGTTAAAGCGGAAGTCCAGGCTATTCTTAAACTGCTCCCACCCCCTTCTAAATCCTATTCTAACTCACCTGTAAAAGGAACATGCTTGTACTTCCTTATTCTGAGGGCACTCTGGTTTGGTCACATGATCTCCCCACAGGGTTGCCAACTTTCAGTAAATTTACGAATAGTTTGTAAAATCTTTCCCTTATCGTCTTTCAGGAAAGCACATGAGAGAGTGGCTCCACCCACTAGGAAACAGGAAACGCAATCTCCACCATTTTAAAAGGAGGCGACTCCCCACATCTCGTCAGTTTTTGCTTCCTCCGGCAAGGGAACAACTAGTAGGAGTCGGGTCTCTTAAGGTGCTGTCCTGAGAGGCCAGGCTGCCTACCATACCTTCTTTTTCCAGAGAGTCCGATCCTCCCACACCGCGCCGCAGGGTAGTAGGTAAGTGGGCTCCTTCTCCCTCTTCAGCTCAGAGGAGCAGGGACTGTTCCTGGAGCCACTCCTTAGGCGGCGGCAGCCGTTCACAGGGTTTTTTTGAACCGCATGTCGGCGTTACAGGCCGCCGCCATCTTTTTGGTGGCTGAGTAGAGACTCGGCTAGCAGGAAGTGAGGTATCATGCAAGGGGCGGCACTGGGATCAGGCGCAGCGTAATTTCCGGTGGAACTCGCGCAGGGGGAGAGGGAAGGAAAGGTCCTGGTGCCTATAATTGCAGTTCCGGTCCAGCGCAGCGGCGTCTCTGGACTCCGGAACCGTCGTTTGGAAGCCACAGAATGAGCACTGCTCCACGATGGAGACTGACAGCAGCGAGTGGGACAGGCACAGGCACCAGCAAGGCCCAGGTAAGGGGGTATGTGGGATCTACCCTGTATACTGTAGGTGCCTCTCTCTATATGTTTTTTCCCCCTGGTGGCTGGGGCCTGTCTAGGCACAGGGTGTTGGCTGTTATACTAACTGTGCACCTGGGTGAGCTCGTTAGGAGGCAAGTTTGACTCACTAAAAAGGGATGCTGGTGTTTTTTTCTCTTTTTGTCTTTTTTGTGTGGCAGGCTAAGAGCTCTGACCCTCCTATCAAAAAGAGATGTCCCTCATGTAAAGCAAAGTTACCAGAGGGCTGGAAGAAAGCTTTATGCCAAATTTGTGTTGATTCCTTAGTGAAGGAAGAAGCTTCTTCTGCATGCAGCGATTTAATCGCATCGGTCAAGAAAGAGCTAGATGCTACCATACAATCTTTTCACTCTTCTTTTGCAACACCATCCCTGAGTCAGCCAACTACCTCAGGATCCTCTCAGGGCTCACAATTAATCCCAGGGGTAGAGGCTGAAGCTGGCCCTCCTACCCAAGGGGAGCATTCTCCCTCTCACTCCAGGGAAGATGAGGAGGAGGAAGAAGAAGAGGCAGGAGATGCACCTTCAAGATACAAACTGTCCTTAGAGCAAGTAGACAGTTTGTTGAAAGCAATATATGCAACATTGGGAATAGATGAAGAAAATAAAGAATTATTGCTGCATGACAGAATGTATGCAGGGCTTTGTGGAACAAAAAGTCGCACTTTCCCTGTGCATTCAGTAATCTCGGAAGCCATTAAAAAGGAATGGGCTGATCCAGAGAAAAAAATCATTTTTCCCAAGCGCGCATAGAAGACGATTTCCGTTCAGTGAAGATCCAGATGCGCTTTGGAATACAATTCCAAAATTAGACGCAGCATTTTCACAAGTTTCCAGGTCAACCGACTTGGCATTTGAAGACATGGGTATACTCAAAGATCCCATGGACAAAAGGATGGATCAGCAGCTTAAAAAAGCTTGGCAATCCATCATGGGTAACCTTAAACCAGCTATGGCTACTACCTGTGTCTCCAGGAAAATGGAGTTCTGGCTGAATCAGCTCAAAGCACATATTATAGCAGACTCGCCTAAGCAGGAGATCCTTGATTCTTTTTCTACTCTAGCAGCAGCCGCAGCTTATATTTCTGATGCTTCTGCAGAATCAATAAGGATATCAGCCAGATCTGGGGCCTTAACCAACTCAGCCAGGAGAGCTCTATGGCTTAAGACATGGCCAGGGGACGCAGCTTCCAAAAAAACATTATGTGAAATTCCTTTTTTTGGAGATGATTTTGTTCAGTCCTGATCTAGATTCTGTTTTAGATAGGACAGCGGACAAAAATAAGTCCTTTCCTGTTAAAAAGAAAAAACAACCAGTTAAGCGTTTTTTTGACCTCAAAAAAATCAGGATCAGGGAAGCAGGTCCCAAGAAAAAAGAAGGAATTGGTCGGCGCAAAAAGGTAAAGGCAGAGGGAATGTCCTCTTCAATCCTCCTGCGCCAACCAATAAAACCCAATGACTTGTCATTGCCTGTGGGGGGAAGGCTTCAAAAATTCCTTCCTCCTTTGGGCAAGCGTGACAGAAAACACATTTATTTTGGACACGCTGGCCCAGGGATACAAAATAGAGCTTTCGGATCTTCCTCCAGAATGATACTGTGTAACAGACCTGCCAAAGGACACAACAAAGGCCCTAGCCATGAGAAACCTGTTGGGGGATCTGATGAGACAGTGTTGTGGTTCAGGTATCTCCAGAGGAACGTTACCGGGGTTTCTATTCCCATATCTTCCTGATAAGGAAACCATCAGGAAGCTTCCGTCTCATTCTCAATCTGAAACCGTTAAACAGGTCAGTCCAATACAGACGGTTCCGCATGGACTCCATCTTTTCGGTGAGAAATCTCTTAGTCAAGGGATGCTTCATGGCATCAATCGACTTAAGAGATGCATACCGGCATGTGTCCATAGCCCTTCAGTCTCAAAAATACCTCAGGTTGGCAATAAATATGGGGAAGGAGGTGCTTCATTTACAATTGAAGGCCCTCCCGTTCGGTCTGTCATTCGCTCCGCGGATATTTACCAAGATAATGGCAGAAGCTCTAGCTCCTCTCCGTCTACAGAGAATCTCGGTCATCCCTTATCTGGACGACCTCCTAATTTTTGCCCCTTCCAGAGAGAGGTTGCAGGTAAATCTAACCAAGGCCCTCAGTCATCTGGAAGCCTTGGGCTGGATTGTAAATACTCAAAAATTACATTTCGATCCTGCTCAAAGAGTTCAGTTTCTAGGTTATCTGATAGATTCTGTAGAGCAGAAGAGAAGAAAGACAAGGTCTTGAGGGTAGTAGCCAGTCTTCAGACAAACCAGGAAGTGTCAATCAGGATGATTATGTCAGTCCTGGGAACCTTAACCTCAACAATGCCGACCATTCAATGGGCAAGGCTCCATTTCAGGCCCCTCCAGAGTTTTTTTTTTTACAGGTATGGGATCACAGCCCAGAAACAAAGGTAAAGCTTCCCACCAAGGTCAAGAGGACTCTGTGGTGGTGGAGGAATCAGGCAGTTCTGTCAAGGGGCCTGCTTTGGTCCTTCCCGACAGAAGTAAGGGTCAAGACAGACGCCAGCAGTTGGGGATGGGGAGCCCACTGGGATGAAAACATAGCACAGGGAGTTTGGTCCCGATCTGAAGCAGGAAGGTCCTCAAACCGGAGGGAATTTAAAAGCAGTTGCTCTAGCCTTAGCTGCCTTCTCTACAAACCTCCAAGGGTCCCATGTGCAGATTCTTTCAGACAATGTCACCACAGTGGCATACCTGAACAAACAAGGGGGCACAAGGAGCAAAGCTCTACTGTTGCTGTCATCAGAAATCCTAGAGTGGGCAGAGAAGCATTTACTCTCCCTGTCAGCAGTGCATCTCAGGGGCACGCTAAACAAAGTAGCAGACTTCTTGAGCAGACAAAGAATTCAAGAGGCAGAATGGAGCCTGAATCCGGAGATATTCTCACTGATCACCAAGATGTGGGGATGTCCTCAGGTGGATCTGTTCGCATCAAAAAACAACGCCCAGCTCCCTCAATTCTTCTCTCTGCACCGAGACAGCGGATCAATAGGGATAGATGCCTTGGCACATCCCTGGAACTTCCATCTGGGTTATGCCTTCCCTCCTTTTCAGCTAATCCCTCTTGTATTGAGAAAAATGCAGAAGAAAAATGTAACAGTAATCCTGATCACTCCGTTCTGGCCGAAAAGAGCCTGGTTTTCCTCCATCCTACAAATGATGATCAAACCTTTCTGGCAGCTTCCTCTCAGACAGGACTTGCTACTTCAGGGCCCAGTATACCACCCGGATGTAGCCAGACTAAGCCTCACCGCCTTATATCTGAGGAGCAGTTACTAAGGAACAAAGAACTGTCAGAGCCTCCAGTATCCACTCTACTCGCCAGTAGAAAGAGAGTAACTAGAGATATATCTACGCAAAAGTTTGGAAGGTTTACAACTGTTGGTGTCACTCATCAAACCGAACCCTAGAAGACATTGTGTCGATTCTGGAGTTTCTACAAAATGGTGTGGACAAAAGTCTTGCAATTAGCACTCTCAACGTGCAAGTGGCTGCCCTGGGAGTATACCTAGAAAAAACAATTTCCTTGGTTCCTTTGATCACAAGATTCTTTAGGTCACTTACTAGAGCCAGACCAGTGCCTGCTAAACATTTTCCTAAATTGGACCTGTCAGTAGTTTTGCAAGCCTTCACGAAAGAACCTTTCGAACCGTTGCAGACAATCTCGTTGAAAGATTTGACTCCTTAAACGGTATTCTTGGTTGCAGTTACGACTGCGAGACAAATCGGTGAACTACACGCTCTTTCAATAAAAGAACCTTTTATGTTGATTTACCCAGACAGGATTGTGCTTAAAACAAATCCGAGGTTTTTGCCAAAAGTGGCATCAGTTCATAACAGATTGCAGGAAATTATCCTGCCAACTTATTGTTCAAATCCTTCAGGAAGAAGGGAGACTTCATTCCATAACTTAGATGTAAGAAGAATTTTATTACACTACTTGGAAATAACAAAGGACTTTAGGTCTTTGGATTTGTTCTTTTTTCTGGCAACAGAAAGGGACGCCAAGCATCGAAGGGGTCAATTGCTAGATGGCTAAGACTGGCTATTTCTGAGGCTTATTCCCAGACGGGTTTGTCTCCTCCACAGGGAATACGAGCACACTCGACTAGAGCTCTAGCCACTACATGGGCAGAAAAAGCTGGTGCCACCCCACATCAGATCTGTAAGGCGGCTACGTGGTCAAGCTATTTGACATTTGTCCATCATTACAGACTGGACCTGCTGTCAGCCGATGATCAGGCATTCGGCAGAAAGGTCCTGCAGGCTGTTGTCCCTCCCTAGTTGGTAAGTCTCGATTATCCTCTCATGTGCTGTCCTGAAAGACGATAAGGGAAAATTCAAGTTAGACTTACCGGTAACTTGTAACTTGTTTTCCAAGAGTCTTTCAGGACAGCAAACTACCCCCCCTTCTTGGTTTGTGTGTATAATATATATATATATAATATATATATATATATATATATATATATATATATATATATATATATAAATAATATGTGTGTGTACATACATGCTGTGATTAACCATATTCTGATTATGTGTTCCAGCTTGAGCCGGAGTTACTCTACTACAACTGACGAGATGTGGGGAGTCGCCTCCTTTTAAAATGGTGGAGATTGTGTTTCCTGTTTCCTAGTGGGTGGAGCCACTCTCTCATGTGCTGTCCTGAAAGACTCTTGGAAAACAAGTTACCGGTAAGTCGAACTTGAATTTTTTGCATCTGTCCTTGAATGTCCATTACGGACATGTAGGTTGTATGTCCGTAACTGACATTCATGGACAGATGCAACAATTATGGATTTTACAAACTGTTTGTAAATTTACTGAAAGTTGGCAACCCTGTCTCCCCATTGGCCGGCTTCAGTGGGGAGGAGAGATCGCCGACAACGGCTGCAATGCTTGTGCGGGAAGACACCTATAGGCTTACTATGGGGCATCCATTGTCGGCTGAAACTCCCGTACACTGAAGGATGCTGGGAGCCAGTCATGTGAACAGACCGGAATGCCCCCAGAATAGGCAAGTATAAACATCTTCCTTTTTAACAGGTTTTTATTTATTATTAAGGGGTACTTGGATAGCGTCGTCAATTTACCCAGAGCTTCACATACATATATTGTACATTCACATCAGTCCCTGCCCTCAAAGGTGTTGTAAAGGTTTGCATTAAAAATAACAAACATGTTTACTTACCTGCTCTGTGCAAAGGGATCCTCCTTCTGGGGTGCCCCACCAGCGCTCCTGGCTCCTCCCCTTCATCGGGTGCCCCACGAAGAGCTGCTTTCCAATGCGTCCATTGACACAGACCGCAGGACTCGGCCCTGCCTCCTGCTTTCATGTCACTGGATTTGATTGACAACAGCGAGAGCCAATGGCTCCTACTGCTATCAATCTATCCAATGAGGACAGACAGTGGCTGGAGCCGCTGGGCTCGTGATCGTTGCTGGAACAGACAGGTTCAGGTAAGAAAATGGGGGGGACTCTGGGGGCAGCTGCAGCAAAGAAGGTTTTTCACCTTTAATGCATTAAGGTGAAAAACCATGAGACTTTACAACCCCTTCAAGGAGTTTACAATCTAAGGTCCCTTACTCACATTCTTTCATACACATAATGGGGCCAATTTATACAGGAGCCAATTAACCTACCAGCATGTCTTTTGAGTGTGGGAGGAAACCAGAGGAAACCCGCTCAGGGAGAACATGCAAACTCCAAGCAGGAAGTTACATGGTTGGGATTTGTACCGATGACCCTAGTGCTGCTAGGCAGAAATGCTAAACACTTAAACACTGTGGTGCTGGTAGTTAGAATAAGATTTAGAATGGGGGTGAGAACAGGTTTAATCTTAAGAATAGAAAGCTTGACTTCTCCTTTTAGGACCCATGCACTCTAGCATTTTTATTTTAAGCTAAAAAAAAGCTGGAAAAATTGCTGGATAAAACACAGTGGTAATTGCTTTTTGTAGTAGCATTTTATGAGCTTTGAAGAGCATTTAGGAGCGTTAGCGGTTTTGCCGTAAAAGGGGGGGGGGGGACACCATTAGTAGCGTTTAGGAGTATTTTTGCTGGGATAACGCTCCAAGAAACTCTACAAAAACAAAAAAAAATTATGCTTCTTGACGCAGAAGCTCAAAAAATGTTAATAGCCTAATTTAGTGTGCGTGGACACATAGAATAACACTATTTGGCTGTTAGGAGCAGAAAAAAATGCTAGTGTGCATGGAGCTTAAGTGTCAGTCCATTTTTTTTTCCTTCATTTTATGGAACAATTGTCACATGGTATAGTTTTTTGATCCCATAGTTGGATCGCTTTTCTAGCCAGGTTGGGGCCTGGCAGAATATAGGCCATTGAATGCTGTGGAGCTGAAAGGCTCAGATTACTGCCCCACCCCCACCACCTCCAATCAGATGGTTATTGGACATGCAGAGGTTTGAGAGCCAGGTTGGGGCCCTTAAAGTGTTGGTTCACCTTTACAGAAAAAATGATGACCTGCCATGCTACTCTGAAGGTCTCCATTCAGTTGGCATGAATAGCAAACACACGTCAGTGCAGAATAAACTGTAGAATGCAGAATATTTCAGAATGAATTGCAGTGCATGGCCCTAGGGAGAATGGATGATTATTAATACTGAACTCCAGACAAGCCATTAATTAAATACACAGATGAAAAAATATATATATATCGCCTGCCAGACGATTTGTATTTTTGTCCATCCAGTTCTACAAGATGGCACAGCTCTTTCTGGGATGCTGCAGGTATTCTGACACACCAAAATATTAAAGTGTTACTAAATCAACAACAGTAAAATCATTGTGTATATGCAGTAAAGCATGCTTGTTATACTCACTGTGGAACCTAAGGGGTTAATCTTCCACATTTTGTAAAAAGGCTGTTTGATCCGGTCGTCTTTGATCCTTCCCTTCTTCCATTGTCCTCAAGCCATCTCCTGATGGTACACAGCCTTGGAGAGACACTCTGAACATGCTCAGTTTGGTTTTTTAGAGGTGTTTTTTTTTCCCCCGGAGGGTGCATGTGATCAGCACAGGGCCAGTCTATATACTGCTGACGAGGAAAGGTATTTAGCAGTTTGTATTTACTAAAATAATTGCATTTCCTGGGTTTAGTAACCCTTTAAATATAAGCTGAGAGATTGTCACAACAAGCATTAAAGTTACTACCAGCCTTTTTTTTTTTTTTGCACATTTTATTTTCTGATGCAAATCTTTTATTACTCTAGCTAAAAAAAAAAAGCACGTTGCATCTACTTTTTTTTTTTTTTTTTTTAAACCGTTAAGCCCCAAAACCGAAAAAAATTAATATATGGAAGCTTACCAATCATTAGATGTAGTGGTTGTATTCGTTTTCTTTACCCCTCTGTTTTCACCTGCTGATCTGCCCAGTAACACACCTCCTGTATTAGAGCACCCCCAATCTTGGGGCACCTTTGGACAGCAGCATTGTCAGTCAAGGGGGAGGGGAGTGTTTGATGTACTAGTAGTTTTAGATACACTAACAAACTGAAGCCAAACTCCAGGAAACACTTTATAAGCATTTTAGTAATACCCACCTATAGACCCACAACTGAGTAAGTCAGTCCAGCGCGGTCTCCAACCTTAAAGAGCAGTCTGAAGGCGTGGGTATTCCTGGGCAGACCACCTTTAGATAACATCCACATACTAGTTCCAAATACTCTGAAAAAACACTGTGGATTATGTCTGTGATCCATAAATACGGGAAATAACGTAGAGCACTTTACAGATTAGGTAACATGTTGCAGTGTATCTGCTGCTGCTCAGTCATCATTGGCTTTACTCCTTAGAATAGAGGTCACATATACTGCTGCTCTGTGTATTGGCTCAGGAAGAAAGATTGTGCCATCTGGTCAACATTTTTAAACGAGAATGGGTAGTTTTTATCCTTTTGGTGAATGGACCTGCTTTTTCATGGCTGCCACAATAGAGTTGTTTTCGTTTTGTCCGTACAGTATGTAGACTTGGTACAATAGATCTGGGGTCTTGTTAAAGAGGCAGTATATTGTCCTTCAGGCTTTGGGGGGGGGGGGGGGGGGCGGGGCTGGATTGTGTGTGAAATGTCCCGGCATCAGTGGAAGTAAATAATGCCTCAATCTTGGTGGTCAGTAGTACTAAAACCGTTATATAGTGTCTGACATCAATATAAGGAGGAAACGTGCCTGATCATTAATATTAGTTGGAGGATTAGTGCCCTATTATTGGTATTCAAGAAATAGTTCCCCATCATGGATTTTAGTTGGAGGAATAGTGCTCCATAATTTGTATGAATTGAAGGAATAGTCCCATCATGGGTATTGGAGGAATAGTGCTCTAACGTGGTTATTGGTTTGAGGAATAGTGCCCCATCATTGGTATTGGTGCCCTATCATTGCTCTTAGTGCCCTATCATTGCTCTTATTTGGAGGATTTGTGCTCCATCCTTGGTATTAGTTGGAGGAATTGTGCTCCATCCTAGTTATTAGTTGGAGGAATTGTTCTCCGTCCTTGGTGTTAGTTGGAGGAATTGTTCTCCGTCCTTGGTGTTAGTTGGAGGAATTGTTCTCCGTCCTTGGTGTTAGTTGGAGGAATTGCGCTCCATCCTTTGTATTAGTTGGAGGAATTGTTCTCCGTCCTTGGTGTTAGTTGGATGAATTGTGCTCCGTCCTTTGGTCTTCGTTGGAGGAATAGTTCTCTATCCTTGGTCTTAGTTGGAGGAATAGTGCCCCATCGTTGGTCTTAGTTGGAGGAATAGTGTCCCATCGTTGGTCTTAGTTGGAGGAATAGTGCTCCATCCTTGGCATTAGTTGGAGGAATTGTGCTCCATCCTTGATATTGGAGGAATAGTGCCCCATCCTTGGTATTGGTTGAAGGAATTCATGCCCCATCCTTGGTATTGGTGAGAGATGGTTACCTATTGGTGTAAGTGTGTGTAGTGTCCAGTGGTAGCAGGTGGAAAAATAGTTGAAAAGGGACCGGATAAGTGCAGCAAAGAGCTGCAACTGTCCCCCGAGCCACATTTTGCTGACCACTGCAATAGATATTGACCAATTAAGGATTTTGAATAACAGCCCTATAAGCCAGAGGCAGTCAATTTGTATTTTACCTAATAATTCAGCTATCCGTTCAGTAATAGCATGGTTCCCAGCTGTCCATTTTGAACCAAATCCCTATGTACATATTTCCTCCTTGGTGGTTCTTCCTTTTTGGTCTGATATGTAGATGTCTTTTAAGATCTTGCATTATTTAATTGCCAAGTGTTATACTACACTAAACCTTTCATTCTACCTTTAAGTCATTGCCAATATTATTTTAAAATCCCGTAAAAAGTAAAAGTAGTGGTGGAAAATTAAGCACTTTTTTAGATTTAAAGTATAATCCCAGTCGGCTGCAGGGAAGAGGGAGCGCCGATAATGTATGAGCCATTGGTGATATCACCGCTCCCAGGCATTCTCGGCCATTGTTGAGTGCTCTCTCCTGTCCCCTGCATCTGCCGCTGGCTGGCACAGGGGAACCCGATCACGTGGCTGGGGTGGGCTGAGAATAGGTAAGTAAAATCTTTTTTTTACACAGGTTAGTCCGCATAGGTGTTAGGAGTGGAGAAGAAGCATTTTTAAGACGAGTCCGATTTAACCTGGAATAATACATTTGCATAAAAGTTCTACATGATCCACATACCTGGCAGTCCGGGGGTGGGTGGCAGGGGTGTGTCTTTTGCCTGCATACTTTGTGGTATAAAGTGTCCCTTTTTTTCTCATTTTAGAAAATTGGGAGGTATGGGTAATAGCGTTGGACAGACCGCATCGGTTAATTCTTGACAATAGCTTTCTTTCCCATATGTTGGTTTTGGTGCACTTATAAAAGTGATTTGTATTGATGTTTTATTTTATTTATAATTTTAGCCTGCCAGCATTATAAAGACATATGCACGCAAATTGGAAGAATCCAAGTTGCACTGCTCACCCCTGCAGTTTGCTTTATTCTGTGCTCTGGAAGATGATAAAAAAGGTAACTATTCTTTTTTGTTAAGGTGTGGTTTGGGCTGTGTGAGACGAGTGTGGAACAAGCTCATGGCAACCCATCAAAGTCTCCCTTTCTCCTATTGTTCATTCGAAGACAGGACACAGCATTTCGTTGGGTTATGTGTCATCTGTGTTGGAGAGTAATTCGAGTTGTTTTCTGCCAGTTGACTGTACCGATAGCATTGGGAGGATCTTACAGGGCCAATAAATACCAGGAGTCCAGGGGTGTGCTGCGCACACGGTGCAGGGTTCTGGGGTCAGGGGTGTTCTACGTGCAGAGCACAGGGTTCAGGGGTGCACTATGCAGGGTGCAGGATTCAGCTCTTTCACATTCTGTGCACATCTCACTTCCACTCCTCCTTGGCTCTGATCTCTGCACCACTCTCCCCCATCCCCCACCTCTGCACACATCTCCCTCCGCAGCCCTCATTTCTTTTGTGCCCACTGTGAAATCCTTATCTTGGAGTCCATTTAGGGATGCAGGACCCACCACTCTGTTTTATAATCTTGCTTTTGGTACTGCTTTACTACAAAACAGGCATGCATCCTGGGATGGCCTACAGGTTTTTGTTTGCCAGTGTCAGATCCTCCTGTAAAAGGTAACAAACTTCTCAATGTCCCACAATGGACTCCCTAAGAAAAGGATTTTATAGTGAGTGAGGTGCTTTAATTGTGTATTTTGTGTGTTTCCTAGCAGTGTTGAGTTTTCTTTATCGTACACCAGGGGACACAGAGCTAGTCATTACATAATGGGTTAAGGGTCACCAGCGGTGATTGGACACTGGCACAACCAATGGAAGACAGTTCCCCTCCATATAACCCCTCCCATCAGGGAAGTACCTCAGTTTTTTCGCCAGTGTCGAAAGGTGTTGGACGCGTTAGGAGGTGCTAAAGGAAAGCTCTACCAAAGCGACCCTCTGGGGGTAAAAGAGCTATGCTTTCGGATCCATCCAAGACGCCTACAAATGAGCTGAATCTGGTTGGGATCCGGGCCTCATCCATGAGGCGTCGCCTGTAATGTCTCTCTTCGGAGGACTGGGCTCTAAGATCCAGCACTTTTGCTATTTCGCTATAAAGTCCTGGTAAGAGTCTTGTACAAGGCCCAGGGGAGAGGTATCCTTTAAATAGGAACCCATATCCCTGAAGGTTGGCACACATAGCCCACCGTGAAGGGTGAAGTTTGGTATCTGTCTGAAATCTTTCAGCAGAAAAACCTGCGGCGTGGATAAGGTGAAATTACCTGTCTCCTCCCTAGGGTCATTAAGATCCCTGCAAGGTGCATGCTCCTTCCCGGTTCATCCGTTACTAGAGGATCTAATATACGCAAACTGGCAACATCCAGATAAGCGTTTCTCACCTCCAAAAAGGTTTAACATTCTTTATCCTATGGGGAAATTTTTTTTTTTAAGAAATGGAGCCTGCCTGCGGTAGATGCGGCTATTTCTTGTGTAAATAAAAACCTGACATGTCCGGTGGATAATGTACAAGGGTTTAAAAGATCCTTCTGAGAGGAAGTTGAAATCCTCCTTCCTTTTGGCCGGCTCAATTACCCAACCTGCAGTAGCAGCAGTCGGTATGTGTCAGGTCATCAGCCAACAGGTAAAGCAGGGGCTGAAGGAACTGCCTTCAGAGCAGGCTTGAAATTGGGAAAATTTGCCTAAAGCCTTATGCTTCACAGTGGATGCCATGAGAGATTCTATCATACAGGCATCACGCCTTACACTCCAGCTGGTACAGATGCGCAGAGTACTTTGACTTAAGCATTGGTCAGCGGAAACCCCATGCAAAAAGCTGTTGGCAAGTTCCCGTTCCATGGCGAACGCCTATTTGGGGAAGATTTAGAAAAATATATACAAAAGATATCAAGTGGTAAAACGACTTTTACCTGAGAGAAAAACAAGAGACCTTGTTTTAAACGCTCTCTCTCCCCAGCTCCCGGGAAATCTGACTCCAACCAGTGGCGGCGGCCTGATTTAGCCGCCCACAAAAGCCAAGGGGCAAGCTCAGAAGAACAAGAAGCCGTGGGGTGCAAGAGCTAATAAGCAAGCCCCCAAAACCTCTCAGTGAAGGGGCGCCCCCGCTCGGCCGAGTGGGAGGAAGGCTTTGTCAGTTCTCAGCGACTTGGCGGTCAGAAATCCAGGACAATTGGGTGGTATCCACAATATCCTCAGGGTACAAACTGGAATTTCGAGAGATCCCATCTTCTCAATTCTGAGGTTCAAGACTCTCCAAGGATCCACAAAAAAGAGAATCCTTCTTCAAAGGTTTGAATCACTTAATGGCTCAAGGGGTAGTTACAGACGTACCCCAAAAAGAGCGAGGTTCAGGTTTTTACTCAAACCTCTTTGTGATTCCAAAGCCAAATGGAGATGTCAGACCCATCCTGGATCTAAAATCCCTAAATCGGTTCCTGAACGATCGCCATTTTCGAATGGAAACGATCCGATCCGTGGCCGCCACTTTAAAGGGCGGGGAATTCATGGCGCCCATAGATATCAAGGACGCACATTTACACATACCCATCCTCCCCACTCACCAAAGATTCCTAAGGTTTGCGGTAGAAGATCGCCACTTTCAATTTGTGGCTCTGCCGTTTGGTGTAGCCACCGCGCCCATAGTATTCACAAAGGTGCTAGCTCCTCTGTTAGCAAACCTAAGAACACGGGGCAGTGCGGTAACAGCCTATCTGGACGATCTACTAGTAATAGATCAGTCAAAGGAGGGATTGGGTCACGCTGTACACACTACAGTAGGATACCTGGAGCATTTAGGATGGATTATAAATTTACAAAAATCCTCTCTCCAGGCCCAAAGAAGGATAGTGTACCTGGGCATGATCATAGATACAGCCCAAAACAGGGTATACCTGCCAGAACCGAAGATACAGTCTCTGAAAGACCTGATCCACAAGGTCAAAGCAAACAAGAGGCCGTCTATTCGCCTTTGCATGAGACTATTGGGAAAGATGGTAGCCTCCTTCGAGGCGGTCCCTTACGCCCAGTTTCATTCGAGACTACTTCAAGGCAATATTTTAGCTTCCTGGAACAGGAAGAGCCAAGCTCTGGATATACCCATGCGCCTGTCCTCACAAGTACGCCACAGCTTCGATTGGTGGCTAGAAGCCAAGAATTTACGGAAGGGAAAGTCCTTCCTCCCAGTGGCCTGGAAGGTGGTATCTACGGATGCCAGCCTATCGGGCTGGGGTGCAGTATTCGAGGAGGCTTCTACCCAGGGACCTGGGCCAAGACTCAGGGGATCCTGCCCATCAATGTGCTAGAGATCCGGGCGGTATATCTAGCCCTCAAAACCTGGACATACAGGTTACAGGGCTACCCAGTTCGGGTTCAATCCGACAATGCTACTGCAGTAGCTTACATCAATCACCAAGGAGGCACCCGCAGTCGGGCAGCCCAAAGAGAGGTGAACCGGATCCTGGCATGGGCAGAAGAGCATGTACCTTGCCTTTCTGCAATCTTCATTCCAGGGATAGAAAATTGGCAAGCAGACTACCTGAGTCGTCAGCAGCTGCTACCAGGAGAGTGGTCTCTTCACCCCGAGATCTTTCAGGCCATATGTCTGAGATGGGGAAACCCAGATGTAGACCTGCTAGCTGCCAGGTTCAACAAGAAATTGGACAACTTTGTGTCCAGAACGAGAGATCCTCTAGCCTACGGGACAGACGCTCTAATAATACAGACGCTCTAATAACTCCATGGAATCAGTTCTCACTGATCTATGCATTCCCTCCGATCCCTCTTCTAAGACTGCTTCGCAGGATCAAGGAGGAGGGAATACCAGTAATCCTAGTGGCCCCAAACTGGCCCAGGAGGCCTTGGTACGCCGAGATTGTAAAAATGGCGATAGGAAGGCCCTGGAAGTTTCCACTTCGACACGACCTGCTGTCACAGGGTCCAGTATTCCACCCTTCCTTACAAAGGCTAAAGTTGACGGTCTGGCTGCTGAGACCCACATTTTTAAAAAGAGAGGGGTCTCTGGTCCGGCTCTTTCTACGCTCATTAATGCTAGAAAGCCAGCCTCCAGACTCATCTATCATAGAGTCTGGAGAGCATACGTTTCCTGGTGTGAATCCAGATGTTGGAATCCTCAGAAATATGAAATAAGTAGGATTCTTGCTTTTAGCCAGTTAGGAGTGGATATGAATTTAGCCCTTAGCACCATCAAAGAGCAAATATCGGCTCTATCAGTCTTCTTTCAGAGACCATTGGCATCTCACTCCCTAGTTCGGACATTCATTAAGGGGGTACTGAGGATAAATCCTCCAGTTAGGACTCCCTTGTGTCCATGGGATTTGAATTTGGTATTGTCAGTGTTGCAAAAGCAACCTTTTGAACCTATTCGCCATATTCCTTTAATTATATTGAGTAGGAAGTTGGCCTTTCTTATTGCTATAGCTTCTGCTAGGAGAGTATCAGAGCTAGCAGCTCTTTCTTGTAAAGAGCCTTATCTAATTTGTCACAAGGACAAAATCGTACTACGACCCCATCCGGCTTTTCACTTGAATCAAGACATTGTTCTGCCTTCCTTTTTTCCAAACCCGCGGACGGCGGGGGAAAAATTATTACACTCTCTAGATCTAGTGAGAGCGGTAAAGGTGTATCTGCAAGCAACCGCTCAGATACGTAAAACAGATGTTTTGTTTATTTTACCAGATGGGCCCAAGAAGGGCCAAGCGGTATCAAAATCCACCATTTCCAGGTGGATTAGACAAGTAATTATTCAAGCTTATGGTTTAAAGAACAGGACTCCTCCTTTTCCTGTTAAGGCGCACTCTACCAGGGCAATAGGTGCTTCATGGGCAGTGCACCACCAGGCTTCGATGGCTCAGATCTGTAAAGCTGCAACTTGGTCTTCAGTCCATAAAATTCTATCAAATAGATGTGAAAGGACATGAGGATTCCGCCTTTGGGCGAAGTGTGCTGCAGGCAGCAGTATAGGGCTTCTGGTCCGCAAGCGGCCTGTTTTGATCTGTGTCTCCCCCCCTTCATATGAGCATTGCTCTGGGACGTCCCATTATGTAATGACTAGCTCTGTGTCCCGTGGTGTACGATAAAGAAAATAGGATTTTTATAACAGCTTACCTATAAAATCCTTTTCTTGGAGTACACCACGGGACACAGAGGTCCCCCCCTTCTTATGGGAACCTTACTGCTTTGCTACAAAACTGAGGTACTTCCCTGATGGGAGGGGTTATATGGAGGGGAACTGTCTTCCATTGGTTGTGCCAGTGTCCAATCACCGCTGGTGACCCTTAACCCATTATGTAATGACTAGCTCTGTGTCCCGTGGTGTACTCCAAGAAAAGGATTTTACAGGTAAGCTGTTATAAAAATCCTATTTTTGCTTAAACATTTAAATTTTTTATATATTTTTTTTAATTTTTAGATTTGGCATTTGACCTTCTAAGAACCTTGAAAGAAGAAGGCTTACCTGTAAGACCGCATTACTGTTGGCCTCTGCTGGCTTCCTTCCAAAATGAGAAAAATGTACAAGGTAAGTCGCCATATCCTGTGACTGTAGGTGACTAGAGAGTCTACTGTCCCTCTACTGTTGGCTTCTCACCTGTTTTGGGTCATATCGAGATGTCTTGCATGCGTAAAAGAAGTATAGACTCTGTGTAATTAAAGGGGAGGGATTCATTACAAGTGACAGTAATGAGCAGGTCAGATGCTAGTGCATACTTCCTTCCGTTGCTTTTTTGCTAACACCTGCACTCACAATTTATTACAAATGATGCTTGGATTAATTCTATTACTTACGGGTAGGGGCCTATGTATGAGCTTCATAAGATAAATCTTTGCTAATGAAAGCTAACCCTCTTGAGTAATCTCTGGTCTTGGGGAGTACTTCATATGCTTGCATTATTGTACAATATGGACCAATAAGGATTGGATGAGTTTAAACTTTTTCATTGGACATAAACAAATTGCTTTGTTGGCCTTATGTCCCCTCACCTTATGCACTTTCTGGTGAATATAGTAGGTTGAACAGTCTGGTTTTGCAAGCCCATTTCCCAGGCAAAAAAAAAAAAGTTTTCCCATGAAGTGGGGCTGTGCCCGCGCTTTAGGTGTTAACTGCTCATTTTTGTCTAGAGGAGAACGGGGATATACTTGCGTAATCCTCCCATACACACAGTCTCGTTTTTTGGCGTTTTTAAGCAGTTGCGTTTAACCTCGTTTTTTCCTGAAGCAAAAAATTGGGTTCAGACGCAAAAGTTTTCCACGTTTCAGACACTAAACGCGGTACCAGGGTTTTGCCGCAATTTTGTTTATAAGCGTTTTTAAAGGTGACCTATTTTTTAAACAAAAATTATGGCAAATGATGAAAAACCATTAAAATATAAAAAAAACTGTAATTGCTTGCATTGTGGACAATCCACAACTTGTGGCAAGTGGACAATCCACAACTTGTGGCAAGTGGACAATCCACAACTTGTGGCAAGTGGACAATCCACAACTTGTGGCCAGTGGACAATCCACAACTTGTGGCCAGTGGACAATCCACAACTTGTGGCCAGTGGACAATCCACAACTTGTGGCCAGTGGACAATCCACAACTTGTGGCCAGTGGACAATCCACAACTTGTGGCCAGTGGACAATCCACAACTTGTGGCCAGTGGACAATCCACAACTTGTGGCCAGTGGACAATCCACAACTTGTGGCCAGTGGACAATCCACAACTTGTGGCCAGTGGACAATCCACAACTTGTGGCCAGTGGACAATCCACAACTTGTGGCCAGTGGACAATCCACAACTTGTGGCCAGTGGACAATCCACAACTTGTGGCCAGTGGACAATCCACAACTTGTGGCAGGTGACGTGGCCAGTGGACAATCCACAACTTGTGGCCAGTGGACAATCCACAACTTGTGGCAGGTGACGTGGCAAGTGGACAATCCACAATTTGTGGCAGGTGACTTGCCCAGGTGACGTGGCCAGTGGACAATCCACAACTTGTGGCAGGTGACGTGGCAAGTGGACAATCCACAATTTGTGGCAGGTGACGTGGCAAGTGGACAATCCACAACTTGTGGCAGGTGACGTGGCAATTGGACAATCCACAACTTGTGGCAGGTGACGTGGCCAGTGGACAATCCACAACTTGTGGCAGGTGACGTGGCCAGGTGACGTGGCCAGTTTGTGGCAGGTGACGTGGCCAGTGGACAATCCACAATTTGTTGCAGGTGACGTGGCCAGGTGGACAAGCCACGTCACCTGCCACAAGTTGTGGAAAGTGGACAATCCACAGCTTGTGGCAGGTGAGGTGGCAAGTGACACGCTAAATACAATTACACTGCTGCTCTCTCAGCTGCTGCTACTCACTCTGGTCTCACAAAATGGCTGAAGTGGTTAAATACTGTTTTTTGAGCTTAGGGAGAGTCTTATGATGTTTCTTAACTCAACGCCTATAGACGCAAACGCTGCTAAAATCGCGGCAAAATGGGCGTTTCTAAACACCGGTTTCAGCCTTTAAAAACGTGTGTTCAGCAGAGTTTTCACCGGCGTCTCGTGTGCATGGGGCCTATCGGAGGCTTAGAAACATTTTAAAGTGGTTGTGAACCCTTACATTTACCCAGTGAAGTGACTGGCCTTAGGTGATCTACAGATATGAAACGGATCCTTCTACATAAACTGTACTTGTTTATCTTCAGCGCTCTCTTCTCTACAGCTGTTCAAAATCCACTCATCAAAGCCTATTGTGAGTTCTGAAACGCTGGAAGTTTTTTTGTTTTCATCTTGTCTCTCCCCCCAGCCTGACTGGACAGTGAATGAAGAAGCGGCAGCCTGATGAACTCCTATCCCTCTCACTTTGCTCTCTTTTCCTGTTAGCGTGTCCGTTGTTAGCACATGAGCACAGCAGAACAACTGATTAGCTCCTTGTGCTGCTTTTCCCAATGAGAATGAGCTAACTTAACATGTATTAATGATTACCAAACTCCATTAATATGTGCTTGGTATCCGATTTTAAGGCATTTTTGGTAATCCCTGACCCAAACAAGTATTTGGTTCAGGAGCTTTTTTTTCTTCTATGACTTCCCCAGCTGCATGCTTGTTCAGAGTTAGTGACTTGTGCTATTGAGGCCAGAAAAGGATAGGAAACTAGTGTTGTAAAAGAAAGTTGCCAACATCACTTACCACATTTTTCTTGGTACAGGTTTCCTTTAGCAGTATAGAATTCACTTCTTAAAGAGGCGTTCCAGTCTGGGGGGGGGGGAGTAAGTCGGCAGCTACAAATACTGTAGCTGCTATAAGGACACTTGCCTATCCAGGGATCCTGCAATGTCGGCACCCCAAGCCCATCGGCTTTGGGTGCATGTGCCTCCATTGTAAGTAAGGGAAACTGGCAGTGGAGCCTTCTGAAGTTTCCTACTGCACATGCGCAAGTCGCGCTGCGCTCTCTGAATGGTTCCGGCGTCTTCGGGGACACACACAGGTCCCAGAAGGCAGTGGGGGAAAAGAGGAGGGGCCAGGCATGACATGGATCACTGCACGGCGATCTTACCAGGAAGTGGGAGCAGTTACTTGTCCAAACCAGGTACCCGCTCCCCCCCCCTCCCCCCAAAAAGCGCTAAATGTGGCAGTAGAAGGTGAGAACAAGCAGAGCTTCCCCTTTTGGGTGGAACTCCGCTTTAAACGTCAGATCTTGACTGAGTCTACCTATTGGATATGAACTGTACCCAAACCTTGCTTTTGTAAAGAGTTAAGTCTGAGCCTTAAGAAAAAGTAGTCGGGAAAACTCCTGAGATTGTACCTTGTTTAGGGAATGCTTCTAGAATGGAGTGTAGCAATCTACAGATAAAGCAAACATTTTATGCCAAATTTATGGCTGACCCGCCAAGAGCATTAGAGACAGGAAAATCTATTAAGGAGCCTTAAGTGGGCCCGAACACTTTCACTTTTTCATGGTTACACGTGGGACACCATCAAAGTGGGACCAAATTAACCAAATGTGACTTTTTTCATCTTAGAGTATAGTATATTAATTCTTTAGGTTGTATTAGTGGTATTTCAAAAGGTGTAATCTCGTAAAAAAAACATGCTTTTAACAAAAGTATTTTACCCTCGGGGATACAAAAAATACGTCGTCTTCATCTTATCACGCTGTATAATGTATCGCAGATTGAGATGCGCAGTTGTTAGCTTGACACTGGGTGACAAACAAAATGCACTAACGAAATAAAAATGCTTTTAGCTGATTTAGTCTTGTTGCAATTTTAGCTAAAATATACATTGGTATTAAAGCTTGGAAGGAAAGTCGGAAGCAAATATTCCCTAATGGTCCCTTGCCGTAAGTGGCAAAATCTGTTTTTAAATGCCTTCCTTTTTTTCTTTTTTTTTTTTAAAGCAATCCAAATGAAGTTAACCCCAGATTTGAGTACTTGACTGGATTAATAATTTGGAGGCACAAGTCGTTATTTTAGGTTAGCAACTTATGCTATAAATTATGGTTATTTTGTGTTGTTTCTGCCACTTTGTCTTCCATTGTACCTTTTGTATCAACTTAAAACTGAACTTGAGGCAAAAAGCTAAATACACAGATGTAATACCTATAGAAATACTGTTTTACCTGCCAAAGCATGTTTACTGTTCATCCGGTTCTGAGATTTACACAATTCTGCCACACAGCAGAGTGCAAGAGTTGGTCAGAGGCTACAAACATGCAGCAGGTGGTGGTCAGCAAACCTACTAAAGAAGTTGTTGGAGACTTGGGACATGCTTCAAGGAACCTTTATACAGCCGTGTCCAAAAGTTTTGAGAATGACACAAATATTAATTTTCACAAAGTCTGCTGCCTCAATTTTTATGATGGCAGTTTGCATATATTGCAAAATGTTATGAAGAGTGATCAGATGCATTGTAATTATTAGCAAAGTCCCTCTTTGCCATGAAAATTAACTTAATCCCCAAAAAAATGTCCATTGCATTTAAACTCTACCACAAAAACATCTGACATCATGTCAGTGATTCTTTTGTTAACACAGGTGTCAGTGTAGACGAGGACAAGGCTGGAAATCACTCTGTAATGCTGATTGAGTTAGAATAACAGACAGGAATCTTTAAAGTGTAAGTAAACTTCCATCACTGAATTTTACCTACAGGTAAGCCTATAATAAGGCTTACCTTATGGTAGTGTAAATATCTCCTAAATGTGCACCGTTTAGGAGATATCTACTGTATATGCAGCCAGTGACATCACTGGTGCATGTGCTCTGAAGGAACAGCCATCGGGCCGTTCCTTCAGAGCACTGTACCGTAAACGGTGGTTCCTGAGCACATGTGCCTAGGAGTGCCATCGGCAAGAGGGGGGAAGATGGAAGCACCTGCAGCTCTGACATATCGTCGCTGGAAGGGCTTACTAGCACATTATAACTTTTACCTTGCAGAGTACAAAAAAAAAATGTCCAGCGGTTTACAACCACTTTGAAAGAAGGATGGTGCTTGAAATCATTGTTTTTCCTATTGTTAACCATGGTTACCTGGAAGGAAACACGTGCAGTCATCAATGCTTTGCGCAAAAAAGGATTCACAGCCAAGGATATTGCTGCTACGAAGATTGCACCTAAATCAACCATTTAATAAAAAGAAATTGACAAAAATGAAATAAAAAAATCAACCATTTTCAATCAAACATCAAGAATTTCAAGGCGAAAGGTTCAATTGTTGTGAAGAAGGCTTCAGGAGGCCCAAGAAAGTTCAGCAAGCGCCAGGACTGTCTCCTATAGTTGATTCAGTTGCAGGATCACCACCAGTGCAGAGCTTGCTCAGGAATGGCAGCAGGCAGTGTGAGTACATCTGCACGCACAGTGGGGAGAAGACTTTGGAGGTTGGCCTGGTTTCAAAAAGGGCAGCAAAGAAGCCGCTTTTCTCCAAGAAAACCATCAGGGACAGACTGATATTTTGCAAAAGGTTGAGGGATTGGACTGATGAGGACTGGGGTAAAGTAATTTTCTCTGATGAATCCCCTTTCCAATGTGGGGCATCCAGAAAAAAAAAACCTTATCCGGAGAGGAAAAGGTGAGGTGCTGCCATCAGTCCTGTGTCATGCCAACACTAAAGCATCCCGAGACCATTCATGTGCGGGGTTGCTTTCTGGCCGAGGGAGTGGGCTCACTCATAATTTTGCCTAAGAACACAGCCATGAATAACGAATGGTACAAAAACATCTTCCGAGAGCAACTTCTCTCAACCATCCCAAGAACAGTTTGTTGATGAACAATATCTTTTTTCAGCATGATGGAGCACCTTGCCATAAGTGATAACGAAGTGGCTTGGGGAACAAAAACATTGAAATTTTGGGTCCATGGCTAGGAAACTCCCCAGACCTTCATCCCATTTGAGAACTTGTGGTCAATCCTCAAGAGACAGGTGAACAAAAACAACCTCACGAATTCGGACAAACTCCAAGCATTGATTATGCAAGAATGGGCTACCATCAGTCAGGATGTGACCCAGAAGTTGATTGACAGTATGCCATGGCCAGTTGCAGAGGTATTGAAAAAGAAGGGTCAAGCAGTTAAGAACCGCATAAGTGATATAATGGTAAATGAAAAACTTAAGGCTTTTGCTTCGGACACTCATGATAAATTTTTTAGAGTCTGGCAACCGTGGATAGCATATATCCAACCTTCTAGATTCGATAATAAGCTTTTTTCCAATTTAAGTGATGCCCCGTCGTATAACCCGTAGGACTTTCTCCTTTTTCCTCTTCCTCCTCCCTCCTCCTCCCTCCTTCCTTCCTTCTTCCTCTTCTTCTCTTTTTTCTTTCTATTTTCCAGGTTTTTCTCTAGCCCTTCTCTTTTCCTTGTCAAAAATATTTATTGATTACACAATAATAAGTACATACATTGGTTATTAATGCAAGGATACAGAAAATGACGCTTACATAAAGTTTTTTTAAAAATAAATAATGGATAACATAGAATATTTAAAGAGAATTAATTAGATCTTCATTAACTAGATAGCCGGTGAGTAGCATTGTATACATGACTACCGTGCCTTAAAATATAATTAAACTACCGTCATTTTAACTACATGAGTTGTGACCTAACAACTTAAACTTATTGAAGTGAAGAACAATATATCTATAATAAATAGGGAGAGAAAAGAAAAGAGTAGTGAGAGAGTCCACAAGGGCGATCCAAGAACCAATAAGATGCGTAATGATTACCATTTCTTAGGTGTATATAGGGGTTTGCATTGAAGCGATTAATCGGCTACTATGGCAGAAGGACCTCATCATTGAAATCCGGAGGTAAATAGTGTTTTATCCAAGGGAGCCAAAGTTTTTTGAATTTTGGGATTTGGTCCCCGTCAGTGGCTATCATTTTGGCATGTGACATTGTGGTGTTCATTCTATGAATTGTTTCTGCCAACCCCAAAGTTGGGGATTTCCATGCTTTGGCTATCGATTGTTTTGCTGCAGTTAGAAGTGGAATAAAAAGATTAAATTGAAAAAATGTTAAGCATTCCGGTTTTAGATTAAGTAGTGCCGTAAACGGGTGTAGTTGTATCTGTTGTCGGAACATTTTAGATTTCTTTCCAGAAAGATTGCACTATCGGACACGTCCACCATACATGCAAGTGAGTGCCCAAATCTGAACAGCCCCTAAAGCAAAGAGCTGAATGTGTAGGCGCAAACTTGGCCACTCTAGCAGGTACAAGGTACCACCGTGTCAGGACCTTGTAATTTGTTTCCATCGCCGTGACATTGGGCGAGGATGATTTTATGGTTGACCAAATCTTAGCCCAATCAGCATTATCTAGGGTACGCCCCAGGTCCTCCTCCCATTTCCGCACATAGGTTGGTTTGTCATAATTGGGGTCTATAAGAAGTTGGGTGTAGAGGGTTGATATCATTCCTCTGGCTAATGGATCTTTTTTACAATTTTTTTTCAAAATTAGATAATTGGGTCAGTGGTGTTGCAACTTGTAAAAGTGGAGAAAATAAATTTTTAATTTAGAGATATCTAAACTGTTCTGTTTCTGATAAGTCGTGTTTCTCTCTGAGTGTAGAAAAAGGTACAAAGTTTTTTGAAGTGACCAAGTCATGTAACGTCAGTATTCCTGTTTTTGTCCAAGCTTTAAAAGTGTTTGGGAAAATCCATGCCGGATAAAAAGATGGATTTTTGAGGAAAGATAAGAGGGGATTGTGTTCCGATTGTAATTGGTGTTTAGGTTTAAATTTATCCCAAAGGGATAAAAAGTGTTTTGTGAGATAGGGTTACTCAATTCACGTCGATCTCTGGGCCGAAGCCATAGTATGTTGGAGATCAATAAAGGGTCACTTTCTGAGGCCTCTATCGATACCTATAAGGGAGATTCCTGTGTTGCGTGGTACTTTGAAAGACGAGCTAAGTGAGCAGCATTGTAATAGTTTGCAAAGTTGGGATAGCCTAGTCCACTTTGCGATTTAGGGAGATGTAGTGTGCGAATCGGTATGTGTGGTTTGGAGGTACCCCATATAAAGGTAGATGTTCTCTTTTGGATCAATCTTAAATATTATGAAGGGATTGGGATTGGCAGGACTCTAAACATATATAGCCCTTCTCTTTTCATGTGTAATTGCCTTACTTGGCGTGGTTTTGGTGAGGATAGTTACAGCGATCGCATTCGCTTATTGGTATATCGTATACCAGGGCTCAAAATTTCAAGTCCTGAGCTACTAGCCAGGCCTCAAGGGTTACTCGCCACCAGTTGCCCCACCCAGCCCACCCGCCCCTAATTCCGCCCCTAAACACGCTCTCATAAAATGACACTTAAATGTATTATGCAGAATTAAGTTATAAAAATAAATATTTACAACAACTGTATCTGTGCCCGCCAATGCAGGCTGCGTGTGCCCGCCAATGCAGCCTTGTGCCCGCCAATGCAGCCTTGTGCCCGCCAATGCAGCCTTGTGCCCGCCAATGCAGCCTTGTGCCCACCAATGCAGCCTTGTGCCCGCCAATGCAGCTGCGTGCCCAGTGCCCACCATTGCAGTCTTGTGTCCACCATGTAGCCGTGTGCCCAGTGCCCACCATGGAGCCTTGTGTCCACCTTGCAGCCTACCTGTGCAGCTGAGAGGAACAGGAGAGCCGCCCAGGTGTTCAGAGCTCAGCGCGGGGAACACAACGATAACGGCTTTCATTTCAATAGCGTGTTCCCGCCGCACAACGTCAAATACAGCCCCGCCCCCTGGCCGGGGAACTTTGATTGACAGATCACTGGGATTGGACGGGTGATCTGTCTATCAAAGTCCTGTACCAGGAGGAGGGGCTGTATCTGATAAGAGCGGCGGGGAACACGCTATTGAAATGAAAGCTTTTATCACTGTGTTCCCCCCGTGCTGCGCTCTGAACATCTGGGCAGCGCTCTTGCTCTCGCTCGCTCGCTCTTCCCCTCCGTGATTGCTGGGAGAAGGATTCCAATTTCACACAGGCTGACGGCTCGCCACCCCACCCGCTCCCAGGCAGCTCTTCCTCGCCAGATCTGAAAATCCACTCGCAAAATGCGAGCAGGCGAGTGGATTTTTTGAGGGCTGTCGTATACTCTTCTATATAGATCTCCGCAGTCTAGAAGTTTAAATGTTTTGTGTTCTTCAATACCATACTTGGGTGTCTTTTTTTTTGTTTTGTTTTGTTTTAGTCCATAGCGCATTACAGTCTGGAACTTCAAGCTTTCTTCACGAAGGACTTGTGGACTTTAGTTATCACGTTATGTTGATTTTGGAGATTATGTAACATTTTTGATGCATCCCTTTTGTCTGGATTTTCACTTATGCAATGGGTGATGTAACCATCTCATTGTTGGACTAATTTTGTCAAATAAAATTTTCATTAATTCCTTTGTAAAACGAAGGAAACGCACTGCAAATATTGACTCTTTGCATAAACTTCATGTAATTGTCAGTAAAAGCCTTTGACCCTTATGAAATGCTTGTCATTCTCAAAACTTTTGGCCAGGGCTGTAGACTACAGACCCATTATGAGACTGCTGGCTATTTCAGCTTCTTTGCAAATCCGTGATTCTACATTTGTTATCTCTAAAGGCAAGAGTCCCCTATTCCACATTAGTTTTTTTTTTAACAGTTTAGAAAATAGAACTCTGAGGAAAAAAAAATCTTGAAATGAGGAAAGGGATGGACAGCACAGAAAAAAAAGTAAAATAGTTTAAAAGCAAGAAATCAAGTCATTTTACTACTAGAAGCCAGTCTAAAACGCTCTCCCTTTCTGGCTTGAGTGAGCACCGAGGAGAGGAAGATGCAGACTATTGTCAACAGTGTCGCCTATCACTTCACAGTAAGTTCCAATTGGCCGCAAGTTGGGCATCAGGGCAATGGCTAAATTAACACTACACGTATCCCTTTTCTTGAACACATGCAATATACAATTTTGTATGCGTTCATGACTCTCGCAGAAAAAAAAATGCGTGTGGCAGTGCCATAACTTAATGGTACTCCAAACGCGACAAACAGATGCGTGCTGCTAACTTGAAAAAAACAGGCAGCAAAAGATGTGAAGCTTGACTCTCAAAAGGTGCATGATCTACTTAGGCTCCTTTCACACGTGTGTAACTTTTTCCTGCGACTTTGGACATCAGTCGCATGACAAGTCGTACCCCATGATTCCCAATGATGATCTTTCATATCTGTGCGACTTCAAGGTAGTCCCTGTACTACTTTGGTCTGACTTTTGATGTGAGTTGTGGTCCATAGACCTCAAGTTTACACAGGCATTCCCTGAAATTGCTGCAAAATCGTGTGACTTTCTTGTCGCGGCAGGTTGAAAGGGGCCTTATGCCACAGCAAAACCACCTTTTTTTTTTTTTTTTTCATAATGCAGGAAATATAGTTGGTCAAAAGTATTTAGTCAGCCACAAATTGTGCAAGTTCTCCCACTTTAAAAGATGAGAGAGGCCTGTAATTGTCATCATAGGTATACCTCAACTATGAGAGACAAAATGTGGAAACAAATCCAGACAATCACATTGTCTGATTTGGAAAGAATTTATTTGCAAATTATGGTGGAAAAATTAAGTATTTGGTTAATATAAAAGGTTAATCTCAATACTTTGTTATATATCCTTTGTTGGCAATGACAGAGGTCAAACGTTTTCTGTAAGTCTTCACAAGCTTGTCACACACTGTTGCTGGTATGTTGGCCCATTCCTCCATGCAGATCTCCTCTAGAGCAGTGATGTTTTGTGGCTGTCGCTGGGCAACACGGACTTTCAACTCCCTCCAAAGGTTTTCTATGGGGTTGAGATCTGGAGACTGGCTAGGCCACTCCAGGACCTTGAAATGCTTCTTACGAAGCCACACCTTCGTTGCCCGGGTGGTGTGTTTGGGATCATTGTCATGCTGAAAGACCCAGTCACGTTTCATCTTCAATGCCCTTCCTAATGGGAGGAGGTTTGCACTCAAAATCTCATGATACATGGCCCCATTCATTCTTTCATGTACATGGATCAGTTGTCCTGTTCCCTTGGCAGAGAAACAGCCCGAAAGCATGATGTTGCCACCCCTATGCTTCACAGTAGGTATGGTGTTCTTTGGTTGCAACTCAGCATTCTCTCTCCTCCAAACACGACGAGTTGTGTTTCTACCAAACAGTTCTACTTTGGTTTCATCTGACCATATGACATTCTCCCAATCCTCTTCTGGATCATCCAAATGCTCTCTAGCAAACCTCAGACGGGCCCAGAAATGTACTGGCTTTAAGCAAGGGGACACGTCTGGCACTGCAGGATCTGAGTCCCTGGCAGCGTAATGTGTTACTGATGGTAGCCTTTGTTACGTTGGTCCCAGCTCTCTGCAGGTCATTCTCTAGGTCCCCCCGTGTGGTTCTGGGATTTTTGCTCACCGTTCTTGTGATCATTTTGACCCCACGGGGTGAGATCTTGCTTGGAGCCCCAGAGCGAGGGAGATTATCAGTGGTCTTGTATGGCTTCCATTTTCTAATTATTGCTCCCACAGTTGATTTCTTCACACCCAGCTGCTTGCCTATTGCAGATTCAGTCTTCCCAGCCTGGTGCAGGTCTACAATTTTGTTTCTGGTGTCCTTCGACAGCTCTTTGGTCTTCACCATAGTGGAGTTTGGAGTGTGACTGTTTGAGGTTGTGGACAGGTGTCTTTTATACTGATAAGTTCTAACAGGTGCCATTAATACAGGTAATGAGTGGAGGACAGATGAGCCTCTTAAAGAAGAAGATACAGGTCTGCGAGAAATCTTGCTTGTTTGTAGGTGACCAAATACTTATTTTCCACCATAATTTGCAAAAAAAAATCTTTCCAAGTCAGACAATGTGATTGTCTGGATTTGTTTCCACATTTTGTCTCTCCTAGTTGAGGTATACCTATGATGACAATTACAGGCCTCTCTCATCTTTTTAAGTGGCAGAACTTGCACAATTGGTGGCTGACTAAATACTTTTTTGCCCCACTGTATATTAAGGTAAAAAAATGTTTTATGTTTAGAACCACGTTAAAGGGGTTGTAACCCCTCGTGATTTTTCACTGTAATGCATTCTATGCATTAAGGTGACAAAACCTTCTATAGTACAGCACCACTCCCTCTTTTCCTCACCTGAGCCCAGTCTTTCCAGCGCCGAGAAGGGGCACACCAGCTACAGCCGGTTTCTCGGGTCCTGATTGGATAGATTGATAGCGCAGCCATTGGCTCCCGCTGCTGTCAATCAAATCCAATGACGGGGGCGGGTCCAAGTCCTGCTGTCTGTCAGTAGATGCAGCAGCAGGACACGAGTGCCCCAAGGGAGAGCACTTCTCAAACGGGGCACTCGAGAAGAGGAGCCAGGAGCGCCGCTGAGGGACCCCAGAAGAGGAGGATCGGGGCCACTCTGTGCAAAACCAACTGGTTTTGTTATCCTTAAATCAAAATTTAGGACTATTGGAGCGGACTTTATAGGTACCAGAAAAGGAATAGAAATTTAGTAGACATTTATTTAATGTATTCCTTTTCTGGTACCTATAAAGTCCGCTCCAATAGTTCTAAATTTTCATTTATAGTTCGTATATGGATGTGGTACCCCTTGGCCTCTTTTCTCTTATATACGTTTTGTTATCCTTGTAAATGTGTTTGTAGAAGAATACATATTACTGTTAAATGAGAACCCCGTGGCATCATCATCTTTTTATTACCATTCCTAAATGATATTTAAAGTGGTTGTATACCCTCTTATATATCCAGTGAAGTGACTGGCCTCAGGTAAAGCGCAGAGTTTAAACAAATCCTCCTAAATAAGTTGTACCTAATTATCAGCGGCTATCTCTTATCCACAGCCTTCAAAGTTTCCAGTGTACACAGTATTTTTGATGGTCAGGGGGTGGGGTTCTGATGTCACACAATGCACAGCAAAGAGCAGGGAGCCGAGTGTAATCTGAAACCTGAGTGGAGGGAATGGACATGCCCCCTCTGCAAAGTCTGATAAGGAAAAATGCACAGTTGAGGCCATCTATCACCTGCTGTCTGCTGGAGCTCCAGTTCCTGGCCACTTGGAGTCTACATGAACTAACTCATGTACACTATATTGTCAAAAGTATTGTGACACCTGCCTTTACACGCACATGAACTTTAATCGCGTCCCAGTCTTATTTAGGATTCAATATTGAGTTGGCCCACCCCTTGCAGCTATAACAGCTTCAACTCTTCTGGGAAGGCTGCTCACAATGTTTAGGAGTGTGTCTATGGGAATGTTTAATATGGACGAGAAGGCTTGGTCAGCAGTCTCCGCTCTTATTTATGCAGGCCAGTCAAGTTCCTCTACCCCAAACTCGCTCATTCATGTCTTTATGGACTTTGCTTTGTGCACTGGTCCAAATTATTTGGTGGAGAGTGGGGTTGTTTTTCAGGGGTTGGGCTTGACCCCTTAATTCCAGTGAAGGGAACTCTTAAAGCATCAGCATACCAAGCCATTTTGGGCAATTTCATGCTCCCAACTTTGTGTGAACAGTTTGGGGGTGGCCCCTTCTTGTTCCAACATGACTGCGCACCAGTGCACAAAGCAAGGTCCACAAAGAGGAAGTTGACTGGCCCGCACAACCCGATAGAACATCTTTGGGATGAATTATAGTGGAGACTGTGAGCCAGGCCTTCTCATCCAACATCAGTGTGTGACCTCACAAATGCGCTTCTGGAAGAATGGTCAAATATTCCCATAGATACACTCCTAAACCTTGTGGACAGCCTTCCTAGAAGAGTTGAAGCTGTTAAGGGTGGGCCAAATCAATAGTGAACCCTACAGACTTAGACTGCCATTAAAGTTCAAGTGTGTGTAAAGGCAGGCATCCCAATACTTTTGGAAATATAGTGTGTATATAGCAGAGGAAGGAGGCAGCAGACTGAAGTCACACTTAATGCTTTGGATTGAGGCATGTATGCACTATAGAAGGATATGCTTTTGTTCATTTTTTCATTTCAGAGGTTTTGAACCACTTGCCCCTAGGGCACACAGCAGTTTGATCCTATGACCACTGTTCTCTGGTGGACATAGCGGATCACAGTACTCAGTCACAGCGGCCAGGTTATCATGTGATCGCTATAACAAATCATTACATGCAAGCAAAACTGTCATGAATTTAAGTCATTCATGACGACTTGCTTACTGTTGTGATGCTGTGACTGGCCTACAGCTATCACATGGTACCTGGGTCAGTCACAGCTCCCTGTACCATGTGATTAGGTATATACTATCACGGGGGTCGACATCCTGTCGATCGCGATCTACCTGATGTTCTCGAGAGGGTGAGGGGTAGATCTCGTGTCTGCAGTGCCGACCCCGCTGTCCAAACAATTCCTTTGACTTAGGATCAGAGCAGCACACACAAGCAGCTGGCTCTGTAGCATGGCTTCACGGACTCCTGTGTGATCATCCCCTCCCCACCTTCCTGCCCATTTTCTACATCGGGGAGGGACTTAGGGCAGTATGTCTGAACAAGCAGGTAAGGAATTTATTATTAGGGAAGGGCAAACCGTAGTGGGATATATACTCGTGATCTGTGAATGCTGAGCGGTATACTCGTGATCTGTGAATGCTGAGCGGTATACTCGTGATCTGTGAATGCTGAGCGGTATACTCGTGATCTGTGAATGCTTGGCTGTATACTCCTGATCTGTGAATGCTTGGCTGTATACTCCTGATCTGTGAATGCTTGGCTGTATACTCCTGATCTGTGAATGCTTGGCTGTATACTCCTGATCTGTGAATGCTTGGCTGTATACTCCTGACCCGTTGATGCTGGGCTGTATACTCCTGACCCGTTGATGCTGGGCTGTATACTCCTGACCCGTTGATGCTGGGCTGTATACTCCTGACCCGTTGATGCTGGGCTGTATACTCCTGACCCGTTGATGCTGGGCTGTATAATCCTGACCCGTTGATGCTGGGCTGTATACTCCTGACCCGGATAAGTTCATATTTGTACATTGAAATTTGTATTATATTTTTCTAAGGGACAATTTACAAAAGAATGTGGTGCAGGAACTCTACTCTAAGATTGCCTACCCCTGGTCTATCACAACATCACAATAGCAAGCAAGCTGTAATGAATGAAAGCTATTCCTGACTGCTAAAACTATTGCTTATATCAATGATCGTCACTGTTCTAAGCAATATTAGTGTAAAAAAAAAAAAAAAATCAAAGTAATATAGTATCGTTATGGCCATTCATTTCATTAGCCAGAATAATTATTTATTCGGGCCATTAAAATAAATTAGCGCTTGGGCACATTTAGACACTTTAGGTGTGTCAAGCTTTTTTCTGCCTAAATTCTGCTGCTCCTGGATGCACTGCACTGCCTCTATCGCTAAACACCTCTAAATGCCTATGTGTGCATGGACCCATAGGCCAGCATTCAGGGGCGTTTAGAGGCAGGAGGAAAAAAATTTGCCAAACACTCCTAGAAATAACAGGAAAAAAAAACATCCATTGTTTGGCTGTACTTCTCCTGTGGATCACAGGAGTGCAGTTCATTCTTCACTCTTGTGACCTGTTTTCCACAGACAGCGGGCTGACATCATAGAGCCAGTCCAGGCCTGGGAAAGATGGCGACCATATGGTCAGGATCCACCCACATGCTTGGGCCGGCACCTGGCTCTACCACTCAGCGAGTCGCTGAGAGCCTTAGCCGGCCACTCCCACCACCCTCCACAGCCAAGCGCTCCAATGAGCGCTGGAGGGGCACAGCAGACAGCGGTCACTGACAGCCAGCAGCTCTCTGCTCAGGAAGCTTTGAGAACCGAGTGGTCGGCGGTGTTTGATCGCTCGGTTCTCTTTAGAGCCACCGGCGGACAGATGCAGCGACCACCTAGGCAAGTACGATTCTAAAATAAAATAAAAAAATCTCATAATTCTCTCTTAATTTTGTGCTGCTTTCAGTACGTGATGCGTGAGAACTCTGTACTTTATTTCTTACTTGCTTGTTCCAATTTGCAGCTCACAAGGTAATGAAGCTGGGATCAGGTTGTCTGCTAAGGAGCCATCTTCTTTAACCGTTTTGTGACTGCCCTGTGCAGATATACTGCGGCAGGGTGGCCGCTCTGTGCCAGATCACATGCCTAGTACGGGATCTTATCATCCAGGTCTGGGGCGCGTACCCCAGCGACCCACTGCCGCTGTGATTTGACAGTGGGCGCCAATCAGCAGGTTCGGGGGAATCCGATGTCTGCCGGGACACGCCGATTACTCCAGAACAATGGTCTGCCTGTGTAAACAAGGCAGATCGCTGTTCTTTCAGAAGGAAAGACAGGTCTTGTGCTTCTGCTAAGCAGGAACACGGATCTCTGTCATCCCACAGTAAAAGCACCTCCCCCACACAGTTGGCAAGCACTCCCTAGGAACACATTTAACCCTTTGATCACCCCTGATGTTAAACCCTGTCATTAGTACAGTGGCAGTGCATTTTATTTTTAGCACTGATCGTTGAATTGGTGTGACTGGTCCCCAAAAATTGTCACTTAGTGTCAGTTGTCCGCCGCAATGTTGCAGTCCTGCTAAAAAAAAAAAACGCTGATCGCCGCCATTGCGAGTAAAAATAAATAAATAAATAAATAAATAAATAAATCTCTCCCATAGTTTGTAGATGCTTTAACATTTGCACAAACCAATCAATATACTCCTATTGGAACTTTTACCAAAAATATGTAGCAGAATACATATTGGTCTAAATTTCTGAAGAAATTCGATTTTAAAAATAAATGTGTGTGTGTGCGTGTGTGTGTGTGTGTGTGTGTTTTATAGCAGAAAGTAAAAACTTTTTACCACCAAAAGAAATCTCTATTTGTGTGGGGAAAAAAAAATATATCAATTTTATTTGGGTACAGAATCGCACAACCGCGTAATTGTCAGTTAAAGTAACGCAGTGCCGTATCGCAAAAATGGCCTGGTCAGGAAGGGGGTAAACCTTCCGGAGCTGAAGTGGTTAAAAACTAGTAGGTAATGGCATCTGCTATTTTGTAGCCTGACCGGCTCCCTTGAAGCTGTATGAAAATCGGTGAGCTGTAAAATTGACAGAGTTCGCTGACCCCTTAGTGCCGTCTCTAATAGCCGTTTAGTGCAGCTGTGAAAACTGACCAAGTGTCTCTTACACGCTGACATCCAGACAGAAGGCCATAATTAATGTGCTATGAGATTTTTTTCTTTTACAAGTCTCAAGCCAAAATCAGGCGTTTAGTTTAAGGCAAACTTGAGCAGCTGATGCGACTTTAATTTGGTGTGACTTGCCTGCATGTATTTTTAAGTGCTCAGAGGGAATTCACATCGTATTATTTGCACCATTGTGCACTGCATAAAATATTCATGGAAGTGTCACTTTTCCATAGGTGGCACTCCAGGGCAGAGCCGAGGACTTTTGAAACTTTGCATTTCAAAAGTAACAAATCCACGAAGCAAGCTGAGAAAAAAAAAAAAAACATATGCTATGCCATGGCGCAGGCCCCGCAGCCTTGGAGCGTGTCCGCTTCAAACCAGTGAGATGTCAATACATGTAGAACTTTTGACATAAGGAAGATAAGTGTGTATAATGGAATGAAAGCAAAGTCTTGTAAATATTATAGATTGACTGGGCCACCCCTCTGGCTCGACGGCGTTAATGCTTCAGCTGCTGATGGGCTCCATTTATTCCAATCATGGAAAGTTACTCAGTGTACTCTTCTTCTTTTTCCGGATACGTCGAGAGAGATTTTAGACAAATGCGTTAACTCATTTGCTTTGTTAACCTCTTAAAGTATTACTAAACCCAGGAGCCTGCTTTCACAATATCTGGTCTCCTACAGTACACAGAACATGGAAATGCAATTATTTTAGTAAATATAAACTGCTAAATACCTTTTCTCATCAGCAGTTAGAGCAGTCTTGTGACTTCTGTCAGTGTCTGGTTAAAGCTTGCAGGAGGAGTTTTCTGACTGTCCTATGAGACTGCAAGACCCCTGACCCTCTGTCTGGACAGTGCTGATTGGCCCTGTGCTGATCACAAGCACGCTCCCAAGAAAAAAAAATCTCTCTAGCAATACACACCAAACTGAGCATGTGCAGCCTGTCCCCCCTAGCCTCTGTATTATTCAGGATGTATTAGTTGGTGGAAGAAGGGGAGGATCAGAGAAAACAGGATAAAACCGCCCTTTTACACACTGCGGGATTAACCCCTTATGCAGTAATTTTTGATAACATACTGCATTCATCTTGCCATCACTTTTGACCAAATTTCCTGTGCCTTTGTAGCGCACACATCCCCAAAACATCAGCGATCCACCGCCGTGTTTCACAGTAGGAATGGTGTACCTTTCATCACAGGCCTTGTTGAATCCTCTCTAAATGACTTTGTGCCAGAAGGTTTGAGGCTTGTTTCCGTGCTGTTTGGCGTATTGTAAGCGGGAAACTTTGTAGCATTTGCGTCGTAATGGCTTTCTTCTGGTGACTCCACCATGCAGCCCATCTTTCTTCAACTGACTCCTTATTGTGCATGTTGAAACAGTCACACCACATGTTTTCAGAGAGTCCTGTATTTCCCCTGAAGTTAATTTGTGTTTTTTTGTTTTTTTTCCCAAACCTAATTTTCCAAACAAAAAAATAAAATAAAAATAGGGCAGGGCCCACAAAATACAAGGGTAGCTGTTAACAGTGAAGGTCGCAGCCTCCTATCAGCTTGTCATAGGGAATGGCAATGTACATCAGAACAGACATACTCCATGAAGGTTCCGCTGGCACCACGTACAGTCAACTCATTGCTGCTCAGTCTAGGTATTACTGATACTCGTACAAAAGCATTAAAGTGGTGGTGTCATGGATATGCATTAATGTCTGTCTGCCATCTTACCTTCCTCCTCATGTGTTCATCTAGAGACCAGACCTCCTTCACCTGGCTTCCTTTATAATCTCCTCCCAGCCTGACTCCACCCCAGGCCCTATCACTGAACACTATATTAACCTGTGCACTGCAAGCCTGCTTTGCTGATCAACGTGTTTGTTAGGCATTGTGTGTTTGGGTTCCTGCCTGCCGTGTGCTACGTCTGTCTCTCTGTTACGTTATTGGCTTGTCCCCGACCATCCCTGTCTGCTCGTGACCCTTGACCTTCGGCTCGTTCTTCGTTATCCTTGTCTGCTTGTGGCCCCTGACCTTCGGCTTGTTATTCGGTTCTCTCTATCGTGTGCTGCTGCTTCCCCTTATCCTACGGGGCGTGAGCTAGGAAACTCCAGGGGCCGCGACCTGGTCCCAGCCTGCAGCGTAACATCCTCACCACTAGAGGCCCTGGAGAAGACCAGCTGGGTCTTAGACTCCGCGCCCTGGGGAATCTTGGCTCTCGCTTCCGTTGGGATCCCGGTTGTGCTCCTCTGGTCCCGCTTTCCACAACCACCCAGTTTCCTATCCACAGAAGCCAGCCATAGGGTTCACTACCTCGCGGTGCACTCCTGTCCCCCTACGGTGTGCATCTGTCACCTGGCCACAGGTGACCCTGACAGTTTGATCAGCCATGAACCCGGCTGACATCCCGCTTCCCGCGGATGATCCATTGCAGGGCATAGTTCGCAGACTTGAGACCCAGGAATCAAATCAGACCCAGGTGATGCGATTCCTCCAGGATCTGGCTTCTCGATTCGAGCAGCTTCAGGTCTCCTTGGGAACCCCGAATCCGCAACCCCAAGTACAACCAGCGGCTGTACCTATCGCACCAGTCGCAGCCTCACACTCACTAAGATTGCCAGCTCCGTTCCGTTTCTCTGGGGACTCCAAGGCCTGCAGGGGGTTTCTCAGCCAATGCACTATTCATTTTGAGCTTCAGCCTCAAAGCTACCTATCTGACCGGGCTAAGGTAGCCTATATCATTTCCCTCCTCTCCGGTGAAGCTTTGGCCTGGGCTGCCCCCCTGTGGGAGAGGAACGATCCGGTGGTTTCCAGTCTGTCCGAATTCTTGAAGCTCTTTCGTAATATCTTCGAAGAGCCGGCTCGGGCTTCTTCAGCGGCTAGTGCTGTCTTACGTCTTCGCCAAGAATCTAGTTCAGTGGGGCAATATGCTCTTCAGTTCCGTATCCACACAGCTGAATTGAGCTGGAATAATGAGGCCCTGGTCGCTACCTTTTTACATGGCCTCTCTGACCGAGTGAAAGACGAATTAGCGGGAAGAGCCATTCCCGTCGGTCTGGACGATGTAATTTCATTATGCAACCAGATCGACATTCGTTTTCAAGAGAGGTCCTTAGAAAAAAGACGCCAGCACTCTCTGGGTCCTAGCCAGTCTGAGCTCCCCTCCCTTCATTCCGTGGAGCATCCTCTACCTGCTGAAGAACCTATGCAGCTGGGCCGGACCAGACTAACCCCCGAAGAACGTGCTAGGCGCAGAACTCTGGGCTTGTGCCTCTATTGTGGGGGCAAGGGTCATTTTCGTGACTCCTGCTCGCTTCGTCCGGGAAACGCTCGGGTCTAATACATTTGGAAGGTGGAGTATTGGACCCAGAAACATCACCTTCTCGCCTGCTCTTGCCGGTGTCCCTTCATGTAGGCACTTCTCCTCAGTCAACACTTGCATACCTGGATTCCGGGGCTGCCGGCAATTTCATGGATTGGAGAACTGCTTCTTCTATGAAGCTTACCCTTTCACCTCTCACTACCCCATTGGTAGTCTCGGCAATTGATGGCACTGTTCTCCCAGGGGGCCCTATTCGCTTCCAGACGCTACCCATTAGGATGTCGGTAGGGATTCTCCACCAGGAGTGGATATCCTTTCTTATTCTACCCAAGGCCTCTACCCCAGTTGTATTGGGCCTCCCTTGGCTACAGCTCCACTCTCCACATGTGGACTGGGTCTCTGGGCAGATCCTGGCCTGGGGTTCCTCATGTTTCTCGTCGTGTCTTCTCAAGGTGACCCCCAAGGAGAGTCTTCCGGTTGCTGCCACTTCTGTTTCTTCTGATCTTCCCGCCGCATACAGCGATTACCGGGATGTGTTCTGTAAAAAATCAGCTGAGGTGCTTCCTCCCCACAGGTCTTTTGACTGTGCTATTGATCTTGTCCCCGGAGCAACTCTACCCAGGGGTCGTACCTACCCTCTGTCCATCCCAGAGACCCAGGCCATGTCGGAGTATGTAGCAGAGAATCTGGAGAGAGGGTTCATCCGGAAATCCTCATCGCCTGCAGGGGCAGGGTTCTTTTTTGTTGCCAAAAAGGATGGTACCTTAAGACCCTGCATCGATTATCGGGGTTTAAATGCGGCTACTATTAAAAATCGATACCCCTTACCCTTAATATCTGAGCTATTCGATAGGTTGAAGGGTGCCTCCATTTTCACCAAGTTGGATCTCAGAGGCGCGTACAATCTCATTCGAATACGGGAGGGTGACGAATGGAAGACTGCATTTAACACTAGAGACGGGCATTACGAATATCTGGTGATGCCTTTTGGTCTGTGTAATGCTCCAGCCGTGTTTCAAAACTTTGTCAATGAAATCTTCAGAGATCTGCTGTACCAGTTTGTTGTCATCTATCTGGATGACATTCTGATCTTTTCTGAAAATCTGCTCGTCCACAGAAACCATGTCCGCACTGTACTTCAACGTCTTAGAGAGAACAATCTCTATGCCAAGCTGGAGAAATGTTCCTTTGAATGTTCTGAGGTCCTGTTTTTGGGGTGCTTTGTCTCATGTTCGGGGCTTCGTATGGACCCTGGGAAGGTCTTGGCTATCACCAACTGGCCTCTTCCTGCTAGCCTCAAGGCCACACAGCGCTTTCTTGGCTTCACTAATTATTATAGGCAGTTCATAAGGAATTACTCTTCCATTGCCGCGCCTATTATCGCTTTGACCAAGAAGGGTGTGAATGCCAGAGACTGGCCTCCCGAAGCTGTCTCTGCATTTCACAACCTGAAACAGGCCTTTGTTTCTGGCCCCCTCTTGAGGAGACCAAATCCTGGGAATGCATTTTTTATTGAAGTGGACGCTTCCTCAATGGGGGTGGGAGCTGTGCTTCTTCAAATCTTTGAGAAGAGACGCCAACCATGTGCGTTCTTCTCCAAAAAATTTTCTCAGGCAGAGAGGAATTATGCCATCGGTGATCGGGAACTTCTCGCAATTAAATTGGCGTTAGAGGAGTGGCGTCATCTCTTGGAGGGTTCCCCTCACTCCATAACGATCTTTACCGATCACAAGAATTTACAGTATCTACAGAATGCTAAACGTCTGAATCCTAGACAGGCCAGGTGGAGTCTCTTCTTTGCCCGTTTTAATTTCACGATTACCTACAAACCTGGTTCCTGCAACGGTCGGGCTGATGCGCTCTCTAGGTCATTTGACACTTTGGACGAGGAGTCCGCCCCTGAACCTGAGCCGATCATTCCCACCTCATGCATTGTTGCCCACTCTACCACCCTGAAGTCTAAAATTCCGCCTGGTAAGACCTTTGTCCCCACTGAGCTAAGAGCTAAGATCCTTCGTTGGGGACATGATTCCAAGGTGGCAGGGCATTCTGGATTCCTCCGATCCTTCCTACTCATCAGTCGTCACTACTGGTGGCCTAATCTCCGCTCAGACGTCAAAGACTACGTTAAAGCTTGTCATGTCTGTGCTCAGTCCAAATCCTCCACACAAGCTCCTGCTGGTCTCCTCATGCCCTTGCCTATTCCTAAGGAACCCTGGGCCCATATTGCCATGGATTTTATCACCGATCTCCCACTGTCTGAGAATAATACAGTCATTTGGGTGGTAATCGATCGATTCTCCAAGATGGCTCATTTTGTTCCTCTTCCTGGTCTTCCTTCTGCCCCTGCCTTGGTTCCCATTTTCATTCGAGAAATTCTCTGCCTACATGGGGTCCCTTCTCATATTGTTTCCGACAGGGGAGTCCAATTCACGTCTCGTTTTTGGAGAGCCTTTTGCAAATCCCTCAATATTGTCTTGGATTTTTCTTCTTCTTACCATCCCCAATCCAATGGACAGACTGAGAGGGTTAATCAGGAGTTAGAGGTCTTTCTTCGCACCTTTGTGTCTTCTCACCATGACGATTGGTCCTCTCTACTCCCGTGGGCAGAATTCTCCCATAACAATCATGTGAATACCAGTTCGCAGAAGACACCCTTTTTCACAGTTTATGGAAAACACCCTCAACTTCCTCTTCCTATGATCTGTTCTCCAGACATTCCAGCTTTGGCTTCGGTTCAGGAGTCTCTCAATTCCGTTTGGGGTCACGTTCATGATTCCCTCCGGGCAGCTGCTGAAAAATTCAAAGGCTTTGCCGACCGCCGCAGGCGTAAACCGCCTTCTCTTCAGCCAGGGGACAAAGTCTGGCTCTCTACCAGGAACATCAAGCTCCGAGTTCCTTCTCTGAAGTTTGCTCCACGATTCATCGGTCCATACACGGTAACTGCTAAACTGAATCCGGTTTGTTTCAAACTCCAGATTCCTAAGAGCCTTAAAATCACTAACTCCTTTCATGTTGCTCTTCTAAAGCCTTTAGTCCTCAATAAATTCTCTCGTCCTCTTCCTACCGTGGCGCCTGTCTCGGAGGATAATCAGGAGTACGAGATCAGTCAAATTCTGGACTCCCGACTCTGTAAAGGCGTTCTTCAGTACCTCGTTCATTGGAAAGGGTTTGGTCCTGAGGAGAGGTCTTGGATCACTGCATCTGAGGTCTTTGCACCTCGTCTGTTAAAGGAGTTTCATCTGAAGTTTCCCTCTAAACCTGGGCCCAGGCGGGGAAGGGGGAGGCCTCGTAAGAGGGAGGGTACTGTCATGGATATGCATTAATGTCTGTCTGCCATCTTACCTTCCTCCTCATGTGTTCATCTAGAGACCAGACCTCCTTCACCTGGCTTCCTTTATAATCTCCTCCCAGCCTGACTCCACCCCAGGCCCTATCACTGAACACTATATTAACCTGTGCACTGCAAGCCTGCTTTGCTGATCAACGTGTTTGTTAGGCATTGTGTGTTTGGGTTCCTGCCTGCCGTGTGCTACGTCTGTCTCTCTGTTACGTTATTGGCTTGTCCCCGACCATCCCTGTCTGCTCGTGACCCTTGACCTTCGGCTCGTTCTTCGTTATCCTTGTCTGCTTGTGGCCCCTGACCTTCGGCTTGTTATTCGGTTCTCTCTATCGTGTGCTGCTGCTTCCCCTTATCCTACGGGGCGTGAGCTAGGAAACTCCAGGGGCCGCGACCTGGTCCCAGCCTGCAGCGTAACATCCTCACCACTAGAGGCCCTGGAGAAGACCAGCTGGGTCTTAGACTCCGCGCCCTGGGGAATCTTGGCTCTCGCTTCCGTTGGGATCCCGGTTGTGCTCCTCTGGTCCCGCTTTCCACAACCACCCAGTTTCCTATCCACAGAAGCCAGCCATAGGGTTCACTACCTCGCGGTGCACTCCTGTCCCCCTACGGTGTGCATCTGTCACCTGGCCACAGGTGACCCTGACAGGTGGGTAGTCCACATCCCTATACTAAAATAGATAATTACATATTAAAAAAAAAAAAAAAAAAAACTGAGAAGAAAAAACAAACAAAAGATAAGTAAATAATGGAAATATAGGACAAGGGAGAGAACCGAAAGAGGGGGAAAGGAGAGGAGGAGGGGGGGGCGTAATTTCGTAATGCAGGGCAGGTCGGGTTGTTGTGGGGGTGTGTTTAGGAGGGTGTACATTTTAGAAAGAGTTTGTGGTAGTGGGTCTGTGCCCGAACAATATTCCTCGAACGTGGTCAAAGACCTAGAATAATTTTGGGGGTTCGGGATGGTCTGAAGAAAATGGTGTAACTGTACTGCGTTCCAGAATGTGAGCTTGAAAGGGCCTGTGGAATCCATCAACTCCAGGATGGAGGGCCATCTATCTCCTGTTACGAACTGGGAGGCGGTTACACAGTCAGAGTTCCTTAGTGACTGGAATTGTGTAGGTGATGGCCCTGGGGGGAACTTAGGAGTACCTAAAATTGGGGTCAGTGGTGACGTCTTAGCCATTGGGGAGGTACGGAGGATGGCTTGGGAGCATTGTCGCAAGGTATTCCCTATCAAAGGGTGCGATTTCAGTTCTGGGGGTAGGGAGTCCCCGCACCACAGCGCACTCCCAAGGGGGATGGTAGTTTGATGCTGTTCTATTTGTGCCCATAGTTTGGATCCATACTGTCGTCGCCAGTCGATAACCCTGCCCAGGTGTACTGCTTGATAATATCTCCTGATGTCGGGTATCGCGAGGCCCCCGCAGTGTTTAGGCATGGAAAGTTGTGTGCGAGGGGTGCTCGGCTTTTTATGCGCCTAGACAAAATGGGTGAAGAGAGCTTGGACTTGTCTGAAATATGCTGGGGGTATCCTAATCGGCAGGGCCTGGAAGAGGTACAAGAACATTGGTAGAATGCACATTTTCAACAAGTTACACCTCCCGAACCACGAATGCAGACCTCTGTGCCAGGTATCTAGTAACACCCTGGTTTTAGCAAGCAAAGGGGGAAAATTACTTTCATAGATACGGGTAAGGTCAGGCGGGATGCTAGTGCCTAGGTAAGTCAAAGCAGAGGTCGTCCATTTAAACCGGAAATTCGACATTAGACTAGGAAGAATGCGTGGTGGAAATGCCACTCCCATCGCCTCTGACTTTAAAAAATGTATCTCTAAATTGGATAATGTCCTGTACGTTTCAAATTCTCTGAGAAGGTTGGGTAGGGATACTACCGGATTAGTCAGTGAGAATAGCAGGTCATCAGCGTATGCTGAGATCTTGTGCTGCGTCTGACCTACCGATACACCCTGTATATCTGGGTTCAATCTAATCTTAGCTAGGAAGGGTTCCAAGGAGAGGGCAAACAGGAGGGGGGACAGAGGGCATCCCTGTCTCGTCCCGTTTCGTATTGGGAAAGGGTCAGAAAGGACTCCATTCGTCTTTACCTGGGCGGATGGGTTGGAGTATATTCCGGCAATCCGACTAAGCATCACCTCCCCCAGACCGATATGTCTGAGTACCGCAAACATAAAAGACCTGTTAACCCGGTCAAATGCCTTTTTCGGTGTCGGTGTTCAAAAATATACATGGGGTGTTTGTGGACCGTGCAATATGTAGTAGATTCAGAGCTTTCGAGGTACTGTCTCTAGCTTCCCTAGAAGGGATAAAGCCCACTTGGTCAAGGTGAATAAGTTGCTGGAGATGTTGTGCTAGCCAGGTAGCTAGGATTTTGGTGAATAGCTTAAGGTCCACATTCAAAAGCGATATGGGCCTGTAGCTGCCACATGCCGCTGGATCTTTCCCTTCCTTGTGTATCACTGAGATATGGGCTCCTAGGGTGTTTCCGGGAAACATTCCGCCGGAGCCCACCGCATTAAATAGTGTAATCATGCGTGGACCTAGTATCCGGAGTAGTATCTTGTAATATTGTAAAGTATAGCCGTCAGGACCTGGGGCCTTCCCTGGTTTCAAAGTTCCTATGGCTAGTTGGAGTTCCGTTAGGGTTATAGGGGAGTCCAGTTCTGCTCGGGTCTCCTGTGAGAGGGAGGGCATTTGAGAGGATGTAATATATTCCTCCAGTTCCGATTGGCGTGAAGTCACCACTGGTAGGCTATATAATTGGGAGTAAAAGTCTTTGAACTCTTGGGTGATTTGTGTAGGTAGGGCCGCTCTTTGACCACCTGTCGTGACAATGTGGGGGATGTATGTGGAATGTTTATGGTCTGACCGTTCTTGCCAGCAACTTCCCTCATTTGTCCCCTGATTCATAACCGGCTTTGCGGCAAAACTGCAAGGCTGCCTTGGCTCTGTAGCGGAGTAAATCCGTGATCTGTGTCCTAAGGATTGTTAAATCAACCTCCGATGATTGTGAGGGGGCATGCTTGTGTCTAGATTCAGCAACGGTCAGTTTCTTCAGCAGTCTGGACAACTGTTCATTGCGCTCTCGTTTAATACGAGCGCCATGCTTGATAAGGATTCCCCTGATAACCGTTTTGTGGGCTTCCCATAGAATGCCCGGGTCACAGTCTGGTTGGTCATTTTCCTGGAAATAAAAATTTAGTGCTCTGGTCACCTCCGCTAGTATTTCTGGGGTTTGCAGAAGGCTCTCATTAAGACGCCAGAATCGATGCCTAGGTGAGGAGGTATCAGATAGATAGTTTGTAGGTCAGAAACACAGGCGCATGGTCTGACCACGTCCTGTCGCCAATCGATGTAGCGCTCACAGCGTGCAGCTGGGTGTGCGGGATCAGAAAGTAGTCTATCCGGGTATACACCCGGTGCGTGGTAGAGTAAAACGTATAGTCGCGTTCACCCGAATGCTGCAGTCTCCAAACATCTATCAATTGAGCCCTGTGTAGTGTCCTGGCTAGCTGTTTAAGTTGGCTTGGTGGGATGGAGGACTTGCTCGATGAAGTGTCTACGGAGGGGATCAACGGGGCATTGAAGTCCCCGCCAAGGATCAGTTGTCCCTCTCTAAATTCCTGGAGTTTCTCTATAGTGTCTCCCAGAAATGTGGCCCGGAGTTCATTGGGGGTGTAAATCGCTGCCAATGTAACCTGTACATCGCTAATTAGGCCCTTAAGAAAAACATATCTCCCCGCAGGGTCTATCATAGAGCTCTGGCACTTCCAGGATATCTTATTGGAAAGCAGTACCGAGACCCCCTTGGATTTTGCCATCGGGTTAGTAGAGTGGTATGTGGTGTGGTAGTGTCTATTTCGCAGGAACGGGAGCTTTCCATGTCTAAAATGCGTCTCCTGAATGAAGGCTTTGTCAGTATGGTATCTTTTCAGGCCATTAAGTAGCATGCGTCTTTTCTCTGGGGTGTTTAAGCCTTTCGCATTAAGCGACATCACTTTAATATCGTCCAATGCCATGATAATACGGGGGGGAGGAAAAGGGAGAGAGTGGGGGGGGGGGGGAGGTAATGGGGGAGAGAAAAGATAGAAAGAAAAAAAAAAAAAAAAAAGGGGGGAGAAAAAACAGACAATAAGAATTAACTAAAAAGAGCAAGGCCTAGTGCTCTACGCTCTTCAACACATATATTAACTGCGTACAGCTCCCAGGGGGTTTAGCAATGCCCCCCAGGAGGAAACGCTTTCCTAACTGGGAGAGGGGTAGGACAAGGCTCAGAGGCAAGCCCCCAATCGCCCCACCCACCCCAACAATTATCAAAAGTGCATAACTGTACTTCAACTCAAGAAAAAGGGAAAAATGCAAACATATATACCTATATCTACGCCTGGGAATGCCGTCCACTCGGACTCCATATGTGATCCATCCATCTCAGTGGGCACCACTCTAGTGTCGGCGTCCAGAGGGAGTAGAGGACACCTAGGCCCATCGTCAAGTAAGCACAGTGATCCCATATCAAGCAATGTTTATATTGAGAACTCAACAACATAACATGTAATAGATAAACATTAGCTCCAGCCGGGGCCCCCCCTACCATGTCGAGTTCGTGATTCATCAGTGCCGGGCCTCCTCAAATGAATATAGCTGACCCGTCCCCCTGCAAAACAGCGGGCGGCGTACCCCGAGTCTCTCAAGTCCGAGGTGTCCTCGTATGTGATGGCAAAATCCCTGGGGCTCAATTGCCGGCTTCCCCCCCTTATGCTTCGGGGGCGTGCCACTGCATGGGTCGGGTTCGGCAAGTTCTGTGGTACGTTCGGGGTAGTGATACATCCAATGAGGGTCCCACAGGGGGAGGCATCTGGGAGGGTACACAATACCTAAGCGGCTCCGTGTAGGCTGGGGGTCAGCCGTTCGTCTTATGGAAGTGAAAGAGCAGCTAGTGCTGCCAGGTCCAAGCCGACTTGAAGGCAAACTCAGGGGGGAGAGACAGGGGAGCACCTCCACGCGCTCAGCACCAGGAAACATTCTGGTAGGAGCGGGAAGGCAGAAAATGAAGCCAGGTCACTGGGGGGGGGGGGGGATAGGTTGATGGTGAGGTGGTCGGGTCAGGCATATATTCGCAGTCTAACGTAAAGGTAAAAGAGGGGCGGGAGAGCATCTCATGACTCACGTGCACCCTCTGAGGACGGCTCTCTGGGTCGGCGGCGGCTCCGCTGCTGCCTGGCCTGGAAGTCACTCCTCTGTCCCGCTGGATGGACTCGGCTCGGGGCTCTTGGCAGGAGGGATAGCCAGTTCGGTATAGCAATCGGCTCTGTAACAAGGAAGTGAAAGAGGGCAGGCAGAGAGTCCGGCGTGCGGAGGGTGAAGGACCGCTGCTCCCTCCGGAATGTAACTGACAGAGGGTATCCCCAACGATAAGTAGCTCCACTCTGCCGGGCAAGATCTAGAAGCGGCTTGAGTTTGGCTCTTCGTTGCAGGGTAGCACGGGACAGGTCCGGGAGTATTTTGATAGCCACACCATCAAATTCCGTGTCCCCGGCTTCCCAGGCTTTACGGATAATGTGTTCCTTATGGGTATAGTGGTGGACCCTACAGATCACATCTCGGGGTCTCGTGGGGTCGGATGGTTTAGGGCCCAGCGCTCTATGAATCCGATCCAGCACCACCCTGTCGGGTAACTTAACCCCCTCTATGCTCCGGAAGATAGCGATTGCTGTGTCGGCCAGATCTTCAGGACCCGTGGCCTCAGGCAAACCCCGGAGCAGCAGATTGTTCCTACGGCTCCGGTCCTCCATGTCCTCGAGGTGGAGCTGCTGATCCACCAGTGCCCCCCATCTGTGACTCTCGGAGATCCTCCAGTGCCGCTACCCTGTGTTCCAAGGCAGATAGGGAGGACTCACCCGTGGTAATCCTGGTGGTGAGTGCTTCCACGTCGGACTTCACCGCGTTCATTTCCTCGCGGTGAGCAGCTTCCACTGTGCCGATAAGAGCAGCAATATCTGCTTTTGTGGGGAGCGCCTGTATCAGGGCACTCAGCTCAGCGATTGCCCTGTATGGCTGTGCAGATAATGTGGATGATTCCCCGTGCTCAAGGTGGCACTCCGGCGGGGTGTCTAGGAACATGTCGGCAGGTACTGTCTCTGCCTGCATGGCTGATGAATTGCCCAAGGTCCGACTCCCGGACATGTCGCCACATGCAGCCGCCATTTTAAGCTCCGGTGAGTTCAATTGTGCAAGTTGAAATAGACGTCTTATTTCGCTTGATGGTGGAGCCGGGGGTGAGGATTTTGCAGCCTTGGTATTCCTTTTTGCTGTCCTTTTCTTCGAGGAGTACATAGTGTGTAGTATCTAGCTGAAAAAGTCAGGGCAGGTGGGAGACGGTCGGGAGCTCAGTTAAAACACGTCTCTATTCAGCCATGTCCAGGCCACCATTTGTGGGTTTTTCATTGCATCCCGAACAATTTTCCTGGCAGTTGTGGCTGAAATTTTAGTTGGTCTACCTGACCGTAGTTTGGTTTCAACAGAACCCCTCATTTTCCACTTCTTGATTAGAGTTTGAACACTGCTGATTGGCATTTCCAATTCCTTGGGTATCTTTTTATATCCCTTTTCCTGTTTTATACAGTTCAACTACCTTTTCCCGCAGATCCTTTTGACAATTCTTTTGCTTTCCCCATAACTCAGAATCCAGAAACGTTAGTGCAGCACTGGATGAAAGATGCACGGGTCTGTCAGGAGTCCAGAAACTCGTTGACCATTTTATATACACACACACTTCTTACAAGAAAATAGATCATAGGTGAGGATGGTTACCTCTAATAGCCATTCAAACCCCTCTGTGTCAACTTGTGTGCATGTTATCAGGCCAAAGTCACCAGGGTATGTAAACTTTTGATCAGGGTCATTTGGGTTGTTATTGTTGTCATTATGATTTAACCAGTTCAGATCCGCGCTATAGCCCAAAGACGGCTGCAGCGCGGACCTGAACTGCCGGGTGGACGTCCCCAGGACGTCCTCTTGTTTACTTCCGCAGAGCTGTGCCCGCTGTGTCACGCGGGTGCCGATGCGCGTGCCTGGCGGCCGCGATGTTTGCCGGGTACCCGCGAGCGGCTGTGTTAGAGCCAGGGACGTGGATCTCTGTGTGTAAACACAGAAATCCACGTCCTGCTAGGGAGAGGAGACTGATGGTGTGTCCCTTGTACATAGGGACAACCATCGTTCACCTCCCCCAGTCAGTCCCCTCCCCCCACAGTAAGAATCACTCATGAGGGAACATATTTAACCCCTTCCCGCCCCCTAGTGGTTAACCCCTTTGCTGCCAGTCACATTTATACAGTAATCAGTGCATTTTTATAGCACTGTTCGCTGTATAAATGTGAATGGTCCCAAAATAGTGTCAAGTGTCCGATGTGTCCGCCGCAATATCGCAGTCCTGACAAAAATTGCAGATCACCGATATTACTAGTGGAAAAAAAAAAAATCATAAATCTACCCCCGTATTTTGTAGGTGCTATAACTTTTGCGCCAACCAATCAATAAACGCTTATTGCGGGTTTTTTTTACCAAAAATATGTAGAAGAATACGTATCTGACTAAACTAAAAGAAAAAAAAATGTAAAAAAAATTGTGATATTTATTATAGCAAAAAGTAAAAAATATTGTGTTTTTTTCCCAAAATTGTCGCTCTCTTTTTTTGGTTTATAGCGCAAAAAATAAAAACCGCTGAGGTGATCAGATACCACCAAAAGAATTTGTGGGAAAAAAATGATAAAAATGTAATTTGGGTGCAGTATTGTATGACCACGCAATTGTCATTCAAAGTGAGTCAGCGCTGAAAGCTGAAAATTGGTATGGGCAGGAGGGGGGTTTAAGTGCCCAGTAAGGAAGTGGTTAAAAAGAGTAAACACAGTTGATTGATAATAAATGGCTTTAGCCACACACTAACCATGAGTGGAAAATGTTTTTGTTTTTTGTGTTATCATTCATATTCTCTGAAAAATGGCCAAGAAATCATAAATTGTGATAATATATATAAATAAATAAATACATATAAATATATTTAAAAAATGTGTGTGTGTATATATTAGAGCTGCAACTTACGATTATTTTGTCTGTCGACTAATCTATTGATTATTTCTTCGATTAGTCAACGACTATAACGATTATTTGTATTTTTTTTTTTTTTATACTTAATCTAGTGTGTTCTTTTTGTGATTAGCTAATTAATCCTTTGGATAACTTTACAAAAAAGAAGTACAACTTCTAATATAATATTTCAACTTTTATTACCGTATTTATCGGCGTATAACACGCACTTTTTTCCCCTTAAAATCAGGGGAAAATCGTGGGTGCGTGTTATACGCCGATACTCCGTCTAATTCCCCTGCTGAAAACGAGCGAGAGGAGCGAGCGGAGCCGAAGCCGAAGTACAATCGGCTTTACTCGGCTCCTCTCGCAGTCCCGCCCATCTCTGACTGCGCCGCTGACATAGAGAAAGCCGAGTGTACTTCGCCTAGTCTCGGCTCCTCTCGCAGTCCTGCCTGTGACTGTGAGCAGACACGAGTCTAGGCGAAGTACACTCGGCTTTCTCCGTCAGCGGCGCAGTCAGTGGAGATGGGCGGAACTGCGAGAGGAGCCGAGTCCAGCCGAAGTACACTCGGCCCCGCTCGCTCCTCTCCACAGAAATCGGCGCCAAATTTTAAAAACCGCCGGGACTGACACGATCGCAAAGGCACTGGGCAAGGCTGCAGATGGACAGATGAACACTGGGCACGGCTGCAGATGGACAGATGAACACTGGGCACGGCTGCAGATGGACAGATGGACACTGGGCACGGCTGCAGATGGACACTGGGCAAGGCTACAGATGGACACTGGGCACGGCTGCAGATGGACAGATGGACACTGGGCAAGGCTGCAGATGGACAGATGGACACTGGGCACGGCTGCAGATGGACAGATGGACACTGGGCACGGCTGCAGATGGACAGATGGACACTGGGCACGGCTGCAGATGGACAGATGGACACTGGGCAAGGCTGCAGATGGACACTGGGCAAGGCTGCATGCTGCATTTAAATGTAAGTTTTTTTTCCTTGAATTTCCCTCCTAAAAGTTTTTTTCCTTAAATTTCCCTCCTAAACTTGGGGTGCGTGTTATACGCCGGTGCGTGTTATACGCCGATAAATACGGTACATTTTTTCCAAAAAATAATGTGGTTGAAGTTTTTACAGTATACAAAATAAAGTGCCAAAAAGAAAATGTAAACAACACTTTAGCATCAGGCATGAAAATGCCATATAAATTATGCCTAACACTTTGCAAAAGAGGCATCCACGTCATCTCCCCCACTGTAATATCCACGTCATCTCCCCCACTGTAATATCCACGTCATCTCCCCCACCCACTGTAATATCCACAATGATTGTGGATATTACAGTGAGTGGGGGAGATTGTGGATATTACAGTGAGTGGGGGAGATTGTATAGTGAGGGGTGCAGGGGATGCCTGTACTGTATATGGTGAGGGGTGCAGGGGATGCCGGTGAGGGGTGATGACGTCAGCGCGCACCTAGGCAGCCGCTGCCGCCGGGTGTACCAAGATGGCCGCCGCTCTGGAGCTAGGCTGAAGCCGTGGCCTTTCTTAAAGCCGAGGCCGCGGAGCGAGTAGTCGACGTTTTTCACGCACGTCGACAAATTTTCGTAGTCGACGCGTCGTGGCAGCTCTAGTGTGTGTGTGTGTGTGTGTGTGTGTGTGTGTGTGTGTGTGTGTGTGTATGTATGTATATATATATATATATATATATATATATATATATATGTGTGTGTGTGTATACACACACACACACACACACACACTCCGTACCCACTGTGTGTGTGTTCAGACCCCCTTACATTTTTCACTCTTTGTTATATTGCAGCCATTTGCTAAAATCATTTAAGTTATTTTTTTTTCCCTCATTAATGTACACACAGCACCCCATATTGACAGAAAAACACAAAATTGTTGACATTTTTGCAGATTTATTAAAAAAGAAAAACTAAAATATCACATGGGCCTAAGTATTCAGACCCTTTGCTCAGTATTTAGTATTTGCACTCTTTTGATCTAATACAGCCATGAGTCTTTTTGGGAAAGATGCAACAAGTTTTTCACACCTGGATTTGGGGATTCTCTGCCATTCCTCCTTGCAGATCCTCTCCAGTTCTGTCAGGTTGGATGGTAAACGTTGGTGGACGGCCATTTTTAGGTCTCTCCAGAGATGCTCAATTGGGTTTAAGTCAGGGCTCTGACTGGGCCATTCAAGAACAGTCATGGAGTTGTTGTGAAGCCACTCCTTCGTTATTTTAGCTGTGTGCTTAAGGTCATTGTCTTGTTGGAAGGTAAACCTTCGGCCCAGTCTGAGGTCCTGACTACTCTGGAGAAGGTTTTCGTCCAGGATATCCCTGTTCTTGGCTGCATTCATCTGTCCCTGCAGCTGAAAAACACCCCCACAGCATGATGCTGCCACCACCATGCTTCACTGTTGGGCCTGTATTGGACAGGTGATGAGCAGTGCCTGGTTTTCTCCACACATACCGCTTAGAATTAAGGCCAGAGAATCTTATTTCTCACAATCTTGGAGTCCTTCAGGTGTGTACTGGCAAACTCCATGCGGGCTTTCATGTATCTTGCACTGAGGAGAGGCTTCCGTCGGGCCACTCTGCCATAAAGCCCCGACTGGTGGAGGGCTGCAGTGATGGTTGACTTTCTACAACTTTCTCCCATCTCCCGACTGCATCTCTGGAGCTCAGCCACAGTGATCTTTGGGTTCTTCTTTTTTTTTTTTAAAGGGTAAATTTATTGAAATTTTGACACAATACACAGAACCTTATACAGTGCAATTCACATACATTGTGTAGAAAGGTTATACATATGCGGTACAATATTAAAGAGTCTATAATCAACATATCTGTATCTTGTGCATGTCTCACAACTTTCCTTTATCTATGTTATACATTACACTTTATTGAACATCCAAGCAACATTTGCTGCACTTCCATCTTTTATGTATTCTGTCAGTTAATATATTTTTTATATATATATATATATATATATATATATATATATATACATACATACATACATACATACATACATACATACATACATACATACATATATACACATACCTACATACACACACATTTTTTTTTTTTTGTTTTTAATTAAACTCCCCCCCCCCCTGTTTTTTTAAACAGTACTAATACTAGCAACAAATTCCCCCCCCCCTCTTTTCGAACTCAAACATGTTACATACGGCACAAGGTAGGTATAAGTATGTTCACGTTCCCACTACAGCGGGTGTCCCAATACCTCAGACATCACATATTGACTGTCTTATTGCACATCTGTTACTTCACTGATTGATAAATTCATCTTTTAACCATCCCGCCCAGATTTTATCGAATTTCTTTGGGCATCCCCTGGATACATATGTCAGCTTATATAATGGTAGCGCTTGATTCACCATGTCTATCCAATTCTGTAATGTGGGAGGGGTCGGCTCCCTCCATCTTAGAGCTATAGCCTTCTTTGCGTAGCAAAAGAGAATTCTGAGGAGTTTTTTCTGAGAATCAGATATCCCTTCCTCCTCCAGATCGCCTAATAAGCATCTGGCCGGGGAATAGATGTTAGGAACGTCCATAGCCTCCTCCAAATAATGGAGGATTGTTTTCCAAAATAACATCACTTTAGGGCATAACCATACCATATGAAAGAAATCTCCCATTTCATTTCTACATCTAGGACATTCTGACGTGTCCCGTCTTCCCATTCTATACAACCTATGCGGAGTGTAATAAGTCCTGTGGAGATAGTTGAACTGTATTAATTTGTCTCTGGCTGATACCATTGCCGGCACGAGTGAGCCCAGGGCCTTAGTCCACGACTCCTCTGACATAGTTGGTATATCTCTTTTCCATTGTGCTGCCACCCTCTCCAGACCAGCAGAGGAGGGTGCCAGCAGGCCGAAATAGTACCTAGATATCAATTTAGAGTGATCCTCCTCCGCTATCAGTTTTTCCGTACATGAAGGGAGAAGTGCCACCTCCTCTCCCCCATACTGTGCTCTAGCTGCGTGACGCAGTTGCAAGTAACGGAAGAAGAAGGTATTAGGCAAGCCGTATTCCGTCTTGAGATCTGCAAATGTTCTAACCATCCCATCCCTAAATAGTTGGTGGGCATACTTAACCCCATATTCTGCCCAGCATTCCCCATCCGGGATTTTATATATCTCTTGTAGTTGCGGATTACGCCACAAAGGGGCGTACGGGGATCTCGTTAGGCTAGTGCCTTTCATTCGATCATTACACATGTGAAATATCTTGTATGATAGTTTTAATATCCCTGCTCCCCGCTCCGGATACGGCCCGTCCCGATACACAACATTATTCAGAGCCTCATAAGAGAATACCTGGGCCGCCTGGGTGGCAACCGAGGCATTCTCCGTTTTGGGGAAGCCCCACCAGTGTATATGTGTCAGCTGGGCAGCCAGATAGTAACACTGGAGATCGGGTAGTGCCAATCCGCCCGATTTTATTTATTTATTTTACCAAGGAGGTTGAGGGGCAACTTGCCCCATACCTGAAGACTGTCCTTAAGACGTGCCATCAAGGGTAGTAGATTATTAGCTATGAATGTATTCAGCGGCAGCTGTATCTCGACCCCCAGATATCAGAAGCGAGACACCACCTGCAATGGGATCTCCGGAGGGAGAACAGGTGAGCACGTGGAGCAGAACGGAAAAATCACTGACTTGTTCCAATTTACTTTAAAGCCAGAGTATGTTCCAAACCTGGATATTCTGTCTAGGGCTGCTGTCAAGGATCCCTCCGCTTCCGCCAGGTACAAGAGCATGTCATCAGCGTAAAGTGATGTATTTTCTTCCCTTTCATTTACCATACAGCCCCTAATCTCCCCATCCACCCTCAGCAGAGCTGCCAGGGGTTCGATGGCCAGGGCAAACAGCAGGGGCGACAAAGGGCACCCCTGCCTAGTGCCCCTAGCTATTTTAAATTGGTCTGTAATGGTGTTATTCACCCTTAATCGTGCCACCGGCTCTGCATATAATAACCTCACCCAGGCTATAAATCTAGGTCCAAACCCGAGCCGCCCAAGGACCGCCACCAGATATGGCCATTCAATAGAATCAAAAGCCTTGTGGGTGTCCAAGGACACCACAATCCTAGTGTCCGGTGTTGGGCCCGCAGTTTGTAAAATAGTAAAGAGACGTCTCAGGTTTATGGCCGTTGAGCGCGTCGGTATGAAGCCCGTTTGGTCAGGATGAATAATTGATGCTATAACTTTATTCAGACGGGCAGCGAGGAGTTTGGCGAGGATCTTGGCATCCACATTAATTAATGAAATGGGCCTATATGATTCACACTGTTCATGGTCCTTGTGCGGCTTAGGTATTAGCACGATCAATGCCTCCCTGAGGGAATCTGGAAGTCTCCCCAGCTCCCTAGCCTTGTTAAACACCTCAAGTAACCTTGGTGTCAGACTTTCCCTATAGGTAGCATACCACTCCACAGGGTATCCATCTAAACCTGGTGTCCTATTCGGTGTCAGGGAGCCAATGGCCCCAGATATCTCCTCTGTGGATATTGGGAGTTCTAGCTCCCTTGATGCCTCCCCTGACAACTCCAGAAGTGGGACATGGGCCAGGTAGTTCTGTACCTCTTCTTGCTCATAGGTCACTCTGGAAGAGTATAAGTCAGAATAGAATGTGATGAATGCATTAGCTATATCCGTTTGTGATGTGCACAGATTATTACCTCTGTCAAATATACGTGGGATAGAAGCGGGTGGTTGCTGCGAATGGGCTAGATATGCTAACAGTCTGCTATTTTTATTACCAAATTCAAACATCCGCTGGGACTGGTACAGAAGCTTTTTTTGTGTTTTTTCCACTAGGACTAAGTCAAGTTGCCTAACCCCTTCCCTCCAAATTTTATAGTTATTTACCGTGGGATTCTTAATATATTCCACCTCTGCACTCGTGGCCTGTTGTTCAGAGTCCCTCAGTTTCCATTCACGATCTGACCTGAGCTGTTTAATAAGATCTCCTGTAGAGCCTCTAAGGGTAGCCTTAAACGCATCCCATGTGGTTCCCACTGGCACTTCCCCTCTATTCTCTATCCAAAATGTGTTAATAGATTTTTGCGTGGCTCTCTCAAAAATTTCTTCCTTGAGCCACAGGGGGCTCAATCTCCATAAACTGAACCCTCGCGGCCTCTCTACATCTATAGAAATCATTAGTGGCGAATGATCTGAGACAGCCCTGGGGAGATACCGAACATCCACTACTCTGGGTAACAGTTCTGTAGATACAAAGCACATATCTATTCTAGAAAGGGTATTGAACGTGGCAGAGTAGCATGAATACGCTTTGGTGTTTGGATGTTTCCACCTCCACACCTCCGTTAAATTATACGGTTTCACACCAGCCGCCAATGGGGAGCTGTCCATAGCCGCCATGCCAAATCTATCCATTACAGGTGACAACACCATGTTCAGATCCCCTGCCAAAATTATGGGTCCTTCCGCCACCCCAACAACCGTTGACCTTATGGCTTCCCACGTCCCCACCACAAATGGGGGAGGGACGTATACTGCCACAAAGGTATATGGCTTGCTGTTTATGATCAAAATTAAAATTGCATATCTTCCAAGTGAGTCTGTCTTGACCAGCTTGGTTGTGCATAGCAATGTTTTTTATACACTAATACTGAGACCCCTCTCGCATAGTTAGAATATGTAGAATGGAATGCCCTGTTTACAAAAGCTCTGTGGAGGGCAAGTGTTCTAGATCCCACCAGATGCGTTTCCTGTAGGAAAACAATACTGGGTCTACATTTCTGTATGTGTTTAAATACCAAAGCTCTCTTAATCCTGGAATTAAGACCTCGCACATTCCAGGATATTACTTTAAGAGCCTGCATGGTGGGAGAGCATAATAATTTTCACTGTGGGTTCTATAGGCCTGGGTCTGCAAAGACTCCAGTCCCCCAGCCATTTCCAAGGCACTCCATTCTGCACCACCCACGCAATTTTCAAATAACAGTCACAAGTGTGCACACATTTTGCTGAACTCATTACATCCCCGACCTGCCCCTGTACCCCATGCCGTTTTTCTGTGAAATTATCCAGATTATACCCGTAAAACTGTGATCCACAACGTAGGATCATAACATCCCTTCCCCCCTCCCTGTCCGCAGCCCCAAACCTCCCACGGACTTTGTCCCCAAACATTGAATGTAACCAAGAAGAGTTACCCTAGGGGGGTAATTCCTCCAATCCAGCCGGATCGGAGGTACAAGGGTGAGTACTTGGAAGTCTATTGAGCAACTTACGAACCGCGCCGATAACTGCTTATGATCTTTAGGCCCTGTTGCCTCTGAAGTCTATAAGGATTTTCATCAGTCCCCGTGGTCATTACTGGGATGTGTCATCAAGGAGTACTGCAAAGCGTTCAAAATTGTATTATAATTTTTTTTTTTTTTTTGATTTTTGTAAACCGGATCTGTACAGTGGGTTAAGGAGGATTCATCTTCCTGCGCCCAGTGTTTCCAGCCACTGATTTGCTTCCTTTGGAGAGGTAAAAAACTGGGTCTTTCCATTATGCACCACCCGCAGTCGTGCAGGATACAACATACTGTATGGGAGACTGCGGTCCCTCAGGCGCTGCTTTACACTTTGGAATGCCGCTCTCTGCTTCTGTGTCGCAGCTGAAAAATCAGGAAAGATGGTAATTCGCTGGTTCCCACATCAGTTCCGGCATAGTGCGGGCCCTGTGGAGAATGGTTTCTTTATCTCTAAAATAGAGAAAGCGGGCCAACATGGGTCTGGGGTATCTGCCAGGCTGTGGAGCCCGCAGGGGGACTCTATGAGCCCGTTCAATGGCAAATAAGTGGGAGAAGCTATCTGCTCCAAAGGTCTGCTGGAGCCATGACAGGAGGAATTCCTCTGGATTTTTGCCCTCCGACCCCTCGGGGAATCCTAGGAACCGTAAATTGTTTCTCCTGAGCCTATCTTCAATTTCCCCGAGTTTGGTCTCCTGGGACTTGTGGTCCGCCGCAACATCTCTCACTTGTAACATGAGCGGGTTAAGATCATCCTCCACCGCTCCAATTCTTTGCTCCGCATTAGTGACCCGATCCCTAATCTTTTTGACATCATCCTTCATTATTGCAAAATCCACTCTGATAGTTTCTATCTGTGTGGTCAGCGCCACATGGCAGCTCTTAATAGTGTCCATGATTTGAGCTAACGTCGGTTCGCTTACCTGTGAACCGGAGCCTCCCTCCTCCACATCCGATGAAGGAGAGGGCAGGGGAACGGCTAGTGGGTCTGTTGGATCAGTCCATTCCGTGTCCCCCTCGGTCCACTGGCGTCCGTCCTTAGGAGCACCGCGCTGCTTGTCAGTATTCTGGGCGCCATCTTGGCTGGCCTCGTGTGCAAAACGGGCCAGACGATCCGCGGGCGTGCTGCCGGCCTTCGGGCCGTACTTATTTACCATCGTCATGTACCCGAAGTGTTCCGCAGCCGTCCCAGATACCCAGGGGCGAAAATAATAGCCTTCAGCCGTGTAGGATTAGTTCAGGATCTCAGCGCGGTCCGGAGCTCACAAGGAAACAATCCTCACATACCGGAAGTCGGACACGCCCCCTTTGGGTTCTTCTTTACCTCTCTCACCAAGGCTCTTCTCCCCCGATGGCTACGTTTGGCCGGACAGCCAGCTCTAGGAAGGGTTCTGTCGTCCCAAACGTCTTCCATTTTAAGGATTATGGAGGCCACTGTGATCGTAGGAACCTTAAGTGCAGCAGAATTTTTTTTGTAACCTTGGCCAGATCTGTGCCTTGCCACAATTCTGTCTCTGAGCTCTTCAGGCAGTTCATTTGACCTCATGATTATCAATTGCTCTGACATGCACTGTGATCTGTAAGGTCTTATATAGACAGGTGTGTGGCTTTCCTAATCAAGTCCAATCAGTATAATCAAACACAGCTGGACTCAAATGAAGGTGTAGAAACATCTTAAGGATGATCAGAAGAAATGGACAGCACCTGAGTTAAATATATGAGTGTCACAGCAAAGGGTCTGAATACTTAGGACCATGTGATATTTTAGTTTTTCTTTTTTAATAAATCTGCAAAAATGTCAAAAATTCTGTGTTTTTCTGTCAATGTGGGGTGCTGTGTGTACATTGAGGAAAAAATGAACTTAAATAATTTTAGCAAATGGCTACAATATAACAAAGAGTGAAAAATTTAAGGGGGTCTGAATACTTTCCGTACCCACTGTGTGTGTGTGTATGTGTGTGTGTGTGTGTGTGTGTGTGTGTGTATATATATATATGTGTATATATATATATATATATGTGTATATATATATATGTGTGTGTTGTGTCAGAAAAGGCCTGGGTCCTTAAAGTGTTACTAAACCCACAACAGTAAAATCAGTCTGTATATGCTGTAAAGCATGCTTGTTATACTCAGTGTGGAACCTAAGGGGTTAATCCTCTGCATTGTGTAAAAAAAAAAAAGCTATTTGATCCTGTTGTCTCAGATCCTCCCCTTTTCCCACTGTCCCCAATTCATCTGCTGATGGCACAGAGCCCTGGAGGCACTCTGCACATGCTCAGTTTGGTGTGTATTGCTAGAGTGGGAAGGGTGCATGTAATCGGCACTGTCCAGAGAGAGGGTCGGGGGATCATGCAGCCTCATAGGAAAATGATAACCCCTCCTACAAGTTTTAACCAGACACTGATAGAAGTCCCAAGACTGCTATATACTGCTGATGGAAAAGGTATTTCTGTGAACTGTGGGAGACCAGATAGTGAATGCAGGCTCCTGGGTTTAGCAACACTTTAAAGAAACCCTGTTTCCAGGCCATACATTTTAATAAATATCTTCCAATAGGATTATGTATCACATTTATTGTATTTAGACATGTTATTTATCTGTTAGTGTTCCTTCTCTCAAAGGCCTGAGACTGCTGCTGGGTGCTGCCATTTTGGAAGTAATGTCAGCAGCCCCAAACAGGGAGGAGCTGCTGCTCCCATTGCAGTAAGGAGAAGGGAGGGGTAGAGGAGCTGGGCCAGCACACAGAGTAATTAGAAATTCCTAGAAGAGGAGAGAGTTATGACACGGCAGGAAGGGGCTTTTGCATAAGAACAAACAAAAGGGGGCTCCTCCATCTCAATGTACCGGTTTCTATAGAACTCTAAATAAAAGTAATGCATCCACTGGTTTTTAGAAAGAAATCAGCATATCATCAATAAGAATGTGGTTATCTATGAAGCTGCCAAGATTGGCAGGCAAGCGGCTGGCAACTGCAGCGTTCAGCCCAGAAGTAGCTGGATGCAAGTAGAAGAAAAGCGCTTTAGTGCTGGGAGCTGGAACGCAAGCTGCCCTGCTTGTGTCTGCTTCTCGGTCCCTCCAGCCGCCTCGGCAAAGAACGGCTCCACTCAAGGATGCCTTCACTCTGTACAGGGGGTGTGGTTACACATTTCGGGGCTTTGTCCCTTTGTCAAACCAATAGGGAGCTGTTACATGAGTTTTACTTGGAGTGATCTGATTTTGTTAGAAATTCAAGGCACATTGCAATTGAATAAAGAGTCGCTTATGGAAAGGAAAATCACTGCAAGTAAGCATTTAAAATACTTGAACTTGATTTTACCTGCAATTTTTCAAGTAGATGATGGGGTCTCTTCAAAGTTAAGCTGTCAGAAAAAAAAAATCTACGTTAACATGTATAAAGTGTAGTCACCTAGAGGTGTCTGCATGTATCTTCAGCAGTATCCAGGTCATCCATGATACCTCCAGATCATATTCTGATCTTCAAGGTTTCAACACTTCTGGGCAGGGCCGCTGATAGGGCAGTACAAGTGATCCTGTTGTACTGACCTCTACCTCCATCTGCTAAACAGGGAGGCCCAGGGCAGCTTTATTGTTCATTTCTGCCTAAATGAATAAATGGATATTTACTAGATCACACCCCCCCCTTCTTCTTGCTTACTCGGTAGTGCAGAAACGTAATGGCTCCTTCCCATCTACCACCCATTTGTATAGGCCAGTCTCTATGATGGTGTACCATGATGGCCAATAGAAGGCAGAAGTAGGCTAGCAGGTTTTGACATTACCAGAAAGTTTGGAATTGGGATGGGGGCGGGGTGTTGCCAGTGAAATTTAACCTCACTCTATCATCATCTTGAGTCTTTATAAAATTGTACAAATCTGACCATAGCATAATTTCTCAATTGTTTTGTCATAATAGTGTCATTAAAAGTCTAAGCTTGTAAACTGCCCTCAGAAATGAACCCAACAAATTGCAATTTGTTGTCTATACAGCTTTGCATTTTCTCACATGGCAGTCTCTATAATGGTAGGCTTGTTTATCCGGTCACAGGTCAGCACACTCTTGTATCCTGCAGCGCTTTCTGATAACGATATTACTACTGTTGAACTTTTTTTTTTTTTTATATTTTTTTTTTTATTGCTTCAAATACTGGCATACAGGGGCAACAAAGTGTGCGAACCACTTGGAATTGACTGGTTTTCTGCAGCAATTTGCCATAAAATGTGATCCGATCCTCATTTAAAGCGATACTAAAGCTTCATTTTTTTTTTTTTTTATAAAAAAACATGTTAAAGGGGTTGTGATGGTTTGTTTTTTATTTTCTAAATAGGTTCCTTTAAGCTAGTGCAGGGGTCTCCGAACTTTCTAACGAGGGGGCCAGTTTACTGTCCTTCAGACTTTAAGGGGCCAGACTGTTGCCATTGGGAGTTAAAAAGGTCCCCACGTCAGCGGGAGGAATTGTGCCCCATCGTTGGTGTCATTGGGCCCAATTGTTGGTGTCATTGGGAGGAATTGTGCCTCCATTTTTGTCATTGGGAGGAATTGGGCCCCATTGTTGGTGTCATTGGGCCCAATTGTTGGTGTCATTGGGAGGAATTGTGCCTCCATTTTTGTCATTGGGAGGAATTGTGCCCCAATTGTTGCTGGCATTGGGCCCAATTGTTGGTGTCATTGGGAGGAGTTGTGTCCCATCTTTGGTATTACGGGGGAGAAATTATGCCCAAAGGGCCAGATAAAAGCAAGCAAAGGGCCGCGTCTGGCCCCCGAGCCGCAGTTTGGAGAACACTGAGCTAATGCATTGTTGGTTCACTTATCTTTTCCTTTTGATTTCCCTTCTAAATGTTTTTCTTCTTTGTCTGAATTTCTCACTTCCTGTTCCTCCTCAGTAAGCTTGCCCCTATCATCCGAGCCGTTCTGGCTGGGGGTTAGTCAGCGTTCTCGCCCCCTCCCTTGGGACTACATCCCTGCGGGGAGACGCTGTGAACGTTCACAGCGGATGATTTGGAGCACCCATGTTGCACTTCCGATGCACTGCCCATTCATTTTAATGGGCAGGGGCGTTTTGGGAGCGGAGTATACAGCGCTCCCAAACTGCCCCAAAGATGCTGCTTGCAGGACTTTTTCTAACGTCCTACAAGTGCACCGCCCCAGTGTGAAAGCACTCAGGCTTTCACATTTGGACGGCATGGAAGGCAGTTTTCAGGCGCTTTACAGGTGATATTTCTAGCGCTAAAACGCCTGAAAACTGCCTCCGTGTGAAAGGAGTCTTAGGCTTTAGAACAACTTTAAAGTTGTTGTAAACCCTGTTATACTGCTTGTACCTACAGGGAAGACTATAATGAGGCTTACCTGTAGGTACTGTAAATATCTCCTAAACCTGCAATGTTTAGGATATATTTACCATATGCGCTTGCGCCGACGTCCGTTGCGCGCTGAAGATACGGCAGTGTGCCATGACCAGCGGCCCCCACGCACATTTGGGTAGTGACCTCATCGCGGCCCAGGCAAATCGCAGCGTTGGAGCCCGCAAACCCGGAAATAACTCCAGGAGCTTCTATCTAAGGTAAGTATTTTATAATGAGCTAGTATGCGATGCTCATTGTGCCTTTTGTCTTTCAGGGTTTGTTTTTTTATTTTATTTTCAGGTTTACAACCACTTTAAGTCACAACAATAGACAAACACAATGTGCTTAAGCTAGATGAAGCAGTTTAGTAAAGTGGAATGGTCAAAAATCTCTCCTGAACATTGTGCAGGTCTGATCCAGAGCTACCGAAAGCACTTTCTTAAAGTCATTGCTGCCAAATGATCCTCAACGAGCTATTTACGCCAAGGGTTCATTGCCTTTTTCCTCCAGCACTGTGATTATTTAAAATGTTACTAAACCCAGAGCCCTACATTCACTATATCTCGTCTCCCACAGTGCATAGAACATGGAAATGCAATTATTTTAGTAAATATAAACTGCTAAATACCTTTACTCATCAGCAGTGTCTAGTTAAAGCTTGTAGAAGGAGTTTTTATTCTCTGACTGTCCTATGAGGCTGCAGGACCCCTGACCATCAGTCTGGACAGTGCTTATTGGCCCTGTGCTGATCACATGCCCCCTCCCAGGAAAAAATAATAATACTCTAGCAATACACACCAAACTAAGCATGTGCAGTGTCCCCGGGGCTCTGTAATGTCAGGAGATGGATTGGGGACTGGAAGAACGGGAGGATCAGAGAAGACAGGATCAAACGGCCTTTTAGCCAATGCAGAGGATTAACCCCTTAGGTTCCACAGTGAGTATAACAAGGATGCTTTACTGCATATACAGACTGATTTTACTCTCATGGGTTTAGTAACACTTTAATGGATGTGTTCAATAAAGACATTAGAAATTTAGTTTTGTTTGTATTATCAGCTTACACACAGTATATGTCTATTGTGACTAAGATGAGGATCACATTTTATGGCAAATTATTGCAGAAAACCAGTTAATTCCAAGGGTTTCACATACTTTTTCTTGCCACTGTATCTGGTCACGGTGGTCAGCAGGACAAATCATGTTGAGCTCTCTACTGCCCAGAGACCATTTTTTAATATTTCAATATTCTTGTAAGCAATAGACAGCTTAAACTTTTTGGATCGTAAAGCTGAACAGTCAGTCACACCATAGAGTGTGCAGTTCTTGTTTTCAAGTTGATTAAATGCTTTCTCATTTCTTTGCACTCTTTTTTAGGTTTTCTGCAGGTTCTGAGAGTAATGAAAGAGACAGGTGTGGATCTTGATGTGGATACCTTTCATTTTTATGTTGTGGACTTGTTTGCAAATGCCGAATCTCCTGAATCCATACTGCAGGTACAATACATATATCTTTCTTCCCTTTTTTTAAAATTTATTTTTTGAATGTTGGTAGAGACTAGAAAGCCCTGTGGACGCTGAAAAACATTCTCCCAGTGTCTACAAGGCTAAGTTTTGGTGTATTAAAGAAAGAAAGAATATACTCCCTGATTGTGAACGGCTTCTGCATCAACTTTTTAAAATGCTATTTAGGAACAAACATGCCAAGATTTCCAGTATTACTTTTAAGCCTAGTACACACGGGCCAAATGTTGGCCAGCATCAGCCGGTTCAAAAGAAACCGTCCGGCATTTGGCCCTTATGTATGGCAGCCGGTCCATGTCAAAGGCTTATGACCAGAAAAAGTCTAGTCAGCCAATGGCTGAGAGCGCTGACCGACGTATTCTGGTGAGGGTGGGGGGGATCGCTGTACTACGGTCGGATTGTTAGTACAGCGGCTCTGACCTGAGCTGTCAGTTTTTTTTTTTTCTTTTGGTTCAACACAGTGGCTTGGAACAAAAAAAAATATATAGTGATTTGTAGGAGGCTTTCATTTTGACTGCCATTGTAAAACTCTTAATATTTGGTTAACAGCTGAAACATTTCTGAAGTTTTTCTGTCCTTTTTTATTTATCCAAAAACCTTATGTTTGAGTTTGAAACCTGTACCGTTTCCGGACTTGATTCTGGTAACAAGTTAGCCATGACGTGGCATGACTATAGTTAAAACCTCAGCCGAATGGGCAGAAGAACTAGCCTCACCCAACGGAGGAGCTAAAAAGGAGTTGGGTAATGGAAAAGACTTCAAGAACGGGGGGGAGGGGGGGGGGGGTCAACGTGACTCTAAGCTGCAGACATTAGCAACATCAGTAGTTGCGCTGCATGCAGCACTAGAGTAGGTTAGTAGAGTAGCACCCGTTACATAGGCACTGCCCCTCCTTTCCTACCATTATCTAGAACAGCACCCCAACAGGTCATGTTTTCAGGATTTCCCTCAGATTAAACGACTGGTAATTACTAAGGCAGTGAAACTGATTAAATCACTGGTGCAAAATAATAGAGATCCTGAAAACATGACCTGTTGGGGCGCCTTGAGGACTGGAGTTGAGAAACACTGATTTAGAATTAGGTATGTTGGGTATGCATGGCTGTAAGGCATCTTAATGCTAATGAAACTAGGCAAGACCTCAGATACTTGTGAAACCTAAAAAGCTGTCAGCGGGTGACAACTTCATGCACCCGCTCCTGCCCCCCGCCCCGAGAAGACAATGGCCCGACACGAGGGATTCCCCTGCCAGCACTTTGTTTTCATGGGGCAACCCATGACTGCAGGAAATAAATTTGCACCGTCTATGGTCAGTCTTGGTTTATTTTGTGCATTAGACGAAAAGTAAAAAGACCATCCAGCGCTCAGACCAAGGAACTTCACTCAGGGACTGTGGCGTGTAATAATTTCTCAAACTGGGCAATCTTCAGAAAACTGAAAACATGTACAAGAGGGTGCAAACGCCTACCTCCAAAATTGTTTATTGTAAAATGATAAAATGGTAATATACTCATAAAAGCAGAATAAAATCAAGGTAGACAATAGCAGCACTACAGCAAGTGAGATGGGTATCCCCACCGACGCCACACTGTGGAGAAGCTTATGCATTTCGGATGTCAGATCCCCTTTTAGCTCTGAGGAATTGCTGCTATTGTCTAGCTTGATTTTATTCTGCTTTTGTAAGAATACAGTGAGGGAAAAAGGTATTTGCCCACTGACAAAGATATGATCAGTCTATAATTTTAATGGTAGATTTATTTTAACAGAGACACAGTATAACAAAATAAATTGAGAAAAAATGCAAATGCAAAAAAGTTTTAAATTTGATTTGCATTTTAATGAGTGAAATATGGACGGGGCCATGTACCATCAAATCTTGGGTGAGAACCTCCTTCCCTCAGCCAGGGCATTGAAAATGGGTCGTTGATGGGTATTCCAGCATGACAATGACCCAAAACACACGGCCAAGGCAACAAAGGAGTGGCGCACGAAGAAGCACATCAAGGTCCTAGACTGGCCTAACCTGTCTCCAGACCTTAATCCCTTAGACAATATGTGGAGGGTGCTGAAGGTTCGAGCGACCAAACGTCAGCCTCGAAACATTAATGACTTGGAGAGGATCTGCAAAGAGGGTTGGGACAAAAGCCCTCCTGAGATGTGTGCAAACCTGGTGGCCAACTACAAGAAACGTCTGACTTCTGTGATTGCCAACAAGGGTTTTGCCACCAAGTACGAAGTCATGTTTTACGAAGGGATCAAATACTTATTTCACGCTTTAAAATGCAAATCAATTTTATAATTTTTTTCTTTTTTTGTGTGTTTTTCTGAATATTTTTGTTCCGTCTCTCACTGAGACAGAACAACATATGGACAGGACAAACACAACTGTTTAAAATGCTTTTCCAGCTTATTCAAATGGAGTGTTTCAAAACCCAAATCCTGCACATACAGAAATGCATGCTTTAAGGCCCATACACACGATGGGACTTTTTGACAACAAACTTCAAAATGACCAGGTTTTTCAAAAAATCCGACCGTGTACGCTCCATTGGACAAACTTTTTCGGTTTTCATCGGACAAATGTTCGCTCTGCAAACAGTCAAACTTTCTGGCAACAAAAGTCCTACGGTGCAAAGTCCTGCTGTGTGTACAGAAATGCATCGGACTTAAGTCCAAAGTACAAACACGCATGCTCAGAACCAATGCAAAAGATGAGACTACAATACAGAAGTCGACCAAAGGGTGGTGGTAAAAAGCTGAAAAACCACGTGGTTTGGTGAATGTTGGCTGAAAAAGTCCTGCCATGTGTATGCATACCAAGTTCCCGGCCAACGCCCTTCGAACAAAAATCCACAGACAAGTTTGTTTGAAGTCCGATCGTGTGTATGAGGCTTAACTGTTACTTTTTTAATGTTCGATCTCTAATTTAGAAAACAAAAACTAAAAAAAATCTAATTTTGTTTTTTTGTTTTTAAATCAGAAGAATGAATTTCAAGAAGATTTTAATAAGCTTTACCTATCTGCACTAAAATCTGGACTCATGAGCAGAAATCTAAAACGTGTTTATGATTTATGTGAGTATATGTGTGTTCAATCTAGATATTTATTCCAGACATTTTTTTTAATTTCTGTATTTATAACATAGCCATGAACTCCGGGGTGAAAGTTTTGGTTGGAGCTCTTGTTCAGTGACGCACAACATACATTTTATGTAATTCAAATGTTTTTTTTTATCATAAAGCAGTGGTTCTCAACCTCTCTGGTGCTGTGACCCCTTGATAAAATTTCCCAAGTTGTGGGGACCCCTAACAGTAAAATTATTTTTGTAGAGGGGGTTGTCAGCACCCAAGGCAAGACAAGCAATTTGCCCCCCTACAATATTTAAAACCCTGTTTGGTACATTTTAGGATGTACCACTCTTTCTCTTCTCCTTTCTTTCCCTTTAATCTCTCTATGCTAATTTCTTGTTTTTTTCCCCCCATCCCTCTCTAGCCGTCTTTTTTGTTCTTTCTCTTATTCTTTCTCTCCCTTTTTCTTTGTTCCTTTCCATGTATTCTCTATTTTTTTTATTCCCTTTTCCTACTCCTTGGTGAGGGGGTGGGGAGTTGGGAACAGTGGCAGTGTTGGGGGGAGTTCTGATCAGCCAACTTGGGTGCTCTTGATCAAGGTCATCTGCTGATCTGAGAACTGTAGTGGGGACTTTTAATGGCAACTCTAATCACAGGTAGCGTTACGCACTGTGTCTCTGGCTTCACTGTGTCTACGACTTTGTGGTGTCTCGTAACAGTGACACACCTATGCCTAAATCAGGGGCTCCTCCAGCCCCTCCCACTTCACATTCCTCACCAGTCAGCCGACCTCTAGTCTCTGCCCCCCAGCCTTGCCATGAACTCAATGGGTGGCTGTGAAGAGGCTGAGTGAGCGGCCGTGGGCTCCAGGGACAGCCCTGCTGGGCGGCCGCAAAAATGCTGGGAGAGCCAGGAACAGCCCAGGATTTGGTGACCCCTCCCGATCCCCAGGTTGAGAACCACTGCCATAAAGACTATTGTGACTTGATATGGTAGATTGTTGCTAAATGCATGTGTATCAACAACAGTTTGTTATACCTTCTCAAACTCTGCATTATAGATAATTTTTTGCAAATGACAGTATAACCAGATATAAAACTACTCACCAGGAATAGGTTTAAAATTCTAAAAGTTTTTATACTTTTGAGTAGCAACCCTAAGGATCTTTTCACATCTCTGCGTATTGGGGGGGGGGGGGGGGGGGGGTGGATGGACAATCATTGCACTGAGCAGGTAAGTATAAACCTGCTTGTTTAAAATCTCTTTTAAAAAACAAATAAGCCTTTACAATCACTTTAATTACAGTACATGGGCATAGGGGGAGGTCAGTGCTGACTTGTTTTTAACCACTTGTCCCCCGCCCACTGTCAATTGACGGCGGGCGGAGGATACTCTCGTTCTGGGAGGACGTCATATTACGTCCTCCCTTTAAAACGAGCTAGGAGGCGCGCGCTTGCCGCCAGCAGCGCCCGCCGCGTTCACAAGGCCCCGGTGCGCGTGCCCGGCGGCCGCGATTGCAACTACCATCTAATCTTGGTTTTGAGTGCATTTTGATGTAAAAAAATAAATAAAAATGTACACTTTAACGTGTGTACAGAAAAAACAAAAGGCTCCGACAATGAAATGAAGCTGTTAATACACCAAAAGCATAAACACTTTGACTGGAGGGGAGGGAGTGTGACGTCTTATTAAAGCCTGAATCCCTTTTTAATAAAAAATCTTATATTTGCTTAATGCCTAAAAATGAGCATTTCATTAGGCTAATGCACTGTGATTTTTATTTTTTTTCTGTCTCTTTCAGTATCATCAAAAATCCCTTTTGTCAAGGACACAAGTTTTATCAATACTATATTCTATGTGTTCCCAAGGTAAGCACAAAGAAAAGGGATTGTTTTTCCTGGGAAATTCCTTTTATAGGAGGATGTTGTCATTTTCTGTTCTGGTGACCACTGCCAAAGGAATTTAAAGGTGTTGTAAAGGCAGAAGGCATTCTATACATTAAGATAAAAAGCATTCTGTGTGCAGCAGCATCTGCCCAGCACCCCCTAATACTTACCTGAGCCCCATCTCTGCGAAGTTCACCAGTGTCTCGGGGACTCCGAGATTCTCCCTCCTGATTGGCTGAGACAGCAGCGGCGCCATTGACTCCCGCTGCTTTTAATCAAAGGCAGTCAGCCAATCCGGATAGAGAGGGGGCAGGGCTGCAGCTCCGTGTCTGAATGGATACAGAGAACTGTGACTCGGCTGGGGTGCCCCCATAGTAAACTGCTTGCTTTGAGGGCACTCGACAGGAGGGTGGAGTCAGGGGCACCAAAGAGGGACCCAAGAAGAGGAGGATCCGGGCTGCCCAGTGCAAATCCACTGCAACAGAGGAGGTAAGTATAACATGTTTGCTATTTTTATTTTTAAAAAAGAGACTTTACAATCACTTTAATTGTCTCAAACTAGTACAGTAAATATGATCTAGAATTTTTATTCAGTGGAAAATGTACATATATCCCTTCAAAAAGGGCATTTTAAATTCAGTTGACTTGACCAAGATGAGGAAAGATTAGAGGAACTAAATCTATTCCTCCTTGAGAAGAAGAGATTAGGGGGGGATATGATCAACATGTACAAATATATAAGGGGTCTATATAGTGAACTTGGTGTTGAGTTATTCACTTTAAGGTCATCACAGAGGACAAGGGGGCACTCTTTACTTTGCTTTAAAAAAGGCCTGGATTCTTTCCTAAATGTACATAATATAACTGGGTACTGACATTTTATAGGTAAAGTTGATCCAGGGAAAATCCGATTGCGCCTCAGGGTATCAGGAAGGATTTTTTGTTCCCCTGCTGTAGCAAATAGGTTCTCTGTGTGATGCTATCATGACACTATGGACCAAAAGAAATATTTGCAACACCTTGTTGAATCTCTGCCACGAAGAATTAAGGCAGTTCTGAAGGCAAAAGGGAGTCCAACCCGGTACTAGCAAGGTGTACCTAATAAAGTGGCCGGTGAGTGTATATTCCTCAATAGCCACCAAATACTTTTGCCAACCCAGTTATTAAATTGTAAAAGGAATTATGACATTACTGTGCTATACATAGCCCGTGGGAGGGGGCCCAGCAGCCTCCACTCACTACAGGCTACCTGCAGAAAATTACAGGAGGGGGCGGAGACAAGACCAGTCACCCTGCACAAGTAGGAAGAGCAGCAGTGAGCGGTCTTTATTACAGGAAGCTCCTGTACAGAGGGAATGTCTCACACTGGATTGCTGCACAGATCTGAAAGAAATAAACAAAGGACGCCAAGATTTAACAAAGAATACACATGATCAATGAATTTGGACCATATTTGCATATTTCAGAGTTTCGCTTTAATTTGGACTAATTGACCTCGTTCTGGTTAGAAGTCTGTTCCAGGCATCCACTACTATTCTAATATTTTTATAATATGATTTCTAAAACATAAACACATTCTGATAAGATTGATATATAAAATGAATTGCTATCGAACTGTAAAGGGACTATAGAAAAAAAAATATTTTCATTAATCTTTAAGTTTTTTAATCTCCCTCCTGGTGGCAGTTTTCTTCCAGCATCCTTTGCTCGTGTCATGTCTCCGCACCATCATGTTGACAGTTTTGAACCAATAAGCCAGCCTGTTTAGAATCTCAGGTCATCGTGCACCTTGCCGGCTGTTTGTCAGCGCTACGCGGCATGTCGTGTCACATCACCCGCACTGTTTCTAGGACGCTGCACTGTGTAAGCTGTTGTTTTGATGTACCTATCATAGCATGTGCTTAACCTTGTGTGTAATGTCCTCAGCAGCTGTTCTGTCCTGCATTGCACTCGCTTCTGCAACGCTTAAGAGCAAATTAACTAGCGACCCAATTATTTCCCAATTATTCATCCACTTAACTAGTGTGTGGCAGGGCTTCAAATCGCTGATAAATGCCGCCTGGTTGTGCAGCCTGTGCATACTAATTTGTATGTTAATCCAGGAGTAGCCTAGTAGATAATGTTGAATGGCGGCATGTGATTAGACTCTCTGACAAACTGCCAACATCTTTCATAGAGTGGGTGGGCGACGAGAGCTTTTCACTGCGCGCTGATAGACTCCCATCAGTTTTGTGTCTAGTGCAGTCACTTCTCCTGCGTCCTTCTGCAGCCTGTCACTCCAACCACTTTCCCCAATCACGTAAATAACCATCTTTAAATGAGAAAAGCTAGATTCAATTCTAAGGGTTTTATTAAGGCGTTTATTTACACCTTCGATTTTATGCAAAGTCACCAATTCCTGGGAAATATGTAACCAATAATGTGCATATTTTGAAAATGCTTAAGGCTCCATGCACGCTTGAGCTCATAAACGGCATTTTTTTTGGGTTTTTGGGCGTTTTTTTTTTTTTCAAAGCCCATAAACTCCACTCTATGTTATCATATGTGTCCATACACACATGGAAGTTTTTGGACCTTTATTAGCAGTGGATTTTATGGGCTGTTTTTGACCACAAAAACGCCAAACGCTGAAACGTTGATAAACGCTCAAACGTGGCTCACCAGCATTTTTTTTTTAACGTTTTTTGATCCATTTAAAAAAAAGAAAAAAAAAAAAAAGCGGAAAACGCTAATAAACGCCATTGACGTTAAAGAGCGTTAAAGAACGTTGAAAGACTCACTGCAAAGCTACTGGTGTTTTTATAACATTATTTTAGTGTCCAGTGTGCATGGAGCCTTAAAAATCAGTCCATAAATAACTGAACAATTCTTGGAATATGTTGGGGAAATAGACCACCTGACAGTTCATGCTATCTCTTGGGAAAATACCGGTACATCACAAGTGCATACGCGTGTAAATGCCAATCAGAAAATAATAAACAGGGATGCGCTAAGCCCACGCATCAGACCCACCATGGCCTAAAATGATGGCTTCTTCTGAACATATATAGGAGGGTTCATCAAAAAGTTACCTCGCTTTTTTTAATCCGAAAGTGCAGAAACTTTTTGAAGACCCCTCGTATATAAAACAAATATACAGGTGCATCTCAAAAAAATTTGAAGATTATCAAAATGTTAATTTATTTCAGTAATTCAATTCAAAAAGTGAAACTCGTATATTTTATAAAGATTGATTACAAGCAGAGTGATAGATTTCAAGCATTTCTTTTAATTTTGATGATTATGGCTTACAGCTAGTGAAACCCCAAAATTCAGCATCTCAGAAAATTTAAATATAGTGAAAGTTGAATATTGTAGACTCATGGTGTTGCACTCTAATCAGCCAATTAGCTCAAATCACCTGTAAATGTTTCCTGCACCTTTAAATGGTATCTCAGTCTGATTCAGTAGGTTACACAATCATGGGGAAGGATGCTGACTTGACAGTTGTCCAGAAGACAATCATCGACACCCTCCACGAGGAGGGTATGTCACAAAAGGTCATTGCTAAAGAAGCTGGCTGTTTTAAGAGTGCTGTATCCAAGCATACTAATGTAAAGTTAAGTGGAAGGAAAAAGTGTGTTTTAGAAAGAGGTGCACAAGCATAAGGGATAACCACAACCTTGACTTTATTGTGAAGCAAAGGTCATTCAAGATATTGGGGGACATTCAGAAGGAGTGGACTATGGCTGGTGTCAGTTCTTTAAGAGCTACCACACATAGATGTATCCAGAACATGGGCTACAACTATCGTGTGTGTTATATAATCACACACACACACCTCTTTGTGGCCAAAAGTTTTGAGAATGACACAAATAAATATAAGTTTTTTTTTTGTTTTTTTGTTTTTTTTTTACAAATTCTGCTGCCTCAGTTTTTATGATGGCAATTTGCATATACTCCAATTCGTGTTGAGATCTCCACTCTACAGATATCTCCCTCACTTTACACTCCTTGTCCTCCTGCACAAACAATACTTCCCTCTTTTAACCCTTCCTCTGGATCAACTGTGGGTATAGAATTAGGTATATTATTGGATTGTTTGATATTATTTTATTTTTTTATGGTTGAACTGGATAGACTTGTGTCTTTTTTCAACTTGACAAACTATGTAACCCAGCTACTATAGAGGAAGTCGCTAAACTTTTTTCTAACGCCCACTTAACCTCCTGCCCCCCGGACCCTGTTCCTTCTCAAATACTACGGTCACCATCTGGCTCTATCCTACATTCTTTAACTCATATCTTAAACCTCTCACTCTCTACTGGCATCTTCCCAAACCCTCTAAAACATGCGCTAGTCACTCCCATACCAAAAGAGCCCTCACTAGATCCCACCAATCTTAACAACCTAAGACCCATCTCTTTACTCCCTTTTACCTCCAAACTCCTTGAACGTTTAGTCTACAACCGACTGAGCGACTACCTCATTGAGAATAACCACCTTGATCCCCTTCAGTCTGGATTTCTCCCACAGCACTCCACAGAAACTGCCCTCTTGAAACTCACAAATGACTTACTAATGGCCAAAACCAATGGTCATTATTCCGTACTCTTACTCTTGGACCTTTTCTGCTGCCTTTGATACAGTTGACCACCCCCCTCCTCCTCAAAAAACTGTTTGCTTGGATTCCATGGCTGTGCTCTCCGTTGGTTCGAGTCTTGCCTATCTCATCGCACCTTCAGTGTCACTTACAACTCCACTTCCTCCTCTCCAACTCCTCTTACCGTTGGAGTACTCCAAGGTTCTGTCCTTGGACCTCTACTATTCTCGATCTACACGTCCTCCCTGGGTCAGCTGATGGCCTCCCATGGCTTCCACTACCATATATATGCTGATG